>CM073747.1:10754844-11479844 GCA_037127355.1 Schoenoplectus tabernaemontani
GTCTATATGTAATTTAATTAAAATAGTTCCAAATAATAAGGTAACGTTTCTATAAAGATTAGAGAATAATAGAATTATTTACGAAACAAGCGAGCGCATGTACTTACTGGTGAATAATGATTTAAATAGTCGGAGGATCTTCAACCGCGCTGCTTGCTAACAAATGGAAAATTCATCATGTACCGTCACAAGAAGTAAAATATAATATGAAATTTCACAAAATTAATAGAGAAGGATTTAAATGTCTTATTTTTGTGTTTGCATCATTCTTTCACTTTTTGAATTTCTAACAAGTCGAATTTTAAAATGAGACGTAGAATTAAAATCGTTACATTCGATGATCCATAAAACTTTATTTATATGTTTGACAAAAAAAGATGATATTTGAATATTATTATATGACATCAAGAGCTTGTAAGAAATACACTAATATGAAAATTTTCTGGATGTTGAACTTATTAATTCATATAAAATGAAATTAAAAAATAATTATTTTTTATGTGTAAGAAGAAAATATAATATAAATTAAATCTAATATATATTTTGATATTTGAGCTTAAATTTTTGAGTTAATAAAATAAAAAAAAAGATATGATGACGACATAAAAACAGGGATATTTGAACCTATATGAACTTTGATACAGATGATCAACTTTTATTGAAATAATTTATTCAAAGCTTGTCTAATTAAATTCCCATCGCTTTCACTTAGTATGGGAGGAGGGAATGCGTGAAACATAAGCAACTTCGGATGGTTTAGAACTTTAGATACAATCATGTAAACAACTCGGGGCAATTGAAATTTAGAAACCATCATATCAACAACACATCGTGTAGTGGCGCAAATAATATAGGGCTTTATAAGTTTATGATTGATGATCAATTAAAAGCATGCTAGACCCAAATTTAAATATTTAGTACACGAAACATCTAAATAATTGTAAATACATTTAATACTTTTTTATAAAAGTAAAATACTTTCATATTATTTTTTAATATGGAAAAAATATTTTCATGATATTAATGTACCGTACAAGTTATTTGTGCCCTAAAATTGTCAAAAGCTAATTGAATAAATTATTCATCAAGCTTTTACATGTCATAGTATTATATTTTTTTTTAAAAGTAGGGTTTTCATTAATTCGAAGTACATTATTTTTTATATTGAACTTAAAATTGTCCAACTCAGCAGAAAGACTATATGTAGTTCTCATTGTGTTATAATTAAGGATAAATTTTATTGGAGGTCACTAAACTTTAGTTTTTATTATAAATCAATCACTCAAATTTGAATTGTCTCTCAATGATCACTAAACTATCTATTTGTCTCAATTGAGTCACCCAATAATTTTTTCATCCAAAATATAATGGAATTGAAGCCGTTGTACATTTAAAAATCACTTATTATCTTTTTAAATGTTTTTATCATCAAAAAATAATATTCTCTCTCCTCCTTTATCATTCCAGCAATTAAAAAGATTTGATATTATTTTTTAAGAGGTTGAAGATATTTAAAAATTAAGATCCTAACTTATAAAATATTCGATTAATTTGTGAATTTTATCTAGTCCTTACTTAGTAATATATAATTTGACCATAATATTATATTTTATCAATGCTTTGGATGAAAAAAAAATTAAAATAATTTTATTAAAACAAAATAGAAAGTTTAGTAATTATTAAGAGACAAATCAAATTTGAATAATCTATTTATGATAAAGAGAAAAATTGAGTGACTTATGATGAAATTTATCATATAATTAATCTGAAATGGGACCTTTTTCGGATGAAAAATAAAAGTCGCTGGTTATTCTCAAGCGCTTGTGCTAGAGAAAGTGCGAAAATCGAGACCGGAAAAGGAAAAAAGAAAAAGGTCATTAGGTCAATGTCACCACGTCAGCAGCTAGGGAGTGCACATCTTTGCTAATTGGGCCTGGGTATCCCCTGGGTTCAAAATGGGGTTGCATATGCTATATATTATCAAGAGTCAAGACGAGAAAAGATGACAGAAAGCTAGTGTTATAAATAAATCCGCCCGAGTCAGATTCGATCCGTGATACGTTAGAATCGACGGGTTTAGAACGGATACGGACAAAAAATTCGAAAAAATTTGTTTTGAACCCGACCCGCCCCGACCCGTTGGATCCATGCAAACCCGTCTCCGACCCAACCCAGAAAACCCGAGAATAAAACCCGCTCGACCCGTCCCCCTTTACTCGCCCGACCTGTCCCTCTTTACCCGTCCGACTCGTCCCCATTACTTGTTAAATCCGACCCAATATCCGGTAAAATCGGCTAAATTCAAAAAAAAATTAAAATTCACCCTTCCAATTTTTTCTTATAAATACCACCCCATTTCATTTCATATCCTCACACAAAACCAATATCTCTCTTCTCAATTCTCCAAACCAAACTCTCTCTCTCGTTAATTCGTTAAATGTTAGCAATTCTCCAATTATATTACTATAGTAATCTAGTTACATTATTCAGAAAAAAAAATCAAAAATATTTATATTACTCTTATTTATTTATTATTGTCAATTTATCATTCTATAAGTGACGGTGTTAAAAATTTCGACAATCTTTCGATTCTGACGAAAAAAAAGTTAGTTATACTTTGTACATTATTTTTTTTATAATTAGTATCTTCTAATTAGTTTATGTTATTTTTTTAATAATTAGTTTATTTTAAATATATATTTACATTCTTTATTTTTTATCCTTAGTTTATTTTAATTTCTTTTGTACATTCTTTAAATTTGTTTCTTTTATTTTTTATAATTATTTCCTTTTTTATATTTTGTAAATTCTATAAATTTGTTTAATGATATATTTTTTAGCAATATCAAATGACATCTCCCATTTATTTATTTTTATTATTAGTTTATTTTAATTAGTTTTTGTTATATTCTTTATCTTTTATAATTAGTTTCTTTTAGTTTCTTCTGTACATTCTATAAATTAGTTCTTTTTTTAATTTGTAATAATTAGTTATTTTTTATATTTTTTACATGCTTTAAATATTTTTAATATTTTTTATCAATATCAAATGGCATCTCTCAATTGCTCTCATGCCGAAGAAATGGCAAATTGATTGAGCGTTGAAATTTTTGATGAACATTTAAGTGATCAAACTCCTAACCGCCCACACCCATACTATCAACAAAATCCTAACCCTCCGCATTCGTATTATCAACACATTCCATAATAATATTATCCATCACAACCGTCAGTTGATCTTAATTACAACCCGATACAACAACTAGTGTTGGACTTCCACCGCTACATCCAATGAGTGCAGGATTTTCCACACCAACACTCGACTCAAGCGTCTCGGAATCACTGGTCGAATATGAAAACGAGAAGAGAAGGAAGAAAGCTCTCCCAACTTATGATGCACCTTGGTGGCGCTATTACGAATAAATTTTAGGTCCCGATAGTGCTCTAATAGGTGCACGATGCAAGGTTAGTAAATGCAAAATTTCGTACAATTATGTAAGAAAAATAGTTTAAGTCAATTTAAAAAAAATATATCGATAAACACATAGCAAAAAATGAAGAACCCCAAGAAAGACCCGATACCCGTATAGTACAAAGTTGTTTGAACTCGGACGGTACTTGATCACTTGTCAAATATGATGAAAAAAGAATGTTAAGTGAGTTTGCTCGATACATAGCCAAAAAAGAATAACAAATCAGTATGACGTATTGTACCTATTTTGTCCGATTGGTAATTAGGGGTTGTGGTCAACCATTATATAAAAATTTTTATCATAAAAAAATAGTATCCGAGTTAAAAAAATAATATGTCGAACGAAAAAGTAAATTACTGGCCATATTTACAGTTGCAATAAATAAAATATCAATTACATCTGATATATGAATCGTCGGTAAATATGATCTTAGTTATAGTTGTGTTACCGCCCATTATATTGATCATGATTAAATTTTTCAAAAAAGGGTCTTAAGTTTTTGAACCATGGATTATCCGCACACCGCACAAATTATTTATCAATATATTATAAATGTATTGCATGAATATAATTTGAAAAGAGATTTAGAGAATAAAATATTTTTAATTTCTTTTGATAATGCAAGCAACAATATTAAATCTATTGATTATTTTATACGTACACTAAACTCAATTATGGATGGTAGGATGTTTCACAAAAAATATGCATGTCATATTCTTTGTTTAACTGTTAAGATGGGTTTAAAAACAACCGTTGTTAATAATTTAATTTGTAAATTTAAAGATGATTTTCATCACATTTATTCGAATAATATAAGAAAATAAGATTTTCATGTCTTGTGTGCATAATTAAATTTGAGTAAGTTAAGAGTACCGTGTGACATAGATACACGTTGGAATTCAACATATATAATGTTACAACGTGTTCTTCCATACAAATATGCTATAAGTGAGAGCCTACGTAACTCACACGAGGGATTACACTTGTCATGTTCCGCGAGAGAATAAGACCAACTGGAACAACTTCAGACATTTCTAGAAGTTTTCTTTAATGAAACTGTCCAACTATCATGCTCATACACATCATCCGCGCATCAGTTGCTTCAACATCTCTATTTGATCTCCAATGTTAGTTTTCTTTTCGTCTTTATATTTATTTCATTATAAATTTCAAATTATTTCATTACTAATTTATTTTATTATTTTCAAGGTGTATTATGATTTGGAGGATATAGAACTTCGTCGAATCGCAGAGGATGTGCACGGGGACTCTCCTCTTTCACTGATTATAGAAGCCATAAAGATAAATTCCTTAAATATTAGAAAGAAGTCCTTCTCATTACAGTTATCGTAAATTATCTTCATCATTCATTCAAGAAGAAGTGCACCATAAAGTTACTTGAACGTGGAAGCAAAAGTCGGTCTGTATTATTGTGAGATTTGGAGGAAGATGATGACTCGCATATACAAATAAACATAAATGAGTTAGTTAGCTATTATTTAGAAAGCATGGAACCTGAGGGCATTGACATCCTCAGTTATTGAAAGAGGAATAAAATTGTATGTCCAACTCTTACCATGATGATCCACGATATATTTGTCATTCCCGTGTCAACCGTCCATTCTGAATCATATTTTAGTTCAGTAAACATGATACTAACAGATAAATACAGCAGATTGAGTGCAAAGACTTTTGAATAACTTGTATGCTTGAAAGATTGATTTGATATAGAACAACGCAATCAATATGCGCCCTTGAACCATCATCATCCTGTGAATTTATGATAGATCGGATGAAGACTTAGATGGTATTTCAGAAAATGATCTTTGGTATATGAACCCTAACTTTTAGATGGTATTTCTGAACCCTTTTTATTTTATTTTTCTATTTTTAATATTTTTCTAGCATTTAAATTGGATTTTTTTTTATTTTTTTAATATACATTATTAACAAAAAAAGCTAGAACTCCGCCTATGTATTACATAACCAGTCACAAATTCGTAATAAAAGAGAAGGGTAACTTTATTTTTAACTCATTTAATTTAATTTTTAGTAATTTCTAATTTTTTTCTCAATTTATTTTAAATTATATCATTTTATTTGAATTCTTTAAGATTTTATTTTAATTTTTGCTTAATTTTTTTTGTTTGTAAAAAAAATTAAAAATTTTTTTGGTCAATAATATAAATGATTATATATTTTTTATATTTTTAATAATTATTTTCAGATTTTTGTAATTTTTCAGAATTTGTTTGATTTTTTTTTATTATTTTTGAATTTTAGAAAAAAATTTGAAAAAAAAATAAAATATTTTTTAGTCAAGAATATAAATGGTTATATTTTTGAAATTTCAGAACTTTTGAGAATTTATTTGGATTTTATTGGATTACTTTTGAATTTTGGAAAAAAAAAACCTGACCGACTCGTCCCATTCCTGACCCGACCCACTCCACCCATGGACCCAACCCTCCCGGCCCGCTCCGCCGTCCCCCAAAATGGACCCGTGCAAACCCGTCCCGTGCAAACCCATTGACCCGTCCCGACCTGTCATGTCAAAACCCGTCGACCCATAAAAACCCGTCTCATCCCGACCCGACCCGTCCCATTTTTAAAACACTACAGGAAGCATTTTTCTGAATGTACATCTCGGATATCTAACGTTTTTAAAAAATAACAATAATATGAAGGACGTTTCAGTCATTTGATTTTTTTATATGAATAATGGTTTACATTAATTTCCTTCCTAATATTTTTTTTAGAAATTAGGGGTGACAAACAAATGGCTGAAAATGAAGATTCATGGAGTTAATTCTCAATTTGATGCACGTCATGATCATCTTTGCTTCTAAATTGGGGTTAAAATCTCAAAATATTCTCTTGTGTTATTATTATAGATTCAAAGTCAAACGGTGACTCTAACCCATAGATTATTTCTTCATTATAAACATTTACATCCAGTTTCCAACTTGTGCTTGTTCGGCACGAATTCAAGAGGACATAAAATAAGCCCCCTCAAAAGTATTTTATATATGTAAATATAAGGAAATACTTAGAGAATTTTCAATGAGAGTTTCTATTGAATTTTTATTCCTACGTATCACTATTTATTTTTTATTTTAGCATTGGAGAGATAGTTTCTAATTTAGAAACTTTAATCATAATTTCTAATTTAGCAACTCAATTCTATTTATCGCATCAAATTAGTAACTCACTTAATTTAACATTGGAGGGAAGGGAAGACACAGAGGTATAATTTTTTTCTTACAATTATTGTTTGACGTGGCACAAAAACTGTCATTACACAGTTTTAGCATTGGAGAAGATTAATTATAATTAGTAATTTTTCTGACGTGACTTAACTAAAAGTTTAGAAATGATTTCAGCATTAGAGATGCTTTTAAATCCGCTTGTTTTATATTAGACGACGTGTCAACTCAAATTCTGAGTAACTCGGAGCATAGTAACAAGTTCGTGATTCGATAAACGCGAGGTCAAAAATTCAACGTTCGGATATAATACGGATATAGTTTGTTTCACATAATATAAATAAAATATATATTATATTGATAAAATATTAAAAATTTATTAAAAACTATGAAATTTTATATAAAATAATATATAATATATTTTTTACCGAATAATTAGCGAATAAAATATTTTTTTGACCAAAAAAACATACTATATATTAAACTGACGAATTATTCGTGAAACATCCGGCTAAAAATGAAAAATGAATTATTCGCGAATAATTCACGACTGTTGTTACTATGACTCGGAGGATGAATCTCTATCCTCTGCAGCGAAGGACAACTCTTAGGTTATCAGAAATATTTTTGAAATTGAAGCGATATGAATTTCAAAATAAATCAGATGATCCTCACGCTGGGTTGCACGACATATGATAGCAATTCCTCATAGGATATGCTTCCTATGCTATGTCCATGCGAATTGTCATTATGGGCCCCTTTTGCACTTTTCATGTGTTTTCTTAGGTCCAAGCCCAATATATTGCTAAAAGCCCTTTGGAGAAGCTAAGTTGATTTCTTGAATTCGCCTAGAAGCTTCTCAACATCTCATCCAGTCAACATGACATTTTATTTTATTTTAAAAGGCAACAAGAGATTTTATGCACTCGTAAAGACTAGCGTTGATGTCTGAAAAAATAAAATTAAATGTCTCAGTTGAAAGAGTACGAGGATGGAAAAAACATAGTTGTTCACAATTCATGCGATTGAAGCAACAAACTACGTATATAATTAATCCAATTTTGAAAATAACTCGAAAAGTTGTTAAAGATGAATTCAAATATAATACGGAGCTTAATAGGAAAACTCGATTTTATACATGATAGGGAAACTAATGAACTATAACTAATCATTTTAATTTGGATAACTATCATCCATAAATTCCAATAATTTTTAAATTTTACCACTGCTATATATTTTTAACTATAATTCACTCTCTGTACTGAGAATTGATGATTGTTGAGAGCTGATGAATTTATTTCGTATTGAGAGTTTTTATATTATGCTTATAGTGGCTTATATAGCCTTGGTTATAATGGTAACTATATTTTCTCTGACGGTAGATTATTTCCTAACGGTACATTTTAAAAACAATGAAAAATATATTAAAGCTAATTTTCCTAAATAATATAAATTATAATTTATGTCTCAACACTCCTTTAAAGTTGGGAGTATAGATATCAATCATCCCCAATTTGTTAGATTTTTTTTTTGAATGGTCCCAAGTCCAATCTTTTTGTGAAGATATCCGTCAACTAATCATCACTGTTCATGTACGAATTTTTAATTTTCTTTCGATTGAATTTTTTCTCGAATAAATTGATAATTCACCTCAATGTGTTTTGTTCGCTCATAAAAAACGAGATTCGATACGATATATTTTGCAGCTTGATTGTCGCAAAATATTTTTCATTAAATTTTGTGTTTCAATGTCCATGTCCGCTAGGTTGCTTGATCCAAATCAATTCGTTTGCAGTTGATGTCATGGCTCGATATTCCGTTTCGGCACTTAATCAAACTATGAGGCTTTCTTTCTTACTTTTCCATGTAGCCAAATTCACCTTGCAAATGTGCAAAATCTGGTTATTGATTTTCGATTAAAGCTTCCAGCCCAATCTGCTTCATAATAGCCACATATATTGTTAGAATTATTATTTTTCATTCAAACCCCTTCCTAGATGTACCTTTTAAATGCATCATTTTCAATACTCTCCAAACTAATTATTAGTTTTACGGAATCATATCCTCTTTAGTCAAATTTCATCATACATTTGCCTCAATTTTATATCTTAAAATTCTATCTATAACATGCAAATATGTTGCTCAAGGTGCATACATGAATTTACTAATTTGACTTATTGAAAAATAAATATCCAGTGGAAATAATGGCTAACTAAATTAAGTTATCGATAAGTCTTTGAAAATGATTTGTCGTCTAATGGTTCACTATGCTCAGTGTTTAATTTATTTTTACTTATTAATTGGCGTAGAGGTCCTTTGAGGAATTGCAGCCTTATGCCGTGGCCGTGCAGTAGAGGATCATCTGATTTATTTTAAAATTCATATCGCTTTAATTTCAAAAATATTTCTGATAACCTAAGAGTTGTCCTTCGCTGCAGAGGATAGAGATTCATCCTCTGAGTTACTCAGAATTTGAGTTGACACGTCGTCTAATATAAAACAAGCAGATTTAAGTGAAATACTTAAATATATAAATGACTTTTGAGGGGGCTTATTTTATGTCCTCTTGAATTGGTGCCGAACAAACACAAGAGAATATTTTGAGATTTTAACCCCAATTTAGAAGCAAAGATGATCATGACGTGCATCAAGATTGAGAATTAACTCCATGAATCTTCATTTTCAGCCATTTGTTTGTCACCCCTAATTCCTAACAAATTTATTAGGAAGGAAATTAATGTAAACCATTATTCATATAAAAATTTCTAATGTCTGAAATGTCCTTCATATTATTATTTTTTTTTAAAACGTTAGATATCCAAGATGTACATTCAGAAATTCTAGAAAAACGCTTCCTGTAATCTTTTCTCGTCTTGACTCTTGATAATATATAGGATATGCAACCCCATTTTGAACCCAGGGGATACCCATGCCCGATTAGCAAAGATGTGCTCTCCCTACCTGCTGACGTGGTGACATTGACCTAATGACATTTTTCTTTTTCCTTTTCCGCTCTCGCTTTTCGCAATTTCTCTAGCACAAGCATTTGAGAATAAGCTGCTCTCGCGCGACTATCTTGAGTTATGCAAACAAGTCGGTCCGGTCCGGTCCACATTAAATTCGGTCGGGTCACAGATCGTCATGATCTATAATTCATTACTGTCAATACGGAGCAAATTTAGGCGGATCAAATTTGGAAAAATCCAATCGGGGTCGGACCCACACGGATCAGGACGGGTCGGACATAATCTGATCCTGTTCGGAGGGGGCCAGGTTCATTTTTTCTACAAATTCAGAAAACTACAAAAAAATTAAAAAAATTCTAGAAAATTATAAAAAATTATAAAATTTGAAAAATAAATTTGTCATAATTTTTAACTAATTGGAATTTTTATTTTTATTTATTTAAAAATTGAATAATACTAAAAAATTCAAAAAAATTAAAAAATAATAAAAGTTGAAAAATAAATTTATCATATTTTTTTAAAAAATATTTTTTATCGAATTAATTTTATATTTTTAATTGTTTAAAACCGAATAATACTCAAAAAATTATCGAATAATTGTTTAATTGGGGGGCGATTTGGGTTGGGGGGCCGGTCCGGCTATGGGTTGGCACGGGTCGTGATCCGGTTCAGGTTGGTCCATGGGTCCGCACGGATCGATTTGGGTGGATAGAGAATCAAACCACTCTTGGACCGGACCAAGGTTGGGGACGGGTTGGGCATGAGTTTGGGTCCGATCCGATCCGCGGGCACGAGTTGGTCCTGGACGGGTTAGACTGTTCGGGTTTTTATAAAACTCTCCGACTATCTCACCAAAGAAAATAAATATAAATATACATGATAATAAATATGAACATATTTGATAATGGATATGAAAATCTCGAGTAGATTATAATTCATTATTAATAATGATTAACATCCTACACATACTTGTCCAGCTTTTCATTTAAAAAGTATGAAATACTGATATGGGTGTTCGTACTCGAAATTGATAGTGTTCATATCTAATCAATGATATATTTATACTTAGTTACTGAGGTGTTCAAATCTAATATTAGAATACAAAAAATTATCAAAAATAGAAATATTATTGAAACTAAAAAGTTAAAATAGAAAAAAAGTTGCGGGATAAATTTGAGAATAGAAATAGCATTGAACATAAAAAGTTAGAAGAGAAAGTAGTGGGAGAACAAATTTTGATGAATTTTGTGGGGATGAAAAAATTTCCTTAATTAAAAAAAATTGAGTTTACAATGATATTGATCTAAATCTCAAACTTTTGTGTGACGATTATTTTATAACATACGACTTGGGAAACATGCACATTAAATTTTCTCGGCCGAATAATAAATTTAAAATTTTTAATTATGAATAATTAATTGTATACGTATCTATTTCAGAAAGTAAAAGTACATCCGTACCTATAATCGCTGATAAAATATCATATGCACGCCATCAATTATTTGTGTCGACTAGAGTTTTGTTTTATATGCGAATCCCATAAAATAATGGGTCATGCTTTTTTTTTCCGCTCATTTAATTTGCATATGAGCTTCTTCGTTTCTTTTGAAGTCAATTAATTTTCTTCCCAGTACTTGTAAGACATTGAGATGTGAACAAATGGGAAAGGGAACCTGAAGGTAATTAGAATTCCTTAAATATGACTTAACAAGGAAGAAACTAGATTTTTACGCAACGGTCTTAAAATAAACAAATGCCTACTTAGATTTTCACGCTGCGGTCTTAAAATAAACAAATACCTGCTTTATAAATCTCTTAAGTGTCCCCCAAGTCTCACCACAAAATAGCATCATTTTTTTTAAATAATGTCATTTGAGTTATTTGAGTTAATGATTGTAAATAATATAAAGTCAGCAATAACTAAAAAAACATAAGAATATAGCTAATTTTATATTATTTGGGCTAGTAAAACTATAATTTGAATGATAACTTTGAAATGATAATGGAGGGAATAAATCAAACATAAACTATTTTTTCTTTTTCTGCTAAATTTACTGATTCTATAATTCCAAATATTATTACAAAAATTACAAAATATACCAAAATCTATTGAACTATTAAAAAAATTACACAAAATTTTCTTAAACAAGGACCAACCATAATTTTTTCTTATTAAGGATCCCATCATAAATTTTTCTCTAAGGACCCTTATTCATGCGATACTAGCACTAATACCGACTGATATTCTTATGCATCGACTTCAAAAGCTCATAAATCATAAGAATAAAAACAGGTATTAATTAATTATCAAAGAAAAGAGAGAGAAATCGTTAAATTTCATTTTATCATGGTTTTCAACAAAAAATTCTTTCTAATAATCTCGACTTGGTGAGCAATAATGAGCATCGCCAAGTTCTAGCTTCACACATTTAGATACAAAAAGAACTCAAAACTACTATTGTTTCCTCCTACCTCTGATCCTCCTCTACCTACCTATAAGGCTCGAACTCAATGACACGATTGCCTCGTGCTATCTCTAATCATCTCAGTCACTCCGAAGACCTTTATGTTGGATCTCTATCTACGATCCTTTTTTATGGTGAGAAGATAATCCTACAGTTTATTTCAGTATTCATACCGCATAAAGTGAGAAATTTAAGGAAAATTAGGCTGTCATTTTTTATGCAAGGAAAAAGTAAGGGTAGGGAATAGAATCACCTATTATTCCAAATAGGAAAAGAGGAACCTATTATTTCAATTGAAATTGTTGAATTTAAATGTACGCTGACAAACTTATATGTCTAAAGCAGACACGTGTTTGGGGATGAATGCACGAGTCTAAGAGACGATCTGATATGTTCATAGAATAATAGTCTTGTTTTTCTCGTTAGAATAATAGCAGATACGAACTAAAGTAGTGGGAGAAAGAAGTTGAGTTTGAGAAAGAATGAATAAATAAACAGTTCTAAGTTTTTTTTTATTAATATCCCAAAGAGCCAAGAGTTTGCACTTATGTTAAACCAACGTTTCAGTGGGTTAGCAAAACAACACTCCATCCAGAGGTGACATTAAGGTATGTGTCAGCCGATGTTTGGGCAGTTTTTTAATTTGCTGAAAAATAAAATTTATATAGTGAAAATAAAAAAAAATATCTGACAATTTTATTTCTTTAATATGAGCATCTATTTCCGATCGTTTCTGTTTTCACCCCATAGTGTATCAATGCTATTTCAAATTAGTAAATGATGTTTGGATTACACCAAAAACATAAAATATAAATATTGTTAAAGAGAAGTGCTGAATTTGATGCCTTTATATTTTTTATATAATATTTCCATCCAATTTTTTGCTCAGTACAAGTATTTTCATCATTTTCACACCAAAAAATAAAGTAAACAATATGCATCTAAAAAAAATGATGACTTTTACAAGGAAATAAAGGTATTATCTTATACCAGAAAATGTGAACTAAATTTCATGGGTAATGATTAAGATCCTCGCATTTATTCATTTTCAAAATTTAACATATGCTGCCGATTTCAATTGTAAGCAATTTTCTTTTTCTTCTTTTTCTTGTTCTTCTTCTTTTGTGCAACATCAATTATTAATTAAACTTCACAATCAAACATATTGTCCAAAAAGGAAATTTGTCGTCATCGAGTTTCGGTGCCCACAAACATGCAACCTATAAATTCCTTGATTTTAATTAACCTCAATATTAAATATCAAGTATTAGAACAAGTTTAACGCGTGCTAGACGGATGGCTACAGTCATTAGTTTTAACGACATATATATATATATATATATATATATATATATATATATATATATAACAACATTTATCTCCATATATTGAGGACTGATAATTATGAAAAATACAAAAATCGATTTGCTCTCTCTGTTTTTTTTTTCAAAAATATAATTATGTGTTCATAATTTTTACATGAATTAGTAGAGATGCACAATATTGGGATACAATCGTACTTTTCAATACTTAATAGTATGTTAAATAAGAGAGAGGTGATAAAAGAAACAATGTAGAGTTTTTATGGGATATAAACTATTATAAAGTTTCGATGGTATATTAACAATTTTAAAGGTTTTTATGGGTTCATCAGAAATTAACCCCGGATAATAGTCCCAAGCTGTAACTGTACTATATTCTGCTACTTATTTTCTGAATATAGCCGACCATAAAAATTCTTCAATTAGAACATATTATCTGGAGAAGGACAGAAGGTTAGGTTGAACATTTCAACCTGTGGTGTTAAAGCTTAGAGCCTTAGACATAGACCAACTCCCAATTTATTGGGCCTCCACATATCGGGTGCCAGTGAATTTCGACCACAAAAGATGGGACTGGATGATAATTAAACAGTGATTAAATTATTTGCACTTGAAACTTGAAGACGAAAGAAAATTATTGGCAATTGTACATGATAATGAAATTACCAAAAATTTCCCCATTTATTCATTGTCAGATGCCAACCTATGATCTCCTAGAGTAAAACTATTTTTGTTGTCACGCTATAAAATATGAATTCTAGTGTAACCAAATTTCAATTACTAATTTGTGATATAGAGCAAGATTTATGTTACACACTTTTCAAATTAAATGGGTAATTTCAGTGAAGAGGCACATATAAATCATGGATTATTCATTTTATAACGAACAGATATGCTGAAAATTGTGTAAACAATAAATTCATCTGTCCAAATCTAAACTCAATTTAATTTTTAAAAAATGTCTATCTGATTTGATATGTTTCCGATCCGATCCGAGATGAAATAATTTATAATCCAATCGAAATCAATTTAATAACTGAAAAAAATCAATGTATAAATTAACTCAATCTTGACTCGATCTATCTAACCCAACTCAATTTATTTTAAAAAATCAAAGTAAACTAACCTGGCTCGTTAGAATCCAAACCTAATTGTCACATCTAATTCTTTGTTGCATGACCCACGCTAGAAGGCAATGGCCTGCCGCTAATAAATTATAAATGGGAGCTTTCAGTGCCCAACACATGCATTTATGTGCATCTCTCATTTATTCAGGATAAAAACTACACGTCAAATTCCACCTTTGCGTAATTTACACCGCGAGGCAGCATAGGCAATACCAAATAGAACTGCTTGAACCTGAAAGGAAGCACAACACGCGCACGACAACTTTTAAATTAATCTGAAGTGCTTTGAAATTGATGAAACGCACATCTTAACATAGATCGGACAACATACACCTGCATGATATTTCCGCAACAGAAGATGCTAATTCTCCCTAACTTGGGTCCGGATTTTATGTTATCCTATTCTTTTAAAACGCTATTCTGTATTGGATACGTATCCGATATGAATTCATGTGTCAAGCGCATTGGATATTTTATTTGACGTATTAGAGTATCTTGATAATTTTGACTGACAGATTCGGATAACAAACATTCTCTGATAATATTTTTGATAATATTTTTGGTGAGCTACATACTCCTCACGTAGATGGTGGGAATTGAACTCGACATGAGCATTGCCTACTTAATGCAACGACCATTGCACCCCACATCTTTTGTAATCTATATATAGTTATATACTTGAGCTATGGTGCTATGTATAATATATATTATCTCTGCACTATAAATTGATTTTTCATTCTCAAAGTCTAAATTGTTGATCCGATCTGCTCAAAATGATTTTCATATGAATGTCTAGTTATAGACTAAATTTTATATTTTTTAGAATTTTTTACTATTTTTTTAGATCATTGGAAAATTATTTTTTTGAACAACTCATAATAATTAAATCAAGTAATTCCCTAGTTATCTAAAAAATTAGTTAAGAAAATTTAAAAATGGTCTATATCTAGATATCTATATGGAAATCATTTTAAGCGGTTCTAATCGACCATTTAAACATTAAGATCGAAGAGCCAATCCAGAGTACAAATATGATCCATACTATAGATATACATAGCACCATAACTCAACTCTCTCTATATATAAGTTGCATAAAATTTTGCTTTTGTTTTTATTTTTTTATCATAATTTTTTATTTTTATATAAAAACATAATATTATTAATAAATTTATATAAAATTTATTATATAGTGTTATCATCATTTTTTTTTAAATGTTCGTATCATCGCAATCATATCGTATCATATATGATATCCACATCCATACAACCTAAGTCCGGATATATACAGGCCTGAGTTGCACCTATTTTTACATGGTTTTGGACTTCGGATGAGCTCTTCTCAAGTTTGTGCAGCAGTGACGGAACAAGAGGAGTTAGGGGCCAGCACCTCGCAGCCCCTAATATTTGTGAAATTCGGTACTATCATTTTTAATTTTAAATGATTTTCAATAAAATAAATAAAAGGAGTTTGCGTAATTTTTTTCTCAAATTAAATAGGTCCTAATTATTCATAAATCCAAATCTTAAGTCGTTAGTCATGAACTGTTCGTTGCTTTATTTCCTTGCATTTCTATCTTTTATTTTAAGACGACAAAATTACGAAAATTATTATAACAGAGAAAATGTGACAAAAAATGGAAAAAACAAACATTCAATTTGGTTATTATCTCCATACAAGCAGGTTAGCGCATGTCACATATTACTAGTTATATATCCGCGTTGCATTAAAAAACTCTTTTATTTAAACATAAAAACATTATAAGATAAAAAAATTCACATTAATTTAATATTAAATTATAAATTCACTAAATTATAGAGAAAACCTATAATAAAACTGGAAACACTAAAATCTCATCGTCTTAAAGGTAGAACTGTTTGTTATCGCTGTGGCGATTTAGGTCACTTAGCCTCTTCATGTCATAACCCGATCGTCTATTTTAGTTGTAACAAGGTTGGTCATCGTTCTTGGCAATGTCGATCGAAACCTAAGATGGATTTAAGTCGCCCTCCTCTCTCCTTACAGCAAGTTAAGGAAGCTAACAGGGCTCCTCCGATTAAGCTTTCTCCTACTGAGAATACGAAAAAACTTCTAGCCACTATTCACTTTAGTCTAGTGGTTTTAGATTCCATGAGTCTAGGTCATATATTTATACAAGCTCATCTACAGAAAATCTTTCCTTTCCCGAACAGGCAATGGGTTGCTAGATCTATAGATAATAGTTCCTATTTGTTAGAGCCTCTTAATGAAGAATGGAGAAGACGAGCATTAGCTAAGGATAAATTGATCTTAGGGGATATAGTATTCCATGTAGAGTCTTTTGATGCATTCAAACATGATAAGAAAGGGCAAGATCTTATTTCTGTCTGGGTTCACATTTTTGGTCTTCCATATTATCTTTGGCAGGATTTGCAATTTCACATAATAGCTGATGAAATAGAGGCGTTTTGTTAGATGTGGATCCTAGATCTGTAGATCATATTGATTTTACTGTTCTACGCATTAGAATAGGTGTACCAACTCTTGAATCCATTCCTTCATGTCGTAATATGTTCTTCTCAGACTCACAAGGTAGAGTTAAGATTTATCAGTTATCTTTTGACATTGATATTTCCACAAATAGTATCCCACCCTCTAATCCCTAGTCCTCACAAATCTCTATTATATCCTGAAGTCTAAACACCCTTCCCCTGCTCCTCCTCCAAAAACCAACTCCTCCCCTTCAGTCTTCACAACCTACCCCTCATACTTCTCCTACATCTCCTCATACTTCCAATGAAAAACATGTATCTCCTGAACCGGTATTGCCTACCAATCCTTTTTATGTCATGTCTTCTGAGCCAAATCATGATCCTTAGGATGCATGTGATCAGGCGATAGCCAATGAAAAATCCCCTCATAAGAAAAGTAAAATTGATGCAGAGCCTTCAGTGCAACTAAGGAAACTAGAGCAATTGTAGCGGTCGTTGAGCCAATGATTGCCCAATCTGAGAAGGATGCCCGTCATGGATAAAGAGTTATTGCGTAGAAACCCCCTACTAGAGGGCGTGGCAGATCTAGAAATACATCTCCAGGTACTCTAAAAACTAATCTAGTTAAGAATTTTCCTTTTGCGCAACTTTTGGATCTTGATGTAGTTACTATGTTTGAAAAAAATAGTTTTTCTTTGGGACATACAGATCATATAAAACTTCAAGTTGTTCAAAATTTCCGCACACTAATTCAGTCTCATTTTGAATGAGTTATAGATATTGTTCTTACAAAGACTTATTCTAGTTGTACTAAGGATGATTTAATAGATATAAGTGATGAGATGCTTCATGCATCTTTTTAGGTTTTTACTCTTATTTTTATGGTTCGAATACTTAATTGGAATTATCGTGGTTTAAATAAACCTAAACGGAAAACTTTGCTTAAAAATTATCTTTTGAAAAAAAAATTGATTTGGTAGGGATTCAAGAAACAAAAATTATGGATTTTGCGCAACGTACTTTGGATTTTCTAAGTACAAATATAGATACATGGATTTTCAAACCTTCTATCGATAAATCAAGAGGCTTACTAATGGGAATTAATTCCTCCATTTATTCTATTACTCAACAGTGGATTTTTGACTTTTCAATCACAATTTTACTTTCTAATAAGAACGATAGTTTTCAATGGCTTTTTTTGTTATTTATGGACCAGTTCTTGCTTCCCAATGATCACTCTTTTTACAAGAATTAGAATTTATAGCACATTTAGGTTTTGATTCTTGGCTTGTTTGTGGAGTCTATAACATGGTAAGGAAGAGATCAGAACGTCTTGGCACATCTTTTAATCATGCTATTAATAGTCATTTTAATCTTCATATTAATGATCTTCAGTTATTAGAATTATCTCTTAGTGATAGAAAATTTACTTGGGCTAAATTCATTTCCTCTGATTCTTTTGCTTTTTTAGACAGATTTTTATGTTCTCATTTCTGAGAAAATCATTTTTCTCATAGTTTAGTTTCCTCTCTTTCTCGCATACAATTTGATCATAATCTTATAATGTTACTTAGTCATTCTATCCTCTTAATCAAGCTTATCCAATTAAATTTAAAAATATATGGTTAGCTCAGGATGTTTTTGTTGAATTATTTGAATCTTGGTGGGGTAATTTTGCTATTATTTTAGATATTGCTAATCAATGAAGACTTAAACTTCAGTTTATTAGGAGAAAATTTAAAGGATAGAACTCTAATTTAAAGTCTGCCAACAAAAACAAAAAAAAAAAGAATTCACCTCTAGTGTTGAGCAGTTTGAGTCTATTCAGGAAAGTAGGGATTTGACTCCATTGGAATCAGAATAGTACAAAAAGGCTTCTATCCAGCTAGATCAATTTTTTGAAGAAGAAGAGTCTTATTGGCAACAAAGGTCTAGATTAAAATGCTTTCTTGAAGGTGATAGAATACTAGATTTTTTTCATACTACTGCTAATTGTAGAAGGAAAAAGTATTATATCTTTTCACTATAAATAGATGGGGTTACACTTTATGATATCTTAGTGATTAAAAAACATGTTTATGATTTCTATAGATCATTATTAGGACAGTCCTCTGATAAATGTATTTCTTTAAGTACTATTGTTTGGTCTCTTGAAGATTGTCTTACTGAACAGCAACAACATAATTTGACTACTCCATTTACTATAGAAGAGATAAAAATAGTTTTCTCCTGTGATGCCTCTAAAGCACTAGGACCTGATAGATTTTCTTTTCTTTTTTACCAATCTCTGATATTATTTCTCAGGATTTTATGAAAATTATTCACTCTTTTTATGATAAATCTATAGATTTGAAGAGGATTAACCTTGTCTCTATATGCATCATTCCTAAAAAGAAAGATGTTAATCTTTTTACTCAATATAGGCAAATTAGTTTAATTAATTGCAGTATGAAAATTATAACTAAAGCTCTCACAGAGAGACTGGCTCCATTAATGGATTCACTCATAGCACATACTCAAACCTCATATATTAAAGGAAGATATATTTTAGACAATGTTGTATGCGCCCATGAGGCTCTACATATTATTAGGAAAAAAAGATTCAATGTTTTTTTATTCAAAATTGATTTTTAAAAAGCTTTTGATAAAGTTAATTGGGATTTCTTATTAGAGATTTTAGAAGGCAGACATTTTGGTACTAAATGGATCTCTTGGATTAGTTTGTTTATTACATAGTAGTAGAACTTGTGTGCATTTTAATGATGAATTAGGAGAGTATTTTAGTTGTAAGAGAGGTGTTAGGCAAGGAGATCGTTTGTCTCCTTTTTTGTTTGACCTTGTCACTGATGTATTATATAGAATTATTCAGAATGCCTAAGATAAAGAATACTTACTTGGTGTTTAGGTTAGTTCATTAGGTTCTAGATTAGTAAATCTACATTTTGCAGATGATATTCTTTTATTTTTAGAAGCTTCTGAAGCTAATGTCTTAGTACTTCAATGGTTACTCATTGGGTTTGAATAATTGTCAAGTATAAATATTAATTTTTCTAAGTGTGAACTAATTACTTTTAATATTTCTTCTACACATGGAATTGAGTTGGCTTCCAAAACTAGATTATAAATTAAGTTCACTTTCAATTACTTATTTAGGGCTTCCATTACACAATAAAAAACTTAATTCTTCAAACTGGAATTTCCTTGTTGAAAAAAATAGATAACAAATTACAAGGATGAAAAAGTAAGTTATTATCTTATGGGGGTAGGATTACTTTACTAAATTCAGTCATTTCTTCTATTCCATTATACTGGATGTCTTTTTATAAGATTCCTAGAAAAATTATTCTTAAAATTGATAAACTAAGGAAAAGGTTTTTTTGGTATGGTGATAATTCTGTTAGGAAAAAATACTCCCTTGTTGCATGACCATGACCTATTATTTATTTTAGAAGTCAAATTTAAGAGGATTGCATATTCTTGGATTTATGCTTAACCCTTGCCCACTTACAATGTACATAATACTAATTTGGTCATTAGTAAAAAGTACAAGGGTTAAATTACAATTTTAACAAGTTGTACAACAATCAAGCACAAGTAATTTCTAAACCAAAGATAAAATAAAATTTTCCTTTGAAATAAAGAAATAGAAAGAGTTCTTTCCAAATTAATTTGAAATCAAAGGATCGAGTTGACACGCGATGTACAGGTTCAATGGCTTTTTGTTCGCTACTCAACTGATCATTTATTTGTGACATGTTCTTTTATCAATTCTAATGGCAATGGATTGTCGTGCATAATCCGATCTATTCAACCAAATACGAGTCTTGGTATTTAGGTTCTAATATTCTTTGACTCTTACACACAAAGGATAAGAGACAAAGCCTAAAGTTAATGAAGTAGCAAAAGCTAGGATTAGATTTAACAATAGAGCAAATCACTCAAATCTCATAAGTGTTTAGAACAAGTTTAGATCAAAGATCTTAGAGCTTTAGCTAGTGTGGAAGTGTATGTTGCAATGGTTTGAAAAGCTTTTTGCAATGGTGGCATTGTTGGAATGTATTTTGCATTTTGTGGTTTTTATTGTGTATTCAACAACTAAAGAGTTTAAGTTCTCTCGATTTGTGAGATGATCCCTTTTATAAAGATTTTTAGGGTTTCTGAAATAGGTCCAAGCATAACTCACTTTTTCGAGACACTTACGTCTAA
This sequence comes from Schoenoplectus tabernaemontani, assembly GCA_037127355.1. Taxonomy (NCBI): domain Eukaryota; kingdom Viridiplantae; phylum Streptophyta; class Magnoliopsida; order Poales; family Cyperaceae; genus Schoenoplectus; species Schoenoplectus tabernaemontani. The sequence continues at coordinate 10,776,079 of CM073747.1, forward strand.
CCGTTATAACTTTGTATTACTAAATCGTTATAACGGTTTTTCTACAAATCGTTATAACGTGAATTATTTCACAAATTATCACCATTAATTTGTTGCCAAATATGTACGGTTTACCAATCGTTTTTATATCATAACATAAATAGAAAGATTAAGATTCAAACGGTAGGATTGTCGATGGGAGAGAAATTTGCCGTTGTTCGATCAATCAAAAATAGATATTATCCATCTAATTGGATCAAATTAGATAATAAAAAATAAACGTTATAACGATTTATCAAATCATTATACGATTCGTGAATCGTTATGACGATTACGTAATCGTTATACGTTTCACAAATCATTGTAACGATTACTGAATCGTTACATAACGATTTACTATGGTTTCTTTGAGAATGTTTTTGCCTTAGAATATTTTTTAGTATCGAGATGAACCGTTATAACGATTCAAACATCAACCGTTATAACGATTCAAGTTCTTTATAGAGCATAAGCATTTTTCTTATTGTTTAAGCTCAATTTCTCTTGACCAATTCAACCTTAATTTAAGTTTTACTAAACTTTAAGCTTTTCGTAATTTAGATCTAATTAATATATTTTTAATCCTTTCAGTATATCCGTTGAGTCTTGGTTTTTGCACTAATTCCATTTGCTGTACACAAAGTATCAAACAACGTTGAATTTATGATTACTTAGTAAACGAGCAATTATGGACCAAAGAAAAAGTGAGCGAACAATGCTTAAAAATAAAAATCTTACAAAGAAAAAATCTCAATAATCACTTTATATGAAGTTAGATTAGTAATATTGATGTTAGAATATTTATTTTTTAGATTTTTACAGAGAGCTCTAATGAAAACTAGGTTTCATTGAGAATGTAAAGAAAATCGTGGGAGAGAGAAATCTATCAGAAATTTTCATAAATAAATAATTTTCTAAATTTTCTTGAGGAATCGTTATAATGATTTCACAATCTATATAACAATTGTCGTGAAATCTCTGAATTTTGCGGATTCTCATAATTGTTATAATGATTACTGTGATGGTCCAAAAATGAATTAAGAAATAAATGGTCAATAAATCAGTTATGAATTCGTTATAACATCTATTGTATATGTTTTAGAAGAATGTAGTCCAAAATATAAATGGTCCAAAATTATAATATTGAGTTAGTATACTTATTTTTTATTTTAGTCTTAATATTAACTTAATCATCTTGATTATTTACTAATCCTAATTTATGTTTTTCAAGTATCTTGCAAGTTTGTCCAATACAAAATATATATTTTCATCGTCGATCAAGTAATTTACATTTCACAACTTAAAAAATAAATTAAAAATAATTATTTTATATTAGTTGAATAAAAATAAATTATTAATGACAACAAAATCTTCATCAATCTATAATGCATAGTCTGTCACATGTCAGTAAGTTCAATTAGTTGATAGCCCAGATCTTTGTTGTCCATCCTTAATTGTTGCTTTCAGTTTTTTTTTTCTTGAATCTTCCAATCTAAACACGTACTGCTTCAAAGACCTAACAATTGTTATGTCTAGCTAGCATGTTGTTATTCTCTCAAAAGCAAAAAAAAAAAAAAATAATAATAATAATAAAAATTTTAGTCGCTTATTCACTAAGAAATCTTCGATGAGGAGGGACGATTGATTGCATCTTTTCCGCCATTTCTCTCATTCTCCACTCTAATGGTTTTCAAAATTTTATCGTTTTTTTTTATTTTTCATTTATTCATTCATCTCTAATTTTCTCTTTTTATTCTAAAAAAAAATTATTTATTTAATGTGTTGTGTTTTGAGATATTCAAATAGAAGAATTTTGCTTCAACATCAATAAATTCAAATATCGATTCAAAATTTGGAGTCTTGCGGGGTACTTAACAACTCATATGATCCAGTAAAAACCAACAAATATAATAATATCCATTACGGCCGGTTGTTGAAGAGAAATTTTGGGTGTCTTCAAAATTTATCCTTCTACATGTATTAGAGATTTTTTTATCGAAAATATAAGAGTCAACTCTCAAATTTTATAATTATCCTTAAGACCCTTCCCCCCTCCCCTCCCCCAATATCCGAGTTTCGAACATACGACCTCCTACACAGAGAGTACTGTCTTTTGCTACTAGACCATGATTCTTCTACATGTATTAGAAATAAAATCATTTAGATTATTTTAGTAGTTGTCTTAATTTAGAGTTATTTGATATTCTATATTATCTGATTTTGAATCAAAAAAAAATCTTCATTATTTTATAAATATAATTATTTTTTCTGAATAAAATTAGTTGTCTACGGATTGAAAAAAACGTGATTTACAAGAAGGAAATAATTGAACACAATAATTTTTGTATCTGATGCTCTGATTGACGAATCAACATCATCTATAGTAATTTAATAATAGAGTGTTATCTGTGTTTTTTTTTTTAAAAAAAAAGATCCATAAATCTAAGGTTGCTCGTCTATTTTTCTCACCATCTTTCTCCCCTTTAGTCCGGACTGCCCATTATACACAATATAGTACTACAAAGCACCTTTATCAGCATCAATCCCTTATCTGCCCCCAACATTAATTAAAACACTCTTCAGAAGTGCATGCTTTCAAATTTAAGTTAATTCTATGTATTTCTAAAATGTGTTTTATTGAGGGTAATAAGGGCGCGAAACTTAGATGCAAGAATAATTTCTCAAAATCATTATTGCAAATATATTCACAATTATTTGGATATAGCACATATTACGTATGTATTAATTTCAAAAACATTAAGCCTTCCACCAAAGGGATCAAAAAATTCAAAATTTTCAAAAATAAATTTTAATTTCTTTATAATGAATACCCAATAAAATTTTAGATAAACTTAGATTTAATATACGCACAATCTATATAACTAAAAAAAGGGAGAAATATTAGTAATATGACTAGAAAGACGAAGCATGGTTTGTAGAACCTCTTGTTTATACTTTATAGCCCATAGGAAATGGACAAATGAAGTACCAACAAGATAATAGTATATTACCATGTAGTTAAATTGTTGTGTACGATAACAATTTTATAACGAGTCAACGAGAAATAAATATAGTACAAAATCGTGTATCTCATTAGAACCGCATAACCTCATTAGGCACATATATAACACGGTTTGAGTATTTTCTTTTTCTTTCTTAGTTCGATAATGTTCGAATTGAAATTAAAGTTAAGTAAAAGGTGTCCTAATACCTCAAAAAATAATAAAATTATATGCATAATAATTGAACAGTCCCTACTCCTTTCTCTCACCCTTGTTAATTAATATAAGCCAGTCAATCCCTACATAGATTCACCGATTTCTTTTAAAGATATAAATTAAATAGGCATTCATATTTTCCTTGATGGTTCAATTCATACGCCAAATGACGACGAGTATAACCATATAGGCTCCGGTTAATGAAGCATTTAACGTATTAATCTCTTTCTTTGTTTCTTTATTTAGCTTTTCTTTTTCTTTTTTTGTGGGCTTTGCTCCAGCGCCACCCAACCCATCTTTGCGAAAACGCAAAGAACTCGGGGCTCAAGAGGCCTGGTCCATCCACGTCAAAACCTCCTCAAATAAACTTGCTCCGCGGGACAACGTAACGGCATAGAACTTTACGTACGGTACCCCGACCGAGTCGGTTCCTTGCCCGATAACTAAAACCCAACCCGAAGAAACGCAAACACCCAAATCCCACTCCAAAACAAAGAAGGGAAGAAAGAAACACCAAGTACAAGGAAAAGAAAATGAAAGATGTAATGAAAACCCTTCTCTACTACACCTCGCCTCAAGCTCCGAATCCGATCGCGCTACCACCGGTCACGCCACCTCAGTTCACGGAGTCGGAGCTGTCTGCGGCAGAGCAGCTTATCCACCTTAGTGAGAGCAGCTGCACCGCCGGAGACTCGGGTTGTAACTCGGCAACCTCGGACTCCTCGATCCGCTCCGTTAACGCTCCAGTCGATGATGTGGCAATGGATGATGAGGGCTTGTGGAGGAGGATCAAGCGCTATCGTCCGCTTGCTGATGTGTATTCTTCGACAGTCCAGCTTGGAGCCGAAGGAGGTGGCAAGAAGGAGAAGAAGAGGAGGAAGAGGGATGAGAGAAGGGGTTAGCTATTATTGATTTGAGTATGTTATATTTTGCTAGTTAATTAAAGTGAGAGAGATCGATATGATATGAGTTTTGTATCCTTTTTCCCTGTTTTGTTAGATCTTTTCATTGTATATAGATATATGAATCTATGACTATGGGTGTTGTTGTAACTGTTGTTGTGAGATCTGGAGATGACAAAGAAGAAATATTGTACATATTTTTAGTTATTTCTCCACTTATGCGAGATGATTCCAAATCTGAAAGTGTATTTGAATTTGAATTCGAAATTTTTAGATCTGAGCTGCACATGCCCCAATATGGCACATGATCCCACTATATATAATGCCCGCCTTATTACTAATATGTTAAAAACTTTTGAATATATACTTTGACAGACTTTTGTTTTCCACGAACAAATACTATGAAAGTACTAATTAGTGAAAAGTGTAACAGTTAGAATTTAGTCACTAGTTGAGTAAGTAAATATTTGAAAAATCCCAGAGAAAATAATTAAAATCCATTATAGCTTGTTAATGTGACGGTATAATCTTTATGGGTTTTTTCTATTGAGCTGCGATAATACAAATTATAATTCGTTCACAGAGTATGTATTGTATTTTTTTTCCCATTCATATAACTTCGGTTGCGACATGAATTAATGGTGCATTTCACTATTCTGATTCTCAAGCATGCCTTTGTGTGTGACTATAGTCTATATATACAGTTTCTTTTTCTCACAAAAAGGATGATAAAAATTATAACATATTCATGTATTTTAAACTACATATGACATTTATTAAGGTTTGTATTTTAAATATTGTAATTTTGACTTGTATATATGTGTCACATTGCTATGTTGATCAATATATGCATCAATCAAATAAACTTAAATTCATGGATTCTATTAGCAACCGATCGAACAGTTGGTTAGAATATTTTTAATCAAAAATATCACGACCACGCGCATATATAGGAAAACTAATGAACAAACTTGACCACCTTTTTGTATAATTTCGTCACGCAGAAATTAGAACTTGCTTGTGCGTTTCTCTTTTCTTTTCTTTTTTTCAATAAACAAAGACTAACATGCATGTTGGGTTCAGTAATTCCTTTTAACTTGAAACCATATGCGCAATTTTAGTACAAAAACAACATGAAGATTACTATGTCCGGAGATACATAAGCACATCAATTCAGAGCAAGAGAAAACTATGAAAGAAACAGCAAGAGAATATTATGAAAGAAACATTCTTAAAGACATATATGATGAGGTCTGAACTAATTAAAATCTCTTCGATCTGGTGCCTAAGTGGTGTATTGATCGAAGTGATTTTAATTAGTTCAGACCTCATCATAGATGGTCAATGCATCGATCTTTGAATTTAGATTAATATGACCTCATTTTGTTGTTATTGTTGATCAGATAAAACAACATCCCCTGTCCGGTAAATGATCGATCGATGTTGGTCAGAAAAAAGGTGCAGATATATGCTGGAGATCTATTCTGATATATCCATGAATTGACCAGCTTTGCGGAATGCAGTGTGCGGAGTTGGGAGATGATAGATCATAGAAGCTTTCACCAATCTCAACAAAATGAAGTACCTTATGCATCGATCCGTGCTGTAATTTGTTGTGGTGAGTCGGCAGGGATGATTCCTCTTTGCTACTATAAAAGTGAAGAGAATATTGCTGTTGCAGTCTTTCGGTAATTGCATCAAATTCTGTTACCTTTTGAGATTCATTTTGTGGGTTCCAATTGTTCAAATGATCCCCATCGTTGTCCTGGAGTCTCTTTTTCTATAAAAAAAATTACCATGCACCTACTTCCATTGTTATGGAAGTTAAAATGTGCGAGCCCCTCAACAGTTTGAGTGAGATCCAGAGGATTATATTAAGATGAGATATAATCATAGATATACAATGCCGTTTTATATTAGGCATCATATATAAATCAGTCGGTTTTTGTGGCTCTGTACATGCTGCGCATATGCCGTTCTTGTGCTAGTGTTTGCCTAATTAGCACAAATGCTCATTGTATGGTTCAGAGAACTGTTTCCGATATGATCTACTTTTCTTGCGCTTGTACTTGCACAAAACAGAAATTAATCATCTAAAAACCGACAAAATTTTCCAGAAACTTAATGGAGTGGCTTTCTGTGTGGTTGCACCCGAGTGACCAGCGATTTGCCAAACAAAAAGAAAATTAATAATAACAACTAGTGTTGATGTGTTTAACGAATTCTGGTCTTTCCAGAGGTAACTAGGGATGTCGGAAACATTAATTATCAGCTCTCTATTATTATTATGGTGATCACTGATCAGTAGAGGTAGGATTTGGGTTGTGTGGTACTGGACTACTGGTACGTACTAGTGCAGTACACTTTTAGAGACGTCTTAGATCTAAGTCATTTCTAAACCATGTGTAACCATATATAAGATTAATTACCTCTGTGTAAATTAAACTATACTGTGGAAAATACATACTTGTCTTGCCAAAACCTTGGAGATTAGCATGCAAGATCTATATAGTTGAACAAAGACAACGAAACATTTAATTTTATAATTTACTATGCACAGTTCAGTACTTCAGTTAAAGGGAAAAACGAAGAAAATAAAGCATCATGAGGTGTACCGAGATGCACTTCTAGTTTAAGATATACAATAAACAGCATAACAACTAAATTAAAGCAATAATTAGGAGGTGTATCTAGAATTCCAGATATACAATAACAATGAAAAAGGGCATGAAACGCCTATATCGCATTACAATCAGTGAACAACACTAGGAATGAGGAAGCCTAGCTAAAGACAAATTACAAAAACCGTGCGGTCATAGTGTCACCTTTCAAATCTTGCATTTTTGGATGGTTGCTGCACCAAAACTCTGTCAATCTTAGTAGCAGTCTACACTCAACAAAACCCATATACTGTTAGCATGACACTGCAGATTTTAGCCCAAACCATCAACACAGATTCTCCTCTTTCTTTTCTTTTTTTTGAACAAATTGGAGGCCGATGGCTGCTAGAACTCTTGGTGGCTGTCTACAGGCCGAGGCTCCAAGAAACTGGCGTTCTGTCCTCTCAGAAGTTTTAATAACAAATCATATTATCATATAGTTGTATGCATTCCATGTATGCACTCCATTAAGGACATCTTTGGATAAAAAGTTCTTTAATAGCATCTCAATTCGTAGGACAATCAAAATACAATAGAATAGCTTATATGGGATAAATGACGTTCTTTCTTAAAAAAAAAAAAAAAAAAAAAACATATATCAAATATATCACCTATCATAGATATGAAAAAGTTAGGAATAGGAAAAGGAAAACCTTTTATTCATGGCGACCCAAGTCAATTTCAAATATTACTATTGTCGTCCAAGTTATGAGGCTATCATACAATCCTATCCATATATCTCAATTGCTCAAATAGGTCGATATATATGTTCTGCTAGAAGTAATTGGAACCCACTGCCATGCTGAGTTTATTGGAAACTGCCATGCTGAGTTTATTGGAAAAGTGAGCGTACTCTTGTTAGTTCAAACATGTCAGTTATGTAACCCCGGTTTTAGTTAGAAAAAAGCCTACAGCTAAAATACACATCCTCGGAATATTGTAGTTTTTTAAGTCAGAAATGAAGAGCTACATCCCCAATTAGACTAGGCTGTTCATGTGTACTTATCACATACCAGGACTAGACAATAGGGGATAATACTGGGAAGTACTAATCAATATTGCTCTCTCTAGATTTCTTAAAGACTTAAACAAGCAAAAGGTTTATGTCCAATCACAAAACAACTATAGCACCAAAAGTTAAAACAAGCAATGGAATATCACAATATGAAAAATTGGTTGCTACTGCTTTGGATCTTTAATTAACCCTTCATGATGGAAATTACAGCTTAGAACAGTGGTATGAAATATACATCAGTACATGTACTCCAATGCTATGGAATTACTAAGAAGGGAGGACTGGTATGAACTCTCAACTGCCGAAAAGTATCATGACCCTACATTCGTATGAAGCCTATCTACTCGCATTTATGAAAAGAAGAAAACAATAGGTTCGACACGAAGTGGATTTTGTATAATTCAATGACTGTAAGTTTAACACAGACATCTGCTCCTTGTATGCCAGGTGCAGCATGTGCCAGCAAGGGCAGGAGGCCTATTTTATGTTTCTCCTATGAATCTTCAGCTACAATTACAAATTATTACAAAACGACAAGAACATTCCATAGCAGTCACTTCAAATATATACACTCAGATCTGAAACTGCAATACTCTTTTTCTTATTCCAACCATCAGTTGACATTTTCCATCTAATATGATCAAAACAACATTTTCATGGTTAAATTGGTTTATTCATTTTAACTGTATATGAAGCATGACCAATTGACCGCATCCATAAAGTACAACCTATTCCTGAAAATTGGTTACCAAATTGATAAAATAAGCAACCATGGCACCAAATTTCCCTCAGTTTCGACTCAAAAAAAAAACGGAGCAGCACTAAACATACTAAAAACATTCAAAATTTTCCAATCTAATAAAAAAGATCACAACTACCTAACAAGCTCACACTCATGTCTTGAGAAGCTTCCTCCTCGCCAGATATCTCGCTATTGGAGGCGTCAGCGCGATAGTGATTGGGACCCGGACAGGAAACAGCGCCTTGTTGCACAAAAGCGCGAGAGCGAGGGCCCCACCACTGGAGGCCACCATAGAAGCCGTCCTATTTGTCTTCGGAGTCGGAGGTGTCTCCGGCAGATCCTGGCCGTGGGAATCAGTTGGGATTGTGGATTCGACCTTATCGGGTTCGACCCGCGAAGAAAGCCCGATCCGGTCGAAGATAGACTCCACGTCGACGTTGTTCTTTATCGCCACGTAGAGGCCCGTGATGGACGCCGTAGAGACTGACAGGTGGACCCCAATCGCCACCTTCCCGTACTTCTTCATCAGTTCCGTCATCCTTGCCTTGAAAGCCATCTCTCTTTGCTTCAATTTCTTCTTTCTTTTCTTTTATTTCTTCCTTTCAGACTTTTGAGTGTACCGTGTACTGGCAGTGGTTTGGGGTTTGGGTTTGGGGTTTCATTCAGACTTCAGAGAATCAGAGGTCCTAGATGAAGTTCGATTAACCGAGTAGGGTTTTGGAGCGGGGACGATTCTTCCAACGCCTGGCGTATCGCGATGTACGGAAGAGATTTCACTGACAAGTGGGACCCGTATAAATTCAAGAATGTGTTGAAGCTTTTAAAGGGTCTAATCAAGGTAGGTATCAGATACTTCTACTCCGGCACTGAGATTTTGCAGGGATTTTATCTCCTATTTCTTTTCTTGTCCGGAGATTGCATGGGCATTGTAAAGCATTATTAATTTTGTTGTCTTTGGAAATCATCGATCTCAAGCAAAAGTAAATTAAAAAGGTCCAATGGAGATAAACTGGGTTCAGCTCCCACAGTTTTGGAGATAAACTGGCCGTAAAGAAAGGGTCAGTTATTCTATGCTAATGCCCAATTCGTCAGCCCAAAAATTCCAAAGGTCCAATGGAAGTTGCTGACCCGCATACTTGTCTATAAAAAAAATAACGTGACTAACTGTACCTCAACTTTAATCCCCAAAAATCTCCCTGCAAACGGATTTTCTATTTTCAAGAAGTTCGCTTAACTACGCTTAATTAACATTTTTTTTCGAATGCACGTGATTATTTTTTCGTCAAGTAAATATCATTTGTATTATTCAAATTTATTTGAATTTCAATTTGATTGATTTATTATTTATTTTAAATTAAAAATTGAAATTATTGTTATTCTTATTACATATATATATTTATATTTTTATTTACTAATTTATTTATTATCTTAATTATCATTATTTCTTAATTAAATTTCACGGTTTGACATTTCACCCCCCCCTTTAAAAATTTCGTTTTGTCCCGAAACGAACAATTTTGATTGACTAGCTATCCTTATACTATATTTGTTATAATCGAATAAGTCTTGAATATAGATATAAATTATCCCTTTTTCGTTTACATTAAGGTTTCATAAGTTTCATGTGCATCTTTTATTTATTTATTAAATAATAAAATTTCTAGTATTATTACTATTATTTTAAATATTTATTTTTATATTATTGATTTAACCTCTTTCAATTTTTGATTAGTGAATTTAAATTTAAGAGCATCTTGATAAGTCATTTACGTTACACTTATGTGAATTATTAATACATTATTATAACTAAGTTTTATTTAGATTATCATGTCTGAACATCGTAGTAGGCATTAGTTATGATTTTTTTTGATTTAAATGACAATTAATTATATATATACATATATATGTTTATTTTATTTACTAAAGATTTTCAAAGTCAGATTGGAGCAAAATTTTACATGAAGCATATAACGAAAGAATATAACTCAATAGATCATACGAACACAATTAGATGAGTGTGCTGAATGAAGTCATGCTGGACATGCGGAAGCAAAATTTGCTTAAAGAGAATTTTCCTCAAATTTAAACTGATTTGGACCCATGATAGTCATATGTATCACTAAAATTAAAAATAAGGATCTGACGTACCTCGATCATCAAGGAATGACTCAAATATAAAATCGAATATCATGTAGATACAAATCTTTTAGAATCTCGTGCAATTGAATGATAATTTGTTTAGGTGATTTCTAACCAGGATTTAATTAAATTTGATGTCATTGAACGTGTAGACAAAATTAAGCGTGATAGCAAAATCTACTGGCTGATTACGTATTACCGGTTACCCATATCTGGGAGGAAATTATTTCTGCATCATAGAACCGGTAAAGTTGATATTAAATTATCTGAAAAATTTAGCGAGGGTGAAATACTAATTACCGATACTTAGAAATCCGCTCCATTGAAGTCGCAAGAGGATAACATCGGTAGATGAAGTACCAAGATTTAAATACGAGGAACAACTTTAACAGGATATGTAGTTATTAATATTATTATTATATATTTAATTACATCATTTTGTTATATATATAATATATTTATATATTATGTTATTGTACTATTTTTCGACGTAAGGGTTCTGAAGTTTACTATATTTGTCAGAAATTCGGGTCGAGATAGTACGACAAAAATTTAGGCGAAGTAAATGTAAATTTATTTTTTCTTATTTAACTTTGTAAAACTGTTTGTAAATGCATTTATTAAGTTTTATCACGTCCGAGTAGTGGGATCCGCAGGGTTAGCGAAGTCACGATCGTATAGTCGTGCGACGCCTCCCCCTTTTTTCCTTGACCTACCCCTCACAACTTAAGTCACGTATTCATTATTGTTTTGTTTATTTTATTCATATCTTGAGATTTCTTAAATGTTATCCTAGCATGGTTTATATTGAATCGGATTATAAAATCCATGCTCTGATACCACCGAAGGATGTCACACCAAAGAATAATTGAATCGGATTAGGGGTGCTTAATCCAGCCACGTACGCACGACGAGACGTGCGTACGAAAGTCTAAATGAATATAATAAAACAAATCTCACAATAAACAAAACAATAATAATAATACAAAACAATAGCAGTCCAGAATATACAGATAAATACAACGCCTGACACCGGCGGGGCTAACTCCATCGGAATGGGTAGCAAAATCTCTCAAATAAAGCCCAAAGAAAGAAACCAAAAACCCGATGCCCGATAAGTCCTAATCACCTACCCGCCTCACTGTGCTGATGCGGCAAAGCACATCTGATATCACACAGGACTGCACCTAGCCCTCTCATCAAATACTCGATCCCGCTCCTGTAAACCTGGATCCCACAACCACTGTGGAAACGTGAGTATTTTTTTAATTACTCGATGGATTTAGATCCAAACTTAAGATTTGATCTTCTTTCCTAGACTGGACCCAAATACCGATACCGAATTTTAAATGTAACGAAATATTTTAATATATGTTAATGTATTATTATTTTATACATATTGAGAACACACCTATATGAATGACATGAAATGGCAAATAACTCCGAAATAGAAAATATATGAAAATAGTAATATAATATAAAATATAAGGTACGAGAATCAAACACCCGAAATAAAAATCCCGATTTGTAAATCACCAGATCTATCCCAAGCGGGCGCCACCAGCCTCCCAACTTACGAACTTGGGCCTTGCCTAAGCGGGCGCCACCAGCGACCCAACTTACGAACTTAGGACTTTATGTTTATGCGGCGTCAATGCCGCATAAACGATAATTCGGGCTCCCGAGGTGATAACGCCCTAGGAGAGTGAACGTGCATAAGCACATACTCTGGTCTGCTAAATCTGGTAATTCACCTTATAAAATAAAAACAAACGGATAATTATGTCTTCAATTGCCATATCGCCAAAAGGAGATAACTACTCGTGAATTAACAAATCGAAACAATACAAATGGGACCCTACACTGTACCAACCAAGGGTCAGAGGACCGCATCCCGTAAAAGTATCAAAACGATATATAAACAAATGGGAGCCTACACTGTACCCACTAAGGTCACCGGACCGCATCCCGACTTTCTCTGTACCAACCAGGGGCCAAAGGAGAAAGCCCTTCGGACAATATTAGGATCCTAAATAAGCCGGATAAATATAATAATATATTATCACTAAGTAGATTCCAGTCTCGAATATGGCCGCCCACACTATACACTGAAGTACACGGTATCCTAATAGCTCAAATTTGGATTAAAAATCTAATCATATTAAGAATAATAATAAAATATAATAAAAATCAAAAGAAAGCACTCGACACAGCCGAACCCGCCAAATGACGGGATCGGTGAATAATCCGACAGTACGATGCACAATACATATACAGACCGGTGGGTCTCATGGGCCTATGGGTCACCGTACGTAACCACAACGGTCTAGTTATGCAAGGCAACTCCGATTGAGAATTACCCGGTCCGCCTCTCAGCACTCACATGCATTTAATGCATGATTAACTACCTGACTTAATTAATAATTAGTGATAGTAATAATATTTTCTTAATAATTATAATCTATAACTTGGATTATTTAATTCTATCTAATCCTATCTCGGGACTATTTTCCGAATCCTACTCCTACCCTATCTACGTGCAATATGACATGCTATGACATGCGAATGCGGGTATGTCTCGAATATGCTGGTCAATTTACCGGATGCAAATGACAGGACATATTTGGTCTCTAATTAATTTTGGTCAGAAAATACCGCAATTCAGATTTATTTTGAAAACAGATTTATTTTCGGTTTGGGTTCCTAATTCTGAAGAGAGAAAATCAAATCCCAGGAAACCGTACCTGGGAGTGCTGGTGAGGATCACGAAGTCGCTCTACTCCGGAGGTAGAACACCGGCCTCGGGGTCAGTGTTCGCGTACGTCTGGTCGGGAGTGACCTCGTACTTCGCGAGTGGATCCGAGTCGACTATATCACCTATTTTTAATTTAAATTAGATGTTTATTAGTTTTAACTTGATTTACTTCATAATTAATAATTAAATTAGATTGATAATTAATTAAACGGTCGTTCGGGTTTTATCGTCTTTTCTTAAAAATTTTGGCAGCATTCTTGCTGCATATATGCGGTGTCGGAAAAAAAAATCTAACTAACGTGGTTTTCATTCATAATGCCACGTATGTCCTTTTAATCATCTTTTTATATGTTTATTATATTTTGCCCGGGTTTGCAAATTTTAGTTATTTAATTTCGTTATGGTTTAGAAATGACTCCCCTTTTTGATTAATTCAAGTTCCGATCATAATTACCATTTGTTTTACTTGTTCATTATTTTTATCGTGTTTTATTTAATAAGGATTACGTTATTAACCATTCGATATCAACAATAAATCAGTATACGCACATCGGGATAATTATAAAAATCATAATTCATTTTATTAATTTTACTTCGATTACATATACAACTTACAATACAACGGAATAAGAAGTACAAATAAAAATCCTATGAAATGAACTAAAAAAACTAAAATAAAACAACAGTTAAGATTAAAATAAAAATAAAAATATTGATTAATATATATTATATATATAATATTTTATTTTAATATCCTTTCATTTATTTTAAAAATAGAGAAATTGATTAATATATATTCTAATATATATATATTAATTATATTCTAATTACTATTCTTATTATATTCTTAAATTATATAATTTACTTTATTACATATATTACTATTATGTTTTTAATAGTTTTGTAAAATAGTTCAATGTAATAAATAAAACAAGAGAGAAGAAAAATAAAAGCAATTAAATCAATTGAAGAAAATATTTTATTTTATTACTGTGTTGGTGTTTTAATGTTCGGGATCATACGATGACTACCAAATCATTGGTGTCAATGCACCGATATCCCGAATCGGGGGCAGTCAGGGAATATAATCATTTCCCGATCTTTAAGTTAACGTGATTAGTCCATGGATACCGCCGAACCTTTCGGACGGCCTCCAATTAATTAACATATTTTTAAGTCAATCCTTTTAATTATCTTGAGACTTTTTAATTCCTTGGGCCTAATCTATCATTTTAAATCCTACTCTATATTTTAAGTTATTTAGATTTATTTGTCGGCCCAATGGTTAAATGTTAAATCCTGATTTTATTGAAATGTGCCAAAATTTTCATTCCATCCCCTATATAGGCCAGAACCCAAAGGCTCGAAAAATAATTTAGGCATATATGAAAAATCCACTTTATCAGAATTAGGGACAATCAACAAGGCTTATTAGGCCACTTAATAATCATTATATCATTAAGGCAAGGCAACAGAGGGGAATCTCAAACGTAGTAAAGTACAACCAACAACACAACTGAAGCGACAACAGCAGAACCACCACATATGCATCTCTAGTTCAACCAATGTGGGTTCAGGGTAGGGCAAGAATAGAACAAGGGTCTCACTAGTACCAGCTAAACCAGAACAGCAACAACCACAAGGGAATCATAAATAAGAGCCCTTAAGCCAACAAGTCTTTAGGCTCCTAGAACCAAATGAGTGAAACAACAAAACCCAATTATCAGCAAATGGAACAATACCAGCAATTTAGATTTACCATAATAACAGAACTGTATCAGCAAGGAGTCAGACATAAAAGTGGTACCGGCAACTAAATCAACTCAATTCAACAAGTGTAGTAACTGAACCAGTGAACCAGAGAAACAACCAGTATTGCCAAAAAGATACTACCATCACAGTAGAACTAACAATTTCAGTAATAACCAGCAAAGATATGGGTAAATGAGCTAGGTCAAGTGCAACATCAGGTCCAGAAAAGGGAGGTATGCTAGAAAAATAAGTACACAGGGGCAAGAGAGAATTCAGTGCATCGAGATTACCCAACAACTCTTACCACTATAGATAAAATTGCTAGACCAATCACTACAAGCATTAATTAATGTCCCAGGTCTTAATAGAAATCAGAAACTCCAATACCAGTAGGCCACAAGGCAACCGAGATAGTCCAACTTTCACTAGAACCTTAACCCAGTAACCAACAGTAAAGCAAACCGGCAACATTCAGAAACCAACCCAAGAAATGGGATAAGAAAAAAAATCAAAATAAACAAACAGTAGGGGCAAGGCTAGATCAAGCGAGTATCAGTTCTAATTTTACCAGAATTCAATAGATTATCCAACAAATCAACTAGCGAAGAGAAACCAGACAACCTAGGTTTTACCAGAAAAGTTCGGGGGGGCAAGCAACAACACAAAACTAATGAATCATGTAAGCAACATCTCCAGCAAGACAAAAGAGGGGATTATCAATTTTATTGTTACCAATTCAAAACCGAGAAGGCCAAAAGGGACAAGGATAGGGGTTGCGCTTCTTCAGTCTCCCGGCCACCACCTCCCCTTCCGTAGGTTATCTCTTCCCTGTTAGAATCGTGTATCTGCTCTTATCGGTTTGTTTCTTTGTCTAATCTCAACGCATGAGGGCCCAAAACCAGAGAGAAAGGGAGGCATGCACGGGTTTTATAAAGGGTGGACAACGGAGAAAAGGGGAACCCTAACGTAAGCACAGCGTCATGCGCGATAGGTCGCGCCCAGGTACGGAAAGAACAATGGAGATGATGGGGGAGAGAGCGAGAGACGGCCAGAGGAATGGCGACAAGACCAGATGAGAGGAGGTGAGGGAGGAGGGTAGAGGGGTTTGGTGAGATCGCGTAGAGGAAGGGACTATTCCCCGCAGGCGAAGAAAACGAGAGAGAGACGAGTCAATCGGCGAAATAAATGAGGAAGAGACAACATTAAATGAGAGAAAGGCAGATTGAGTGTGTGTAGGGGGGGTCGTTGGTGAGAGAATTGGAGAGAGGATGTGTAAGAATAATTAATGGAGGAGAGAGAATGAGAGGGGGTTTTCCGTGACAAATTTGATATAGTCTTCTGTGTATAAGGGGTTTTGAGTCATTTTAATTATTGTTATTTTGATTTTGATTCTTGTTAACAAAGTCATGATTTATCGTTAGCCGTTCGGTTTAAAATTCTCGAGTTTTTGGATTATTTCAGGTTATTTTAAATTTTAAGTTTTATTGCATTCCATTAAATTAATTAGAGTCGTTTAAAATTAAATTATTTTTGTTACGATGGGATTATATGAATACCTTGTCTAATTTTTAATTTACTAAAATAAATTTTATTTAGTTATCTATCTATATATGATATATCATTCAATCATTTTCATTTGATTATACATTTTAAATTTTACTGATTTATATTTACTTCGGTTACTAAAAACTAGTAAATTTATTATTTACTGTTAATTATTATTAGTCTTTTTCATCTATTTATTCATAATTATTTATATCAGATTATTCATTCATTTAAAATTGAGTCGCCCGTAATTATTTATTTAGTTATTCTTATTCTTGACTTTATTTATGTCATGTCCATTTTTGCATTATTCAAATTTATTTGAATTCCAATTTGATTGATTTATTATTTATTTTAAATTAAAAATTGAATTTATTGTTATTCTTATTACATATATATATTTATATTTTTATTTACTAATTTATTTATTATCTTAATTATCATTATTTCTTAATTAAATTTCACGGTTTGACAATATGTGTTCTAGGTATTTAGATTTTTTATTTATGATTGTGTGATTTACATATTTATGTATTTAGATATGTGTTCTGAATATTTAAGTATCTTTTATAGATATTTAGGTTTCTTTTTTTATAATTATTTAACTATTTGGAGTATGCGATTTCTGTCAATTGTTTATTGAATAACACGAAAAATAAAATTAAAGTTCATAAAATAATATTTTCTCATAAAGCATAAAATACACTTTAAATATATCTTTATACAACTTTATCAGTTTTATAATATATTCAATATCATAATATTCTAATCATATATTCAACATCAAAGTTATAATATCTGAAATATATTTCAACATCACAAGATCTAAGCAAGAAAGAATTTAAAAAGAAAGTGCTAGACGTTTGATCTAATTGAGAAAAAATATATTATATTGAAGAAACTATATATATAAGATGTCAGATTCAAAAAGTACGTATTTAATTAAAAAAATGAATGCTGATAGCGTGAAAATTATCTGAATGCTGATAACGTGAAAATTATCCGAAGACGAAGGTCCGGAAAATAAAAAAATTTCTCTAAAAAAATAGCAACCATGTCTCAGAAATTCAATTTCCCTGAACGTGTTATCAGGCTCACACGTGCCATGTCTCGGAATTTAATTGGATTTAATTCCCTTGCACGTTAATTATTTTGTCAGTGGATAAGATCGCTGCGCCCCGCTTCGAGCGCCATGACCGACTGCCAGAGATTGAGACCTCCCCTTTATTTAATGAGAGATATGTTACAGGCACAGCTACAAAAGCAACTGCAAATTGCGGCCGAGTTATATTTTCACTTTTAGCAAATATAAGTCGATCTTTCCATCTGATAAAGTTTAGACCGTAACTTATACGGCTACAAAGAAAAAGTATTTTCTACATGGTTTGACCAATCTATTTTTTGACCATTTAGAATTCTTGATTTTTTTCTGAAAGAAAAATATATTAATGTTTTTTTTTCCAAACGAGAAAAGAGACGTCTATTTATCTAATTTGCTCAGATGCAACACGTAAGAGTCACATTTGCAACATAATTGAGGATTGACATTCAATTGAGGAGAGACCCGATGTACTTATTTCACTAAGGCTTTGGTTTGGATAAACGAACCAAAGTGCATCCAGGGCATGACACAGTTGAAAATTCTGATTGTGAAAGGAAAATTTTATCTAGTTTACAAAATCCACAGTCATAAACATTATCAGCTGAAATACCAAAAACAATACAAAATGCAATGAGGAAAGAAGAATTACAAAGGGAGAAACAAAACGGGGCAGGGAATGAACTCGGCCAATAAATTCGCATCAACCAGCTTAGAATGGATTGATTCCATGCTTAAGACGACCAAATCGAGGTTCAGTTCATCCGCTACTTCACCTATTATAGCTGTCGGCATTTTGCCTTCCCCAAGTCTCTCCATCAGCCCAAACTCTTTGAATCCGCCTTTTCCACATAAAAGTATAAAAGAAAACAACAGAAACATAAATTAGCCACAATTTTCACATCACTAAAGGAAGCTTTTCTTATCATTCTTGTTTACTTAAATGATGTTGCTCCTATTTCTATCAAATGCAATTCTTCAAGAAGAAAATATTTATCATGCACTTGACCGTACAAGCTCCAGACTTAGCCTTGATCCAGCTCATCTGGTCATTCACAGTAGCCGCTGGATTGACGCAAATATGAGTAATCTTCGATTTCATAGTACCAGGCTGCTAAAATTGAAAAACTGACAACGAAAGTTTCACAAATCAGTAGCTCTGGGAGTACGTAGGTAGTTCAGTAAGCTTCCTTCACATTGCATTATTAGGAGCTGTAGTTCCAAGCGAAGCGACCAATCAAACTCTTCTCTGCATTTGCACTCGATCTAAAACCAATGCCCGAAAAAGCAAACAAAGTGCGAAGAATGAAAAGAGTCGGCTCGGTGTACTTTCGTACCTTTCTTTGCTTTTGGGGAATGAGTGAGAGTTGTTCTATAGGTTTTGGTGAAATCTGAGTCCTTTGAGGACACAGATAAAAAGTGAGGAATTATCGAGGGCATTTTTATATAACAAATCCTTCCGCAACACTCACTGACTCACTTCCTACAGAACAAGTAGATTAACACAACTATCTAGTTGTTGCTACAGAAGGGAACCCACCTCCTGAAACTTGTAGGAGGTACACTCAACCAACAACAGCAGCTGCAAAATAAGTGGCATTGGCTAAAATCATTCGGTTAGCTAAACTCATTGATCGGTCAGTTTTGTTGAGCATAGTTTCACCTATGCGCAAGGATCTGTTGTGTCTATCGTTTTTGAGATTTAGGCAAAAATCCGATCTCTCATCGATGTTCTACCGAACCCTGGCTTTCATCAATCCCTCTTTTCCAAGAGAGGGAAGTGTATTCATGTGGGAGGGGATTCTTTGCATAAATTCCTTGCCAATGGCTGGCTCGTTTTGAAAGAAATAACTTAAAAAAGAGGAGCTTACTGAAAGGTCTCAATTCAAACTTACTTCCCCTGAGTTTGGAAGAATGATCTACTCACTCACAGGCCCCTGCTGTGGATGGGTTTGTTTAGTTAGCTTGGAAACTGCTTGGTACTCGGTAAAGGTAATTAGGGCTCCAGAAAGCATCGTTATTTTATTTGATTCAAAAAGTCTTGCCCCATATACTTATTTCTCATTTCTTAATTAACGTCTTATCTTGGATAGATATCGAATGGACCAGAAGGCGAGGGGGTAGATTCACCGATGCAAGGTTAAATCGAAGTAAAAACTTCCTCTTCAAGCCAACATGAAAGAACAAAGGGATCGGCTTACCCTACATCAACAACGACGAATATGAGCTATGAGCTTGGGATAGTAAGTTCCTCCCGCGGCAACAAAGATAATCTTCTAAAATTCAAGTAAATTATATATACATATATATATAGAGAGAGAGAGAAAGAGAGGCTATGGTGCTTCGGGAAGCACAAAACCTCCTGTGCTTCGCGTCCGTATCTCGAATTTGAAAGTTCAAACAGTCGATCCAAACCGTTGAACATGATATTCATATTGAACTATCTTTGGAGATAAAATTTTATATTTTTTTGAATTTTTTTGCTATTTTTTAGATGGGTATAAAATCGCTAGTTTTGGATGGTACATAAATCGTTAGATCAACAAACTTTGTACCCATTTAAAAAATAGCAAAAAAATCAAAAAAATATATAATTTGATCTCCAAAGATAGTTCAATATGAAGATCATGTTCAACAGTTTGGATCGGCCGTTTGAACTTTCAAATTTGAGATACGGACGCGAAGCACGGGAAGTTTAGTGCTTCGCGAAGCACCATAGCCTCACTATATAGAGAGAGAGAGTAAAACTAGCGTGCTCCTAGGAGCACAAAGCCCCTCTGTGATCCTAACTCAAAAAATATATCAAATGATCTTCAAAATTTGATTTATCACTCTCATTAAATTATTCATATTTAAATCTTGCGGGTACAAAAATTTGGGGTGTTTCGAGTTTTCTAAGTCACTCTTTTTAATTTTTAAAAATAATGTACAAACATTGAATATTTTATTATTTTTTTAGAGTTGATTTTCAAAAATTGAAAAGAGTGACTTAGAAAACTTAAAATACCCTAAATTTTTGTACCCGTAAGATTTCAATATGAAAAATTTAATGAGAGTGATAAATTAAATTTTGGAGATCATTTGATATATTTTTTTAGTTAGGATCACGGAGAGGCTTCATGCTCCTAGAAGCACGCTAGCTTTACTCTATATATATAGAGAGAGAGAGAGTAAAGATACTGTGAGCTTAGGCCTCCGTGAGCTTAACTCAAAAAATATATCAAATTATCTCCAAATTTTAATTTATATCCTCATTAAATTCTTTATATAAAAATGTTATAGGATGCAAAAATTTAGAGTGTTTTGAATTTTTTAAGTCACCGTTTTTAATTTTTAAAAATGATGTTCAAACATTGAATATTTTATTATTATTTTTAGAGCTGATTTTTAAAAATTAGAAATAATGACTTAAAAAGCTCAAAATACTCCAAATTTTTTAATCTCATAAGATTTTCATAGAAAGAATTTAATGAGCATATAAATTAAAATTTAGAAATAATTTGATGTACTTTTTTAATTAATTAAGCTCACGATATCTTTACTCTCTCTCTCTATATATATAACCCTTTCAAATAATGCGATGTTTTAACATATTTATATCAATTTTCACTTTAGTTTGAATCAGTGTTAACTAATTAAGTAAAAATATTTAAGAAGCTATACAAAGTATATGCTGCACAGTTTATCTGGTTATACCTTACAACCCTCCTATTCAGAATAAAACACATCTTTTATTTAGATAACAGATTTTAAATAGTAAATCAACAAATGAATTAGAACCTTCAGAAAGATGCCATCTGATGCTTGATATCCGTGCATCATGCTCTGGTATCGAATCCTTTGGCTTATCATCAATGACTGAATAAATGCAAACCAGCATTTGAGAACTGAATCCAACTGTGGTACTACTTCTATGTTAGGTTCTAAATTTTAGGTTTAAAATTCAATATCTGTGCAATACCAACAACAGTGATGTCAGCTCCATACTTCTTTGCTAGTGAGGTTGTAGTTGCTGCTGCCTGTAGGAAACTTTATATGTGAGAACAGAAATGTTAAAAATTGTGACCCATTAATTAAGCAGTCAAATAAACATAATTGGGCAGTCCTACAAGATTACTCCACCATGCCAACCAAGCTGCTTCAGTTGCCATTCATACAATGGGGGCAAGAACTACAGTCTTGTGCTTACAATTTTTTACTCAGTAACATATTGTGTTATTAACCATTTATATATTTTAACGAGAAGGGATCCAATTACCATTTTTTTGGTGCCCATGGTGCCTATTTATTTATTTATGTATAAATTTAAAAATGTGAACCGTTAGATGTATTCTATATCATCTCAATTGTATGTATATGAAAAATAAAAAAAAATTAACTTTATTTGAATAGCCATCAAGTAACGTATCTAAATTGTAAAATTTGGTCCATTGATTTTATTAACGCTTGATGCCTATATAAATAATATCGAAATGATATAATTTTTTGTATACATATATAAGATGATATTTACAAAATATTCCTTCAATTAGTTTTGTTATTTAAGAATTTAAATAATAGTTATTTGATATTTAATTTTAATGGCACTGATGTGGCACTAAAATGGTGGTAATTGAATCTCTTCTCTATTTTAACTGAATCAAACAAAATAAAGGATTATGCATGTCTTTCTAATAGCAAATTACCTAGTTTAAATTCAAACAAAATGTAAAAAAAAAAAATCAAAGGAAACTGTGAAGTTAGTTTGGCTTTCTGCTTTCTTGGTTATTTATATTTCTAGCCTACCCCAATTTATTTGGGATTAAAGGCTTTGTTGTTGTTGTTGTTGTTGTAATTACTCTTGTATTTTACATTTGGTGTTTTTGCTAGTCACTACATGGGCTAGATTTTTTTTTAACTGACTCAACAGAATAAAAGATTGCATTTTTTTTTTGGAAATTCTGGTGATTTTTAACGTGTCTAGTTGACCATACATACCTATAATCCTTGACCCAAGGCAGATTAAAGCCCGTAAAGAGATGTTGAGTTCACCGTTGGAAGAGTTTGAGGAATAGATGATAAGCTATGTAGTGCAGAACGTTATCAATCAATAGATAAAACGAAAAACATGAATAATTTCCGTGTCCTTGACATAGAACAAAAGAGAGAGAAAAAGAACCTCTCTGGTTCCCTCAGAAAGGTTAGGATTCCGATCAGTGATTGGAAGAAGGACATGTTTCACATGTGAGATGGCATCTACATATTCTCCACCTTTTACAGTTTCTGCTTCGTTCACTTCTGCTCTCACTGGTGGGTTTAAGAGAAAAGTAAACAACGTAGCATGTAACATATTACTTAATATTACAACTGCAGAATCTCAAACTTGCCCTTTTAACACATAGTTAGGAGGATCACAATTGTAAAACCACTCAGAAAAGTTGGTTGCAAGCAAATTTGAATAGAACTTGAAAATTCTCTGTGATACTAGAACAAATTTGGAATAACAACCAAAACTTCACTACTTCAGTCTAGGGGCATTTCACTAACAATTACAAATCAACACAACAATTTCATTAAATCGATGGTCTGAAGAAGTAGGAATAACGAAATACCCTTAAGCAAATCTCCTCGAGGCAAAAAGAGACTGCCTGGTCGTCTGAACTGGAGAGCAGACTGAGCACCGGTGGAGAGTGAGAGGCGATCTAAACGAAAAGAGAGTTGCAGGGAATCAGTGTAGGTGGAAGTGGAGTTGCGGAAAGTGAGAGGCATAGGAACCAGCGAGCTGGCGAAAGAGGAAACCATCAGGACAGCAAATTTGTGAAAACTGGATAGAGATTGAAAAAGTTTGTGTCAGTTTCTGTTCTAGTACTGGTGTTTTTAGGAGATGCAAGGAGCTTCGCGAAGGGGGGGTGGCATGGAAATATGCTAATGGGACGAAAATTAGGTTTTTATTGGGCTTGGATTAGTTGGGTCCAATTCATACGGATGTTTCAATTGGGTCCAAATTTGACCCTTTTGGTTTAAGAGACACCTAGTACTCAATTTTTCTTTAAAAATAATTATGAAAAGTTTAAACTCAAATTTAAAATTATAAATGATTTTGATGGACTATCAAATAATAATGAAATTACTTGAAATTTGAATCACCATCAAGGCATCAATCTATAAATATAAGAACATATCTATAAGATTTTTTGTATTTATTTAAAAATCCATTATCAATAGCATTAATCATGTTGCTTGATGCAGGTAAATTTTTATTTCTATGGTCATGCAAATTTTTAAGAGGGATCATGACTTGACGGTGACTATTTTGACAATCTTAATAATGAAAATTTAAATAAATTCTAAAAATATTAAAAATAGAAAAGTTTATAGATAAACTCTGAAAATTATTGATTAATATTGTTTCAAGTTTCATGCAATTTAGTTATTATTTGATAGTCCATCAAAGACCATTACATTAGAAATATTATAAATTACATAAATTTTTGATGATTTTTATTGGATTGTTAACAAATAACAATAAAAATATAAAAAATTTGAAACACTATTAAGTTGAAAGACATATTTATAGGATGTTCTATTTTTTATTTCTTTTCAAATTTTATTTGAATTTTTACTATCAAGATTGTTAAAATAGCCATTGTCAATTGGGCCTGAATTCAACCCTCTTGATGGGGGATTACCTCTATCCGGTCATCCTCGGATTACAAACTTTTAGGCTTTTAGTAATATTATTGGTTGCATAAATATGCTAGGAATGTTGGTTCTAAATGTTTCTGTTGTTGAAGGGACTCCTGTGCTCTATTTTTTTAAAATAATGATAGAAAGTTAAAACTCGAGTTTGAAATTAAAATTTATCGATTAAAAATAATGCTAATCTTACAGTAGATTTTATTTCAAAGGGCATGCAAATTTTAAAAATCAGCTTAATACAGGTAACTTTTTAATTGCCAGCGGCGGAACAACCCAAAATGTGAAAAATTCTTGAAGCAATCAATGGAATTCGATATTACTCACGAAAGAAAAGCCCCTATAGCTCAGTGGTAGAGCGTCAGTCTTGTAAACTGAAGGTCTGTAGTTCGATCCTGCATGGGGGCACATTGAAAACCTTTTTAGTTCTATCACCGCGTTTTGCACTGTGAGCATTCGCCAGTTTGCAACCGTCTAAATTCAACTAATTTCATGGATTCACTATTTCCTCCTTTTAACAAAGATCAGTTTGATAACCTTAACAATCAATTGAATATAAATTTATAGAAAAATCTTAAAATTAGAAAAAAAAAATTATAAAAATGTTTTTAAAATTATGGATTAATTGTGTTCAATGACATTTGATGGAATATCAAATTAATATGGATAATAATGGGTCGGATATGCGAGTTATTTGTCAATTCCGGAATTCAGTTCGTCCTACCTGCCTCATGCCATCTAGCCTAAAATTATTTTATCCATAATTGAGTAAAAAATATAAAAATTGTCATAAAAACAAATACGTGAATTGTTTTTATTCACGTAATTGTTTTGTCCTAAACTTTAGTATTCACGTAATTGTTTTTATGACAATTTATATTTCTTTTCATATTATTTTTATCTTTAATGACCATATATAATGAAGTAGTTTCGAAGCTAAATATACATTATTCTTACTATATTTCATATATAGTATAAATTTGGTAAAAATCAAATATTTCAGAAAATGGATGCTAAATATACATTATTCTTACTATATTTCATATGTAATTGTTTTGTCCTAAAATGGGTGCTAAATAAACATTATTCTTACTATATTTCATATATAGTATAAATTTGGTAAAAATCAAATATTTCAGAAATTCAATTGATACATTTGATACTTAATTGACAACTAAATGAATACTGTCAAGCTCGAAGGACCAACACTCCTAGAGCTGTATAACACTTTAGTGGGGTCAATTTAACCCACTAAATAAAAAACTCCTTTGTATTATTAAAGAATTCGCACCTATTATGTTCAAAAATTCTAAAATTAATGAATTAATGACACTAGTCAAAAACTCTGATTCTGCCACTAAAGACCAAAATAATGAATATTTGATACTTTGGAAAGTATCTTTCTTTCCCTTATATACTATTATTTCCATAATATTATTTTTTTTATTTAGCAACTTTGTGCATATTTGGTAAGAAATTAATGGTGATAATATATGTTAGAATAATTTACTTTTCTTGCCATAAAAAATCATGAATCATTAACTCATATTGTGCAAAAATCTCATCCAAAATTAAATATAGTTTTTATTATAGGTTTTCTCTATAATTTGGTGAATTTATAATTTAATATTAGATAAATGTGAATTTTTTTATCTTATAATGTTTTAATGTTTAAATAAAAGAGTCTGCTGCAACGCGTAAGTATATAGCTAGTTTTTATAATTTTCTCTATAACTAATGTGCAAGAAATGTAATTAACTACTTTAGAAGTTTGTAATTTACTATATAAAAGCCTTAATTCTTATTTTCAATATATTAATTATTGAAACACTTTTCTCAAATATTACTTCTCTTTGTCAGTTCTCTAAATCCCAATTTATTCTCATCGATAGTCTAATAAGGAGTAGTTTTTGTTGTCGTAATTTTAGCCTCTTTCTATTTGCAACGTGCAGTGTGGTATTTACAAATTAAAAATAATTCATGTGGATTGTGAACCTAATTTTAAACCTTTACAACGTAACTAATCCCTATACTTTTCCTATAAGCTTTTAGACGCTTTATCCACAGTTTTTTTTGTTTTAGTAAATAAACACTGATTTTTTTAATTATTATAATAATCATACTTTTAATAATAAGAATGATTAAATTAAAATTTAAAAAATACGAATGATAGTGCACCACTGACAGTGATATTTTATAAATACGTCACTGACAGTGACATTTTTTTACTTTTTAGTTATTAAAAAAAATCTACATCAGTGAGAGCAACATATTCTCCCACTTATGGATGTGGCTTTGCGAAATAAAATATTTTTATTTTTTTTAGTGTTCAGTTATTAAAAAAATGATCCACCTGAGAGTGACGTATTCTCTCACTGACGGATGTGGTTTTACAAACACGTCACTGACAATGGCCCGCTGCCATTGTCATTTTTTTAATTTTGATTTAATCACTCTTATTATTAAAATAGATTATTCTAGTAATTAATTTAAAAAATCGCTGACAAATAAATATTTTCGTGGTGCTTTAATTGCTTTGAAATAATATAAAACTGAATCTTCACAATTATATTGGGGTTAAAAATACTAACGATTTAAATGGAGTTAAAAAGATAATGAGTTAAAGTTCTAGCACCTGCTTTTAGTCAGACGCTTTGCACACCCGGACACCCCAGGCGAGGCGGGGCGCTTTGCTGTCCGGACCCACCCACGCACACTCTCAGACGAGGTCGGCGACTTGTTGCTCGGACCCACCCACCGACCCCCAGATGAGGTCGGGCGCTTTGCTGTCCGGATCCATCCATGCACACCCCAGAGGAATCATATCACTTGCGGAGCTAAAAAAATTCTGTAGGTGTAATTTTTTTGATTTATGTGGTCCAATTATTTATCAACAATTCTAATTTAAAAATAATAAACAATCTCATATATTAAAATTCACATTTAGACTTTTACATAACCGTTATAATTTATCTACAAACATGTCCGTCCAGAAAATATCATCCGCAGATAATATCGATCCTACCCCAGACGAGACCGGACGGCTTGTTGTCCGGAGTCCGGACCAACACACCCACCACAAATAAAATTTCGCTGTCCATCTGCCATTTGGGTAGATGATAGGCCAGCTCTTCCCCTAAGTGCAATGGAGACCACTGACTTAGGCCATGCGCTTTTTTGAACGCAGACCCCATGCTGGTACTACTGTAGCCTCCCATCCTCTTTTATAAGCTCTCCAGCGCCTCCTCTATTTGTGTTTCGGTTGTGTGGGACTAACGAGGCGCTGATAGACTGAGGAAAAAACCGGACGAGCAAGACTCTTGCGCCTCCTCATGGGCCTCCGTTTATTCCACGAGTATTTGTTCAGCTGTTGGATCCCTCCGTCATCAACTTGAACCTCACACTTTCTCACCCAGCTCAAATTTGTCAGAGCAGATATTTACCTTCGAGGAAGAACACTAGTGACTCGGATAGAGCGAACGGGAGGGCGCAATGGGTTCTCAGCTCGTAATGGCGCCGAACTTGTGAAGCTGTGGTGTCCCATCGTCTAATTCTTTGAAAGCTTCAACCAATCGCTTAAAACTTTATCTGGTATCTGACCCAAGTACTTGCCTCGATTTTTGTTCATTCATTAATATTTTATGGTGCTTGTGTTGTCGTTGGAAATGACGATGTGCTAGTTGTCTTTGGTGTTTTATTTTTGCTGTGATTTTATTGAATTTGTCTATATGAATACTTGAGTATCATATAGTTACTGAAAAAAAGCTCAGTTGAGTTTTGCTTGTTCTCCCTGCTTTTATCCAAACCAGTAATGCTATTTCATCATCTATGAAGTGCTCGATAAAATGTTTTGTATAGAAAGAGGGAAAAAGTTCATGCATTTACTGTTACGATGTGCTGTATCAAGGACCATTTTAATCCCTATATGGCAATCAGTTAATTCTACAAAATCAAAACCAAAGCCTGCTATAACACATCATGAAATTTTTATTCTAAATTCTAGGTTACTGACAGGATGTAATTGTGAACTCTATGACACATGAAGGATTTTTAAGGCAGAGACTTTGACCATATTTGTTCTGTTTTAAAATTTAAAATTGTAGGTTTGGAGCCAGAACTTCTTTGGGGAGTCGATGCAACCTGAAGAGGGCAGCCTACCAAAAAGAGGCGTGGTACACCAAATTGAGATGGATTTTGGGTCTTTTACAAATTTCAGGGATGAATTTACCCTTGCAGTCTTCTCTGTTTTAGAGTCTGGCTGGGTCTGGCTTTATTGTGTGTCCTCTTTATCTTCTAGGTTGAGTTTAGTTTAGTAACATAGCATTTCTGCTGAAGAGGACCAAACATATCGGATCGGTTTGCATAGGTTATACAGATCTGACCAGCAGACCTAGCCCAGTGACAGGTCCTTGTGAAGTAGAATAATCAAAATCATGTTTGTTTAATATATGTGACCTATTCTTGTTTTTTGGGTTAATAAATCAAGAAAAAGGCCTGACATTGAATTTCTACTACTTTTTTTATTTTTTATGGTTAGATGTGGTGACAAATGAAATTACTTCTTACTAGAGTACTTTCACAACTTGAAGTTTAATGTTTTTCCTTATCTCGGTGAAAAGAAATGAGAAAAAGCTTGCAGTGGTGAAAACGCAAAATGCCATCTGTCCTTTAGTTTGGGGCTGATATTTAAGTCAAAATGTAGCACCTTTAATGAAATATTTTATTTGCATTTTTATTTTCTTCTAATATTTTGCTGAATTTGTCTTGTTTCTTGTTGTTAATCATCCAATATTGGCCTGGATATGTGGGAGGTACGAAAATTTGTCTTTCTTGAGGTTAAGATATTCATTTTTTTTTAATATTAGCAAATATTGACTCTTTTTTCCCTTTTTTTCCCAGCATGCATATTATCTGGACCTTCCTAATTCTTCTTTAGTTATCATAGATGGAAAGAAAATAAGGGCAAAGATCACAGGCCGACTTTTGCATTAAACTTACCTTTTTCAAATTAAGTCTAGCCTTCCTATCATATCGGAGTATATGTGAGGTTCCCTAGAGGGTGTATGTCATGGAAATTGCTTAAAATTTTTGTGAATTAGTTGAAAAGTCCCCTTGGAGGGTTTATGAACACAGAACCAGACATGAATTTCTTCACATACCGTCAGGTAACAAGCATTGCCTGATCATGAAACTTTTATATTTTGAGCAGGATGATATATCTGCATATGTGAACATTTTTTTTCACCTAGTTTCTTGGAATTCTGTCATGATGCGAATGATGCGAGCCTAGGCCTTTGTTAATCTTGGGGAACCTAAAGTTCTGGTTGCTAGACCTAGCAAAGGTGGTTCCGACCGAAATAATCCGTCCAATAATTGATTAATCCGAATTCGACTCGGATCTGCTAAAATCAGATAATTGAATGATCTGAACCCATAATTGACTGAATTCGAAGATATCTGAATCTAAATAAATCCGTAAATATTAGATCTTTATACATAAATTATCCAATCCGATGTGACTTGTTAACCGAAAAAAATATGAATCCGAAATCATCTGAAACTATGTGATACCTAAACCGATAATTATCCAAATCTAAACTAATCCGAACTAGAAGGATCAATATTTGACATATAATATTTTGTTCTATTTAGTTCATATGATTCTTAATATATGTACAAAGATATTTTTATAGTTAAGATTTTATATTTAGTATATTTTTCTAAATCACTAAAATTGATCATAATTTATATTTTAATAAATAGACAAAATTCATAAATTTGTTATAAACTCTTTATTAAACACATATGCATTAATCATGATATTTTTAAATTTTATTAATTTAACCTAATTATTTGACCCGATAAAATCCAAAATCATACAATTGAATTGAGTAATTTAATTTCAAATACAAAAGCACATATTTTTATAAAATATTTATCTTAGCATAACTCAAAATAAAAAATGATTTGAGTCTAAATAAATCAGTTAATGTGATTCAAATATAATTTAAATTTTTTGATTTATATCTAAAATTTGTATCTTATTATCCGTAATTTACTGTAATCTAAATTAAGAAAAATCTGACACCTGAATAAACTACTATCTAGATTGGTCCGGATCCCAATAAAATCTGAACCCTGACTATATGAGTGACATAATTGTTCCGACTCATAATGTACCGAATATGATATCAATCTATATCCGAAATTAAACCGTATATAATCTTATTCGACCCGCCCGATTTGTCAGATCTACTGGTTGCATGAAATTTTGCAAGTTAGTTCAGAATCTATTTTCTGAATTATTTGAATAAGGTAAGTGTATTTTCCTTAGTTTCAATGAACTAATTTACTTTCTAATGACTTTATGACGTGCAGTTCTTTGCCTTGTATATTTGATTTTTTTTTTCTTATGTACGTTGTAGACCAGCCTACTTAAACTTTTATTAAAGCACTTTATGGAGCCATGGTGACCTACATTTATTTTCTATAATGTCGGTACTTTCTTATCATTTATTAAGACGTTGTATAATTATCAAATGATTAATTGGCCCACAGTACACAAGGACCAATTGCTTATGCACAAATCGTGGTTCAATGATGAAAAAAAATAAGAGAAATAGGCTAAATGCCCAAATGAATGATTTACAACTATATTATAAAAGATAATAATTCCCACCATTTTCAATAATGCATTCGAACACCTCTTCTGCACATTTGGGTTCAAATTTATCTATAATGGATTTTCATGAATTGAATTGAGGGAACCTACGCCCACCGTAATTTATCTCATCGAAAACCATAACAGCCAAACAGGGCTAATAGATGATGGTACTAATGCTCTAAATATAATGAAATCAAATTATAAAACAAAAAAAATATATACTATTGAGGCACACAGCCTAGTGATTTGAGTATTTGACTCATACCTCATATTGAAATAATATAAGAACCACTAGTTCATGCACCATGAGCAGCACTATTTGGAGCTGGACCGACGTTACAAGAATCAACGATACTTAATCACCATAACTGCTATCAGAGGTAGGTTCTTATGGTTCTTATGGTTTATCTTTGCTTGTTTTGGTATCTCAGGCAATTTACTGTTTCTCAATTAGACTTTAAACACCATTTGGTTTCTGAACCTGGGTCCCCACCTCAGAGACCAAATGGAGCCTAGGTTGGAGTGCCAGGGGCAGGAGTAGGTGGGGCCTCAGTTTGTGTGGCAGCACCAGGGGCCTGAGCAGAGGTGGAGATGAAGACAATGGCGAGAGGCACAGTGAGGAAGTGTAGACGCGCTGTTGTCTGGATCTGGCGTTGAGAGAGGTAAGATGGTTTTAAAAGGCAACAATTATATATCTTATGGAATCGGAGGTGTTCCAAGCCCTTGCGACTAAAATTAATTTCAAACCTTATTTCAACAATCCGATCAGTCTTGTTTGTTTCCTTCCAGTATCAATTGACACTAATATTGATTGATACTTTGTCAATATTGTTGAAATATAAATTTAATTATCATTAATAATATTAAGTCTAGTGGAAAATAAAGAAGACTTTTAAAATTCAGCGGTTATAGAATTTTTGGATTGATTAATGAGAGGATATATGAAAAATCAAACGATGTCTGTTTTGGTTGTATGACATATGAATAAAAAGCTCTTAAAATCTAATTTTCAATTATTCAAATTCAAGTTGTTTGGAATTCGCTACAGAGAATTATAATTGTTTTAGTGGACATGAATCAGCTTTAAAACAACTGTTGTTTAATATTTTGTTTTTAATATGAATTTTTTAGATATTTCTGATGTCTTAGCTTATAAATAAAGTTATAATTTGTTGTTTGATATGTAAGAAAGATATAAGAGTTTTTAATAGAAATAAATTTTGTTTTGTTTATCTCTTTTTTATATCAAAGTGTGATATTTATCATTCTCTTTTAACAAATAAAATATGATGATATTTGTTAGTACAAGTTGATTTATAAATATATACTTAAACAATCGAAATTACTTGAGAGATGATTCAGCGTTTCAGGGGGGTGCTGGTTCTTGTGGCGTGAGAGGAACGTTGGCTTACAAGGTCTTATCAGCGATGCCAGCGAGACAAAGTCAGTGAGACTGTTGACTGACAATAACAAAGCAATGCCAGCGACACTGTTGGCTGATTATCAGAGGAACACAGCTTCATCAAGCCAATAGGAGTTTAACAAACCCTTGGAAACAATTGTGGACATCCACTGTTTATCTGATTTTTTTTTCACACTGCATATCTGTCCTTGATTAAAAGTTAAAACTAAAAAGTAAATAGTCTGACATCAATGTTGATTCCAATCACCCTGACAAGAAGTTTATCTTAAACAGGAAAACCATCTTTGATTCCGTAATCAAGATAATAATTTGTATATGAAAGATTGTAAATTCAAACATCCATTGGAGAACGTTTACTATTTATTTTTTTCTTCCAAAAAAAAAAAAAAGTTTACATCAAGACGCTCAAAAGATGACACAATTGAATGCACAGAACAAGCTGATCCATGTGATTATTTCGAAGCATCCGTAGATGAATGCGACTACAATCCAACATTAATCGAATTTAAAAGGCACAACACAGTTAAATTCAACAAATAACTCGGTAAAACTCGATAAATTTTCAGAAAGCGTTCTTGCTGGCGACAGTGTGTACCAGAAGGTATTGCTAATAGACTAGCAGAAAAACATGAAGACAAGTAAAATCTTCCTGCATAAAGTATACAAAAACTTGGCAGGGCATTTTCAACACACAGAAATCTACTTTAGAAATAAATAGTCGAATTTACCCCTAGTCAAACTTCAGTATACAACACTAACCCCTTGACCCAACTTCCTGGGGCCAACCAGAACCTCCGAGAATTTTAGTCCACAAAAACAACAACATGAACTACATCCTGAAGTTCATTCAAAGAAATTCCTCAAACAGTCCAACACTAAATAAAAATTTAATTGCAGCTTGCATCTTATTTCTAAAATTCATCATCATCCTCCTCGGCCATGTGCTTGGCAAGCTCCTGCTCCTGCTGCTGCCTCTCTCGCCTTTTCTCTGCACTCTCCTTCTCCTTGTGGCTATTAGGCGGGAATCTTAGAGCCTTGACGGCCTCATTATGCATGTTCAAACAAAACACTATCCTTGAGTTAAAGGCTGCCTGAGGCTCATTTGTGGAGTAGACATCACCGGTTTCTTTTGACACCATGTAGCCATTGGCATGGTCGATGGTGGCGTCAATAGCACCATCACGGATTGCCTTGGCAACAATGCTCTCAGCATCAGCAGCAGGGGAGTCAGAGTTAAGCCGCAGTTTGGTAGCCACATCAGCAAGGGAGATGCGTGAGTAGGCAATGCTGATGTTTCGTAACCCAGTGCGGATCACATTATGGCGAAGCCGCACAATTAGGTTGCGAGTGCCATCTGAGGCAAAAGTTGAGGCAAACTTGTCGGCCACGGTACGGAATAGCTCCAGGTCACCCACACGCACCGCCTGAAAATTCAGCATAAAAATAAGGAGAAGATAAAAAAGAAGATATTGTCACAAACAGAAGTAGAGATGGATTACATCTTATTGATATCATAAACCTCTTTGATCTATTAAGTATCTTTTGCTCGTCTTTAGAAGTTTAGCTAGTGACCTGTATTTACCACTTATCTACAAAACATACCCATTTTAGGATTCTCTCCGTCATTTAAAAAAGAAAACAAAAAAAATAATGAAGAAAACAAGACATACATTAGTGAGTTCAAAGTAAGGTACAAGAGCTGACTTCATGCCTTTCTGCATGAAAACGGTTCTTTCAGGAATCTCGCCGAGTAAGAGCCGCACAATGACAGCCCATTTGTTGCATTGGATGCGGAAACCACGTGCAGTCGATGGCGCTTTACGTGCAGCCTGCAACAGGCTCTCCTTTGCATCAGTATACTCCAATTGTATGGTGCGTATTTTACCCAGGTAGAACAAGTACCGACAGAACTGCATCCAAAATAACATGAAAATTTGTATTAGTCATTAATTCCCCTGAAGGAATTATCTCATTTGCCTCTGAAAGTATGGGCAGCATCATTTATATACCTCCATCTCCTACTAATTTAAAATATATCCAAATTATACTGCTTATTTCAGTGAGCAGTAGTGCATATTCTTGGGCATGGTGGTGGATAGTGCAGAGAACATATGTCCAATTTTAGGGCACAACTCATACTTCCTCCAATTTGTAGAGGTGTGCATGGTAATACTGCTTTTGTGGGATTTGATAAATATTAACCTATATATACAGAAAAATCATAACAAAAGTTTCTGTGACAACAATGATAGTTTTTCATGCTACTTTTACAGCAAAAGAACCATTCATATGGTGTTATTGCTTTTGCAGCATTTCAGAAAAAATTGCCCTTTTCATATGGTGAAATTAAAAATAACTTCCAGACATGTTTTTAATGAGTCAGTCAAAAGAACCATTAGTATCACAAGCTTTTCTGACCTTTTACTGAGATAACAGGGTGGTACAGAGGCTTATGAAAGATGAAACATATAAATTCAAACCTCAGAAAACCATTTACTTCTATACATTTCGACTATGACAATTAAAAACAAAAGGTGACTAGTAAGGTTTCCTTCCACCTTATACCTGGTGGTTGGAGTGAGCTTCAAAACGAGGTGCTTTAGACCTGAGTTTCTCTGCCTGATCGTACAAGTTGTAGTGTAGATAATTGCGTAGCAACAGATTCAACAATGTCTCCTGCATGAAAAAGCAAATTAACGAGAACAGAAATCTGGACACAATGAACATGTCATTTAACTTGATATATTAAATATGTTGCTCGAGTTAGTTAATATAAACAGACCTGGCCAAGTTCATCATGACGCAAGGTTGCCATCCTGTGCAATGCAAGTAGATTCCTAAAAAATAGATGAACTTTTTAAGAAGAACATAATTCATATACATTGAAGGATATTATTATATTAGTGCTCCTATAGGAAACAATAATTAGCATGGCACCAAACATACTAGGAAAAAAAACCATAGGGCAGTGACAAAAAATAAAACTTGATAAAATAAATAAAAGAACACAATAGAAAAGTAAACTAACCCACGAATCTCTGCAAGGCTGTTAGTGAGTTCATGGACCAGAGAGTAATAGAAATATATTCTAGAGGCCAACACATCCACTGTTCTCTTGTTCAGGTTCTTTACACGAGCTATGCAATCTGAAGCACAAACCTTAGCCTGTAATAGAAATAGAAACAAATAATAATAATGCAACACTACAGTCCTTCCACAATGTATGAAATTGGAAACATAATAAGTACCATAATTTCAGAACAGTACAAGCCAACAAATGGGAGGTGCATTAAATTACCGAATCATAATTCTTCTGATCAATCAGGAAAAGCAGCACAAGAAAGTAACAGTAAATCTCCATTTCTGGCAAAAGGTGTTTTGCAGGAGTTTGAGTCATGGGAGCTGCATCTACATCCATTTCATCAGAGGCAGAATCCTGAGAGATCAAAACAAGCAGCTTATTTAATGCACTTTTATTTTACACTTTACATAGTTTAGACTAATCTCCCTGGTTCCTGAACAGATATATATTTTGGAAGAACATCAGAATAAAAGATGAAAACCAAGCCTGACCTTTAATAACACAAGTAATCTCAGAACAATTATTACACTTATTATCATATGTGAACTTAATTACAAAATCTCCATATCTATTTATGACCCTTATCATGTTTGAAATTGAACAAGAATTCATAGTTCCAAAGCTTCTATTGGACCTATTAAGCACCGAGACAGCCTGAATCATCAAAAATATTTGGAGTGAGTGAATTTTCTAGTTGAAATAGTGCATTTTAGTGTCTATAGCCTCACACAAAATGTCATTCAAGGTTTTGCCAGAAAACAATAGAAAATGTTACTGTGAAAGTGAACCATTGTTATAGATGTTGATATGCAGTAATGATACACGCATGCAGTGTCATCATGGGCAGAACTGGGGGGGGGGGTATTTTGAGAGCCCCCCCCCCCCCAAAGTTGAAATCCTGGTTCCATCCCTGTGTCGTACTTGTAGATCCATTTTAATATTTCTTTTAAGGTTTCAGGAACACCATCAAATTTCTAAAGAAACAAATTACTTAATTTACTTCAGAAGAACTGAATGAAGGCAACAGGTTTTGAAGTTCCGACAATATGAGGGAACCAAAAGTTAATGCAATCCTAGGATAGCATGGGATATGTTTTCTGGACAGGAAATCTGTTACCACATAAAATGGCAGCTCAAGGATCAAATTTTGAGTCTGCATCAACTGCCATTATTGTGAATTTGTGAAAGTTGGATGTGCCAGCATGGATGGTAGCCGTCTAATCAAAATCAGGGACTGTGTTCATCTTATCTTAAAGGACATACTCTGCCATTATTTTTTGGAAGCATATGCAGAGTCATTAAAATCACTTTGTCAATTTACATAGGTTATAGCTGTAACTATCTTAAATTAACACTAAAATATTCTCACTGCAGTTTGAAAATAATGATTGGAGTATCAGCTTGAAACAAAATTCCTGACCCTTACAACAAAATAAGGCAAAACGCTTTGCATCAGACAACATTGAACAAACAGAACTAAAATTAAAATCAAAATCTCTCTGTTTAGTAGTATAAGCTTCTACCATTCCAACCAGCAAAATTGCTAGTTTTATTCAACAATATAAAACTTGTTCTCTTCCACAAACACAGTAGCAGAAGCTGCCATTTTGAGTCCAAAACAAAACAAAGAAACCAAACTTAAACGGGGAAATAAAAACACACCTTGGGCACGTAGGATACGAGCCTTTTATAAGCATCAGAATTAACGGGCAGTACGCGGGACAAAAATCCCGATACAAGGCCAAAACTGAGCTGACGGCGCAGGACAATGGTGAAGCAAACCGCGCGCGAGATCCGACGCACCTCCTTGGTGTAGGCACCAGTTTCAATCAATGATTGGATCTCCCTCAGATCTGCCGGAGAGAGAAATTTAGAATTAAGTTAGCTTGAGTGGCGAAAAATGGGGAAGAGAAATCTAGGGGTTTAGAAATTTACTTGTTGGAGAGGCGGAGGCCGGCGTGCTCGCTTGCGTCGGCTCCGGATCAGCTGCAGATGGTTTCTTCATTGCAGTAGCAGCTGAGAGAGAGAGAGAGAGAGTCTTGGAGCAAAAGAAAAGTGAAGATGCTTTGGAGAGGAGAACGAGATCAGAGGGGTATGTGGTCTCGAGATCAGAGGGGACCCTGGTGGAGTCGACTCAGTCGAGTATAATAGGTGCGCAGTCGAAAAGAATGGCTCGCTCCGCCGTAACTCCGTTTCTTTTCACGGACAAATGATAATAATACGCTGATATTCTTATCATTATTATTATATTAATTTTGTTATTAGCCAAACTTTTGCGTCTGAAAATTTTGTTGGGCAACTACATTAAAACACATAATATTTCATTTCTACAATAATGCTTTCAAAACGTGTCAAAATGAGTTTACTGATTTTTTTTTTATTATTTACGCCTTTATTTATTATGATTATATTATGAAAATTTATAAATATATTTCAAATTATATCTTTAACATATTTATAAATTTATATGTGCTACATAAAATATATATATATTACACATGAAATTATACTATAATACATTTAAAACGAGTTTTAATAATTTAGTTCATGTTTTTATACAATTTATAACTCATTAATAACAACAATACTGCCAAAATGCGTTTCACATTAAAAATAGACACAAAACATATTAATCGTAAAATTATACTAGAATACATATGAAAACAAATTTAAACGTCTACTTAATTAAAATTTTAAGTGTCGTTTATAATTGTAATATATCTTCAACCCACATAGATACTATAAATATTATTTGATGTGCTTATTAATTTATTCGAGCTCAATAAAGTAGAGCTTTGACATTTTTATGTGCAAAAATGAAGTGAAAATAGATTGAAAAAACAAAATATTGTTTACAGTACAGTTTCAATACATTTAAGTAGGTTTCATGCAAAATTCATGTCTTATCAGTTTGAGTTAGATATGATAAATATATAAATATATAACACATTAAAAATAAATAAAAATATTGAACCCATTAAAAATAACTATATAAAAATATAAAACATATTAAATATATGTCCTATCAGCTTAATTTATGAAAACATTTCGTTGAGTTTTGGTAATTTTACATCCAGATAATTGATTAAAAATACAAATGTATTGGTTAAGATGTCGTTAAGATGCACTTAAGTAGATTTTTGTGAAAATTCATGTTTTATATGTTTGATTTGGCTCAAATAAATATGTAAATATAAACACACTACTTGAAATTTTTATATGGGTTTTTATGATTATTTTGTGCAGAAATGAGACAAAAATTGATTTAAAATGCAAACCGATTGATTTAAAAAGCGATCTAAAGACATAATGGAAGTACAAAATACCTCACAAATCCATGTCAAATCTGTTTCATTCTTCTATTATCTTTCAATAAATAAAATTAAACAATTAATCGAATTCATTTGATAATCACATCTGATCAGAAATGATAACGTTCAAATTTACTGACCGTCATGATGTGATGTATATAGATGAGATTCAATGACTCGTGATAGCAATCAATTGAAATTATGCATATTTTACATTCCTCTCTTCTTCCAATTGAAATAACTTAAAAATTGGGCAATTTTACATTTTGCTCTTCTTCCAAAACGCCATCCCTTCTAAATTGTTCAACAATTTTACATTCTAAATTATGCACATTTTTATTATTTAATTATATATTTTCTAAAAATTGGTACTTAATATTGAATCTAAAAATTGGTACTTAATATTTTCTAAAAATTGGTACATAACAAATAAGATTATTGTCATTCTAAATATAACAAAGAAAAAGAAAACAAATAATTTTGTGCACACATTTTAGTAAATCAATAAGATATACAAAAACTGTATTTGAAATATAGATTAAATAATTAACTCCATAAAATAATATCATGATCGCTTATAAATTGTCCATAATATTTCAATATTATATATACAAATGATTGAAAGATTGATTCATTCTTTCTTTAACTAATAAAAAGAATATATTGTAAAGATTGAATTATTTTTCTTTTATTCTCTTTCAGTATTAAAAAGACTAATAACAAAAATATAAATATTTTAAAAATATTATGTTTAAAATAGTTATTGTATGAAAATTTCTAACATGTCTGCTAGTATGTATTGTCGAGCCAAAAAAATTAATTGACGAATTAATTTTCTCCTATTTTCTT
Organism: Schoenoplectus tabernaemontani; assembly: GCA_037127355.1. NCBI lineage: Eukaryota > Viridiplantae > Streptophyta > Magnoliopsida > Poales > Cyperaceae > Schoenoplectus > Schoenoplectus tabernaemontani. The sequence continues at coordinate 10,815,928 of CM073747.1, forward strand.
TCAATATTAAAAAAGTGCATAAAGAAAGGAAAATGAATATAAAAATAATCAAAGCAATTTATTAATTATGTGGACGGAGAGTAAAAGAGAAGTACATGGGTAAAGAGAAAAGAGAGGAAAAAGGGTCCACGAAGGCATTTTATTGAATAATTTGGAGGGGAGAACATTTTGTTTGAATTATTTTAGAACGATAAATTCTAAATTGCCTTTTAAAAAATAATTATCTATTAATTGAATAATTTATTACAAAAAAATATCTCGAGATTTTATTTATTATTATATATCAGTCTGTACATCCAGCATCTCAGGTGCAATGGTCTACACACGGATCAATGAAAGCAACTACAGAGGCGGCACGAACAATGATCTAAAATAATCTCAAAAAAATGAAAATCTAACACCTCCTATCATCATCCTGTATAACCTCTCCTTATTCTATAGTACAAGAATGAACAACTGTATAACCTCTCCTTATTCTATAGTACAAGAATGAACAACTGTATATGCATCTGTATCTGAAACTACGTGTATCTGTACGATCTATTACTATACCAATCCTATACCAATGAAAGAACCAATCATCAAAGAAATCACATAAATAGCATAGTCACCACGAAGAAGAAAACTAGTGATGACATGGCACTCAGATGAGCAGAGGTGTTTTCTAATACATTGACTTGATTTGTCTTTTCAGGATTGTAACTATTTGGTCCAGCTGCAGGTCCAAGAGCTAATGATTTGTAGCCTGCATTAACAAACAAATGCAGTTGAATCTCACATCATTTTTGAGTGATTTGTGCTCTAAATACAAAATTGATCTAATACTTTCCCATGCTGGTACCAGCAATTGTTGAATGAGGACTGGAATTGACCATACTCATTTTCTGATTGAACGTCACAGGAATTAAACTCTCCAAGTACAGAAGGGAGAAAAATATCAAACACTACTGTGAGGGTAGGCTACCACTTACCTATGGCTAGAAACAGTTCAAAATAATTTTCTCTTTAAAAAAAATTAAAGAAAATAAAGAGTTATGAAGACAGTTTTTCCCATATTTGAAATTTCAAATACTTACAATCAAAATTTTGCCATCCCAAGACAAGTCTTTCCCTATCAAAGACAACTCGAAGGCCAGTCAAAAAGTTCTCTGCACCAAAAAAAAACATTCCATTTTATGTAAGAAATACAGAGTAAAATAATGAAACTCACATACATTCTGTAATCAGTCATTTTTTAGAACTTTTATCAATCTTAAAAGCATGAATGCTGAAGTCATTCAGCTCATTTCAATTACTATGACTCAAAAACCAAACATCAGAAACAGAACTCACCCCCAATTATATTGACGCTGCTGCTTTTCCCAACGGCAAGGCAATATCCAACCGTGGTGCGCTATATTTGCAAAAAAAAAAAATAGAAAGTAAATTATATTTTTTTTACTTACACAATGAAGCATGACAGGCTGGCAAGGCATTGCCAGCACACAACTATACAATTTGCTTCTACTAAAACTTATTGGGACAGGACAAAAATAAAAAATCAAGGAAAAAACAACAAATTTTCTAAACATCTGAGTGAATATATTTACCACAGTAGAAATAGTGAGAAGAGCATCATTAATAGGTAATGTGCTTCCACTTTGTGTCGTAAAGGCTATATCTGGAGTACTAAGCGATGTCTGCCCAGAGCTGCAAAAGAATTCCAAATAAGATTGTACCTTGTTATGTATCATTATTTAGGACTGTCATAGCACAATTTGATGCAAGTCCGTTTAGATCAGGAGAATCATTTCAATGAGTTATAAGATTTAAGACTTCTACTTAGGCTCCTGGCTAATTAGTTTCTTTTGAAACCTTCATTTCAACAAAGAACTCAGAGGAAGTACTGTGATGGTAATACCTGATGCCTGAGTTCTTTCTGGTACTTCAACTTGCTTATTAGTTATTAGGTCTAAAAGCTTGTCTATTTTTTTCTAGGTTCTTCCTTTAAAATCAAAATTCAATTATTGTGAATTTGTGATGCACTGATATTCAAGTACAAAAGCACATGGCTTCGAGCATACAAAGTGTATTGAAATTAGCTATTGCTGATTATGATGTACGACATGCAAATTAAAGCTTAGCAAATAATTACCTTAAGGAGTAACAATACTCAAATGATGATTCATTAGAAAGTTCAGTGTTACGTGTCTCCTGTACTTGGGAATTAAACTGAAAAGAGATGGAACAAAATAAATATCATGGTGTTCCTGTTAAATGCCATTGATAAGCCAATTAAATGGACAATCATATTGAAACTATATACATACGCTGGTAACAATGTCTGTATACATAGGATCAGCGAGGTATGTGAAAGAAGTTCCCGAGTCGACCAGAGCACTGAATGAAGATTTATATGAAGTATTTCCTACTGAAAATCCAGTCAAGCTAATATTGTAGAGATCTCTGCATTATGGGGGGGAGTCAAATCAGATCGATTTTGCTATGAAAAACAATCAAATGAAACATTAAAAGTATCTAATGATGATTAGACACAAAAATCTAGCTGGGACGTTTCAAGGAACAAGAATTAACTTCTATCTGCAACTAATAATTGTAGTCTGAGCAGACTGTAGATACTGGCAGTACACGATACAAAACCATTTTTTTCGTTTTCTTCTTTCTTTTTCTCTGTTGTACCTTGGTGCTTGAGCATCAATTATTCAATTTACATTTGTCCACTGAAACAATGGACTCTTATTTAAACAGACAAATGCAGAAAAGAAAATAATATATGAGAGCATATTGACTAAATCCTTACGCTTGTGAATTGACAATAAGTGGGGTTTCACTCTGATCAGAGCTTCCGACATCTCCAAAATTGATCCGACCTACTCCATCTTCGGAAAAGCACATAGAGAATGAGTTCAAGGTATATCCTTTATTTGCCAAGATGCTTGGCACTGACAGGTTGCTCATGCTGAGTCCCATCAAACCGTCCGGTGCACCGCCATCTAGAAATGTACCAGTCTGTGTCTGTCCGCAACTGGATAATTTGCAAAATTGAAAAGGATATGAGATGAAGGAATAAATACACTGATGTCAAGTTATAATTGAATACAGACAGATCTATATCAAGGACAACAATGGCATATTCAAATTTTAGCCTGCATAAATGTTTATATGCTCAGGGACAGATATATATACAAAAGAAAAATAATAAACAATTATATATATAAACAACCATGAACCATTGAGTGAATTATATTAAAGAACCATAGTTCAAACTTATTCAAAGTGATCTATACATACCCAAATATTATAGAAGCTTGAATGGTTTGGGATTGGTTTGTCTCGGTTGTGAGGTACAAAACATCCTCCACTAAATATCCAGAAGTAGAGGTGTTAGCTGATAAATAAGAAATGCTGTAGGTGCAGTTGCCATTTGACCCAGAGCATGTGCTTTGAACTTCTTCGCATATGCTGCTGCCACATGAAATCGTCTCACTTGTGTTTGAGTTGCTTGGATTGTATGTCTTAAGTGAAAAATCCTGTTATAAGTATAATCACCATAAAAAGGTGCGCAATTAGTGACTAGTAATCAATAAATATATGATCAACTGTATCAACATGAACAAGCTGTAAAAAAAATTATTTGCTTGTTCTTTTATTCTGGGTCCGTTCATTTAGTTTCCTGCCTCTGTTTCTTAGTTGAACAAATTTGTTTCTCTATGTGCTGGGTGTAGTAGTAATTAGAGGTTATTTGATGCCAATATTGCGATATTGACATTTATATAAAATGGTCCCAATATTTTGGCCTGTAAAACTTCCAAATGTGGCAAAAAGTTTTCCAAGATGAGTGACCAATGGGAAAATTAGTGGAGAGAAAGTTGTTCCAAAATGATAAAATTGGAAAAGAATTATGTTCTAAAAAATGTGATAGCATTTCCATGTAACAAAGTGCAGGAGACAGATATATATAACATCTTTCCGATGGAGGAATTATTATTGGGAATATCATAATTTATAATCAATTGTACCAATGATAAGCAAACGTGCACCTTAGTGACTACCAAAATCACTGATAAGCAAGAAATTAAGACAGATTGTACGAAGCTGAACTAGCTATGTATAGATAAATCTCATTTTTGCTTGTTCTGTCTTCTAATTATTATGTCTTTTTTTTTTCTGGAGTCATAAAGGTTTATTTTTTCGCCACCTCTGTTTCTTGAGTGACTTTTATTTCTTCCATCGGTTGGGTGTAGATGTCAATTACAAAAACTTGCAAAAACACTAATGTGATGCCAATATCACTTAGGAGCATCCAAACTATCGGCTTGGTGAAAAAATAAATTAAATATAAATAATCGAAGTTTTGTTGTTCTTGTTGTTGATAAATAATCAAAGTTTTATTTAATTTGACAAATTATTGAGCGAATCAAATTTCTAAAATATCAATCACATAAATTAAAATTTTATTCAATTTAACCAAATTCATGTTAGTTAAAGTTTTATTCGGTTTAACTACATGCATATTAGTTAAAATTTTATTCGGTTAACTAAATTCATATTAGTTAAAGAGTGACTAAACAAATAATTTAAGTAACAAAATAAATGTGCAAATAAATAAGAAGCATAAATGCTCAGAGCATCCTTAATTTGATTCTTATTAATATTAAAACAAGCAAAATAAATTTATTTAGTAAATTTTGGTCTATTTTATTTATTTGATTCATCCGATATTTAGAAAACATAAATCGAACTAATAATAAAAGTCAAATAAATTAGTTTTTTATTCAAAAGATGGAGATCTAAAATTTTTAATCGAACTAATTTTTTAAATTGAAAAACTGGATTAAATAATTCAAAATTTGTGATTAAGTTGAAATCCAAATAAATTGATTTATAGACAGTCATGAATACAGTGTGGCAAAGTCTGATCCATCTTCTTCTTTTTTGAAAAATCAAACTAATTTAATCTGATTCAGACCCAACACAACTTGATCCGATTCAGATCAAATAACATATAATCTAACCAAAATAAATCAAAGATCTGAAAAAAAAAAAAGTAGCATTCAAATTGTCCCAATATGACTCGATTTTAGTCCGATCCGACCTGATTCTTCTAAAAAAAATAAATTGACCGGACCCTATCTGACTTTATTATTCTAAAAAATTAAATTAACCTGATCCTACCCAATTCCACATGAATCTAATTCAACCTGCCTGATTGACACCTCAAAATATAAGTCAACCAACATCTTTTAACCGTAGGACTTGGAAAGTTGCATAAGGTTTTCCAAGATGTGAGGTTAAAATTAGAAAATAGATATTTTTTAGAAGAATTGACAAAAGTAGGAGAGACAAGGACACATGACATCCGTTGAGAAGGTTTAATGTAGGAACATGTCATAAAAAAAAAACATAATGGTTGAGACAACAATAAAGGAAAACATAAATAAAAATGTATAATGGCAGAGCATTACCAAACCATAGGACAGGGAGTTCAATGAAGCACACTGCTTGCAATCACAAGGAACCCAGAACAAATCACTGCCAGTGTCTAGAGCCACAAAGAATGTCACGTTTGGTGTCCCCAACTCTACAAAAGCATAGTATAAGCTGCAAAAAGATTGAGGGGGAACACCAAATTTTGATTTAGAGACATGTCAACTTGTTGGGTTTTCGTATTGACTTGTGAACATAATAATTGTTACCAACTTCACTATGACCTTAAAAAAAATCAAAATTATATATATACCCTGAATCTGAATGTGATATATAACTGATAAGGACATCATATTCCATTGTAAAATAATACAGCATAAACAATAAGGGTCAATATATTTTCCTCAAAAAAAACCCAACTACTGAACGAGAACTGTTTTGCTTTATGCTGATTTTTTTTTCTATTTTTAAAATAAACCGCAAAAGAGGGGCAAATCTTCTATGACAATTAAAAAATTAACTGGAAGGGCACAAAAGATACACATATGTGATGGTCTATGTTATAGCATAGCCACATAAATGTGTTTCCTATACAACACACTACACAATATATCAAAATCTGAATCTCACGAATTCAAATTCTAAGCATGTTGGTGTCATTCCGGCAAGGACAGGTGACGCATCAAACATGGCATAATACACGTTCGACATAGCCATGGTGCTACATATGTGAGCTTGAATTGGTACATGCTGATATACAAGCCTTTTCTAATTTGTTGTAGTGGTACATATCAGATAACTCCCATAAATATCAAAAAAATATATAGAACAAAAAGAAAACATACTATCCGAGGGAGCTTAGACGGTAAGTAGCATTTCCATTATAGAAGGCGAGCTCCTCAGATGTGGTGGTCGTGAGGGAACGGCCATGGTGAAGGGCCCGGTCATGATGATGGAGCGAGGCATAGTACTCGGCTGTGCCGTGTTGGGGCCACCACGTGCCAGGGTGTCCTCTCGACTCGGCCCAGTGCCTAACCCGGTCTGAGAACCGGTTGTGAATTTCTAGACTGAAAGGAGATGCATATGAGAGGAAGGAGAGGAAGGCTAGAGAGAGAAAGAGAGAGATGAAGAGGGGGAGAGAAGCCATTGGATCGATGGGAGGGGTTAGGTACCTTGCATGGACGACAGAGGAGAGGAGGCTCTTTGTAGAGAGTTCGAGTCAATTATTTGGTCATGTTAGTCAAGAGTTCGAGAGAGAGGCGGCTTGAGAGAATGTACGTGCGAAATTGAGGCTCGGAGAAAATTGCGAGGTGCGACCCCGACCTGGGGAAGCGCTTCCGTTACCAATCGCAATTTTTCAAAGGATGATGAGTCACCGTGTGGGGCCTTCACTTTTATCGGTTCGGGTGAGGGGGAAGAGTTGCAAGATCCATGACCGCAAGTCCGTTACCAAATAAGACTTGGTAGTTGGTAGTTGGTACAAGAGTTGAGACTGATAGATGGAAGTCTGAAAGAGAATACTTTGAGCTCCAAAATACGTTTATAAAGCGAATTTTCTGGTGTATATCCAAATTTTTTTTTCATACATTCACGTTTTAATGCGCATTTTACTGAAATTTAAATTTGAAATATTAACTATTTATCTTTTATATTCAGAAAAGAGTAATTCAGTCAATGCATATTGAACTCATCAATGAAAAGAAGTATTTACAACCAATATACATATTTAATTCTGCAAATCACTTTTGGAAAATTTTGGATTTCTAAACTACATTTTTATCATCCAATTTTCACATACGTAATTAAAACTAGACCCGGCGATTTAAAAGATTAAATCACATTCGGAGAATACTATGATTCATTTCTTTAAAAGGATTGTATTCTTAATACAATAAAGACGTTAAGTTTTCAGAAACTTTAAATATATCACATTGACACTATTTTTTTATAATTGATTTTGTTTAAACCAAATTCGAAGAATGTTACGGTTCATTTCAAGTTTTCTCTCTTTATTTAAAATAGATGAGTGTAATATGTCTAAAGTAAATTTTAATTCTTAAAAAATAAAAACTTTATACTCATTTAATAATAAAATTATTAGTATTTTATTAGTATTGATATTAAAACTAATATTAACATTATTATTTTATTAATATTATAAATAATAACATTAATATTATTATTATTATTATCTGCATCGTTGGAATTTAAAAAAATTGAGTTTAATTTGTTTTCCTAATTATTTATTCGAGAACTATTAAACCCCGAATTACAACTCTGAGTAGTGAGCCTAATAACCATGTACAACTGGATCATTTGACCGGTTTTTGATTAAAAACCCAATAAACCGGTTCATAGAAAATCCGGTTTTTTAACACGATTTACAAACTTGAGTTGTGCATCTCTCCCCAGGTTCCTGAATTCATTTCCTTTCCTCTCATTGAATTATTTTCCTCCTCTGGTATCGTGATAAACAAATCAAGACATGCAAACGACTGTTAAAGATTTATTAATATAATATTGGCTTTGTATTTTCAAGATCCTCTTTACAACAAGCACATACACAACTCAACCCCTCGAAAATTAAAATTCAAGCAAAATAGTCCATAGAAGCCAGTCAAGCTGAAGTTACGTTGGTCCAAAACTCCAAATCCTCAATAAATGGCCTCAATTTGTAAGTTCACAAGCAATTAATGAGCTTGTTTCTGAATCTGGTAGGTGTAATGTTAGTGTTCTGCTTAATAAATCATCAATGTCCTCGACATGTTTGATAAAAATCTTAGTTCAATTTTTGTGTGGATGAAAGTATGCATACAGAAAGTGTACCTTAACATAATTAAATTTGGGTGGGATCCCTTAACAATAGGTTATGTTGAATCTTTATACTAGACTCTTAAATAAATATCAAAAAATCTTTAAAAATAAATTACAGATATGTTTTTTTACTTGTATATTAATATTATTTTTAAATTTCATATAATTTCATCATCGTTTGATAGTACATCAAAAATCGTTAAATTATAACCATTATAAATTGAATAAATTTCTAATGGCTTTTGATGAACTATTAAATGATAATGAAATTGAATAAAATTTAAAATAATATCAATCTATAAATAAAAAATATATCTATATTTTTTTATTTTTAAGATTTTTTATATTTATTTAAAGGTCCATTGTCAAGATTATCAAAATAACCCACTGTCAAGTGATCTCCACCCATTAAATTATAGTGTTCATTTAATCATGATTAAATAAGTTATATCATATTACATAAGCTAGTCAATCCATTGTGTATCTACGGTTCAACCAATTGACCCAATAATCTGGCCGATGAATTAGGGGTGGAGCCAAAGCTTCTAATAGAGGGAGAATGCAAAAACTATTTTTTTAGGGGATCGAAATTTAAATTTTTTTCTGAAAATACACGCAAATATAAGGATATTTAAAAAAATTGCCCGGTGGGTGGGAGGGGTCAATCGTCCCCCCCCCACCCCCATGACTCAGCCTCTACGATGAACTAAACTTTAACGGGTTGATGTCCAATTTGGTCCTGATAACATTGGTTTTAAGTGTTTTAAACGATGCAAAATCCAATCCATGTTTGCATGTCTGTGCCATCGTAGATGACTGAAAGATCAGATTGCATAGGTCAACTGTAAAAATGAAAAGATTATATATATATAAGAATCTTAATTTGATATTACTTGGAATGGACTTTTTTTTTTTACAAATTGATGGTTGTGATTTAGGATGTATATAACAAAAGTGAAGGATTCAATTATATTAACTTTTTGTGATACCATATTATACCAGACATTTATAAAGTTCAAATAATCGATCCAAAGTGTTTAGCATGATAAATATATTAAAATATATTTGGAGATCATATTTTATATTTTTATATTTTTACTATTTATTAAAATAGGTACAAAATTTAATGCTCTTAAAATAATGATTTTGTAAAAATACTTAATAAAGAGTAAAAATTTAAAATAAAATAAAATTTAATCTGTAAATTTATTTTAATATCTTTATCATATTGAACGATTTGATTGACTGTTTGGACTTTGAAAATTTTGAAAATGTCCAGTGTAATTTAGTGTTACCAAAAGTTTGTATAATTGGACCTCCCATCATAATAAAAGTTTGTATAATTGGACCTCCCATCATAACAAAAGCGCCACTGTCAGTGACGTATTTACTGAAATGAGTCACTGCTAGTGGCGTCTTTATTAAATGCGCCACTAGGGAGTGGCGCGTTTGTCTCCTATAAATAGCAACTGATACATGCGCGTGTATTTATAGTGATCAAAAACTCATTTTTAGGCAAATGCGTTACTAGCAGTGGCGTGTTTACACAAAGACGCCACTGGCAGTGGCGCGTTTACACAAAGACGCCACTGGCGCGTTTACACAAAGACGCCACTGTCAGTGGCGCGTTTACACAAAGACGCCACTGTCACAGTGGCGCGTTTACACAAAGACGCCACTAGCAGTGGCGCGCTGCCATTCGTAAATTAAAAAATTTTCTTTTATCATTCTTATTATTAATAATATGATTTTTATAATTATTATATATAATAAAATATGCTCTCTCCCCTCATTTAGGTTGTTGTTCGGAAACTCCCCAAGTCATGGGAATTAATTGACATGGGTAAAGCCTCTGACCAAACCGTTTCGTGGGTTTCCAAGAGAGAAGCTGAGTAAGTAGGAAAAAAATTATTCGATTAGAGCAAATAATAATTTTTTCGTGTATTTACGAAGAGTTGGAAGTGGAGAAGGAAAAAAAATATCGTGATCTTATCTTTGAAAATTTTATATCCGATGGATGTCAGATAGTCTTCTCTATTACACTATAAATCTCATCAAACCTCTCGAATCCATGATCAGAATGGGACCTAATGCATAAAAGTTACCTAACTTCAAACATTGAACCGATTTTTATTTTATTTTTGCAGAATAACCGATTAAAAAGCCCGGCTCTTACCGATTTATAATTTATTATATGAATGATCTTTTTAGGAATAAGTCAGGGTCTGATTTTTCGGTTGAACCGCCCGGTCTGAGTTTAATAAAAATGATAAAATTTATGTAACAGCATTCGTATTGGTGTCGACTGTGTCAAAAATTAAATTTTTATGTCATGTCATTAATTGACAATTTATTTTAAGAGTGACATCCCTGAATATAACGAAATTATCAAAATGACACTTCCGTAATTAATTTATTGCTTCTACGCTGACGTGGCTTGTCAAATGGATTGTCAAATTTAGACAATTGTCTAATTTTGCCTAGTCTCTGCATCCTTGAAATTTAAATGACAATTGTCAAATGAGATTTGACAATCAATTTGACAATGGGATGTGGATGCTCTAATAGTTTGGATGTATACCAAAAATATTCTCATAGAAATACAATAAGTTACTTAGGTAAAATTCTCAAAAAATTAATTTTATGACATTTTTATTTCGATTGAAACAGCCTTTTTAGAAATTGTTTCATTAATTTGAAAAATCATACTGGGATTGAAATCTTGCATTAGTACTACAAGCTAGGCATTTGGTGATAATTTTTTTTATGATCAGGGAGTACAACATGTTTTTTTTCCTATAGTAAGATTTAAATTAAATATAATACGCATCCACAATACTATCTGACTGCAATATTTATCCTCAAAATGGCAAAATCTTCAGTAATTACTTTGATAAACCCAATATGGGTGGAACTTATCTAATCATGATTAAAGTATAGTGTTCATTTAATCATCATCCATTTATTACTATTTTGTTCATATAACCCAATAAACGATACAAATAAGAGATGGAATGTAAGATACATTATTGATCCCTAGTCCAATTGTAACATCCCAAATATCATAAAATCAAATCAGAAGTTAGCACTTTGCCCTTGAATCCTATGTATCTATCAAATTTTACTCAAAATTTGATTGTTAATTATTAGAAGTGAATTCAGCTCTGGCCTCTAGACTTTAGTCATGACAGAGATACGAGTTGATAAATGAAGATGGCGCGTAATATCTTTATCGGATTATGGAGTTTGACACAGCTCGGGTACGAATATCACAAAGATAATTCTTGTTCAAACCCGAGTTGCCACCCGACAAGTGAGGCGTCGTTTTTAGAAGCTTCCAATTTAGGCACTGGAGGTCAAAGGGGAGACATTGTTGATTTTTTTTTTATCACCCAACCCTAAAAAAGATTTAAAAGTTTGAATAAGAGAGTTGAAACTTGAAATTGTGCATTGGAAATCGAAATGCACATATTTATCAGAATCAGAAATGTAAAATCTTGCAGATAATATATATGAACACGTACATTATGTGATATCATATGTTATTATGTTGTACATTTAAAAATTAAAATCGATTTGTGAATTAATAAATGCGAAACATAACTGCTTCTCAAATAATAAATTCAAACTTTCTACTCTAAGCATATGCAATTTCAAACTCGGTTTCTTTATTTATTATTTAATTTTTGTTTCCATATTAACATATGAAAGAAGAGGTGTGTTTTGTGTGGGTTTATTCTTTTATTAACGTAACATTATGTATTGATTTGAGAACCATGTAGTTCTAACGACCCAAGATTAATTATCATACCAGGTCAAAGATTCCATTCCTCTTTGTTTTGTGTGTGTTCATTCTTTATTTATTTTTTTCATATTAACATATTGAAGAAGAGGTGTGTTTTGTGTGGGTATATTCTTTTATTAACAGTGTCGAGTCTCTTTTGCTTTTGTCACATTTATTTATTTATTTGAGAAGATATCACATATAATTAATTAAAGTGGATTGTTTGGGGTATTTTGATTAGGGGAGGCAATTATATTTGAAATCCATTAACTAATCGGGTAGTAATAGATAATCAAGTTGATCAACTTTATATTTTGATATCTTTGCATATTATTTCATTAATTAAATATTTTTTTCTCAATAAAAATAACCGTGGAAAAAAAATTTTCAGTTTACCGAAAGCTGGGGTATATTGCTGGCCGCCTCTAGTAGCGGCAGTTGAACAGTGAATCTTCCTAGGCAAATTAGTATTTACGATTTGATTGGCTCAAGCCAAAAATTAAACTATTTTCCTCATTCGATATAACTCAGTCAGATCTTTTGTATTCTTTTCTACAAGTTGGTGTCATCGTATCTCAACCGACTGGATAAAATAGTCCCTTCATTTATCTATTATACTATGAAGATGACAATTATGTTACGTACTTTTGATGGAAAGAATAGTTTGCTCATTGATAAGTATTTTTTATTAATGATATAATGTATATCATTTGTATACTAAAAAGATGAAAAAGAAAAAACATGATAAATTAACTATCATAGTTGTATAAAAACAGAGAAGAGAATCAGAAATAAATTTTAATTTTTTTTCTCTTAGAAGATAGAAGCGAGTAATTTTTGTTTTTTCTAATATAAATATATTCAGTTATCAAAATAATTTATTATTTTTTTATGTATCTAAATAAAAATGTCCGCCGCAATGCGCGGGTACGTAGCGAGTTGCAACCAAACCACGTATTTAGAGAATATATTTTTTTTTATATTTATTTTCAATTCATATATATATATATATAGTTTGTCTATTGTGTTTCCAATAACATTTCGACTGAAACACTATCAGTCCAAATTTTAATTTTTCATGCTCAAAATTTCAATTTAAGTAGCTCAATAAAATCTTTATATCATAATATTGTAGAATACTATTTTTATCGTATTTGGAGTTAGTTTACTATACTTAATGATTTTTAGAAAGTACATATTTTCCACACACAAATTTTATTATTTTTCTATTATTTTAGGGCTATCTTTCAAAAATTATTAAGTATAGAAAATTAATTTCAAACATGATAAAAATTAGTATTCTATAAAATTATAATATAATTTTTTTATTGAGCTATTTAAATTAAAATTTCAAGCATGAAAAATTAAAATTTAGACTGATAGTGTTTCGGCCAAAATGCTACTGGAAGCACAATAGACAAATTATATATCCAAATGCTCGCAAAAAAAGAAATACGAATTATGTGTATTATGTGTTGATCTTCTAGGTGAAGTTAATGACCGCTTTCTTTTTAGCTAGGGATTTTCTTAAAATATAGCCCTCGTGTATCAATGTAATATAGACTTAAAATATAGCTCTTATTTAGCTAGGGATTTTCTTCTTCATCGTTACTGTTTTTTACTTTATCTTACTCGATGTACATAACTCTTCTTTTCGTATTAGTAAAAATACGGTAGGTCTTTGGCCTTCCTTTTAAAAAAAATGGCCGCTTTCTTTCTGTGAACTAGAAAAATAATACATGCTTTTTTTTATTACAACAATAATACATGCTCAATTGTTATATATATATTGTTACATACTATTGTCGAACTTCTCAAATATATATAGAGAGAAAGTAAAGATACCGTGAGATTAAACTCATGGAGGTTTAACACAAAAAATATATATTAAATCATCTCTAAATTCTAATTTATCATACTCATTAAATTCTTTATATGAACTTATGGGATGCAAAAATTTCGAGTGTTTTGAGCTTTTTAAGTCACCGTTTTTAATTTTGAAAATCAGCTCTAAAAATAATAATAAAATATTTAATGTTTGAATATCATTTTTAAAAATTAAAAATGGTGACTTAAAAAGCTTATAATACTTCAAATTTTTATATTCCACAAGACTTTCATATAAATAATTTAATGATCATGATAAATTAAAATTTGAAAATGATTTGATATACTTTTTGAGTTAAACTCACGGTATCTTTACTTATATATATATATGGAGACATTACGGTGTTTCGCAAAGCAAAAAGATATTTTACTTCAATTTCAAATCTCATATACCGAAAACTAGAAATATCAATCTAATTAGTTCACAATAATTTAGATAATGAAAATTTGTTAAATTCCAAATTTTACTTTTTTTGGAGTTTTATAACTATTTTTTATTGATTTTTGAAAGATGATATTTTTTAGGTGCACATATTATTATTTTTTATTATTTTTGTGCATTTTTTAAAAATTCGAAAAAAATAGTTAGAAATCTCCAAATGTAATCAAATTTGATATTCCATAAGATTTGAATATGTAATTTATGATGGGTGAATTAAATTATTAATTTTAATTTTAATTTTTTGAGATATTTATAGGCCGAAATAAAAGCTTTTTACTTCGCGAAGTACTGTAAGATCTCTCTATATGAGAGACATTACGGTGCTTCGCGAAGCAAAAAGGCATTTTATTTCAGTTTCAAATCTCATATACCGAAAACTAAAAATATCAATCTAATTAGTTCACAATAATTTAGATATTGAAAATTTGTTAAATTACACATTTTATTATTTTTGGAGTTTTATAACTATTTTTATTGATTTTTGAAATATGAAATTTTTTAGGTTCACATATTATTATTTTTGGGCATTTTTTAAAAATCCGAAAAAAATAGTTAGAAAACTCCAAATGTACTTCGTGAAGCACTGTAAGATCTCCCTATATATATATATATATATATATATATATAGAGAGAGAGAGAGAGAGAGAGAGAGTAAAAATAGCGAGAAACGAGTGGTAGCTAAGTTGGTTAGGAAAAAGTCCTAAGGCTTCTGCAAAGATTTCAAAAAAAAAAAAAAAAAAGAGAGTAAATATAGCGTGAGTTTAAGCTGATAGTGATCTTCCATGATTTTAACTCAAAAAATATATTAAATTATTTTTAAATTTTAATTTTTTATACTCATTAAATTATTCATATAAAAATCATATGGAGTACAAAAATTTAGGATATTTTGAGTTTTCTAAATCACTTTTTTAGTTTTTAAAAATAATATACAAATATTAAATATTTTTTTATTATTATTAGAGTTGATTTTTAAAAAATTTAAAATAGTGACTTAGAAAACTCAAAATATTTTAAATTTTTGTACCCCACAAGATTTTTATATGAAGAATATAATGAGCATGATAAATTAAAATTTAGAAATGATTTGATATATACTTTTTTGAGTTAAGTTATATATATATTAAAGAAATAATTTATTTTTTACAATTGAGATAAAATACTTCCAAAAAACATGTAACTACAAAAAAGAATATATAAGATTTAAATAGATGAATCATTTACTATATTAAAGTAATTAATTTTGTTCATTGAATTAAATATACAAATTAAAATATTTTTTGCGAAAATTTAATAATGTTCAGCATATGACAGAATTTAATTAATAGTAAATAATGATTGAAAATGCCAGATATTTTAACATCCCTTTAAAGGTTTCAGAGCTCAATCATTTGTATAAAGTATTAATTAATATTATAATATACACATTAGTTATCCCACGTGCTCAATCATACCACAAACTAATTAATCAGTTATTATGTGATAAAACTCAAACTCAAATTATTCATGAAAGTACTGATTTTCTCATAAAATCTAAATGATACGAATCTAGCCCTCAATGCATTATAACATTATAACGTATACTGCATTGTCTAAGATTCTTCTTCCAGAAAGAGCGAAACAAATATATTTTTTAATTTTTTTTATAAATATAAATAATTATAAAGATATTTGCATTAAAAAAATCAGTGAAGGCAACTGCCCTCTGAGCCCATATAGATTCACCCTGCATTGCTCACATATTGAGAACTTACATTTGTTTTAGGATATGTTGAATTTATGTCTTATTTGTATTTTTTTAGGAGTTAGATTATGATTCTACGCGTAGTTAATGAATTAAATTTGTCATAGACTAAAAAATATAGATAAATCATCTTCAAATCTTGATTTATGGATCTCAATAAATTCTTTATATCAAAATTTGATGGGATATAAAAAAATTTATTTTTTGAATTTTCTAAGTATTAATTTTGGATTTTTTTAAGATGATTCAATAATAGTAATAAAATAATATATATTTTCTAGGTCATTTTTAAAAATCCAAAACTAATACTTAAAAATTTTGAAAAATAGAAAAATTTGATATCCTATCATATTTTGATATAAAGAATTTATTGAGACTCATAAATCAAAATTTGAAGATAATTTTACTATATTTTTTAGTCCATAACAAATTGATCATTAACTATTCGTAGTACTAATATAACCTAACTCTTTTTTTAGTTATTAACAGTGCATTTGTATATATACACACTATTTTTGTCAATGATGTCTGCAAACACGCAAAATCCAACCACATGACTATTATGAATTGAAAATATAGGAAAAAGCCGGACTACAACCCAACCTAACACTTGTTCAAAATTTTCTAAAAGAATAATCCAATATATTACCACATCACCTCCATGGTTCCATACTTAATTTCCAACAACAGGAAACTGATGGAAATTTCTCTGTCCTGGTTACCGTTTTTCTACATCAGATAATTTTGTGTCTATCCAAATACATGAATGATTAATATTATATATGAATTATGAACCTCCATGCTTACCAGGCTTCAGATGTCAGTATCATCATTACTTTGTTACTCAAACTTTGCAATTCGCGGCCATCCATCATATCGTGATGGGTACTAAAAACAAAGAAAATGATTTTTAATCGCAAACCTTCATAGTGTGTGTGTGTGTACATGTTTGCTTCTCCAAATTTGAATTAAAAGAAAAGGTTTCTAGACGTAACGCGTCAATACGACTGGTCCTTGTCACATTTTTTTTCAAAGAAGTCGGTTCAATTTTCACATCCGTTTGTTTGTAATATATTTTTCCTGGTTCGATTTATAAAAATCGGAATTATAGACTTAACATCATCATGCTACGATAGCTAGCCAATACCACATCACTAACTGAGAGTTGAGTCATGTGGAAATCAGATCCGCTGTTGTGTAGTAAGTGCAGTGCGTGATCGTTCGATCACTTTGAGATTCAAGTTAGTATTTTGAAATTCAAATTAATATGAATCTCAAAAATGATCGAACGCACCACAACGAGGCAGCGGATCTGATTCCAAGTCATGTGGTTTAAATAATTAAATGAAATAATGGAAGTCCGGTTTTTCACGGTGCAGCACCCCTGGACGCGCGCTTTCCTGCGTCAAGTCACTGTTGCATGGTCCCCGCATCATTTTCATGCTTTATTGTGTGAGGGATTCACATCGGCTGCCATACTTTTTTATATATATCCAAGACAACAAGTTAATATAAATTTATGATAGTGATGTGTCATAGTTTTTTTTATGACAATATATTAAAATCTCTATTGACGGATGCCTTCCACCTTATTAGATAATTTATATTGTGAGATATTTTAATATTTTTTTATAATTTTTCAAGTTATACTATCTCTATTCTTTAGTTTAGTGAAATTTCTTACTACAAAAAAATTATGAATTAATATGCTCTAAACATAAATGTATAGATCGTGCTGAAATTGTGCAAAATCGGTCAAAAAATCATCTCCTATAATTAAAAATTGCACACTACATAGCATGATACTGCACAATATTGAATCAATTTCCCCGTCTTCAGAGATCCAGAATAGAGTACAAGATTGAAGCCATTCATTTTTTCTTCTTTTGTTTTCTATCAGTTGAAAGTTGAAAATATATATCAGTTTGGTTACAAAGGATCCTGGATCACTTGGATGAAGAACACGTTAGAAGAGAGCAAGAGAGCCGTGTGGCAACGGGGAATGAATGAAGAACTGATTCGGGTCGCCCATCACTTTATTTATGCCGCATTTTTATTATGACTCCTGCATTTGTTTGGCGTTGTCGTAGTGACTTGGATTACTTCATACATTAAAAAATAAAAGGACGAAAAATAGGACAAAATGTCCAAGAAAAAACCTGCATTATCTTTTTTTTTTCAGAAGTCCAGTGATGAAGCCTAATAGGGGCCTGACAGATAGCATCTAATATATTTATTAAGAATTTAAGGTAATTTATGATAATTTTAGCTGTAACCCGAAATTCATCCTACTCCTCAAATAAATAATTAACAATATAAAATTTAAAATATATATAATAGAATTTCATATTAAGAAAATTTAGATAAAATATTTTTAAATTCTAAGTAATAATAATTAATATAATTAAATATATAATAATCTATAAATGATCATATAAAAAATACCTTAAGTATATTACACATATTATTTGAAATGAAGAAAGAGAAACTATTTTATATGAATTTTTAGATTCAAAAAAATGAAAAGATTTAAACAAAATTAATGGTGGTGGAAATTGATGATGTATCATGTTTAAAAAACTTAAAAACTCAACCCTCAAATTATATTGTAATTTTAATATTGCATCTCTCCCTAAGATTTGTAATGTAAGTCTGCATAAAATTATTTAAATCCCCAGAAATTCCGGTCAAGCTCTTGCCGTTGCTGAAACCTCAAATGCATGTCGTTATCTGTGTAGAAAATTATTTGCCTGTATATCTCATTTTAATTTTTTTAATTTAAGGATACAACTTTTGACGAATTCAAGTTTGATATAACGTCCAACTAGGATAAATTATTACGTTTAGCTTGACTAACTGATCGTTGCTTATCAGCATTGAATACTCTCTTTTTCTTCATGGTTGACATAGTGTAAAGCTAGTCCATAACAAAGATATAGTTTATAATTTAAAAAATTATCAAATCAAATGGAACATTCCAAAAATTATAAAACTAATGCTTGAAACAGACCGCTATCATACGTACCAAACGTTACATTAAATTGTTGAAAAAAATGTCAAAACTGTATCAAGCTTCATTTTTTTATACAGTTTGGACCATAGTATAAAATATTATTTGTATTTTTTAGTTTTTTTAATTATCATGTTAAATAGTAGTAGTAAATTCATTAAGAAACGTACCCAAGTTGCATGGGCTATCCTGAAAATATATGACCGGTCTAGAATAAATGACTGACTTTTGGACAAAATTTATACAAATGTCAAGCAATATATTTTACACAATTTCAAGCAAAAATTATAAAACAAACTTCAACAAGAAATAAAGAACGAATTTCAACCAATAGTTAAGGAGTAATTTTCAAATAATAAATATAGAACAAATTTTCAATCAACAAATATTCATAAATTATAACAAAAGATTTGAAAAAAAAAATAAGTGCAGAAAAAATAAAAAATATGTCACAAACCTAATATGCTACATGACATTAATTTAACAATAAACTAATCAAATTTATCACAAAATTGAGATCTTTCATATTTTTCACGTAGCATGAAGGAGACGAATTAAATCTTAAAGCTAAGACTTATATACATAACAGAGTTTAACCTGCATAATAACTCATACACTTTGCAAAATGACTCTATTAATACGAAAATAAGTCAAGTGCACATAAATTAATCTATATCATTAACTCCTTGGCCATCACTTTTCAATCTAAACATAATTGGCATATTATTATATAATATGCATATTATCATCTTCATTATTTTTATATATAGTATATTATTATTGTTAATATGCATATTAATATCACAATTATTCATATTATCATCATTATTATTCATATTGCTACATTTGTTATTGATGCTATTGTTATTATCATCATCATTATTCATATTGCTATTTTCATAATTCATTTTGCTATTATTAATTATGAATCAAATGGGGGTGAACTTTTGTGAGGAGAGTACAAGATTTCGAAACTTGTTGACCAAGTCAAAATTATCCATATATAGCGATACATTAGTTGGATACCAACGTTGATAATTGTTTGTTGAGAATTTGAATCGTGTTACTTAATTAAACTTTTTGATAAAGTGTCGGGTTAATCACCACAGGTTTTTGCTTCACCTTCGGATCTCTAATAGCAGAGGCACAAGCTAGAAATTGAAATCATATATAATATTAAATTTTACTACTTTCAGAATTTTCTAACATTTATTTTGAATTTGTGAAAGATAGATCTGAATAATAATAAAAAATGCACATGATAAAGTGTCATTTAAAAAAAACGAAACAGTAGTTAAAATTTTCTAAAAATGATAAAATTTAATATTTTATGAATTTTAATATGTAAATTGCATTGAACAACTTGGATTTTCCATTCGGACTTTCGGTGTTGGAGATTTAAATGGTGAAAAAAAAACCACAGTGTTTTGACAAAGCAATAATATAACTCATTATGATTATACCAATATCATTATTATTATCACCATCACTATCACTATCATTATCAGTTGTTGTTATTTCTTGTTTCGGAATGGAGAGAGTTCTTTCCACTTTTCTAGGTACTAAAACTTTGTATTTATCTTTATTTAACACTTGGTTATAAATAGGTTTATGTTCTCTTCTTAGTCGGAAACGAATCACGTAAAATATCCATTTGGGTTAAATTATTTTAGAATGAAATTAATAATAACTAGTGCTCATCTTTTTAATTAAGGATGATATGTTCTCGTTTAGAGACTTTCATCAACACAATTTTGATTTGTCCCAATTAAATATAGCTCTTATCATTTGAATTCCTCAAATAATGGATGCTAGTACTATTAGGAACTTTAGACCAATTAGTTTAATTAAGTACAGTTTCAAAAAAAATTATAAAATTCTTGTGAATAGGCTTTATCCTGTCATAGATCTTTTGGTAGGTCCACATCAGCTTGCTCTCTTTAAAGGTAGAAATATAATGGATGCCGTCGTCTCGGCTCATGAAATACCTCATTATGTTAAAAGCAATAAAGAACATGATGGTCTCCTTCTCAAATCTATTTTGAGAAGGCGTTCAACAATATTGATTGGCACTATCTACTTCCGCACAAATTTCTTTAAACATGTATTTAATTGTGTTTTGTATGTCTGGTTATGTAATCAACATGTGGTTAGCTTTCCATTATTTAAATTTAATATTACAAAATTTTGGCTACCTCATTATTTCTTGAAGTAAACCTAAGATGACAGGTGGTTGGTAGTCAATTTTAAATATTTTCCAATGATTTTTTTGGAACGCCTAACTGACAAATGACAAGCAGCAACTTTATGTGAAAACGCGCACAATAACGAGCACATGGCTTTAATAGTTGAGTACACTGTAACTTGAGAGCTGGAAAACCAAGTATATACATAGAGAAAATTAAATGCAATACTTTGAACATACACATTGAAAAACATCTTATTAAATCCTTACGAACACTTTTTGCAGGAATTCAACCCAGTGGTCAAACCTTCTCTGGCAGGACACATGTGCAACCCATCCCGATGAGTATGATATTATGCCCTGGGATCAGCCTGCTTACCTGAGAAGATGTGTCGCAGTGTCTTGCAAGTACAGCAGTAGGGGCTCCCACATGCTCCATCAGCACTCGGGTAGCAACGACCTGGCGGAGCATAGAAGCGGAGGAGCTCATTCTCATCAGCAAGACAGCAATGCACTGTTCATCTATGCAATGCATTGGAATGTCAAGTATAAGAAGATGAGAAGGAAAGCAATGAAATGTATACCAGAACAGCAATTTCAAGTTGGCAATGGTAGGCTTCTGGAGAGATGAGATTGGCATTGGGATTGGGGGGCATTAGCAGCAGGATAGGAGATTATACAGCAGGAGAGCAAAGTTGATAATGTTCAATGAACTGTTTATTGTTCATTTCCTTTATTTTGATTAAGCTGGCTTCGCTTTTTACTAAAAATTGTTCTTAATTACAGTTCACCTGTAAACGTCATGCATAAGATAGAGAAACATTAATTGTAGCCTTGTTATGATAATGAAATCACACGGATGGTTAGCAAAAAGGTCAAATGAACCTAGCTACTGGCTTTTGTGGTTTCTGTTATTCACGAAGCCTCTTTGTTATATGAACTAATTTAGTAGTGGAGTGTAGTTGTAAAGGCTACAATTCAAGAAACTTAAGAGTGAAAATGAAGACAAGATCATATGAATGCAGACTACTCAACACATGGCACAGTATCTAATGATAAAGCACACAAAGCAATCGAGTATAAGAAAAGCGATAAATAGTACATACCCAAACAAACTAAACAATTATTTTTCAACTTTCTTCCACTTTATGAGCAACATAAGTCCTTACAATCAAGTTTATTCTTAATGAAAAACTCTAGCTAGATTACTCTTAATTTGTACTTGTAGATTAAGCACTGTAAGGCATTTCCCTTAGGCTGTGCTCCCGAGCTGAGGCAGAGAGGGATGGAATGGAATGGGAGACAGCGGAAATTAATGGAGGGTTAGGTTTTCTTCCCCTCAAATTCGAGGTGAATAAATTTGTCAAAAAACAATACACTGATCTCCCGGTTAACCCTCCGTCATCCCCTCTCACCTTCACGAATATAAACTCAGGAGCAAAGTAAAAATTGGTCAAACCCCTCCTTCTCTTCCGCTCACCCTTCATAACCCTTAATCCTAAACTCGGGAGCACAGCCTTATTGACTTTGAGTCGATATGTCCTCTTTAATTTAGCTAAGAAACTAATGGAGTAATCATGAACTTACAGAGAATGACTCTTAAACCATAGATAGTTTGTTGGTTATGCAATGCATGGATCAGGAATTTCTGAGGGGAAGGATTAGAGAAGGGCGATGGGATGGCATAAATGGGAGCTCTGCCAGACTTGAACACCATCGAGGCCCTGTCTACGGAGGAATAGACGGTCCCCACCCGTTTCTATATGTGTCACCATCCCTCTCCCGGCTTCCTCCTTTCCATCCACCCAGTTCCGCCTCCAGCTGCTGCCTCCTGCTGCGGCTGATTCAGCAGCTTTTTTCTGATCCAGCTGGGACCACACTTCCAGTCCGAACTGTCGGCCCACAAACACCTGCCCTTTGTAGCAATGCACAATGCTGCTGATGCCCCCTCCTTCCGCAGCTGTGGCATCAGTGTCAGAGAGGTAGAGCCAGGGGTCGTCCCCAACCATCCTGAGGTCAGCCATCCCCACATCCCCTGACTTCCAGCACACCTTGTACAGAGCCAACTGCTCCCCGTCCACATCCACATCTGCAAATGAATCACCAAAACGGCTGCTGTTGCGGCTGCGGCCACCTGGTTCACTTGTCTCCCACACCACATCCCCTGAACGCGGGTCCCATAGCCTCATATAGCCCGAGTACCCAAAGGCCCCAGCGCTCACTGAGGACATGAACACAGCACCGCCAAGCTGAGGCAGGTGCATCACCCGGCTAGCTGCAGCTGACTTGGCAGCGATCCCACTCTGCCGGCCAATCTCCCCAGTGACCTGCAGGGTTGCAGGGTCGATGCAAAGGATGCAGTTCTCCCTGTGGGGGGCCTCAAAAGCAACGAACAGAGGGGAAGGGGAGGAGGAGGAAGGGGAAGCGATGGCAGTCACCCAGGATTTATCGAGGCGGGTGTCAGAGGGGTCAGACCAAAGGACGGATCCGAGATGTGCGCACCTGGAAAGGTCGTAGAGGTGGAGGCCAGGATGGTGGAGGGAACCAGCGAGGACGACGGGAAGGGGAAGGGCAAGGCGGGAAAGGGAGGAGATACGGTCGAGGTGGGTGCGGAGGGTGGTGGCGTAGGCGAGGGAGGAGTCATAGGACGAGATGAGGCCGGCGTGAGCGAGAAATACGGAGCCGTCGGGAGCAGCGGAGAGAGCGGTGCTGAAGGGTCCGGAGGCGGGGATGAGGGTGGCGGCGAGGGAGGCGTCATAGCCGAGAAGGGGAGGAGGGGCGAGGGCGGAGCGGAGGCGGGAGAGGACGGGGAGGCCGTAGAACGAGGCCTCGCGGATCAACAATGATTGCTGGTGTATGGAAGGAGGAGGATAAATGGAGGTGAGATTAGGGGAGCGGAGGAGGGAGAGGAGGTGGGAGAAGAGGGAGGGATCGCGGTCGACCAGAGCAGCAGCGCCGTCAGCACCGGAGCACGAGGGAAGCGTGCGGCTGGTAGTCTCAAAGCAGCGGCCTCCCACGTTGACCCGCACTCTCTGCGCCTCCCTCTCGATCTCCATTACTCTCTCTCTCTCTCTCTCTTCTCTCTCTTCTCTCTCTTCTCTCTCTGTGGAGGTCTAGAAGTTTAATTGCTTATCGCGAGAAGACGAGAGGAGAGCAGAGCCCAAAGCCCACAGTCCAGACTCCAGAGTCCGATCTCCATACTTTAGGTGAGAAGACGAGAGGACATAAGAGCCCAAATCACAAAGCCCATAGTCCAGAGTCCTCGCCCCCACTTCTTTTTGTGAATTATAAATACTGGCCAGCTTACATAGTACGAAGTCATTCCTTTTTCAAAATTTATAAGTGTACTCGTTCTAATGTTTCAATAAAGCAACTTCTATCTCCATATAGACTACACTAGGGATAATGATCAGTTCTGCTACAGAACTTTTTTTTTTGAGATAGAAGCTGCAATACTTATTCCTAGCCTAGATATTTGGACCATTTGATAATATCCGATCTCCATACAATGCATCTCGAGTAGCAAAACCCAAAGAAAATGTGAAATTGAACAAATAGTGGCTATTTCATATTAGGCGGTAATAATATCAATAACTGCTGATTTTTTTTTTCTTTTACTAAATGTAAATATATTGCCCAACAGGTATCAAATCAGTATGCAATTTAACATACAAAATTATAAAAAAGTACAAAATTACATTACTGTACTAGGAAAAGCAAAGGCAGCGAGATGATACAAGCTGCATGAACCTATACAGACTTGTAATTTCCGTGAACTTAGAGATACAATGAGAGCATGGGATTTCTGCCTGCAGTATTCTGCAGCAGAGGCTTTATGATGTTTACCCATTGGCTGTAGCTTAGTGGTGATCCAGCATCTGGCAGTAAGAACCCGTTAACGAAGAAATATGGTGCACCATGAACACCTCTTGAGCTCCCATACTGAAAACAATATAGAAAATAGGGAACTTCATTCAAATCAAGGAGTCTGCAAAAATAACAGAAGCCCAAGTAAAATCTTTCAAATGTATAAAGCTCAATGGGAATTGGGATAGAAAACATTATGCCTTAAATACCGACCACAACCTGCAAATTATTTTTTTCTCAAAAGAAACAATTGGGTAATACTATATATGATCCCAAATGCTAATACTATATATGATCTGGATTGAAGCAAATATTCACCAGATACCAAACCTGTTAAATTAACATAAGGTTCCATAGGTTCAGTGAATGAAATTTTTTTCTCCTGTCTTCATAGTTTAGGTGTTAGTTTTGTTTTTATGGCATGGATAAGACGTAATTGAGGATGAAAAACTATTGGCCACATAAACCTAACTATCGGTCAAATGACACTAGATATATGGAATTTCAGTTGCAGATCCTTCTTTCAGGTAAGTGTTGTGAACTGCTCAACGCCAAAGATTATAGAGAAAAAGAACAATACTGCTTACCCTGAAGGAGATGCGGGCAGCTAAATCAGTAGAAGAATCTTCAAATCCAGATTCAAAATCAGCCAAAAAGGAATTTCCAAGAGCAAAGGCCCCAAGCTTTGACATATCCTTTTGTATGGCTATTCTTGATGCACTGGCTGTTGCCCCATTGTAATACTTCTCCTGTTCCACAAATAAACAATCAGTAAGCTCACAAGCTTCACTAATGGTTTTTTTTCTTACAAAACAGTCCTATTGTAATTTTGGCATCAAAGACTTGTTGTAGCCTGCTAAATATTTATTATAGAGAACAAAGATGAAGAAAATCAGAAAGCATTGGGGGGGAGGGGGCCTTATACCAATTTTGTGCAGTTCCAGTCAGGACCAGCATCAATAAGCGTTGTATTTGTATACCATCAAGTACAGTGATTCTTTTGATTTCAACCTATAAAAAGAAGTTTATCCAACCTGATACTTGAAGAAAAGCTCAAGCAAATAATAGGTTGAAGATGAATTCAACTTATTTGCTATGTGAAGGGCCCGGCATGCTAGGTAAGCATTGTTGTGGAACCTACAAAAACGTCACTCCTTTCAGGTTTGATACAAAAAGAAAACAAAAATAATCATAATACTATATCATAGTCAAGATTGCCAGGATAAACCTAAAGACTAAAGATACATGTGGATTGGTACCGTACCATCAAAACATCAAGAGACATTCAGATAGTGTAGGCATCATTACTTAGGTCCTTAATTTAGCAGTGCACTGAACAAAGGGGTGCATATTCTCTGCGGAGATCTTCGTAGGGAAATCTGGACGACGCAATTGAATCTAAATGGGCGTGGAAAAGTCTAAATATGATTTTTGATGTATGGGGTTTATTATTATTAAATCAGGAGTATTGATTGTTGATCGGATGGTTCAAATGAAAAGAACTGCAGGTGCGGAGAATTTTAAGATCCCCAGAGGATACAAATTCCTGAACAAAGATGGGATGATAATCCTCAGAGCAATTAGACAAACCTTTTTTCTTTCTTTCTTTTTTTTTGAAGGAACAATTAAGCAGATTTTGAAGCCTCAGTATAAATTAGAAGGAACAAGAATAAAAGAAGAAAGAGAAAAGAAAGGCAAGTTCCTGCTAATTTAGACCCAGCACCCATAGATAATAAGCTGGAGACAAAAGGTAGTTTTATTTTGGTAAAAAATTACTCAGTTAGTGAAATTGAAACCATATATCGAAATTTCAACCTTAACAGTGGAATATCACTTGTGAGGTAAAGAAGCGCGGTAAAAAAGGGGAACTCACGGGAGAGGGAACGGATGCACGATTAGAGAGACGCGAGGCGAGAATTGCTCAACGGCCTTCTTCAAAGGCGGCCATGAATCTCTACTGTCGGAGCATAGCGGATCGAAGAACGCCTCGATCAGGATCGAATCCTTCCACGGACCCGACCCGTCATAAGCGAACCCATCGAATTTCGAAGGTACAGAAGAAGCCTTTGATCGATCGAGCTGAAAGAAGAAGAGAAACAATAGGAAAATTGGGAATAGAGCTCTTGCCATATTGTTTACTCTTTGTTATGGCCTGAATGGAAGAGATATTTCCCAATTTATTGTTTTGAAATTGTTAGTCCTTGTGGATGGTGAGAACTGAGGAGAGGCGAAGGCCGATGATGAAAGGCGTTTTGACTTTTCATATAACCTCGGAGGCAAAAGCCAATCACATGGACACAAGTAATCTATCAAGTAAATTCAGAAAGCAATATATGAACATTTCTTGTGTACCATGCTAGCATACTACCATTTCACTTTAACTATATATATATATATCATTTTCTTGTATCTTTTAATTATTAATAGGGGTAAGATAATTGCGACAAGTCAAATCCCCACTCAGTCTCCTAGGTCAGATACAAATTTTTGAATATAATAATTAAATTAATCATATTATTATTTAATAATAACGAAAAAATTTTTAATTTTAATACTAAAAATGACATATGCCACTACAACTTGCGTATAAAATATATATTACTAAAAACACGTCAGTCTCAATACCATTTTTTTTCTTTCAATTCTCAACTCAATTCTTAAATTAAGTCAATCTTCCTCCAGTGGGAGTGTGGCGTGCTTTTTTTTTTTTAAATCATAAAAAATAATAAAAAGAAAGACGCCACTGTCTCCAACCTTTCAAGCGAGTACTGCAATTTCTCTGTCTTGCCGAAAGAATCGAAGGATTGGTGTTGCAATATTGGGAGGAGGCATATGCACATGGCGCTGAGAATAATCCATGAGCGTTGCATATATACTCCGAGCATGTAGAGTTGTTTGGCACCAAAGGCTTGGCCACAAGAGTTTCCAATGCACTCCCCATGCCCAACTGTAAAATGCATAGAAATAGCATTATCTAATTATTAGAATTATTTTTAAATAAAGATTTAGTTACATAAGGCAGCTTGGTCAATACTTGTTGGATACTGGAACCACACAACCAAACGTTGGTGCAACTAAAATTTAACATATAGTTTCATGTTCCAATTAACAACAAAATAAGATCTTTGTATACATACAGGGCGGAGGCATGATTTTAGTTAGGGGAGTAATTATCGGATTATAATAACTTATCGGGTTTAAATTCATTAACTAATTGGCTATTAAATAAAAAATTAATAATTTAATATATATTCTTATCTAATAAAAAAATTATTAAAATAATAACATTTTATATATTAAAAATAACAATAAAATAAAGCTCAAAAAAATCGATAATCAAGTTGATGAAGAAAATTTTCATCTACGTAATTTTATATTTTAATATCTTTTGCATAATTATTTTATTGTGCATGATATTAAATATTTTTTCTCAATAAAAATAATCAAACAATTCAGAGGGGGCAAAAAAATTTTCAGTGAGAGCAAATTAGCGAAAAACATTATTTTTCAAAATCTAAAGAAGACATGTGCCCCTCATGAATCACCTTGGATATGCCCCTATCTGTATATTATTATGCATTAGTATTAATGAGAAATTACAGTTATTTTCACAAATTCTCTGCGTGGCATGTCCAAATACAATTGTTCAAGCAATGAATATCTAGGTACGAATCCATCAATATGGGATTGAAATAATTTGTTTTACTATGGAAATATATAGAATGGACGACTGTCCTCACTGACTTTTAACAAATATGTCCCACTTAAGAAGTAACAATTCCGAAATTTAAAGTTAGGTCTGGCTAAACCAAAGAAACGATCACTTGTGCATTACGTCGAACGTATGGCGTGCATACGCAGGACATCAGTTTATGAAACGGTAGGGAGCACGCTTTCTTGTTCATTGCTTTCTCTACCACATCTACCCATCTGGTCACCTACACGGCTACACCTTTCTTTCTCTCTTTTTTTGAAATCTTTACAGAAACTGCAAAATTATGGGTCAATATTGAACTCTTAATCTTTAAATAGAACAGCTCTAATATTTTTTATTAGCTAACTGACCTACCATATGTTTCCCCTCTCTCTCTCTCTGCATAGGATATAACTACAGTCTACAGAAATGGATAAGCTGCTTATAGGTGCTCGTGCTCCCCAGTCCCTAGTACTGCAGAGGTCGCTGATTCCAGTTTGTACGTAACAGCAATCTTTTCTTTTTGTTATACTCCAAACTTGCTAAACCAATAGCCATGTCACTTTGGGCCAAGCATTAAGTCGTGCGAACCCAACCGCCGACGAAATTTCCCTGCAAATTTACATACTACAAGGGATTCTGGACAATAGCTCATCTTGACCATTTTGATGATGAATTTTTTTAAATAAATATGAAAAATGAATAAAAACAAAAATATCTTATATGTATATTTTATTTATAGATTGATGATAATTTAAATTTCATATAATTTCATTACTATTTATAGTTCATTAAATATCATCAAAATATTATGTGATTTATAATGATTTTAGTTTAACGGTTTTTAACGGACTATCAAATGACTAAAAAAGACTTGGTTTTATTTTGTATAACAATAAATTATAATTTATTGAAAAATAATAACATGATGTTTTATTTATCATGAAAAATATGCTTAGTATTTTGATAATATTTATATTGAAACTATGTCCATGAAATTTAATTTTGAAATTTTGACAATTTACGTATAAATATCTTAATTAAAAATTGAGTCTAGTAACAAATTATTATAATTTATGAACCTAGACTTAAATAAAAACTGGAGTCTAATAAGATGTCTAAAATAATATTAATAACTAGTTTGTAAGGTTACCACAGATGTCCAAAATAATAAAAGGTGGTTGGGCACTGGGGGATAAAACAGGATCGGACATTGTATTAAACCTATTTCTTAATTCTTTATAAAGGGTTAAGTTTTTAAGCATATTACATCATCATTCTTCTTTATCATTAATTTTATTAAAAAAATCATCTATTAAAATTTAATTATTCATTTTTTTCCTCTCCTCATTTAAAATAGATGGATATAATATATATGGGCAACGGATTCGGTTCCTTTTTATTGAACTTGATCACACCATGACATGACTCTACAAATATAGAGGATGGATTGTGTGAAAACTAGAAGCAGAATTTGAAGTTTATGCTGTGCAATATAAAGCTTATTTTTTAGACAATGACATAATGCTCCCTGTTCTGCCTCTGAGATTCACAATGACGTTGAATGGTATAAAGTACGATAAATTATTAAAATCGTGTATGTAGTGCATAGAGTATGTATGACAGCAAGAAAGTATTCATGGGCCAAATAAGTTAATGGTGGAATTTTGTCTAGTAATGATGTAAAAATTGAGCAAAAGTTAATGGTTGAATTTTGTCTAGTAAAATTTTGAAGTTCTTATAAATAAAGTAAATTATGTTTGTTATCAGATACATAGATTACTAAAAGTTCAAATATTGATTTATAAGTATAAATATTAATGAACAATATATAATAATGGTAATGATTTAAAATTTTTGGATAACAACATTAATCAATAATTAATAACTTTATTGTTATCTTAATAACTATCAATGATTTGAAATGATTGTATAACATTATTAATTCTAATAAAAATAAAATCTATTCAAAAATAGATATTATAAGTAATTAACAAGAAAATTAATGTTAACTCTCATAAAAAAATGGAACAATTTTAGCACCCAACAAACTTAATAAAATTAAATAAATAAAGTGCTAAAAGATGCAAAGAGCAAATACTGTAGTCAGTTCATCACTATTATTTCTCAATATAAATTTTAGAGTTAATTTCTTGTATACCCTTCTCAACACTTTAATATATCTTATTTATCCTCTAACTTTTTTAAGTCTTTCTTATTTACCCTTGAGTTGAAATTTCACCACTTTAACTAAATTTTGTTAGCAATTTCTGGCTTAAAAAACAAAAATGCCCCCATATCCCTCTTCTTCATTGCACTTTTCTCATTTTCTTCCATTGTTTGAGTTTGTCGCTCTGATAGAAGCTTAGTGAAAATTCATTACCAATTCCTCATTCACATCCTCCCTGCATTTTATAGAGAATTTCGAAGTCAAATGATGTGTTGGAGAAATCAGTACCTATGAACTTTTATTTCTACATATTCAATTTGAGTTTCATACCAATCGATTGATTCAATGCAGATTGTTACATTGTTGAGGTTGTGACTGCTTGTATAAAATCATTATTTATTCATATAACAAAATTTTCTTTTTTTACTATGGTGTACTGTGAGTCTATAATCGTCATTCCCTGCAATAATTCATGGACGATATGATAATAAAAAAAATAAGGTCCTATTGCAAGGAAGAAGACAAAACTTGCTATTACCTGAACCAAATTTTAATTGTTATTAACCGGCCTATTAAAGAGTAGAGAGTGACAAGAAGTCAACGATGAAATGAAGTACACATGATGAATATAGAAAATATGGTTTTATGGATTTGAATGAATAGATTGCGAATAAATTGGACGATGTTTCTGTGAATCATCATCCTCTGGTTTTATTTGAGACTTGAATCTTTCATGTTTCTTATATTTGCGTGATTCATCAAGACCCAAGGGCTCTATTTTTAGAACGGTACTCTAGGAGATTTTAATGAAATAGAAAAAAGAGAGAAGGAGAAAAAAGGTATAATAGGGAATATGACATATAAATGTTAAATATTTATTTTAATTTATTTGATGGGTGAATAAGAAAGACCAAAAAAAGGGTTACGGATAAATAAGATATAACAAAGTGTTCGGGGAGAAACAAAAAAAATGAAGTAGAGTTGAAAGATAGATAAGAAATAAATCCTAAAATTTATTTTAATTTACGGCCAGCTCATCAATGATTTTGAGAACACGAGGCATATTATATTTATTCTTTTCTGGTATACTTTCTCTGATTTGTTATTGTCATAAGTTATCAATGGCTCATTTTCTTTCCCTTTCTTTATTGTCTTCATCTTTTGTTTTTTTATTATTTTATTTTTTGTGCGATATGCCAGCCAAAGTTGATTGATAATTCATATCTGTTCATTAAAATTTTATCATAAGAATTTCAATTGTTCGGTGAAAATTTAAATATCTCTCAAATCGGTCCAAATATTTTGCATGTGTGACTTAAGAAATAAAGAATAAACGAACAAATTTTTATTTTCTAGCTTGAACAATATTTTTTTTTCAAGATATCAAATTTATATTAAGTTGGATTTATGATAGAACTACCCATGAAAACAAAAATGGAGTCAAAAATAAAATCAGAAGCGGATATAAAGAGGGAATAAATATATTATATATGTTGAAATTATAATTTCCTTTTCGGACAACGATGTATCATTTCACATGGACAACCAAAATAAAAATAAAAAATATGGGTACCCACTCTGATATAGTCTAAATAAATTGTGTAATATCTAACTTTCTACAATCTAAAAATTATATTAAAAGATTAACAGGTCGTCATTTTTATCCATCCTAATTGATAAAAAGGAGTTAAAATATGGGTACCCGTTGATGATGTACATTAAAAACTTATTTGGAAGGTCAATAAATTGACAATAGATTAACAAATTTGCCTGTAGTGAGATTGAAAAAAGGATCGTAGAAATTAAAAAAGGAGAATGAAAAAATAGTGCTCATCTCCAAGAATAAAATTTTGATCGAAGTAGGGCAACAGCAGAATGATTGCAGGATTTTGGTTGCATGTGACTCAAATTAAGGGAAAGACAAGGATTCTTCAGAGGTATTGATGGTGAATGCGCTGAGACAAGTTAAACCAGCTTACTCAGATGTTACAAAGTTTGAGATTGAAGATGAAAAAAATAATACCTCTGGCTGCTGGTAAAAAGGAGAAAAAGAGGAATATAGACAACTCATTGGTGCTAAAATCAGGTATGGATGCAATGATACTCTTATTTCAGACTTCACATATGCTAGTTGTACTGATGAAGAAGTTATGAACATATTTGAATTATGTGGATTTTATTAGGAAATGATAGTTTTATGTGACACAAGAGTGAAATTAGTTAATCATGTTAAGGTTATTCAGTATATCTAAATTGACCAATGTTTTATCTAGAATTTTAGGTAAAAATCAATAACAATATACCACCTATTGATATCAGCAATCAATTATTATGCAATATTAATGAATAATTGAAGATAGTTGAGCTGGAATTATCAGGTTATAGCACCAATTGAATACGTTTGGAATAATGAGTTAGTGATATTTGCATGTTTTAGTGACCTACCAATAGGGGTGTAAATGGATCAGAAATGGATGGATAATAGTCTTATTGTACATGTATCCATTATAATTTTTCAGATACATATTTGAATACGGATAGTCTCGGATTCAGATATGGATACATATCGGATATTGGATGAATACAAATATGAATACGGATATATTTCATATAATAAATAAAATATCATATGTTTCATTAAAAAATAATTGTATACTATTTTTTGATAGATTTATTAATTATAAAAATTAATTACTAATTATCATTATATTAGTAGTTCAAATATATCAATTAATTATAAAAATTAATATTACATTAACATAAATTAGATATAAAAATTATTAGATTTGTAATGTACACTGAAAATCTAATATAAATATAATGAGAATTTTTCATATATGTATTCCAATAAAATTAAATATTTTCAATTCAAATATTTTCGGATAATGTTGAATATTGATGGATAATAACTAAATGGTCGGATAAAAATAGGTAATAGTTAAATTATATTTTTATCCGTTAAAAATTTTCAAATACAAATGCATATGAATGTCTTCAAATACAAATTAGAATCAGATAACTTTTATTATTTTTGGATCAAATTACGAATAAAATCAAATATTTTACTATCCTTTTACACTCCTACCTATCAATGTTGGATCATGGCATTTGCAGAAATTATTAGTTAGGTATTATTTTTGTGCAAAATTGTGATTATATTTTGTATGACGTATTGTGTACTAGGGTTTGGTACAGTAATTAAAAGTGGATAATTTTAGGAGTAGAATATATGGTATCCATGTGATATCAAATTTTGTTTCAATGAAAACAGACGGGGATAACCACTCTTTTCAAGAAAAAAAAAGAGTTGATTTTTCACCTTTAAGGACATTGAAATTTAAAATCTGTTCTGACCTCACCCTTGCACTGTGAATCCACGACATAAAATGAATAAGATAAAATCATGTCATGATAAAAAAAATGTCCCAATCATTGTTTATGGAATAACAAAATAAGTTTTTTTGAAAAAAAAAAAAAATATTATATTGCATTAATTTCGGAGGAATAAAAAGTGTTAATTTATGACATGACAAAGTGAACCACAAAAATATTATCTCATGTATAAGGAAGAATTAATTGAGCATCAGTTTATATCAAGCACACTTATAAATAAATGGAAAAGGATCACCTGCCCACATGTTGGCAGGATTTTCCTGCTCATTCTTGAATCCAACCAATTACTTCTTGACACATTTAAGTATTTTCAATATACGTATCATCCTCAACGCCGTAAAAAGTAAGTTCACTAATTTAGATGAAATTCAGGTCACGGGCCAAAATTACTTTGAATACCATTTGGTGCTTAAATTAGTGAATGCAAATCTTCCAAAATATGCGGATAAGATTTTTAAATTCTTAATAGTTGTTTAAATTTATTTGTTATCAATTATAATGTTGATAAATTAGTCTTAAGTTGGCAGCAACAATAGTAGTGATGACAATTAAATTATGTTTTTTTTGGTGATCGATAATATGTTAAATTGACAAAAATTGGTCCATTGATTTTATTAGTTTTTCAAGAATAATACTTTATCAAGAGTTGCACTAGATACAAACATTTGTATATCGGTCGAAATACAGATATTTTAAAATATACTTTTTAATATTGAAAATGTCGATTTATGTTTTAAGATGCTCAATAAATTTTATATATCAATGTCTTATAAATATCCATTTTTATCTTTTTAATAATTTTTAACCATTTTTCAATGGACCGTTTTTTGATAATTTAACATATTCTAGCTCAATGGAGCAATTTTTTGACACATTATTATATTTATTTTAAAAAGATTCTAACTGTATAATAAAATAGCATCAAAATTTTAAATTATCAACGTTTTCTTTTAATTTATTTTTGTATATATGTGAATATTTATTACAAACATTTTGTAAATGAAAAGGCCAATAAACACATCAAGCAAAGTAATTTTGGCCCGTGAACTGGAAGTAATTTCAATACAAATATCATTCTCAAGGCTGTGAAAAGTAATAACACTTAAATTTCATTAATTTAGATTGAAACACAAGTAATTAGTTGGTTCAAATATGGGCAGGAAAATCCTGCCCACGTGGCCAGCTGATCCGTTTCCTATATAAATACCCGCACGATCTCAACCCTAAAATATATAAAGCTCAAATACCGTTCTTTGTTTAGAATTTGGAGCATCAAATTAGAAAATTTACCCCAAACCCAATAAATTTACCGACCAAAGGTTCGATACAGGATTGCACGTCAGAAAGAAATTAAATTCTTCACTTTTATCGTCTTCAGTTTCCACACACTCTGCAGTTTATTAGTTCACAAGGAAATTTTTGGCAGTAAACAAATTTGAAAATAAAGTACTACGAAGTGGAAACACAGTGGGTGCATTCACAAGTTGACCATTTTATTGTTGCCTCGATATATCATTAGTAACAGTTGGATTTAGAAGCTGTTCATTTATTCTTATTGAGCCCATTTTCTCTCTCCTGTGTATTAGTACAGAGAATTTATTTTCTCCACCGGTATATTTATTATCCTACTTATTAGCATCCGTATACTCTGAGAAATTTTTTTTTACTCTGTGGTATAATTTTAATTTGTAACTAGTTTTTTATTCTAGAAAATGTATTTATTTGTTCATAATAAATTTTGCTTAAACTGAATCTTTATATATAGTTTTTAATTTAATCTTGCTAACATAATAGTTAATTTTGCATTTGTTATTTATATGATTGAGATACTGCAACTGTAAATAACACGTAGATCTACCAAAACAGTATAAAAATTTAAAACTGATATTATATTGTCTTGATTTTAATTATCATAATTTTCAGTTTCTAAATTTATGGCCACACAAGGAAAGATCGGATCAGACATTATTTTTTTAATGGATTGATAGTATCCAACGAAAACCTCTTGATGCAATGATACGCAATGATATTTTAAACTGCCCCGAAAACACAAGAAGATGCAGAGGTTAATCAAGACTAATATCAGAGGAAGTGATAAAAAATATTTGAATAAATGGAGTATATAGAAAGAGCTTATTTCAAAGATAACAATTCATTTAACTATGATCTAGGAATTTGAGTCTGATAGTAGAGTTATAGATTTTATGTTCTTAGATTTTTTTTACTTTTATAATTTAGAATTTAGGAGTATACATTTATAGTATAAGTTTAATATGATTATTCTTTTTAAGATTATTATTATTACTACTACTGTTGTTGTTACTAGTAGCAGCAGCATGAAACACCCCACTAACTTTATTATCAATAATAATATATTTTAGTTAAAAATATTTATGTCTAGCACTAACTTTATTATCAATAATAATATATTTTAGTTAAATATAATTTATGTCTAAATTAATTACAAAGACTCTTAATATTTTAAATAAAATTAATTTATTATTTAATAAAAGATAATATATAAATATAATTTTTTTAGTAAGGTTGTATAATGCTT
The DNA here is from genome assembly GCA_037127355.1 of Schoenoplectus tabernaemontani. NCBI lineage: Eukaryota > Viridiplantae > Streptophyta > Magnoliopsida > Poales > Cyperaceae > Schoenoplectus > Schoenoplectus tabernaemontani. The sequence goes on from CM073747.1 coordinate 10,852,902, forward strand.
TTTTTAAAGTAAAACTTAATAATAGTTGATGTTTAATTTATTTGATATATGACTTTTGTTTTAATCTCCTATAAATGCATGACAAAAAATAACAAACATAATGGAGAGAAAAATGAGTTTGACTATCTGAACCATCACTTTTGTTTAAAATAAATTAATCTCAATCATAAATTAAAATATAGATATTTTGGATATTATATATTATCTGATGATATTAATAAACAAATCTAGTTTATATGATCTTCAGATTAATATAATTAGTATTATTATTGTTACTATTATTAGTAGTAGTAGTATTATGTTACTATTATAATTATTACTACTAATATTATTATTATCGTATCATAATTAATGTCATCATTATCATTATTTTTTATTCTCATCATCATTCTATAATTATCATAATCACTATTACTATCATTGATTTTTTTATATTTGAGATTTTTGATCTCTATAATTTCATATTAGATTTTATTTTTAGACTACCCCAATTTATTTGAGATTAAAAGCTTTGTTGTTGTGTATTGTATTGTATCATGCTATCTTTACGAACTGCTTTTTCATAACTAAAAATTCTGCTGGTAATAAAAATAAGGATTCTAAGATTGTAGGTCAACATTTTGTATTACTTTGTTAATAAATAAAGTTGTATGTAATTTGAAACCTTTTCATTTTTATAGGTAACTTTTTTTTAAATAAGCGCTGTATATATAATTAAAAGGATAAATATAGTAACCCTCAAAGTTCTGTCCTCAGATTTTATCTCCATAATCGCTTTCCTATTAAAACTTTCTATTAATAGCAAAAACAATCCAAATATTGAAGCATCTTTTTAATCTCAACTCTTTGTTCCCATAATCTGTCCTCAACAATATTTTTTCTTTTTTTCGCTTGCGACAAAATACATAACTGCTCTTATTATTAGAAACTAATTCAAATGGTCAAACGATAAAACATTTTTATTGACAGACCGTTCAAAATTTAAAATGCTTTCTCCAAAATTACATCGGGTATTCCCTTAATTATATTAACGTATTACAATTATAATAATGTGTTTGTGTATGTAATATATATAATTATTTTATAAAATATAAATAGTCAGAATATTTGATATAATAGTATCGGACAAAAAAGAACAAAATAGTAGATATTTTAGTGGGCTTCTGACTTTTATATAGTCATATTACAATTATAATAATACTTTTTTATTTGAAATAAAAATAATTAGTTTGTAAAATGTAACTAGTCAGAGTATTTGATATAAATAGTGTTAGAGAAAAAAGAATGAAATAATAGGCACTTTGGTGAGATTAGGGGTGTCAATGAGTAGGGTCGGGTCGGGTCAAAATTATTTTATTATTATTTTTGACCCGATCCGTTTAAACTCGGATCAAAAAATCTTGACCATCCGACCCGATAGGGTCACGGGTCGACCCGATCTGTTTAAATTCGGGTCAAAAAATCTTGACCATCCGACCCGACCCAACTCATGTAAAATAATTAATTATTTATTAATTATTTTTATATAATTTTAAGTAATTAAATATTAATTAATTTATAATTAATCTTAATTAGTGTATATTTAATCTTTAATTAGTACTAAATCATAAAATTACTTCAAAAAATATATTTAATCGGGTCAGGTCGGGTTGATCCGAACCCGACCTAACCCGATTTGGATCAAAAAAATTAAACTCATATCCGACCCATTTATCTTTGGGACATATCAGGTCGGGTCGGGTTCGGCTCGAGGTCGGGTCGAGTTCGACTCGAGGTCGGGTCGGGTTCGACTCGAGTTCGGGTCGGGTTAGGCCAAGTTAATAATTGACACCCTAGATGAGCTTTTTATTTTTATATTATCATATTATAATTATAATAATATTTTTGTATACTTAAGATGTATATAGTCGATGTATTTTATATAAATAGTATCGAGTGAAGTAGTAGACATTTTAGTGGGCTCATGACTTTTATATTATCGTATTATATTTATAATAATATTTTTGTGTACGTAATATAAATAGTTTGTATGTACGATGTAAATAATCAAAGTATTCGGTATAAATAGTATTGGAACGAAAAAGAACGAAGTAATGAATATTTTAGTGTGCTTATTGACTTTTTATATTGTCGTATTACATTTATAACAAAGTGTTTGTATATTTAATATAAATAATTTGTTTTACGATCAGAGGGGTAAGAACAGGGAAATAAAAGAACATTTATATTATGCACAGTAATGTCTCAAATCAACTATATTTTGCTTTATTGGTTTTGTCCAATTAAACTGAAACAAAATCAGCATGAATGGATGATTCAATGTTCCCGACTTCCAGTTAACATCAGCAATGACTGTATATATGAGATCATTTAATATATCTCCACCGCTTGAATTATCTTCCATCTTGATTAAAAATTACGTAAAAAGAATTTGGACAACAATGTAGGCTAGGCTGCAAACGAGTCGAGTCGAGCCGAGCTGGGCTTAACTCAAGCTCGGCTCATGAAAATTCGAGTCGAGCCGAGCCGAGCTCGTGAAACGGTTCGAGCTGAAAAACCTAGCTCAAACTCGGCTCGTTACTATTCGAGCTAGCTCGCGAGCTGGCTCACGAGCCAATGCATGTGTGTTGACTCAATTTGATATTTAGATTTAATACATCTACAAACTATAAAGTTGGTATATCTGGAAGATTGGTATGAGAATTGGTACAAAATTAGTATATCAACAAACTATTTTTTCAATAACATCTTCTCTGCATTAATTTGAATGGATGAACCAACAAAAAACTATCGAGTCAGATATACGAAACTAATTACGAGCGAGCAAGAGACGTCTTTAAGCTGCTGACATGGTGAGATGGTGAGAGATGATGAGAGAGGAGTTATCGGATTAGAGTTCGGCAAAAAAAAATTATAAAAACTATTTTTTATTCGAGCTGAGTCGAGCCACGAGCCGAGCCGACCCCAACTCAAACTCGGCTCATTTAACTACCGAGCCAGATTAGCTCGAGCCAAATTAGCTCGAGTCATTTTAGCTCGAGCTAGATTAGCTCGAGCCCGATCCGAGCCCGAGCTGAGCCACGAGCCTGAGTTTTTTTGTGCAGCCTACATGTAGCGATATCTGAATGCATTAATTGCAACATTGCAGTTACATTTTAGTGCAAAAGATGGTATACTGAATTCTGCGATAAATGCTACTTCTTGTCATGGAACACAAATACACAATCATTTCCTTGTCACATGTTTTAATGTACCTTTAAGAAAAATAAAACTGATGCTATGTCTGACACACAAATAAACACGACAATACACATACCATGTTTACCGACACTTGATAAAATTGAGAACAGAATTTTCCTTTTTTTTTTTTTTTTTTTTAAATCCCCCTCAGAATTTTTTTAATATAAGCAAAATACATCGTCGAATTAAATATTTAGATAAAAAAAAAAATCAAACCTCCCGATGTATGCAACACGAAGTTAGCATCACGCTATCACGAGTCGTGAATTTTTTACCTCAGATTTGATAGATCCGTTCAATGAAAAGGAGATCAAGGGGCAGGTGTATGTAACGTGATCAGACAAAACAAAATACGAGAGGTAGTACAAGTTATTTTTTTTTATTACAAGATAAAGCAAAATTTGAGAGCCACCTAATTATTTACTTCTCTGTTTGAAAGATTCGCCAGAGCAATATTAGAAGATAATTAATAGAATAAATTTGATCGGCCTTTAGGAGCCCCGTGTTATTAATCATGCATCGAGTGTGGTAGATGCATGTCGAGAAGTTTCAATCGAAGTGAGCCATGGATTATGATTTGGACTTGTCAAATCCGTGCAGCTTAATATCGAATTATGTTTTTATTTTATCTAATATTAATTCCATATTATAATTTGTTTATATTAAAAAAATGGATTTGAGAGGATGTACCATGATGTCGAAGGCGAGGCCGGCGACGACCATGTTCTCGGTTGAAACGGCATCAAGCTCGAGAGTCGTTAGGTGTCCCGCAAAGATCTGAGTTGTGAGGTGACGATGGCCGGCCCCGCAAGAGACCATTGTGTTCTCCTCCGTTATAGTTTTCAGGAATCTCAGTAGTACTCCATGCAATATAATTATGACTGCGAGGAAAAGAGAACTTCAACACATTTTTCGTAGTTGTAACACTCAACCTTGAAAAATAGCTGGATTAAATGGCTGATAATAACTTAAAAAATATGAAATAAATCCGGACTATTGTAGGATCATGAAACTTAGACGTTTAATAAGGAGTAAAGATAAAAAAAAAAAATTTAATTAATTGGAGGTATGATTGGAAAAGAGGGTTTCATATCTCATAGTTTGCTAAATAAAAAGAAAGAATTACTTATACTTTATACGACTACACGAATGTCTTGATTGAAAGGTGCAAGAGTTTCTTGAAAAATCAATTTTACAATTTAAGGTCAAAGAAACTCACAAATCTACTTATTTGATCATATATAAATCAAATTAGCAACTAAAGGGAGTTTAAGCATCAAAAGATGGTCTGATCACAACGCTAACATTAATTGTTGTCATTTAGCTAGTATCTGATGTATTTCCGACACAAGTATTCAATATTATCATTATCCAATCCATTATCGGACACCAATCCCACACTGATGACATTTTAAATCCGCATTGATTGTCAATTCCACACTGACAGCATTTTAAATCCGCATTGATTGTCATCTCTATGCTAGTAGATACAAAAAATTGATGCAGTCTTCAGTTGATCAATTTCCAATAAATAACTTTTATAATAAAATAATGATAACCGACACGAACCGACCCAATGCTCCTGATAGGGGTGTTGACGGATCAGATAATATCTGATTTTTTAGTGATCTGGTCTGAAAAATAGTGAAAATTATTCGATATGTATATGTATCCGAAGATATCCGTATCCGATCCGAAATTTATTTGCGGATAAGGATATGATTTGGCTATTTTTTATCCGTATCCGACCGTTTCTCTATTATTCATCAATATCTGATACTATCCAAATGTATCTGATCCGATATTATCTGAATAAGTATCTGAAATATTTCTATTATATTTTTTTAATTTAATTTTGAGTGTACATTATAATTCTAATTCATTTTATATCCAATTTGTGTTAATGTATTATTTTTTTATAATTCATTGATACATTTGAATTATTAATATAATAATAATTAGTATTTAACTTTTATAATTAATAATTCTATCAAAAAATAGTACACAATTATTTATTAATAATATATATAATATTTTTATTTAATATTTAAAATATATTCATATTTATATTTATATCCTCCATCCAATATCTAATCCGTATTTCGATATTCGTCGAATATCCGATCATATCCGTATTCAAATATATATCTAAAAAATTATATCAAATATGAATATAATAAAATCATGATGCGTCCGTGTACGACTACACGCCTAGCTTCTGATCCCTCGGTGACATGGCACGACTTATATCCAAAGCTAGGGAAAAGAGAGACGAGGCTGATGAAGTTGACCCGTGACGAAGTCAACAGAGCCACTGCCCATGCAAACTTTTGAGGACTTATCATATAATTTAATACTGTATATACATACATATATAATGTTTGGCATTACATTATTAGTTATTAGTTAACTCTTCTTATTTTCTTAAAAAAAAAAGCTCTGCTCAGATTAGTTTTAAGATAAATCATTTATGACAATACTTGTGATTACAACTTGCAATTTCAAAATATAAAGATATGCATTATAAATATTAATGATAAAATTTCATACGTTTATTTATTTATTCGGATACTGAAGAAAATATCTCTAATTTGTTCCGGAATTAAAATAAATTTTATTTTATCTTATTAAATAAGTATACAAATAAATTAGCTATTTTAATTAAATTATTGATTCATGTTAATATTAATTGTTCATGTATTAATTATTTTAATTGATTTTTAAAAATATGAAAAAACATGTTTTGAGAGAAAAATGAAAGTCTAGCTTTCAAATTTTATTTTGTATTATGGAGACTTTGAACTACTAGATCATTTACAAAAATATGAAAAGTTAATGATTAGTAAAGTACTAGTTATTTTCCTCTATATGTGAAATCTGTTATTGTTTTATTTTAAAACAAATTAAACAATAGGTTTACTCTATAAATGGTGTTTGTTCGGATTGTGCATGCAATTAATATTTGTATTTTGTTGATATGAATTCTATTTGATTCTTTTTTATATCAGATTCTAAATTAATATTTTCCTTTTCATCTGCTTACAGTATTTTATATATGTTCGACTCTTGTACAAGTAACGTACAATTGTACGGTTTATATTACATCAGCACATTTTATTATTGTGTAATGCATACTTTGTCTTCTTTTTTTTAATGCGACTGCTGACACGCATTACATACTTCCACCAAGATATATAAAATATATTCTATCAATTATAAATGCCCACTTGACTATAACTAATAAATGAATATTTATTTTTTAAGAAAATACATATTATCATATAACTACATATATAGACGAAGTAGCCAAAAAGTAGTAATAAAAGAAATTTCCCCACCAAGAAAACTCTTCTGGAGACCCAGTGTAACCTACCAGTCTCACTGAGCAGCCAAGATCAGTCATGCACATTCCAAGTCCTTTCGGTAACTTATATATAGAGAGACTTTGTCATTCATTTGTATTTTAACTAAAATGCTAACTATTTAAATTTTATTTTTTTATGATTGAAATTTCAGTTTAAATATCTCTGTAAAGATCTTTATATCAAAATTTTATAAAATATTTATATCAAAATCTTATTTTAAAAGATGATCATAAAATAATAAAAAATTTACTAATAATTGTACATAAAAAATGGTCATCTTTCAAAAATCATTAAAATAGTAAAATAATTCTAAACATGATATAACTTTGTATTCTATATAACTTTGATATAAATATTTTATTAATATACTTAAATAAAAAATTTGAACCTGAAAATTAAAATATAAATCTTTAAATTTTCAGTTGACGTGTAAATGAAAATATGCTGGACAAACTCTTTATCTGATATAAGAAAATCGAAATTGGCAGAGAAAAAAAATGATCGACTCTCAGTCTCTCACCCCCACACGCAATTGGCATCCTTATGAATCTCTAGAATTAAGAAGCAATCCAAAAACAAACAAACAAGTAGCAACAAATAGCTCATACATAGCAACGACGATATATCACCCTCAGCAATAGGAATATCTCGCATTCTCACCACATGCAAATCATGCTAGCTTGGGCAGTACTGGTGTCACCACCTGGAGAGGAATCTCCGTACTTGCTAGTAGGGAGCCACATATGAATTTCGCCGTGTCCTGAGATTTATTACCAAGTAATAACGAACAAGAGAATAAATTAATCATGAGAAAAATACATTTCTGACTGCTTTTAAGCTAATAAGCCGGTAATGGTATTGATAGAATTTTTCATTTCTGATTTGTCACACTGTCCAACATACAATAAACTCTATATTTTGGCAATGCGTGCTCGATAATTGCGTATTGGATAAATATAATATTTTTGAAATATAACATGTATTATTCGAACCATCTATATATGGATGCGCACTTGATAATTGTATGATGTACACGTGCCTACTACACTATTGTCTTTTTGAAAATTAATATATCCGTCAAAAATATATAATATTTTATAGTATATTTATGATAATTTTATTATTTTAGTCTCCTAAAATTTAAAATACAATGTTAAGGATATACAAATTATTTTAACTCCCTGACTTTGAGTTCAAGCTCCTCCCTGAACAAAGACTTGAGGATTTATATGTATAAATTAATCTTTTTTTTCTTTAAAGGAGAGATCATTTTATCAAGCAGGGTCTTGACCAGTAACTTATTTTTATAGAGTGAGTAGAGGCAAGTGTGGTCTCCTTGACAATAGGTTATTTTGAGAATTTTATAATGAATTTTTAAATAAATACAAAAAATTTAAAAATAGAAATAAATTATGAATATTCTTTTATTTATAGTTTGATAGTTTTTTATATTTCATGCAATTTCATTATGGTTTGATAGTTTTTTTAAATTTTATGCAATTTCATTATGGTTTGATAGTCTATCAAAATTCATTATAATATATGTACTTTGTAATGATTCTAATTTAATGATTTTTGATGGATTATCAAGCGATAGTGAAATTACATAAAATTTGAAATACTATCAATCTATAATAAGAGAATATATCTATAAATTTTTTATATTTAATATTTTTTATCAAATTTATTTAAAAATCCATTATCAAGATTATCAAAATGGCCATTATCCGATATCACTCCCCTTTTTAGAACTCATATTTTTCTAACTGTAAGCGATTCTCTTTTATTTCTGATATTTTCTTTTGTTGTCGACATAAATATATTTTGTGACTGCATCTCTATTTCGGTTCCTAAATTCATTGAATTCATTTTTTTCCCAAAGGGGTTAGCAACATCTCCAACGCTGTAAAGAAATTCTAATTTCGGTTAACATCATGTTACTGTTTTAGAAAGTTAATCAGATGAATTGCAAACCGCTCCATGGATACGGATCAAATATAATGTTATTCTTGTAGAATAATATGATCCTATTATTTATATCAAAAAATAGAAAAAAGAAATTTATAGATATTTTTTTACTTGTACATTGATAGCCTGATAAATTCATGTAATTTAATTAATATTTGATATTTTATCAAAGATTATCAAATTTAATGATCTTTCACTAATTTTTGCAACGGTTCCAAATTAATAGTCTTTAATAAACTATTAAACGTTAATGAAATTACATTAAATTTGACGGACTATCAATTATAAAAGAACATGCTTATAAAAAAAATTATATTTTTTTAAAATAAATAATAGTACCATATTGCAGTTGCAACCCATTTCTATTTCAGTAGTGGGACCCACCCACTTATTTTAATACAAACAGTGAACTCTTGTTGCAATCGCAATTATTTTTCCATCGTTGAAATCAGGATTTGCAATTTGTTTCAATGTGAAACGTCCTCATTTAGAAATGAATTTTTAATAATCCTCCTTCATAGTTTGTAAATTAGAATCCTTCCCTAATCCACAAATTAAACTAGCGACTTACACGTGGAATTTAGTAACTCACTGTAAACTCTCATTAAAAATGCTCTAGGGGCCGACTCTTGTTTCTGTAAACTGATGTCAAGTAGTTGTCAACTTTTATTAATTATTTTATTTCTAACAGATCGAGTGTTACTGACAAATATGAAGAATTAAATTGTACTTTAATTTTCAATATTTTACAACATGTAATAATTGGAGGGTTATAAATGCAAAAGCTGAAGGGGGGAGTTGGGCCCATTATCCCATGTTGAGTTGTTGACCATGTTCTCGTACAGTCTTTAGAGGTGTCAAACGTGCGAAACGGAAACGAAACAGAGATATTACGTTTCACGTTTCGTTTGTCTCTCGTAAAAAAAAAATTTGCGTTTCACGTTTGTTCGAGCGAAATGTTACGAAAATTTTTATTTTTGCGAAAATTACATTAGAACGTAAGAAATTTTGTTTGCGTTCCATATTTCATTGTTCCAACGTAACAAAAAATCGTTGCGTTTCACATTTCGTCTGAGCGAAACGTGATGTCGAAACGTTAAAACTTTGACCCCCCTAACAGTCTTACGCGGTATGTGCCTATGTGGCGCGCGAGCGCCAGCGCCAGCTGCACCACAGGCCACTCCATAAATTTGTGAGAGGGCATCTTATCTCTTCCCCATTCAACATAATATATAGAACAAACACCACTATTGGGAGCACTGAAGTGGAGATTTGGAGCAAGGTTACCATCCTAAGCAACACAAAGCACAAGATTTAAACATCTAATGTGATATAGAGTGCATGATCCAAGAAGAGATATAAGATGCAAGGTACGTATTGATTCTTCTGTTAGCTATTATATTTTAGTTAGTTGGAACGTGCATGGTTGCAAGGTATTTATTCTTCTATTAGCTATTATATTAATTCCGTCTAGGCTTTGGAAATATTTGAGATCTACGGTCTCTATGATTTTAGATTGGATTTTATTTCTAACCTATTTTAATTTATTTGAAATTAAAGACTTTATTGTTGTTATTGTTGTTGTAGCCTTTGGGCTTTGGGGCTTAACTTCATATTATTCATCTAGAGCAGTTTAAAGCGTGTATCAACAGTTGATTAATTTTTAAAGTGGTTTTTATATTGGTTATATAGTTGATTAATTAATACATGACAATCACGCATGTTTTGTTTTACTTAAAAAAATGTATCAGAGTGCATGGTTGCATAATAGAAAACATCAATTTATACATTTTAATTTTCAACAGCTTATATTTTATGGAATTTTACAAAAACAGCTTTGCATATATTCATTGTATTATTCATATACATATGACTATTACGTCTCTGATATTTATTAGACCATGACACTGAAAACATGAGATGTCTAATATATATATGTTTTTTTTTAATATTGGAGGATACTATATATGCCTCAGCCATAGGCTGAGTGCAAGGGCCAGATGCTTACTGGCTGAGTTCACTTCCTTTTGCAGTATTACCTGTAAAATTCCCTTCCTAAAATCCATTCGAACATCTCTTCTTTATTTTTTTTATTTTTTTGTGAATATAATCATCTTTTTGAATTCAATTAGTTATTTTATTCAAAAACAAAATAGTGGCGCATCTTTCAATTGATCCTCTGGAGTGGCCTCCATAGGGGAATTCTAATTCACATCCTTTTTGTAGTAATTGAATTTCTGAGTTATAAAGGATCTGTAAATTTAAACCTCTACCGTCGTGACCGTTTTGATCGACATCTAAGACCTACAGTTCTGATTTAGTTTAGTCACAACTCACAACTAAACTAACAATTTGAGTTATGAGGATATATATTATTCTTTCCCTCCAGAGGGTATGTACTCCGCCTTCTGCTCGCTATATGTTCTTAGCGTGCGGAGTAAATTTTTTGATATAGATAGTTCCTCCTTTTTAAAAGAAAATAATATTGGAGAATATTAAAAGAATTAGTCGATGGCTATATAAGAGAGAAAAAATTTTATCCCCCGCTCCTTCGTCCCTTTAGAAATTTCCTACGTGTTTTCTCGTCCAACGTATTTTTCTTATATCCCATATGATATTGTCATTTTTCTATTTAGTTATTTAATTCACTTATATAAATATGAGTGAGATCCATTGACAATGGATTATTTTGACAACTTTGACAATGGATCTCTAAATAAATATAAAAAAATAAAAATAGAAAAAAGTTTATAGATGTATTCTTCTACCTTTAGATTGATGGTCATTCAAATTTTATACAATTTCATTATCGTTTGATAGTCCATCAACGACCGTTAATTTGGAACCGTTGTAAGTTATATGAAAATTTGATGGCCTTTGATAGACTATCAAACGATAATAAAATTGCATGAAATTTGAATGACCATCAATCTAAAGGTAGAAGAATACATCTATAATTTTTTTGTTTTTAAGATATTTTTGTATTTATTTAAAGGTTCATTGTCAAGGTTGTCAAAATAACTCATTATCAATTGATCCCTTCTCTATAAATATTATGTTCATCTATCTAGATATCTAAGACATATATATAAATATTCAAGTCACTTTTATTTTTTTAAGACGTTTTCTTCTATCTTCTGTCACGCATATTTTTCCGTACAATATATATATATATATATATATATATATATATATATAGTGGAGATACCGTGAGCTTAAGCTCACGGAGGCCTTTCGTGAGCTTAACTCAAAAAACATATCAAATTATTTCGAAATTTTAATTTATCATTCTCATTAAATTCTTTATATGAAAATCTCATTGGATGCAAAAATTTGGAGCGTTTTGAGCTTTTTAAGTCGTGGTTCTTAATTTTTGAAAATGATGTTCAAGTATTGAATATATTATTATTATTTTTAGAGCTGATTTTCAAAAATTAAAAACCACAACTTAAAAAGCTCAAAACACTCCAAATTTTTGCATCCCATGAGATTTTCATATAAAGAATTTAATGAGAATGATAAATTAAAATTTCGAAATGATTTGATATATTTTTTGAGTTAAGCTCACGGAAGGCCTCCGTGAGCTTAAGCTCACGGTATCTCCACTATATATATATATATATATATATATATATATATATATATCTTGTTCACCTATCTAAATAACTTATTCACTTGTGATATTTATCATTTTCTATCTAAATATCTGATTCATCTTGTCTAAATATTTGGTTCACCGTTTACCTATCTAAATATCTAATTTATTTGTGATGTTTTTTATTTTCTATCTAAATAACTTATTCACTTATCTAAATACATGGTTCATCTATTTAAATATCTAGTTCATTTATCTAAATACCTCATTCATCTACATAAATATCTGATCACTTATGATGTTTATCATTTTATATCTAAATATCTAATTCACTTATCTAAATATCTAGCCCATCTATCTAAATATCTAGTTCACTTATCTAAATACCGGAAACATATATATATATATATATATATCAAGTCTCTTTTTTGTTTTTTTGTTTTTTCTTCTCTCATCTATTACACGTGTTTTCTCGTATAACTCATGTGATGTTTGTTAGTTTTTCCCACGTGACTTCATTTTCTGAGGCTATTTTCTTTCTCTTACTGTTTTTTTATTAAATAACTGAGTCACGTATAATCACATATCTAAATATCTGAATCATATATCTAAATATCTGGATCTCATATCTAAATATCTAAGTCTTATATTTAAATATCTAAAATATATATCTAAATACCCGACTCACTTATATAAATAACTAGTTCATTTATATAAATATCTGATTTGTTTATCTGACTCACTAATGTAGATAAATAATTTTTTGATCAAAAATGAAAAGTTAGTTATAAATAATATATTTTTTGTCAAAAATAAAAATAAAAAATAAAAATGTACATAAATATTTTTTGCCATAAATGTATTTCAGCACTTTGCATGGTTGCATCATTACAAAATAAAATAAATTGTCGACGTGTGATTTTTTTTTATTTACCCTTGGTCGTTGCATACTTAATATACATAAATATTTTGTCAATAAATGCCTTTTTATTATTTTTAGATTTGGCATTAAAAGTGGAAGTTTTCGACATATAGCACATCAAACGCAAAACAATTTTTTTTTCAACCAATTCACCATGTGGGCTGCTGGCATCTTACTATTATAAACATAATAATATTAAACAAGATACGTGCATAATGGGCCTGTTTGAAAATTAGTTTAGCAGATTCAATGGTATTCCAACAATTCTCAATAATCAACAACTATCTTGAAAGCATGCATCTTGGAGTATTGAAAAATAAAATAATATATCCTAATTATCACTTCCTCAGTTTCTTTTATTTGGTCAAATCAGAAAAAAAAACTTGAGGAAATTATGCACATGATTTTTTTTATTTCTATTCAAACTCTACTTTTTTGCTGAACGTAAGATAAGAAAAATAGAAACTCTACTTTTTCTTAATTTCTTAAAGTCATTCAAAATTTTGTAAGGAGCGTGTGGCTACGGTTCCTTGTTCATCTTTTGATTTTTTTTTTCAATAGTTACTACTTGGCAAATAACAATACTAAGGTTTATTAATTTTCGTTTCTTTTCTTTAGTTTTGCGATGCTGTTTGAATTGATTAGGCCATTAGGATATGTGACGCTGTCTACCGGCCGCGATTATTATATTCCCAAGCTTGATATTTATAATAAAGTTTACTATAATATTTTTACATCATCATTATTATATCCCCACCAGGCCCTCTGCCCTCCAAGTACCAATCTCTTGATATTCTTAACATGATTATGTTATCCCAGTGAGACCATTAGATTAGAAACGAATGAACCCTATCGATTTTGGAAAGAGAGAAAATGAGAGAGGAGAGGGGAAAATAAATCAATCTGATTCATTCATTTTTTTTATCCGGTGGTTCCACTCGGAATTTGAAATGATGTAAGAATTTTACTTCAAAACTTAAAACACTATTTTATTGACAAATTTATCTAGAAAGTTATACTGAAAAAAAAAATTAAGATAAATTTATGGGAAAAACGTCCTATTTAACTTTAGCACCTTGAAGTAGTTTTGAAACTGAGTAAATTCAAATTCAATTTTTTTTTTGCACGTAAGAATTTTATTTCTTGTTGCTGGTGCTAAGAAAATTTGAACAAAATTAAATTATAGGAACAATTTTAGCTAATATTTCAATATGTCACTAACGAACAAATCAAGAGAACGAGAGTCAAGAGTAAAGCACTACTTAGAGTATATCTTCCAAATTAAGTCCTAAATCTTGATTTTACCATTTGAGATTCATACTATAAATTAAATTCAAAATGGTTGTTATGTGTTATTATTACTATTACTATTATTTTTGTTATTGTTAGTATTATTGTCATTATCGTCGTCTTCCTCATCATTTAGACTTCATTTTGTTCTCAATGTCAATCATTTTGATTTTTACATTTTCATTCTGATAATGTGCTTCACAAGCAAACATAACAAGTCAAGATACTTTGTTCTTTTGAAACTGTTTTAATACAAATTTTATTTTTTTTATTCCATATTATTTTATCTAATTACTACATTTTGCTTCACCGTGCTGCTAAGTTTCAATACTTTAAAATTGCACTGAGCTATATAACTTCACTTGATTTTTCAATACTTTGCTTATTCATCTTTTGATTTTTCAATACTTTGCAACGCAAAGATTTCTTCCTCTCTTTTTTTTGCTACTATGATACTATTTTAATATATAAAAGTGTTGCGATGCTGTTGCAATTATTATCACCTGTAAGAAAATGAAACAATATCTAATCACATTTTATATCTTGTCATTCCATTTCCCCCGTCACTCTTCAGCTGGAGTAGAAAATTTATTCACATTTTTCACTAAATCTAGCTCCCTCCAAATTCCAATAGCTGATATCCAAACGATCCAAAATCTTATCCCACACATTCGCATTTGTCACCACCATCATATATTCTGAAGGTGGCTGCTGGCTTGGATCCATTAATAACATTGAATTATCAGTATTAAAGACATATATCAGTCCAACATCTCAAGAATTACTGTTATTATCATTGACATTGACACGTCATAACTGAATTAGCAGTCAATAGATTAATTCATAAGTTTGTTGAAAATTCAACGCGTATGCCAAAAATGGAAACGGGACTAGAAGAAAAGAAAAAAAAAATTAAGAAAGTAGATGATATCTAGAATGTAATGTCTGACATAGATTATCAGTGACACCCTCATTACCAATAAAATTACGAATTCAAACTTCAGTGAATGCAAAAAAAAAAACGCTATAAAAAATTAAGAGTCGGATCCGTATCCTTTATATTAGAATTACTATAATATATGATATATATATATATATATATATATATATATATATATATATATATTTTCAAAAATTAAAAACGATATAAAACGCTATGAGATTTTCATATAAATAATTTAATGAGAATGATAAATTAAAATTTTAAGATCATTTAATATGTTTTTTGAGTTAAGCTCACACTTCCGTGAGCTTTTGCTCACGCTTCTCCACTCTATATATATATATATATAGTGGATATACTATGAGTTTCACTGGATTTTCCATGAGTTTAATTCAAAAAGTATATCAAATTATCTTCAAATTTGAATTTTTCACTCTCATTAAATTCTTCATATTGAAATCTTATGGGTACAAAAATTTGGGATGTTTCGAATTTTCTAATCACTCTTATTAATTTTTGAAAATCAACTCTAAAAATAATAATAAAATATTTATTTTTTGTATATTATTTTTAAAAATTGAAAAAAATGATTTAGAAAATTCAAAACATTCTAAAATTTTGTACCCATAAGATTTCAATATGAAAATTTTAATGAGAGTGAAAAATCAAAATTTAGAGATAATTTGATATAATTTTTGAGTTAAGCTCACGAAAAACCTCCGTGAGTTTAACCTCACGTTATCTTTACTTTATATATATATAAGGTTTGACGATCTAGACTGTTTATTTGACAATCGAACCATATATGATGTGAATAATTAATTAAGAATTAAGAAATTTCCCACTATTTTTTTAACGGCCTCTCCTTCCGACCTATTTCTCTAAGCTTTGCTTCACTGTAAATTTCCCAATCTGCCCCTTCCGATCTGCGCTTTCTTCAAATCTCCAATCCAGCGAAGCTGCTGCTCTGCTCTGCTGCGCTCGGTTTGCTTCGATCGAATCCTCAATTTGTTTCCAGATCAGATCCGAAAAAGTGTGCTACTTGGTTGCTTGTTGAAATCCTACTGAAAAGGTGAGCCTTTTGCTTTCTTCCTTAATTTCAAGTTATTTCGCTTCTATGTGGCGTGCCGAAGTAGTGAAAGGCCAGATTCTGGAGGAAACTATCTTTTCAGTTCTCTTTCCACGAGTCATAAGCCAATTGGGTTCTGATCCTTCATTATTTGTTCCATTTAGTTTATTTCCAGCAGATGAGTTTTTGACTGGAGAATTAAAGGTGAATTTCAAATATTTCTCGTTTCTCCTTTTCCTTGTCAAATCCGTCTAATTGGCTACTGGGATCGTGTATTTCTGTTAAGATTTCTGATTTTCATTTTAAGCTATTTTTGCCTTTGTAAGGACATGAAATGACACTGTGATGACCTTTTTTCCCCCTTGATGGAGGTATTTAATTTAGTTCGCTCAGAGAATTTGAAATGGCACCTACTTGATGTCAACAGCTGCTTAGTTCCTTACTATTTGATTGCTACTTTTTGTTTCTACCTTCTTTTACAGTTCTAATAAGGTAACTTTAGTTAGTGAAAAGTATGGATCCATAAGTCATTAAACCAGAAAATTATCAGTTAGATTAGTAAGTGTTCTCTATTTTTCTACACCTTTTCCAGAAAACAGCCTAATTTTTCTGCATTTTTTTAGTTGAATTTTCCAGCATCCTATTAATCTATTCTATTGTGTTGCTTGAAGGACAAGGATATCTTGAGCGCTCATTCATCTCAAATTCAACTTTCAGACCTTCAGAGTAGATGTGCTTAAATTAGTAGCAGGCTTCTTGCCTAGGTGAGATGAGGGATGCTAGAGGCATTCATGAGTATCTTCAAGTCATGCTTTGGAGTGGCTGTTGACACAGATCTTGATGCAAACGGAGGTCGGCGAGACGGGCTCTTGTGGTACAAGGACAGTGGTACACATGTCAGCGGCGAGTTCTCTATGGCAGTTGTGCAAGCCAATAATTTGTTAGAGGATCAGAGCCAGGTCGAATCAGGACCATTAAGCTTTTCTGATTCAGGCCCAGTTGGTACCTTTGTCGGGGTCTATGATGGGCATGGCGGGCCTGAGGCGGCCCGATATGTCAATGACCATCTTTTCTCCCATCTAAAAAGTACATTTGGTTAATACATATATGGTTTATTTCCCTATTTCCCACATCTTAATATTGCTTTTGCAATTAACAAAATTGTCCAGTCTACTTCTATTTTTTTCTGTCCACACGAGCACCTTATTACAATATGGTATTTTTTTTGGTGTTACAAATTACAAGGGAAGTTTTCCTAATTTTGTAATGTGACTAATGCTGAACTGATTCTCATTTTTGCTGCAATTCTCGAGCAACTCAATTTCATCTGTATCAACTCTCAGTCTTAGAATTTGACCTCATTTTAGCATAAATTAATGTAGTTAGTGTTCGCTCTAATACGGACTTTGATTTCTTAGCTTTTCAATCAAGATCCAATTAAGCCAACTTTGGAATAACTTTCAGTGCAAGGATAATAATTGTGTGGCTATAAACAATCAAAATTGCAAATATTCCTTTGTTTAGTCTCAAAACTGTCTAATTTTGCGTAGTGTACTCTCAGTTATGAAATTAAACCAATGGTGGTGATTGGAAGAAGAAAAATAAAATCCCTTGCATTTCAAAGGAACACTACAACTATTCAATAAAATCAATGCATCCTTGTTTTCCATAGAATTGCATCAATTTTCACATCGCTTCTAATATCTCAGGGTTTGTGACAGAGCATAATGCAGTCTCAGCTGAGACAATATGGAGGGCTTTTCATTCCACTGAGGAAGGTTTCCTCGCCCATGTGTCCAGCCAATGGCCGAGAAATCCCCAACTGGCAGCCGTTGGATCCTGCTGCCTATGTGGTGTAGTTTGCAATGGAGTCGTCTGCGTGGCCAATGCAGGTGATTCACGTGTAGTGCTTGGGCGCCTTGTCAAGGCCACTGGTGATGCAGTTGCCATGCAGCTCTCAGCAGAGCATAATGCTTCCATCGAGTCAGTCAGGAAGGAGCTTCATGCAATGCATCCTGATGACCCCAGTATAGTAGTTCTAAAACATAATGTTTGGCGCGTCAAGGGCTTGATTCAGGTACTTGAAGGTGCTGGTATCAAACTGTTTGCTATAGCTATGCAAGGAAATTATCATTGGGCCCTCTCAGACGGTTTATGAGCTGCTACTTTTTTCTGTTTTGGAATATTCTGTTTCAGTTGTGACTTTAGCTTATTCACATTTAGTAACGTACCACACTGACGCACAGGAGTACTCCAGTACCAATGTGAATGCTTCCGTAAAAACTAGTGCAAGTTATCTAATTGCTGCTGTCAATAATTACACAGGTATCAAGGTCAATAGGTGATGCTTACCTAAAAAGGCCAGAGTTTAACCGTGAGCCCCTATTTGCTAAATTTCGGCTCAGCGAACCATTCAAGAAATCTATACTCAGTGCTGAGCCATCAATTTCTGTGCAACCTCTTCACCCGCAAGATCTGTTTCTGATATTTGCATCAGATGGCCTCTGGGAGCACCTCAGCAATCAGGAGGCTGTTGATATTGTACACAGAAACCCCTGCAATGTAAGGTTTCTGTCACCAAATTCTTTTACTAAGTAAAAATGATACTGATTACGTGGGTCTGTTAAGTTAATAAAATTAACAATTAAGCTGAGGACCAAATACTATGTACATGCAAAATGTCTTTAATTTCTAGTAGTTGTTGCAGTTGCCACCAGAAAGCCGACAAAGAGTTCTCTGATAGGTCAAGGCATGTCTAAAGCATTTTACAGTTATCATCTTTCTTCATTATCATCTTTCACAAAAATTGACAAATAACTGACAATAAAAGAAACACACGGCTTAATAGCAATTGGCATGTTTGGGAAAAATATCATGAAGTTTATTTTTCAGCCTCTAAATCCTAGTAGCATATGGTAGCAATGATTTGTTATCCTAGAGGGCAGTTAGTGGGAAAAAAAATTAATAAATTACAATTGCAGGGAAGCGCAAAGAGGTTGATAAAGGCTGCCTTGCATGAGGCAGCTAAGAAAAGGGAAATGAGATACTCTGACCTGAAGAAAATTGATCGTGGGGTTCGCCGACATTTTCATGATGACATCACAGTTGTTGTGGTTTTTCTGGACTCGAATCTTATGAGTAGGTCAACAAGCTCCTTTAGGGTTTCTCCAGTCTCAGTTCGAGGTGGTGGAGCGATGTCAGGCAGTAGGGTACCAAACATATGATGCAGCTCAACTAGTTTAGCCTGACTTAAGGCTTCCTTTTTTTGTTAAATGTACCAGAATTGTAATCATAAGAAATTTCAGTAGTTCATATCCTCTACAATTATGCGTAACAACACCTCAGTGCAACCCTTTTTGGTTCTTGAATTAATGAATTCAGAAGTATTGCGGTGAAGATATGCGATAATTGAATAGGATGTGGACCAGGGAACTAAAAATCTTAATTTAATTTGATGATGTACAAAAACGAAAAAAAAAATTGTTGAGATAGAGCTCTTAGAGGTTGAATATTTGCTCCTGTTTACCTACATATTTTGTTTATTATTTGAAACCCCAATTTTTCCAAACGTCAACATCTTGCTTCAACTGCCTTCCGATGTGATTTCTCTGATGTGTAGGTAAATTAGAGGCTTCTGAGCATTTATTTGCGCTTTTGACAAAACATGGATTGACTTTGGAATTAAAACGAATGGACGAGATGACAGAGATCGATTGATATAATTAGGGGTTTAAAACAGTAGTAAGAACGGTATTTTTGTATTCCTTTAATTTTTTTTAATATAAATATAAATATGAATACGGATAATTTCGGATATAAATATCGATAATATGTATATATTGTTAAAGATAGACATAAATTCACTTAAAACTTGTAAAATATATTGAAATATATAATAAAATAAATCTTTTAATATTATTATTTATTTAAAAATATATAACTAATTCTAAAAACATCAAAAAAAATTAATTATAATGATGAATAACGTTAACTTTTATGACATATATTAAATAATATATTATATATTTAGTATTATAATATGAATAATTAAGATTAAAAATCATATCCATATCAAATTTTTCACATAGATATTCAGATACGGATATTTACATCTAAATTTTTTAATATGAATAAAATACGATCAAATATTATCCACGTAAGTTTACACCTCTAAATATAAAATTTGACAACAACGAGTTTTTCTTTGTTTATCTTAGGTTTTCAATGAAATAGACGATTGCTTCTGCTCGGAAGAAAATCATAAAACCATGCCCCACTTACAAAAGAAACTTGCTAATTCTACAATATAATTGTTAATTTAGCATACTTATGAAATTAGCAAGCTTATCTAAAATGACACATTATATAAAGCAAAAATTTATAAACTTCTATTTAAAGCTCTATATTCTTATGTTAGTTGGCTCTTTAGAAGTGTGAACAATTAATTACAATTAATGAAGTACGTTTTGTTAATAATGGTGATTGTGATATTAACCATCACCGGCTGCCAAATATTATTTTTCGTTTGCTGCAAAAGGTTAATGAAAACATACAGCAAAAAAGGTAAAATTGGTATATACCCTGAACATATTTCAATTTGGATATTTACCTCTTAAAATTTAAAATTTTGATATTTACCCCTCAAAATATCAAAATATTGATATTTACCCATAAATACTATCATCCTCATAAAAATTAAATTAAAATTAATTATAATTATAATATGACAAAAATATCCTTCTCTTTCGCCCGTCATTTGCTTAAATCTATAGCAGCTTCTTTAAATATCATTTTCCTTTATTTTTCCATGGATTTTATGAGTTCACAAAGGAGTAATCAGTAACCTTCGGCACAAGAGATAATTAGTGACTTTCAACACAACCAACAACAACCTTGAAAGACTAATTGTACTTCAGCAACCTCCTTAAGACGCTTGTGACTTGATCGTCCATGCTTGTAATCCTTCTTTGCTAGATCTAGTTGCTCGTGCAAGCCCCACGACATGACTGTATCGACTCTCTTGAAATTGCATCTTCTCCTATTTTTTCAATTCGTGTCATTTATGTTTTGCTTCTTCTTCTAGATCTTGATCGTGAGAAAAATATATGTGTTTGTTGAGAGTTTGAGATTTGAGAGATGGAGGAAATTAAAGCTCTTTGAAATTATGTTATTCAACTTGAGCAGATGAGATTACTTATTCTCAATTTGCTAGCTCTCAGTAAAATTGAAGCGAGTTGTTCTCTGATTGAGAGGTATTTTTGTCTTTTTATAATTTTAATTAATAATTAATTTGATTTTTATGAGGATAATAATAGTTATAGATAAATATATAAAATTTTAACATTTTGAGAGATAAATATTCAATTTACAAATTTGAATGAGTAAATATTCAAATTAGAATGTATTGAGGGTATATAACCAATTTTATCAAAAAAAAAAATTCAATAGGAGAGACATGTCTGGAATTTGCATCCTCCATGGTGACTAAAAAAGTTGAGTTCAAATTCCATTTTGTGTAGGGTCAACTGAATCTAAACTTTGACCATCGTGATCGGCTTTGACCGATATTTAAAATCAACGATTCAGATTTCACCGTATAGTAAATTAAATTTTCAGTTATTACAAAGGATATTTTTCCCATATCTTGGACCTTATTGGAGACTTGGGGAAAAAATAAGCTGGAGACATTTAAAAGGGTGTAATTTCTTACTTGACACCTCTTTATCTTGAAATGTTTGTCATCTAACTTTAAATAAATTCATAAAAAAATATATTTTAAATAAATATATAATTATATTCTTAAATTTATAGATTGATTGTATTTTAAATTTTTATTTGAATGTTATTTGATATTTCATACAATTTGCTAATCTAATTCTTCAAAACTTTTGTTTCCAAACAAGTTGGGTAGGTTAGAAATGAAATTAATCAAATATCATTTCCATAAGATAAGTTGTATTTTTACGTTGGCTCACCACGCGCAATTAGGGCTATAAACGAGCTGAATTGAATCAAACTTGAGCTAAAATTGAACCGAGCTAAAATCAAGCCAATTTGGCTCGAACTCGATCTGAAGTCAAGTTTCATACAAGCTCAATTATTATAATTTGTATACTTATTTTTATATAATCATAAATATTTAAAGTTGAGATAACTAATAATTTATTACTTTTATACTGAAATTTGAAAAAAAAATAACTAATTTGCTCACATTGTCATACATAATTATAGCATATATAAGTATATTTTTCTAATTTTTTGGATTATATTAATTAATTTATCTATATTTTAATAATTTAATAATTAAAATATACTAAAATGACTATCCAGGTATTTACGATATTTACGAGTCAAACTGAGCCGGGTCATTAAAAATAAAATTGAATCCGAATTCAACTCGAGCTGACAAAAAAATTAAATGAACTTGAATCAACTATTAAAAAATCGAGAGCCGAACTCGAGCGAACTACGAGTTTCAAACTTTCCTTACATCCCTACGCAAACACAACCCTCATTCTGACTTGAGACGGACTATATGAAAATCACACAAGCAGAGTTAATTTGATCATCTGATATTTCATACAATTTGCACTACTTATGGTTTAAGTTGAAGGTATGGGAAGCAAATCTATTGCTCTTCCTAACAGCAAGTAGGACACTACACTTCAAATTGGATGGTAAAAAACACACCGAAAAACAATACATGAATCTCGAAGAAGACGAAATTAATTTATATTATCGGAACTCAAAAGAGCAGAATCCTACTTACGACTTCGGCGAGCAGATTTCATCGAAGGACAGATAGTCTTGAGGGGCTCATGGCCATGTGCAATATGTAGCCTAGGGAACCGGGGGAGTTCCTAAACCCTGGGATCAATTTTGATTTTAAGGATTGTTTTAGCCGTTGGATCATCATCAAAATTGGAATAAAGTATAAAAATAAAAATGAATTTCATCGAGATTGATGATTAAATGCTGATCCAACGGTTGAAACAATCATTAAAATCAAAATTGGTCTCTGGGGCTCGGAAACTCCACCGATTCCGTAGCCTAGTCAATAGTTCTGCGATTTCTTTGAAGCCTTGCATATTTTGGTAGTGGCTGAAACGGAATCGGAGATTGAATTGGAGAAAAGCACGACGACTTACATGAAATCAGGCCCAATAAAAGTTTTGGGCCCAAATACATGGTTACATGTTTTACATGACTCCAGACTCCGGGGGAGAGGGAGAGATGATTCCGATTTCCAGGCCGATAACAGTGGCATGTAGGCGACAAGGAAGCAACTACAGAGCCATTAAAGCACTGGTGTCTGCTGCGCTTCCATTAATTCACTGCTACATAGCTGAAACTTCACCTGACCTAGCTTTACTCCAGTCAAATCAAGCTCCCTTGACTCCTCACTGTTCTTGCCTCAGCCTCGCCTCGCCTCTTCACTAGCGAGAACACAGTTAAACAGCTGCTGCTGCTGCTGCTGCTTATAAAGTTATAAGATGCCTGTCTAAAACAACGAAAAACAACTGTTTGTCACGCTGGGAAAAAAAATTGTGTCTGAACTAATGTTTTCTTTTTCAGGAGCCACTTTAGCTTAAATCCCTTACCCAATCTCAATCCCAATTACACGCCGAACAGGCTCTAAGATTGGAGGAATCCAGTCTTTACCTGCTTTACCGAGGGGGATTCATATTCAGAGAATGGAGATCAATTGATCCCCATTTTTCCAAAAGATCATGTAGTGCAATGTAATTTTATCATATATATTAAAGAAATTCCTATGAGTATTGTAAAATAATCCTCATATTTTTCTAAAAAGCTCATAGTATATATATTTTTTTGGTGACTTATACTATGTTATATTATTCTTTCAAAACTTAGCAACTCACCCATCCATTGAGCTTTTCTATGTGATATTTGTCTCTATATTTATTTGCAATGAGAAAATGATCCCCTCAGAGAACTATCATCATCAAATGCCAATTCTCATCATACATTCCTATTCTCTTTTTTGAGATAAATTTTCCATATGTTGTGTTGTTGCTTTTTCATTTTGTTGCGATAAGTTAAAAAATACAAATTAGACGAGAGTAAGTTATAATATATTTTTTTTTGACAAAAGTAAAATTACTCCAGAGATTTCATAGAAATCATGAAAACGGTACAGATCCTAGGAGTGTTCCAAAAGTGGTACAGAGTGCCATAGTGGAACAAAAGTTTTCCTAGAGACTAGTTCAGCCTACTGCTATTACATAACTAGAAAGCAATCCTAACAAGTTGAACTGATGCACCTTCCTAATACAAGAAACAAAGCATCAGTAGAAATGATAAGAAAAATATAATATTTAACGGATAAAATTTATAAGTTGCTTCGTTAATCTTTGTGCGGAAGCGGTTCTGACAAATGCAGCAGTATCACTGATTTTGTGAGAAATCACAAGCTGAAGTCGGAAATCTTACGTTTTTCACGATCTAAATTCTTCAAGTCTTAACAGAGTATTGTATTTCTCTTTATCTCTCTTTGATAATAGTGACAAACTTTTCCTTTTCTGATAAGTATTTTTGAGAGAGAGCAGACCGGTGTATATTTATAAGGCAACGCACCTGCTCAACACATTTATTTAGTGCGTCCCTCCAATGCACTTGCTCAATGCACCACTCCAGTGCATCTCTCCGTCTGTCTTATAGTGGGTTTGATTTGGATTCGAGTTTTCTATAACGGACGTATTATTTATTAAATCCAACAAAAAAACATAGACAGTGAGAACAATACAAACACAGACACATCAATTTGAAAAAATGAAAGAAAGTTTTGTTACCGATGGCATCTAGGACTAGAAATCAGTTGCAACGCAAACACTGGAGGATCCACTGATACCATAGCATGATCTTCCCACCTGAGTTCCCTTTCCTCCATCTCCAAAGTCAGAGGAGAATTGATATCCCCTACCACCTGTAAACACAAATATTCTGTATCTTGAGATAAAACAAAGGACAACTTTAAGAGATTATCATTACCAGTACAAGAACATCAAAAAGAGGCAAGACTAATAATATGTAATTCTATACTCTGAATAGTTCTACAGTGAGCATTTGTAAAGCATAATTTATTTCTCTCTAATCAGATTATCCATAAAACTACTCCTCTGACAGTCTCAAATAAAATAGCATATTTCAAAAAAATAACACTATCTAAGTACCACAAATCATACAAGAATGTCCGAGTAAGTTATAATGTATGTTCATTTCTTTATTAATAAATTTCGCTAAATAATATTTAATTTATTGAACCATTACACTAGCTAGTTCACTTATCCAATTATAATTTAATAACTTATTCATTTTGAATTGTCCAATTTAAATTCATTGTTTCAGAAATTTCAACATGGTACATTTATTTATGCAAAAGAAAATAAGAATGAGAAGGAATATTAAACAAATATTTTAATTTTGCTAAAATATTTATGTCATGGCCTAAAATTGATGAGAGGTGAAATACAAAGAGACCATAACAAATCTAAAACTTAAAATTCCATGTACGAAACTAGATTCTAAATGCAAAACGTTTTTTTTACCATGTGACACTTTCTTAATATTTACTATGAGACAATTTTGAATTATAAAATTTTGGCAAGAAAATATAACTATATTGATATTGACACTATGAATAGTACTTTATAAAAAAATATAATTAATTGAATAATTATCATTTATTTATATGTGTTTTTAATTTAAAGCCAAATTGTCCCAAGACTTAGAAAGTCTGCCTCCACCTCGGTGCTTTATAATATAGTATAGAACTATAGAATATAGGTCATTGCTATGATTATTTATTATTTTAACTTTTATTTTTTATTATTTTTAATATATAAAGATATTATTTTAATATTTTTATTTAGTACCCGTTATGGATTCATATCTTCATTTTTCAGAATCTAAATGGTTGATCAAATTCTTTTAACATTGTCTCTATATACATAGATCAAACTTCATATTTTTAAACTTTTATTATTATTTTTATAGGTACAGGTCATTTCTTGGATGGTATGTAATGTTTAAATCAAATGATTTCTAATTGCCTAAGAAATGATAAAATTTTCTAAAATTAAATTTGATTGAGAAGTAAGTTGTATATGAAAATTATGTTAAGCAATTCACATCATTTTTTTACACTTTAAAACTAAAGATATGAACTCGTTTCACTGAGATATCTATGATATGCATATAGTATAGCTTCACTCTGAATTTGATAATATGATTTTTCTGAAGTTAGTGTTTGATATTATGTAATTTCTATTTTTATCTCTAAAACATATCCGTTTGGCAAATTAAGGAATAGTTTTGGAAGAGTGATAAAATAGTGTTATTTTGATAGAAGAGTGATATTATTGACTATTCAGAAGAGAAAGAATATTATTTGACAATTGTTAATCATAATAGTTAAAATATTAATAATTATGATACTAAAATGATAATAAAAATAAAATAATAATAATAATCATGATATAATAGTAATAGTCATAATCATAATCATAATAATATAATCATAATCATAATAATATAATGATAATAGTAATGATACTATAATAATAATAATAAATAATAATTATGATCATAATCATGATATAATAATATAATAATATAATAATTATTATAATAATCACTATATAATCATAACATAATCATAATCATAATGATATAATAATAATCATAATCATAATAGTAATTATATAATAATAATCACAATCATAATATAATCATATAATTATATAATCATAGCCATATAATAATAATATAATAATAATACTAATAGTGATGATAATATAATAATAATACTAATAGTGATGATAATATAATAATAATATATTATTGTCCTTCACGTACGTACATACACAAAAAATATATTAAAGACTGTATTAGGAAGGAAGAGGGATAATTGGAGGATAAATTTATCTCCACTTCACACATAGTATAGAGTTATCCCCATTTATCTCGCAACCAAATACAACAATCCAATATAACTGAAATCATTTCAAAACCTTATCTCAATAAATTCGATGGTTAATTTAGTTATTCACTGGTGCTCCACAAACTAAGTTACACTTCGAAGAAAATTTAATATCAAAAGTCATGGAAAAGTTACTAGAGAAGCAAAAAAAAATTGATAATTTAAAAGATAACTAACATTATTTTTTTTTTAAAAAAATTTTTTTTTTATAAAGTTTCTAAGATAATCTTACTCCAGGCAAAAGTTCTTTTAGACGATTCAGTTACATGAAATTATTATCATAAATCTCTATACGCATGTGCCATGAGTATTAAAACCTCAAGACAAGACAAAGCAACTGACCGAAGGGAAGGAGCGCTCGCTCAATCGGCGCTTGCCTCACTTCAGACTCGTTCGTTCAATCAACACTCGGTCTCATAGCAAGTAGAAAGGTAACCTCAAACGTCGGTAGGCTATGCGGTCACGCTTGATAATTGTCTATTGTTATATACAACCACCGGCGGAGCTTCTTTCATCAAAATTGGGCCATGGCCCCTCTTAAATCTAAAAAATGTAGTATGATTTATTTATATTTCAATTTAAATACCTTCTAATCCACTACTTGGCCCTCTCTTTTCATTTTCACTCCCAATATCATATTTTCAACATTATACAACAATAAAGAATTTTCACTCGATATCATCTGCATTTTCGGAATTTTAAGAAATTTGACTTTCTATAATGGTTATGATTGTAAATTTGAATGTACAGAATTCCAGCTTCATATCATCTACATTTTCAAAATTAATAGATAGTATTTTTTTTCTCAAATTTCTCAACAAAATATCAGAAGCACACGACCAGCTTTAGATCATTTTTACTACCCGTGTGGGGTATGAAAATCGTAAGAGGGGTTATCTGAATTGGCAACGGGGAGGTTCAAACTCTTTTGAATCAACTTTTGAGTTCAAAATCTTTCTCAGTCGTTGATTTTGTATTGAGATTCGTAACAATCATTGTATAAAATTAAAAAATTAAAAGTACGAATTTTTAAGCAAAATCAACGGGACTTTGAACTCAGCCTCCCCCGTTCCCATCTGAATTATGCCTCCGTTTGTTCACTTCGGTTATTTCACTTATATATTCTGACACAAATTAATTAAGCAGTAGTGATTTGTTGATCACAGCTTTCTAGAATATCTACCCCCTTCCTCTTCTACACAAGTTTCAAGGAACTACAATTTATTGGAAAAATTGTAGGATTCGTACGAGAATATTATAATTAAAGCCACCGATAGCGCCGAGTAGGTGTGTACAGGGGAACTGAATCCGCAGCTCTAATTATTATTTGATGGTATTAAAGCTGTTAAATTTTATTAGTCTTTCCTCTCATCATTATATTTGTTTAACGTTTTGTTATTAAAGTGTTAAATAATCGTCACTTATTCACTTTTGAGAAGAGAATAATATATTTATTGAAATGATATGTTCGTAATACAATTTTTGTAAATGAAAACTATTATGATAGTCAACTTAAGCAGAAAGCAAGCGAACAATAAAATGAGTTATATTGTTTATATAAATGTATCCATCGGTTAAAAAATTTCTATAAAGCACAAATTAAAAGCTTAAGCCGTAAAATAAAATATGAATTCATTCGTTAAACTTTAATAATATTAACAATCGTGCAAAATAATTTTCATTTTAATTGGACAAATAAAATATAATTTATTTCCCATACGTATCATATATTATTTTTCATTTATTATTCAAGTTTCATCGTTAATTAGTGAGATGAACTGTTCATATTTAATAATATTTGAGTAAATATCATATCACAAAAAAACCATTAGAATTTGATGTGCAATTAACTTACACAAGAATAATAAAATACGTTCATTTTACTTTTTGCATTATTTGAAAATAATATTTTTAGTAGTGTAAAATAAACGGTTTCAATGAATCTTAAACTGAAGTTTATATTGGAGCTGTTGTTGGATGGGGAGAATATCAAAATGCAATGGAAGAGCCAATAATTAAACGAAATTAGGGAAAGCAAGATATAGTTGATATTATAATTATATTTATATAATCATAAAAATAATTAATAAGGAGCCTGATTATTTTATCATAAAATATCAGCATAAATTAATTGCTTTAATTAGTCTCCTTAATATACAGAACAATTGTCAAATAATAATAGGTCTATCTAGATGTTGACTGGAAATTGTGTTGTGTGGGTAGAATTTCAGTTTTTATTATTAATAAGTATTATTAAATTAATATTGTTAAAAATAAGACTGAAAACCGTAAAATTTCAAATATACGAATAAGCGGCGCGCTACTTTATCGTCGCGTGGCGCGACGAAACGCGCCATATGCCGGTGCGCGCGTTTCAAAAAAATAATGAAACGCCGCGCGCCTCCATCTCACTTGCGCTGCGTGCGTTTTGTATATATAAGAAGGAAACGCGCCATTTGGCGTGGGCGCGTTTAAAAAAAAAAAAAAAAAAAAAAAAAAAAAAAACGCGCGCGCGTTTCGCGTTTCGTAAAAAAAAAAACGGAAACGCGCGCCACCGCCGCGCGCGCGCGTTTCGTAAAAAAATAAAATAAAAAAGGAAACGCGTCACTGACAGTGGCGCGTTTCGTAAATTCAAACAAACCGCTGCTACCGCCATTCGTATATTTGAAATTTTACGTTTCTCACTCTTATTTTTAATAATATTAATTTAATAAATCATATTATTACTAAAATCTGGTAGAATTTGGTTCCGTGGACAGGTGTATTGGTCTGTACATTTATAACATTACATTACAATATTACATGCTTGACAAAATATACTCCGTTATCTTCAGCTAAAATAAAAACATGATAGCATGGTCTCTGTCAATAATTAACTACTCGAATTGATTTCTCATGTTTACGATTTGACTTTCGTTAAATCTAGAACAGGAATCTCATCATTCCCATTCCTTTTTCATCAAATGGTCCCATGCAGTTGCATTCCATGCGCAGTGTGAAAGTATGATACTAACATATATAATATAAAAGTAGTCACTTATCAGCCATTTTAATAAAGAAACTTGTATTTTGTATTTTAGTTCAAGAAACTTGCATCTAATATCTATTCCCGGCCGGATTGACATGCTCATATTTTCCGCTGTATTTCTACTTTGTCGTTTAGGCGCATGAAGGGAGTATAAATAAAAGAAGCGAATCCGGTTATCTTAACAATCTTAATAATGTGTTTTCAAATAAATATGAAAAAAAAATAAAAAAAAAAAAGTTTATAGATATGTTCTTCTACTTATAGATTGAAGTGATTATAATTTTATATAATTTCATTATGTTTGATAGTCAATCAAAGATTATCAAAATATTATATATTTTCCAATAATTTTAATTTAACGATTTTTAATGAACTATTAAACGATAATGAAATTATAAAAAAATTGAATCATCATCAATCTATAAATATAAAAACATATCTGTAAGATTTTTCTATTTATATTTTTATTTCAAAATTCATTCTTAAAATTATCAAAATAACTGTTATCAAACTGATCCCTTCCCATAAATAAATTTACAAATTTGGAGTCAGTCTCCATTCTCCACCTGAGCACTCTGCATTTTATAATGCAACTTTTGTTTTGAAATTAACCCATAGAATGAAAAAAATTATTGATTGAATTGTTTTCTTTTTTCTTTATTTCTGGGAAAGGATTGATTGAAGTGCTCGGACTGTGCTCTTTTTTTTGAGGAATATTTTTTATTGTTTTTTTTGTAGAGTTATATAACATAATGTTATTTTAAATTCAATTTAAAATTTATATTTTATCTGGTAAGGTTGTCGTGCCGAGATAAAAATACGTCTTTTACATGGTATGGAAGCCCTGCCATAATCACATGAAATATGTAATTAGAGGGAAAAGTCTTAACTAATTAGAGGGAGTTCCTTAACCTGGTCGGTGGTTCTTTTTTATTAGATGGCTTGGATTTCTAATAATTATCTCAACTACATAATCACATGAAATAATAATTATCTCATGTACAAAACAATAATGATCTCAACTGCATAATCAATATATTTACATAATATTTATGACATCAAATATAGTTCATATTTTATTTCAATTTATATCTGAGTATAATGTACCAAAACCAACCTCATTAGATATTTATGTGATTAAATTGTAACCTAACCGTCACTCAATCCACATATTAATATTATACCAGTAATTTGTGTTTCATGCTAATACATCTCAGAAACTTTAGAGTACTTATTATTATTTGCAAAAATATAGAGTTAAGAAATTTCAAATGATCAGATTGAATTGATCTATAAATAATAAAATACTTAAGGAATAAAATGATTTATTAATCATCCAATTCGTGATCTTGTAAATAGGATTCAATCATCAAATAATTGGCTCATAAATCTCAACACTGATAGTTTTATCTACCTAATTATCTTTAAAAAGATTGTTTATGTTATTTTAGAAGCACTTAAATATTTTATATTTTATTTAATAATTATTATAAATTTATAATTTATAAGTAAAAAACTTAATTTTAATTATGGTAATGATTGTTTGTCTTCGTATTGTGATTTTAATGTTAAAGCTGAATCATTCTGCTTCAAAATTTAAACTAAATAGAAATAGACTTTCGTTAAATTATTTTAATAACTATTAATCGGAAAAATGATATTGATATCAGTCCTTACGACAAAAAAAAAACATGCCGCAATGGTTCCCGTTGTGCAGCGAAATGGTTGTTCTTTACATTTTTATCAATTCGCATTCTCCGACGCGCGTTATTGCGCTGCACGTCAGAGGAGCGGTTGAATTATCAGGAGATGAGAGATAAAATAGGACCCTTCTAAAATATATCAATCGGCCCGCGTGCAGTGCGTCAGAGGAGCTGGATCCCATTTCTATTGTCATTGTCAATTTTTTTAAAGGCGAGACGACAATCACCCCATTTTTTCATTAATTTTTTTATAAAAACTAAAATAAAAAGAAAAATGAGAATTTACAAATGCTTCAAAAGCATTTTCAAAAGAGAGAAAAACAAAAATAAAAATAGAAAAGAAACAAAAATATGATCGTTGTACAGATCGACGTCAACAAGGTGAGGCATTGAGGATGAGGTGTCGTTGTACGGAGACGGTGAGGAGGAGGTCGACGTTGTACATGTCAGTGATCGTCACTGACTGGACAAATTTAGAGACGGAGGTGTTGTACACGATCGGAGGGGCGGAGGCGTTGTACACAGTCAGAGGGGTGGAGGCCGTGAGGAGAAGGTCGGCGCTGTACACTGTCGCTGAGGCGGAGATGGATGTTGTACACTAATAAATCTGCTTGTAGAGGAGAAGAGAAAGGCAGTAATGGGGAGAAGGAGAAGAGGGGAGAAGGGGGAGGCAGGGGATTAGAATTTGGGAGGGCCTTTCTTTTCGCCTTTTTGTCTCCCTTTTCGTCTCTCGGAGGCGCTCCTCCTACAACAACATTTTTAGAATGTCAAATTTTAATTAAATAGTTTTTATATTCATAAAAATCTCTCAAATAATCTCTATATTCACGTTGTCAGATGCTCGCCCCACGAAACGCTCCAAATTTTCTGCCTATAGAAAAATTTGGAAAACCTATAAATAAAAGCAATCAAAGTTTCGATCTGATGAATTAGGGTTCATTTGACATCCTTCAGTTTTTAGTAATAATAAATTTTATTAAATTAATATTATTAAAAATAAGAGTGAGAAACGTAAAATTTTAAATATACGAATGGCAGCGCGCCACTGGCAGTGGCGCGTTTCATTAATTTTACGAAACGCGCCATCGCGGGCGCGCGTTTGCTTCTTATATATACAAAATGTTGCGCCTCTCCATCTCACTTCGCGGGGTTTGGACGAAACGCGTCACTGCTAGTGGCGCGTTTCCTAAAAATAATGAAACGCACCACTGCGAGTGGCGCGTTTCGTCCGCGCCACTGCCAGTGGCGCGCTGCCATTCATATATTTGAAATTTTACATTTCTCACTCTTATTTTTAATAATATTAATTTAATAAAACTTATTATTACTAAAATTTGGACATCCTTGGAATAGAAAAATAAAATAAAAATAGTATTACTATTTTGATAATTAAAATTTTCAAATGAATTTTAAATTAAAAAGAAAAGTGCAAAAGAGTGCTAAACGGGTACACCAAGTTATAAGTGATATACCGATTTAGCTATTATAGAATGATGTTCTTATTTAATTATGTTGTATCATCTTATTATATTATGATTATTATTATTATCATTGTTAGTATTATTATAATTATAATTATTATTTATTATCATTGTTAGTATTATATTATTATTATTATATTATGATTGTGATTATGATTTTGTTATTGTTATCATTGTTAGTATCATAATTATCAATATTTTAACTATTATGATTAATAATTGTCAAATGATATTTTCGCTCTTCCAACTAGTCAAGACACTCTTTTACCACTCTTCCAACTATTTTTTTTTACTTTTCCAAAATTATTTTTTATTTTACTAAACGAACATTAGAAAATACAAAAATACAAAATACAAGCACAAGATATAAATTCATGAATTGTAGATTGTGCCCTCAAGAACTTCCAAACATTGCTTTGGCAATATATCATCATCTTTTTCTTTAAATACTTTTTGGATTGTGTATTCTCCAAGAGTTGTTAAAAGTTTAATAAGAGGCTAATTAATAACAGGCGAATGAATATAGAAAACTAAGCACTATATACCGTAAAATCTGGTCCAAAGGACCAAATCAAAACAATTCTCAGATTTTTTTTATTTTAGTAAATGGAAAAAAAAAAATATGAAACTGATAAGATTAGGTGATTTTTGAGCCTTACTGGTCAAACTCGAGTTTCAAACTCGGATCCAGCATCCTCGCCTGAGTTTGAAACTCAGGTTCAGATTTTTTTTCTTCTGTTTATTTGGTTATTGTTTTTAATAGATTTTAATAGTTTATTTAGTTTATTTATTATGATTAAATAATTATTTTTTAATATTTCATTTAATAGGTTTTTCTTTTTTAATTTAGCTTATTTTAAAATAGTTATTTATTTATTTTGTTATGTGTAATTATTTAATTAAATTTGTTAAAGGACCGAATTTATTTTTTTTAATAAGTTTTATTAGTTTATTTATTATGTTTAAAATATTTATTTTTTGGTTTAGTTTTTAAATGTTCATCTAATCATTTTGTTATGTGAAACAATAATAAAAGGATATAATATTATAATAATTAAAATATAATTTTAAAAATATTAACACGGAGTACGTTAGTCCATATTATCACTATAACAAAAATGACCTTAGACAACATCCAATCCAACGATCCAAAAATTAAAATTCAAAAACTGAAATCTCACGAATTATCAACCAATTTTCATCTGTTTTCATATATAAAAAGAGAGGTGAGAGAGACCGAGAGAGAAACAAGAAAGAAAGAAGAGAGAAGAAATAAAAACCGAAATTCGACCATCTCAACTTCAAACGGCCATAACTTTTGATAGAAAGGTCCGATTGAGGCGTGCTACACGGACACAGAAAGCTTACAACGAGATCTATAGAGTTAATTGCTTCTGCTTTTACCGCCATTTTTAGGGCAAAAAACATCGCCTTCAAGCTAAAAACGCAATTAAAGTTTTGACTTCTGCTTTTTCATTTCTTTCTTTCAATTTTTTCATAGAAATTGTATATTTTTTCATATTATTACATGAGTATGATGTATGTATGTATTATTGAGTAAATATTTTTTTATTATTAGATGCATAATTATATTTTTTTATATTAGTTATTGAATGAGTGAATAATATACAAATACATTTGTTCTTATCTAATCAATTTGTCTCTATTCATTGTAGATTCCATATATCAATCTGACATCATAAAGAACGTTATAGCTAATTTAAAAAAAATAAAAATTAACTTAAACAACAGTTATTAATTAAAAATCATTGCTATATTAAAAAATAAATATTTAAACATAATAAACAAATTAAAATAAACTATTAAAATTTATTAAAAATAATAAAAAAACAAACAGAAAAAAAAATTTTGAAACTGAGTTTCAAACTTGAATCAGAATGCTGAATTCAAATTTAAAACTCAAATCTGATTAGGATGCGAATTTTCAAAACATCTCATCAAAATCATATATTTAATTAATTTATTTAATATAAAAAAATTTAACAATTCTTGTCTGTCGTCTCCTAGGATACAGTGGCCCAGTCTAGGATTTAGATTAGGTCGAGCTGACATAACCCGTTCCACGAGACGCTCCGAAATATTTTATAGTGGTAACATGGACAAAAAATAATATCTTATGTTACTGTTTGTGTTATTATGTTTTGCGGCCATAATCTATGCTTGCGGTTGGCAAGCGCTTATTAATTATCTGGCGTGAGGCGTCTCACGTGAAGCGGATCTGAACCGTAATGGGTTTTGCATGAATGGATCCAATTAGTTTTCCAGGTTATTCAGATACTCTACTTCGAGTTGTAAACAAATCAAATTTGAACGAATATTTGAGTTTAATTTAAAACCATTTCGAACCAATTCAAATTCAAACTAAATCGAACTCGAGCTAAATCAAACTTGAACTAATATTTATTAATTTAATAATAAATTACTAATATCTTATTAATTTTATAATAAAATAATTATGTTATTGCATATATTATTGTCTAAATAGTTAAACATATATGCAAATAATTACATATCGAACTATTACGAATCGAACTCGAACTAGTTCATTAAAAATAAATTCGAACCGAACTCGAATCAAACTAACAAAAAAGTCTAATCGAACGAACCAAACACTGAACGAATTATGAATTACGGACTTTTCTTGCAGCCCTACCTTGCTCCACAAAAAGAGAGGAGGGGAAGTGATAAAGAATTTAAATAATGTATTTTATACATAATTTAATCTCAAAACTTAGTTTTTTAGTGTTTAATTAGGGTTTATATTTTATCAAGTTTAAGTTATTGCTGTAGCGTTGTTTATTTTATAAATTCTAGAAGAAATCAAAAGAAAAATGAAGTTTAGAACTCAAATTAGAAGAAATCGGAGTAAAGCAGAAAAATCAAACTCAACCATACCTATTCGGTCCGAATTCATCACCCATTTGGACCGAATAAGAGGAAGAAGTCAAGAGAAATTCAATGTCTATTCGGCCCGAATGCAGGGGCCATTCGGACTGAACAGAAGAAAAACAGTCAAGCCGAGTACTTAGTCGAATTCAAGCAGTTTTATCTTTTGACCTATTAGGACCGAATAGGTCAAAGTGGGAGTTGTGCACGACTTTGTTATTTTTAGGTGGTTTCTTGGGTTTTTGATTTTATTTTTGGATATTTTTTATATAGGAGGGTTAAGAAAACTGTGAGGAACGTTGTTAGATATTTTTGGGTAATTTTCTAGAGAGAGAAAGTAGAAAATTTTTGTTTTTCTTCAAAGGAGAGAGAAATAATAAGAGAGATCATAACCTTTAATAACTTCTTTATGATTTTTCTTCTGTTTTTCATAGATTTTATCTGTAATTCTCTCTCTTTCCATGGAAGAGTGAATATTGTTCTAGGGTTTAGGTATGTAACTTGAAGTTTAATCGTACTTTGGTTGTTTTAATTGCTTTATTTTTATGAATTACTTTTATGATTGAATTACTATGTATGAATTGAATTGTTGTATGTTTGTATTAGTAATCTTTCTAGTATTAAAAACCCTAGATATTTTAGATTCATAACCTACAAACGAAGTTAGAATTACACATCTAACCAAAATCAGACGGTTCTTTGACCCCTAAAAGTTGTATTTAACTCTAGATTATGGACCTAACCGTGAACTCTAAATTAGTTAGGACTTTTTTAAATATTTAGATTAATTAGATGGATCTAATCGTGAATAATTAGTCTTTAAAATGTTTAGAATTATCAGATCTTAACAGGTTTTGTTTATGAAGAACGATGTACTTAATCGTGAAGTTTATCATAGTTGAAACACTGTGCCAAACCCTAACCAGAACTTGATACTAAATTAGACGACACCCCTCATAAATTAACGTTAAAATACATAATTAGCATGATTAAAACTCAAGTGGATGGTGATGCTGAAACCCTAAACTTTTTTAATATTGAAATAACCCAAGTTTAGTTCAGTTTACTTACTTATTTTAGAAATTATCTAGTTTAGAAATCTTTTCAGATATTACTGTCTAGCTTTTAGAAATTATCAATATCGGTAGTTTAAATAGTCCTTTGGGTTCGGCACCTAAATATTACATTATAGGTCGTACGCTTGCGGCTTCCTCTTGTGTCTATTAGGTGAAATTTTATTAGTTTGGAAATATCACAACAAATTTTTTATCGCCGTTGACGGGGATTAATTTAAATATCGATCAAGCCAATAATATTAAAGACTAGACTTTATTAATCTTGAAATAACCCAAGTTTAGTATAGTTTACTTACTTATTTTAGATTTTTTTTTTCATATTTTACAGTCTAGTTTTTAAAAATTGTCAATATCGATAGTTTAAATAATCATTTGAGTTCGACACCTAAATACTGCATGATAGGTCATACGCTTGCGACTTTCTCTTATGTTTATTAGATTAAATTTTATTAATTTGAAAATATTACAACAAGAAGGTAGGAAGTGAGTAAAATTATTGGATGAGAGAGGAAAATTTTACACTCTAATTTATAAGATAAGGAATTAGATATTCTTAAATTTATATAGAAGAATTTACTACATTTTTATTTTCTCGTTCTTTCTTTCCTTTAAGTTATATTATTACAGAGCAAGTAAATTTGCTCGAATAAAATAAAATTTTACTTGAAAAAATCGATATATTTTATTTGGACAAGTAAAATATATTAATCCTTGGGCAAGTAAAAGTACTTGAATTCCTGAAATTTTGATTTCTTATAGTTCTCGCGGATTATATATAGTGACTTGAATTAGACATATAAGCTTCTCTTTTAGATACATGTCCTTGTGTCAGTATTTGTAAATGTTGATTCTTTTAAAGTTTTGTGAGAAGGAAAATGAGGAAAATGATGAATGTTAATATTTATTATCTAGCTTTATTGTTGTATTGATATGTTGTTTGTTATCATGAACTTTTTCATTGTCTTTTATACAAGTGGTTTTGTTAATTATTGATTTTAAAGTTACCGCTACACTGCTTTTCCTATTTGGTACATTGGCACTTGTGTTAACGTACTTTCCAGAAAATCATTTGAAAAAAATATGATACGATGCAACGTGTATCGTTTTGGCCTTTTTTTTTATTATTTTGGTTTGTTTGTGATTTTAGACTATTTTGTGATGATTGATATTTGTCAGAAGTCATATGCATTTTGTGCAAATGATAAGTGAACGGATTTATTGTTTAGTGCTAGATGTTTGGTATATACTATTGTTATAAAAATATGATACATTCAACTTGCTGAATTTGATCCACTTTATGTATGATACAAGTTCAAATTGTCCGATTTGTTCAGTACAAAATCAAGTGGTCAAAAAATAACAAAACAAAAAGAAAAAGCATCTTAAAATAATTTACAATCTTCCATTTTTCCGACCATCAGTAAATTTGAAAAGTTATAAATATATAATTTAGTACTTATCTTGCTGATTGCTTTCTATAATTTAGATTTATCATTTAAAGTCAACTCAATTAATTTTTTTAATTAAATTTATAAAAGGAATAATATTACTGTCCCCAACCATTTGTCCCCAAAAATCATCCCCAAGACTCAATTTTCTTCGGGGCACTATTTTTTTGGTCAATGCTATTAAAATAATATTATTTTTTGGATATCGCTCTAATTTTGTTCTGATACCCTTCCACTCAGTGACATGTCCTTTCATTTCAAAATTCAAAAATATTTAAACTGAAAAATTAAATAACCTCTTTATATAACCTTCTCTTCCCCCATGACCGTAAGGGGCCATTTTGAATTAACCCAATTAAAATCTTCGAAACTTTATTGTCTTTCTCTTTCTGCCATATATCAATAGAAAATAGGAATAATATAATCATCCCAAAAGATTTATCCCCAAAATTTATCCCAAGCGGATCTTCTATTTTAAGACGGTGATTTTGAATTATTATTTTCCTTTTGTAGTAATTATATTCTTCTAATTATAAGTTTATTTCTTTGAACATTGAGAAGTTGAATAATTCTCACAAATTTTGTCATCTTCCTTTCATTCTCATTATTTCTATCTGTTATTATATTTTTGTTCGTTTTATCAATTTTTTAAACTTTCGTTGGTTTTGTCCTGCATGATTTGTGTTACTATTGAGATTATTTTATTTATTCACTTCATGATTCAAGAATTAATTATTCTTATATTTCATACTGTTCATGTTTTAAATTACCATATTTCAATTTTATTATATTTACTGCAGGTTGGTCTATAACTCTATATCCTTCCTATTTTAGTTTCCTCACATGAGATTATTGTTATGTCGTTGTTTTTATTTACCATTATTGCAAGATAATTTACATTGAAGCACAAAAACAATCACCGTAATTATAATAATATATTTCCATACTTAATATAAATAATTACTTTATTATATAAAAATAATAAAAATATTTGGTACAAATAGCATCAAAGCGAAAGAGCATATGTTAATATACTTAATATAAATAGTTATTTTATTATATATAAATAACCATATTGTATGATGTAAATAGCATCGGAACGAAGGAGCTGATGCTCAACATGTTGCGAAGCGTATTGTTGACTTTTGCATTTTGTGCATTACAATTATAATAAAGTATTTCTATACTTAATATATATAATTACTTTGTTATATGTAAATAGTCTGAGTGTTTGATATTAATAGTATTGGAATGAGAAAATAGTTTAACTTTGGTGTTCATCACATGTCATATTTAATATAAAAGAGGTGAAATTGATAATTTGATATAAATAAGCTTATCAACTATTATAAATAGTTTAATTTAGAAACCATAAAGAAATATTCATTAATGACTTCTTCATTTAGTATTAATAACACCGATATTTAGTATAAATAACAGTTTTAGCGCTACTTTGACTTTTGATAGTCAACATTTGGGAATAAAATATGGGGATAAATTAGTAAGGACTATTATCAGCCTCCTTTATAAAAACCTCAGTGAACTCAAAGAACACTAGTTGTACTCAAATAATTTTATCATTACTATATATTTGTTTCACATACATCGCAACTTCTTTTGGTCAAGTATAATAAAATAGTTTGTTCCGCACCTCACTTTATTAACGATTCTGTATTTCTGTCCAACATATTAATATTATGCACAAACATGAAGACTGAATTTCATTTGATCTTCAATCAATAATGAAAAAGATAACTTGCAACTAGTTAAAAAGTGAATAAACTATACTACTGCACTCCTGGGTCATGGC
This sequence comes from Schoenoplectus tabernaemontani, assembly GCA_037127355.1. Taxonomy (NCBI): domain Eukaryota; kingdom Viridiplantae; phylum Streptophyta; class Magnoliopsida; order Poales; family Cyperaceae; genus Schoenoplectus; species Schoenoplectus tabernaemontani. The sequence goes on from CM073747.1 coordinate 10,893,749, forward strand.
ACTGGCAGCACTACTATTGATTTAAAAGGAAATTAATTGTATTTATGACCCCGCTAAATCAGATTTGAGTTTGACATCCGAGTCGGATGTTCGCTCGAATAGGTTTTAAAAAACCTATCCGCATCAAACCCGACCCGTCGAATCCGTCTTTGTAACCCGACCCGATTCGTTTCGTGCTCAAATCTGTCTTAACCCTTGCCCGTTCAAACCGGGTCTAGAACGGGTGCGGGCAAATTTTTTTTTGAAAAAACCCGTGTAAGAACCGACCCGTCATAAACTGTGCCCGACCCGACCCATCCCATGAAACTCGAGAATAAACTCGTCCCGTCTAACCCGTACCCTTTATCCGAGAAAACCCTACCCGAATTCGTTAAACCCGGGAAAAAAACACTTAAATTCAAAAAACCCGCCCATTTATTTTTTTCCTCAAATTATTTTATTTCAATTTATTTGATTTTTTAATATTTTATTTCAATTACATAATTAGTAAAAAAATATCATTTTATTGATTTTTTAATGATTTTATTTGAATTTTTACTTAATTTTTTGAGTCCTAAAAAAATGAATTTTTTTGTCAAAAATATTAATGGTTATATATTTTTAATAATTATTTTTTGATTTTCGAATTTTTTTAGAATTTATTTGAATTTTTTTAGTTACTTTTGAATTTTGAAAAAAAATAAAACCGACTCAAACGGATCGCGATCGCACCCTTCCAAATCAGACCTGTACTAATCCAACCCATCTAACCCGTCGACTCATACTAACTCATCCCGATTCAACCCATCGATCCGTCCTAATCCTTCCTGACACGTCCCGTTTTTAATTCACTACCTCGGATGACAATTATAAACAGATTCGACCCGATAAAAAGGTGCCATAATATCACAATCCAAGTATCCAACGAGAAATACCATATACATAGTTTAATGAAAAAAGATTCGGCATCATATGCCTGCCTGGGAATGTGACACCAAAAAGTGTTAACCCCACAAGTTCACAGCCACCGAGTAACTGACAAGAAATACATCCCTTCAAAATTTTAATCCATCATTTGATGAACTTGGTCCTCTTGTTTAATGATAAGGCAAGAAAATCCTGACATTCATCAGAATAAATGATTAATAAACTGAACTGACAAAAAAAATCTTAAAATCTAATTCAATAATTTTCAATAAATATTGATTTAAAATATGCACTTTAATATCAAATAAAATAAGAACTTAATATTCATCTCCGTGCAAATTAAATGCTTATGCATATTAAAATCAAAAATAGACTTTCAAAGAACCATAAAAAATGTAATATGCAGTCACGTAATAATTTTTGATGATAATTATACTAACAATATTATTAGAAAATAAGCTAAAAATATTTTATTATTTTTTCTTATATTTAATTTCACACAATTTGAATCTATATTTAAATATTTTTGAATACGAAATGTCAAAATTTTTAAATAATTTGACAAATCATATTTTGTTATTTTAATGTACACAATATTAATATAGTATATAGTAACTCAAAGGACAACTACAAAATTTGCAGAGTATTGTTAACAAATGTCCAAATATTAAATTAATATATTGTCAATAAATTATAACCTTACATCAAAATACATAAAAATTATGTAACCTATCAAATCCTATATGTTGATTACAAATCTATTTTGCACAATGAATTATAATTTCTAAATCAACAAATTTATTAACTTAGCAAATTTTTAAACCAAGCCACGTTGAATTACGACGAGACTAACAATGAAGAAAAAAAATCAAGTTGTACCACATAATTTGACATCGCACAAAAATAACCTCTATTTTAATTATCAAATTGACAAATGCAACAATCAACAATTTTGAAATTCTAAAGACGATTATTCTTTAAGTAACATGTCTGAAATTAAAAAATAAATTGCAATTTTAGCGTGCTCTAACTACTGATGACAATACTTCCCCTTACAAACTTAATTGTACGCCAAGTTGATTCAATGAATTCACTCCTGCACCCCTTCAACTTTGACTTTGACCCTCCAACAAACAGTAACTCCTCGCACTGTCATTCACTATTCACTCCCCCATCTTTCTGTACCCGCTCTTCCAAAACCCTCTTGCCTCTTGGCTTGGCGAGATTTTAGTAATAATATGATTTATTAAATTAATATTATTAAAAATAAGAGTGAGAAACGTAAAATTTTAAATATACGAATAATGCCATGGCACCTGCATATGTACGCTGTTTGTTTAATTCTGAAACGCACGCGCACCGCGACGGGCGCGTTTCATTTTTTATATTTTTTTTTTTTACGAAACGCGCCACTGCCAGTGCGCGTTTCGTTTTTTTTTTTTTTTTTTTATTTAAAAACGCGCCACGCGCCCGGCGCGCGCGTTTTTTTCGCACGCCCAGCGCGGCGCGTTTCCTTCTTATATATACAAAATGCACGCAGGCCACTTGCGTTGCGCGGTGTTTCATTTTTTTTGAAACGCGCCACCGGCGATGGCGCGTTTCGTCCATTGCCGCTGCATTGCTGTGCCATGCTATACCGCCATTCGTATATTTGAAATTTTACGGTTTTCAGTCTTATTTTTAACAATATTAATTTAATAATACTTATTAATAATAAAAACTGTGGCTTGGCTCTTCCACCCAATAACAGAAAAACAAACTGAAAAAATTTCAATCCTATTCCAAACCCAAAACCTCATCTCTCTCCTTCTCCTTCTCCTCCCAAAATGGGGAATTGCGCCGCCACCAGGCTAGCTGGGGCTGGTCTGGGCCTGGGTTGCTCCGACTCCGACGACCCGGTATCTCTCTGCCGTGAACGCAAGCGTCTCATCAAATCCGCTGTGGCGCACCGCCGTGCGCTCTCCTCTGCACACGCTGACTACATAGACTCTCTCCACGCCGTTGCCACTGCTCTTGACCTCTTCATTCTTCGGCATTCGGCTCCAGCTCCCATTTTGATCACTCTCCCACATTCTTCTCCCGCAAAGCTTGAATCTTTAACTTTTCACAATGACGAATCGCAGAAGGTAAAGGAGTTGACGAAAGAAGAGAGAGAAGAAAATGTTAAGGAGGTGGAGTTGGAACAGGAGCCAGAAATAGGGTGTGGTTATAGTTTTTTCGAGGAAGAGGGTGAAATGACGATGCCATCCCCTCCTGCTCCTACCGGCACAAACGGGTTTGAAGGGTGGGATTTCTTCAACCCGTTTTATGGGTTTCCAACGAGTGTGCAAACGGGTATGCGGACGGATGCTGGGTTTTGCAAAGGATCAAATGAGGACGAAGAGGAGGCACTAAGAATGGTGAGAGAGAAAGAGGGGATTCCGAAACTGGAGGAAGCTGAGCCAGAGGCAGTGGAGGCAGAAATGGAGAAGAATGTTGTGGGCTTCGAAGAGGAGGAGCAGGCACTAGGGGCAGCAGAGGGTTGTAATGGAGGAGCAGTGGAGGAGAAAGCACTGGAGGTCAGTGAACTCTCCATTAATGGAAGAGAGCTTCTTGAAGCACTCAAAGATGTGTGTGATTTGTTCTTTCGCGCCTACAGTTCAGGGAAGCATATTTCCCGTATGCTTGAGGTTTCTAGGAAAGAACCCATATCTGGTATTGATGATGCGAGAGGTGCGTTCTTTCTTCTGTTTTGTAATTGTTTTTTGTGCAAATTCATTGAGTTTTGGTTTGTTCATTTGGATTGTTATTGTCAGAGATAAAATACCAGAGCAGTTAACAAGGAGTGGTAAAATGAATAGTTATTTTTTAAGAACCTCAGATGTATTTATTCTGTTTTTCTGAAAGATAAACAACTTTTTGATTTGAAGATAACATTCATCTAAGATAGGTTTTATGTCTTGTCTTGAGTATTTTATTTTTTTTGTTGAGTTAAAAGGTTGTGATACTGATACGGGCTTTACATCGATTTTTTTCTTTTGTTCTTTTTTTGGGTTGGGGAATTGAGGAAGTAGAAAGATTATTTTGTTGTTCTTTCTCTTTGCTCTAGATGGTCAAATCGGAATAAAATCATGATTATCCTGGGGTCTCGGTTATACTTTTTAGAAATACATACCTTTCTAGGAAACAAACGTTACTTTTGGTTCATGTACCCACTTTGCAGGGATATTTTCCTTCTTTTTTAGTACTCGTGTTGGCTTCTAACTTCTGCATAAAACACACTTTACCATTTTGGAATTTACAAATTTTCAGTTCTAGGTTTTTTCATAAAAAAATGAACAAAAAAGGTTTTCATCTGTTGCATCCTTTGTTAAACCAAATTAGATGATAAGTTTGTTTTCTGTTGAGGTCTGGAAAAAATGCTGGTCCACAGGTAGAGAGCCTGTGGTAAAAAAAGAAGTGCATTGCATTTGACTACTCCTAACTGACACAAAGCATCCCATCCCCCAAGTGTTTATCTTTGCAGTACTTCTCAGCACCTTGTAGTAATTGGGAGTGTTCCAAAAGAGAAAAAAAAACTTGCATTGTATCTCTGGTGCCTGTAGAAAGGATCCTTTATTTTATCAGAGACCAAGTTGTATTAAGAAATAGCAAAAAATAAGAACATTTCACTGATAATATTTTAACTATCTAGAAAGCCAATCGAAAGTAATGAAGATAACATGGCATCGGTCACCATCTTCATTGTCATCATCGTCTTACAGGAGTCACAGTTCATCTTGGAGTGACAGTAATTCTAAGAGTGACATATTCAATGAGTATGGTTTGGGTATGACATCCGGGTCCCACTCCCAGACACTGGGGAGGCTTTATGCTTGGGAAAAGAAACTTTATGATGAAGTAAAGGTAACTTTTTAGTTTTTGGCTTTTGATTTTTCTTGTTTGTTAGCTGTTTAATGGGATTTATATGTATGGATGAAGGCTTAAATTCAGTAAACTAACATGGTGTTTAACTAGATACGGCAGTATTGGTGTAGTTCAATAGTAAATGTATTTATGGTCTGCATGTAGTATCTACGTTTGGGTCGTGCAAGGAATAGTGGAATAGGGAATTGAAAATGGTGAAGAATTGTGATTTTAGGTTAGCGTGAGAATAGTAAAAGTGTGATGTTATTTGTAGAAAATATTGTTTGGATTGTATGTTAGGAATAATGATGAAAGATTGAAAAGAACGACAGCATGTTCCATAATAACATTTCTGCATTTGAATGCACCTGTGCTATTTTCCTGTTTTGAAAACAGCAACTATTATACTATTCTTGCTACATCCAAACATATATTGGCCAGTTGTAGGTTGACTCTGTACTGTCATGATGGGGCTAGACCATGTATTGCATTTGCAAGTTGGTATTATTGCTGGTCAAAATTTCCTGTATTTTTCCTTTTCACGTTTGTTGATGTGCTTGCATGTCCAATTGAGGTTAAGTTTATTAGATTTATTATCTCTCTTCAACTTGACAAATGCAAATTTATTATCAGTAGTCCTTAAATGTTTTCCATTTCATTTTCTAAACAGCACAATTCTCTTTCTAACTATACCAAAGTCTGATCATTCCCTTTATTGCAATTTTCTTGGCCATTTGATTTACTTTAGTACTTGTCACTAGTACTTGACAATAACTTTAAGTATGGGCAAATTTACACAACCGGAGTTTGGTGTGCATTATGGGTTATTTATTCTAGATAGTTGAAAATTTTAAATCATTTGATGAATGGATGAACATGCACTGGATTCATCTTTTTATCTACATGATTTATGTGCCTTATAGTCATATAGATCATATGCCAACAGCGTTGGATTTCGGGTTTGAGCTTTAATTTTAAGAAACTGCCAAGATAAATCTATTGTCAAGTGATCCACCCTCTATATTTATACTTGAAATAAAGTGGTTCAGAAGTTGCTGCCTCTATGCTAGAAGGACAGTGCTGTACTAGTATCAGTTCAAAACTACAATTGAAGGAATAAACTAAACCTGAGACAAGGTAACTATACCAATGACGGGAATGGTGTGATTCTACATGCAGCTATCATTAAATTGCCAATTGCTGTTGAATGCTCTTTTTAGTACAGAAAAATGTTGGGGTCAACACAAATTACTACATTGTCCAAATATTTTACAGGCTGGTGACAAAACAAGACAGGCTTATGAGAAGAAATGTGTCCAGCTGAGAAACCACGATGTTAGAGGAACTGACCTTAACTCAAGTGATAAGATGAGAAGTGGGGTCAGAGATTTGTACTCACGTATACTTGTAGCTCTTCGTGCTGTTGAATCCATCTCTGACAAAATTCAAAAGTTAAGAGATGAGGAGTTACAACCCCAACTAGTGGAGCTGATCCAGGGGTAAGATAAATCTCTATTTTACCGCACCAAGATTTGGGCCCACTTTACCCATCTGAGATAGCAGATTCTTTTAAAAGAGTTAGAACCGCATCTATTTCTTTAACAACAGTTTATGACAATGCACTGAAAATGTAGGTGTAAAGAATTTAGTTCGATGAGATATTTGGATCATTTATAGTCATATTGATTTGAATAACAAGAATTCATTCATGTATTAAAACAACTCTAAAATTTTCTAAACTGAAAATTTCCTCTTGTTTTATGTTTCCTTTGAAGACACATTTTCTGTCGTCTGGATATTTTTTTATGTTATTTTGTATGTTCTCAACTCATTGCAAGTGAATGCAATTCACTTCTGTTGATTATACCAGTCAAATACATGGTCATATTATGAACAATAAAATATAACATAATTGCCTTCTTTCAAAGCTGTCCACTGATATAGGTTTATTATCCTTTTGCACTTTGAAATGAGGTGCTGAATGCTCATTCTCTTTTGGATTAACAATTAAATTGCTTTATTGCTATTACTGACAAATTTTGTTTTCTTTTGTACTTCGCCTTAACACAGATTTGCAAAAAATTGGAAGGTTATGCTAGATTCTCATGAGACCCAAAAAGAAATAATGTTCGCGGTGAATTGCTTCACATGTCCAGCTTATGGGAAATTTTCAAATGATGCACAGCGTCATGCAACTGTAAAACTGGAAGCCGAGATCCGTAACTGGAGATCCTGTTTCTCAGCTTATATCTCTGCTCAAAAGGCCTACATTGAAGCTCTTAATGGGTGGCTCTCCAAATTTATCTCACCTGAAACCACCTATTATACCAAACACAAAATTGGTGTACCTCCATTGGTTTTGATGTGCAATGAGTGGGTTATGGGTTTCAGGAAACTACCTGATAAACCTGTATTAGGCTCAATCAGGAATTTTGTGAGGAGTGTGAGGGTACTTTGGATAAAACAAGGAGAGGAGCAACAGCAGAAGAGAAAAGTCGACAACCTTGCTAAAGAGATCGACAAAAAGGTGTATGCATTAAGACGAGCAGAAAATAGGGTTTTGGAGACTAAGTTGCTCGATCATAAACCAGAAACAGATGCAAAACAGAGGCTGGAGCATTTGGTAGAGAGAAAGGAAATGCTGAACAATCTTAGAAAGAGGTTGGAGTCTGAGAAATTAAGGCGCCATGATTGCATGAGAGAGACACATGATGTTACTCTTAACGGGTTCAAGATTGGTTTGGCAAGTATATTCCAGTCGTTGACTGATTTCTCAAAACATAGTTGGAGTTTGTACAACGATTTGCTAGCAAATGTGGAGAAATCAAAGGAGTTTGAAAAGATTGAGGCGGCTAATTTAGAAGGACTAAATGCTATTTCTTCTTAAATTTAATTAAATTATTGCTGGTGGATAAAATCATAGGTTTCTGACTTTGAGGGCTTGTTTGTAAAGCTGTTTGATGTGTTGTAGTCAGTATATGTAATGAAGGGTAATTTTGTAATTTTGATGGCTGACACTCTTTTGTTGTAATTACCGTTTCAATGTTTGCATGACAGAAAATGTTGGCTCTAACTTGACCATCTAGGAATGGTTTATCCATAACAAGAAAATGAGTTACTGAACAGTAGCTTCCTGGCACCCAAGTTTGCTGGTATTGACTAATACCAGTGTGGAAGATGCACTGATTGTAATTGGCAAATTCACGGCTTAAATTATTTAATTGGATGTCAGTCTCAAATTTGTAACTTGAAAACCAGGCATTGTCAGGTCAGTGACTGGAGCATTTGGATGATGTTATTGGTTTCTTCCTAAATCTTAAATCACATGCATATAAGTTTGTAGCATGACATGCAGAGTCAAGGTCTTTGTTGCTTGTTTTGCTTGGTTAAGTTATCTCAATCCAACTAATATGTCAACTTTTTACTGTGAATCTACATTATGATAGATAAATACAGATGGGAAGTTGGACCAAACTGCATTTGTATTGTTTTATGCATGTGGAAGAGCTCTAAAAGTGCAGAACGCTAATCCTATGAATTTGAAAATATCTCCAAAGCCGAAGTCTCACCAAGAAATTAAAGGAAAAAATAATGAGAATTCGGGTATTTGACCGAATAATTTTCAGTGAGTTATTCTTCAGTCAAAGATAGTTAATACGAAATGAAAAATTCCCGGACTATGTACATCTCTTCTAATGAAAGATAGTGATTGCAAAAATAACATATATAAAAATTTTGACATTTTATGATTAAATTGAACACCCAATTAATTCTAGAAATAATTGATTATGCAAGGAGGTGACTGTTGGGGGGACCACTTGACGTGACTTATCATATCTATTTCATTTCTTTTCGATAGGTAGAGATTAGAGAAGAAGTCAAAATAAATTACACTAACCAAAATGTTAGATCAAAAAGATATTTATAAGATACAAGGTACAGGATAGTCGCATGTGTCTGTTTCATGTTGTGCGCCTTGTAGATATTTTAATCGATTAAATGCATCATGCATGGCCAAGGTTTGTTTACCTGTTTAGTTCCATTTATTTGCTCGGAAAAACAGATATGATCATACATGGGCTTGGGATCGATCGTTTCATCTTTAATAAGCTAATAAATGAGGAAACCATAAATGTATCTGCCAAATTGTATTCATGTCTCTTCAACCAACAAATTAAGGAGAATTTGACCAAATCTGGGCTAATAATAAATTAATGATTGCATGTGCCTCAGTTTTTATTTGGATTTCAGAAACATTAGGTGCTTAATTTGTAATTTTGTTTGTTTCTGAAGTCAATACTAAATGTGCTTTTGTCAGTTGTTCAACAAACTATCACCTTCAACTTCCAAATTACGACAAAGCACAATATTACTGTAGAATTAAAGCCATTGCTGTCTATACAGTCAAAGATTACAAAATTCTTTTTATGTAAACTCTGGAAGAGAAGGAATAGATGAATATTCTCTGGAGAAGTATGATATCAAGGCATCGCAACCTCATGAGTGATGCAGAGCTTGAACCTTGATCCAAAAACTGGCTGTACAATTACTACATTGTTTTGTTTTTAGTATTGTTTAAACTGTATGTTTCCATTGTGATGTTTTTAGTGTGTTACAATAAGCAAACACATAACATGTGCTCTTTTGGTAACTTTAATTTGTCTTTCATTAAGATTAATCGGCATGTGCAAATTTCACTTTTATTTTTTTAATAAAAAAAATGAGAGTTAAGTTATCAAATTTTATAAATGTACATAAAATACATTCTATTTGAGTTTTAAATCTGTGATCTTCTATTCGGAGGGCATTATCTTTTGCCACTAAATTAAATGTTGGTTCTCCAAATTTCACTTTTGTCAAAGAAAAATGATTGTGCTTGTTTGATACATTTTAGTACTAATGCCAGCATCTTAATTTTGTGTCGAGCAGAACTAACATGAATTAAACTTGTCAAGTAGTTTGTGAAGTAACATATTAAACTTTTTTTTTCCGATCAAAATGTCATGGCTGAGCATCATTATCCAAAGTTCCTGAACAAAAAGCTCATGAGAATCAATCATTAGTTTAGTGATAAAATGATTTTTTTTGTGTGAAAAGTTACATGCTAAAAATTCGGATGAAAAAGCTTTTTATGAACATTTAAAAATTAGATTGAAAAAAAAACCAAACACAACACACAAAAATGTTCTTACTCTCAAGCCTTGCAGATCTGGTAATCAATGGTGACCACTTCAAAGAGAGAAAACTTTGTTCCCTGTTCAGTGTATTGCCTATTGCGCAAGTTGTATATATTTTTGTTGGTTTATATCTCAATGCCATGAAGAGAAAACCTCGGCTGCCCCTTTGTGCCAGCATACTTCCTTATCTATCTATCCATAATCCATCCATCTAATTAGTATTTTAATTATTTATATATCTACCCCTACCACTATATATAGGTACTTCATGCAATTAAGCGATTTGAAAGAGGAATTGCTTTTAGCATACTTTTAGGGAACTTATTAATGATTGTGGGGATTGGTTAAAGAAGAACACCGCATTTCTGGATGTCGTTAATTCTCTCTCTACTTAACACTTGGCAAATCCAATGTCAGATACTTCTTTTTTAAGTAAATCTCCAGTTACTGGAAAATTTAAATAATACTCCTAGTTTTGAAAGAACAGGGGAGTTATACATGAATTCTGAACACATGCATTCAGAAGTATTTATTAAACCTACAATTGGGCCAGAGATTAGAACACTAAATATGAACATTTACATTTATAGATATGAAGGAATGATTGACGTTCAATCAATAATTCTGATGCACCAACCTAATTTTGCTATTATTTTTGGCAGTATGAATATTGTTGTTATTTTTTATAAACCAGGGTTATGAAAAGGAAGAAATTAGTATATTTGAGAGATCTGGCACCAAATTAGTTTGACATCTGGCCTCAGAATTCTCTCTAACAATTAGTATGGACTGTTTTATGTGATGATGATCATTGTAAAGCGAACTGTGTGCCAACCCTTTCTTCTTCAGAATGGGTTGGCACTAACTGGAATAGGTCAGATAATTTAGAATGTTAAAGTAGGTGCATTACGTACGAAATCATATGATTTTGGTCACTGGTGTAGACCATACATATCTTGGCAATATACTAGTGCTCAGTGGGAAAGGGTTTATGTGTATAGAACTATCTGAAAAACTTATGTCATACATAAAGGGAATGAAATGTTCCATACTGTCATCACACCATACTGCGGATCTGGTCAAGTTGGTACCAACTACAAGGGTTTTCTCTGCACCAAATTTATTGCCTTTGAATTCAGACCGTACCACTTCAACAGTCTCTTTGCCTATTGAATTTTCAACGGTCCAATTGAAGCAACATGTTAAATGCACTGGTAACAATAATTCAATTAACATATCTGATGATGCAGGTACCCAGTACTGATATTCTAACTTGACAAAACAAAACAAATCGCACTCAAATTCAAAACCTCCACGCAAATACTCACATGAATCACCGTATGATTCAGACATTCTAAAAAACTAAAATATCATAATAATTAAAAAAAGAAAGGAGATGCACGTTTTCCCTTCTTCATCCATTTCTTTAACAACTCAGAGACTTATTAACTAAGTATTAGCAAATGCAACTCACAAATGGTTCGAGGCAAAGTGTTGTTTCATCTGAACACTCCATAAAGGAATAAAAGATCATATATATATATATATATATATATATATATATATATATATATTTTTATTTATTTATTACTACACAAAAAATATCATACATGACAAAACATCTCTAGAATCTATCAGATCTGTTAATGTTTTAGTACTATATAATGAACAAACTCACCTGTCCAACACAGACAGACCACACATGCCAAACAAATTTATACATGTCAGCATATACTAAATCTATCAAAAATTCATCTAAAAGATGCGCCTACACATAGGACACGAGCCGTGCTTCAGAAGCCATTCATCAATGCATGGTAGATGAAACATGTGCTTGCAATGTGGCAAAACCCTAGCAGTATCTTTCAGTTGAAAATCCTGAAATATCATAATAGACCAGATACATATTAGAACCATTCCAAATACCCATCACATGTATTTCTTTTTATCAATACTTACAGGTATGCTGAGGAAAATTTTACTATTAGATAGATATTTTCTAGAAAGTAGATAAAATAACTTCCTTTCTAAAACCAAAAATAAAACAGACCTGAAGGCAGACTGAGCAGCTGATTCTCTCACCAGAAGCATCAACAAGGTTAAGGTGATTGAATTTAATCACAGGAAGTTTGTCAATCGAGTTTTTTGCCATTCCGCTCGAATTTCCACCAGTTTCAAAAATATCAATCACCTCCCTAAACGGCAAGTCTACAGCATCCATCTGTCAGAAAAGAAATTTATTTAATTTTAAAAGGCGCAATCGAATTGATGTTGGTTTCATGTTAATCACATCATTGATCTTTTACACCTATATAGAAATCTTTATCTCCCTCATTTTGATATTACACTTATATATAAGAGCTATCTTTATCTCACCAATTTTAATGACACTTAATTTTTTATTTGATATCTTTATCTCACCAATATTTATGTGTACCCTAAGTGTACTTTTAGTGGGTTGAGCTCAAGATCTTTATGTCTGTATTTGTTTTAATGTACCTGGCTCTCTACAGCATGTTGCACTGCTGGATCGACTTTCTCACGGACAAGTTGACCAGTCAAAAGGCTATACAGTACTCCCAGCTGGAAATAAATATTAATTTAATCAAATATAAAACAAAGATAAAATACAAATTTTAAAACAAATACTTTGCTGTGTCACAATACCATGTAACAATACATACTTAACCTATTTTGTACGGCATGTTGTTAATTCAACAATCCGTCTATAAGCACCAATTTGATATTCTCTATTGACTAAATTGGGAACTCTGAATAGTCACATTGTTCTGAAACTCAAGCAGGAAGAAGAGGCTAACTAAGCAATATTAGCTGTACCAGTAACTAATCAATCTTATTCCAAGTTGAAATTCCTACATAATTCAAGTTAAACCACTAACCACATATACAATACTCCAAATTCCAGAAGAGTTGTTGCGCCAGATGGCGAATGAACGTTCGACCACTTCCATGGCAACAAGTGCGCCTGACACTGCACCGATTCCAGTCCCCCCAAGGACACCGCTTTCAGTTGCAAGGCCAATCAGAGCGCCCGTTACGGCACCCAGAAGTACGCCCACTAGATTAGAGAAGAACTATTAATTCTAAGATGTGATCAGAGAAAATGAATGCTGAGAGTATATTGTCAAGCTTCAAGCTACTGCTTGCAGTTTTCATTTGTTTTTTGGATATTGAGAGGGGCTCAGGGGCAAGTAGAGCTTTGATTCAAGGACAAGGAGGCAAGGAATCAAGAACATTTATGCAGAAAATAATTGCAAAAATTAAAAATACAAACAGAAAAGAAAAAAAAAGAGATGCTTCCATTAACCATTGGCATATTGATTGGCACCTACTATGTGAAATTATCTGAAAGCAAACTATGACATGTAATTATAGAATCCGGGAGAGGAAAACTTGATCTAGAAGTCTTATTCGGTCAGACGATCTTATTAGTACTAAAACCAATCAAGTAATTTCATTTAATGAAAACAAGGTTTTTAAGAAAAGAATGTTAAGGTTTCAGTTGAATCATCAAACCAAACAGATGTTTTGGGGAAAAGGGCAAAAATTGAGCAAAACTACATAAACTCCATTCAACTATCCGTTTTACTGAAATTGAAAACAGAAAACCAGTCCATTGAATAATCAAGGGAAGAAGAATTGATCAAACAACCAACCTGATGCAAATATACAGGTAATCACAACTTCAATAAAACCTCCCAAAATTCGACCAAAAGTAGACGAGGACGAGTTTCCTCTTCTATCAGCGCTTCTTGAGCTGCTATTGAAGGAAGAGAGTGGATTCAGACGATTAGAAGAAGAGGAGAAAATGGAATCCATGATTTTGATTTTGCTCCTAGTAGGCTAGTTAACAGAAATGGGGAATGGTGGGGAATGACATATAAAAGATGCAAGAGACCAAGAAAAAATTGTTACCTATATTTATTGTGGGTAGGTAGGTGTGTTAAAAGTGATTTCATTTTCGTTTCGTTCTCCTCTTTTCTTTTTCTTCATCCAAGACATCACCGCTCCAACTTTTTTTTTTTAATTTTTTTGCACGAGAACCCTTGATAAGTACATATAGAGGTTTAAATAACTCTTGGGGTCAATTCGGACAGGAATAATCCGTGATCGCTATTTGGATCGTGTTTTAAATCCGAAATCCGAATCATATCTCAAATCTGAACTGATCCAGATCGTAACTTAGCGTGGTTCTATGATGGATTGAATTGAGATTTTTTTAATCTTGAATCGCTTTAACCGATTTATCATAATCTGTGATCCAAAATTAATCTAGACCGTGATAATCCATCTCGAACTATGATGATCTGACTCACCACATATATACGTGCAATTAAGTTGAACTGATTCATTACAGTAGCATAAATCCAACATTTGGTTGTGCTGGTTTTGTCAAAAACAACAGCATTTGATGTACGAACTCTAGATACCTAATATTTAAAAGTTGCATCCACATCTTCTTAGTATATTCTCCATCTGGATGTCATTAGTTTTGTCTACACAAAAGCAAGATTTTTAAATCAAAGCTTGAGCGTTTGTTTGGGGATATTGGAGCAAATTATATAAGAAGCATTGTGAATTGAGGGATTCCAAGATTCCAGAAGATTGATAATGGAAACCATGAATAAGGTACAACCATTTAGAAGTGACCTTCAAGAAAAAACACACAAAAACAAAATATAAAAAACATGAAAATAACACTGGCAAAAAATTTCTATCCTTAATACATCTAGAAGTAATTATTTAACATTGTAATTTACTTTCAAAACGGTTAAAAGACATGGCTTAAATAATGGAACTAGGCTGCACGGATCATAAAAAAAAACTGTTTGAACCGCTCATAGTTGGACCGGATTGCCCCGTACCCAGTCCGTCCCAATCCGTGGGGTTTAAGACGGGTTAGGTCGGAATTGAACCGCTCTAACTGGATCAACAAACCGTGCTAACTCGTGATTCGTGTTTACCTTGTGGCCCGAGGGGATTTGGATCGGACCGTCCCGGACTGAATCGTTGTTGTTATTGTAAATAATTCTCAAAATTATATAAAACTATATTTGTCAGTTTGCAAGATAATTACATAAGTACTTAACAATTTCTTAAAATTTGTGAAATGCAGGAAATAAGCTTAAAGAAACGAATATATGTATGAAAATCTCAAGATATAGTTTGGTTAGATTAAAATTTTAATATGTAAAGGTAATCAAAATAGTATTGAGTTCAAACTAATCAAATAGAGACTTTATACCCTAATCGTTGTAATGGACACTTCTAACCGTTATAACGGATTAAATCGGTCATGTATAAAAATTGTCCAAATTGCTCTAGAACCTCCTCATACCCTAACTGTTGCAACGGATCTCACATCCGTTGTAACAGATGATCTCAAGATAAATTTAGCCTCTAAACATTATAATGGATCCTAATATCCGTTATAACGGAATAAGTCATATGTATACAAAACTTGACCAAAAAGCTTCAGAACAAACTTCTCTCATATCCATCGCAAAAGATCTTACATCTATTGCAACGATTAACCTCGCTAGAGTTACCATGACCTAATCGTTGTAACAGTTCTACCAATTTCTTATCGAATTTTGAATAGCTAAACCCTAACCGTCAAACTGTCCAAAGGAAAACTCCATTGTCTACTGTCTAAATCTCAAGGCTATTTTGAATACCTCTTTTAGAGTGTTAGTGAAGTTAGAACTTAATTGTTTTTATTAGTGAGATCGTTTATTTTCACGTTGTCTGTTTACTTAATGTAAGAGACCGTGATTCATAGTTGTAAGATTTTATTATAGTGACTCGGCCGAATTGACAATTAATGATTACGGATCTAAAAATGTAGGCTCATTTTAACCGAATTTCATTATATTTTATGTTCTTTCTCTTCTCTCTCTATTTTTTTATTTTATTTCTTTATTTATGATGTGTGAATTTAATAGTAGATCCCTTACAAAAAATATAGTTATCACTCTAAGTACATATTATTCGATTTTCTATCCGGAGCTTTCCGTATGTAAATTTCTTTGTAATATTCACTTTTTCTTTGGGATATTTTAGTTTTCCTTTATAATTTTTTCGAAACGAAATGGAACAGAGCAAAGCAATTTTTATCTGGGAGAATTTACCTTTTGTGCCATGAATTTCTACAAAAAAATTAAATTAAATTAAATCAATTTTAATTTTTTGTTTTCTATGTTTAAAATAAAAATAAATATTTTATTCCGGGATCAAATAAAACATCCTCATAGATCAAATTAGTTTCTTAAATTTCAGATATCAAATTAGTTTTATATAAAAAGTTCAAAGATTTATTTAGTATACTTTGAAGTTTAAGGACCATAGATATAATTGAAAGTTTAAGGACAATTAATTTTTTTTTGAAATTTCATATCTTCTACTTTTTATTTTATTAAAAAATATGTCCTCTCCAATAATAATAAAGATGGAAACTCATAAAAACTACAAGATATATTATATTTGTCTGAATTAGAAAACTACTTTTTTGTTTTACTTTACAATTATCATACGAGGAAAGGCAATTGGTTTAGTATCTAAGCATGTTGAATGATTTGGAATGATAAAAATAACACTATTTTAGAGGAAATATTATTTAATCTAATTATTTTATTTATGTTAATATTTTATTTTTATATTTTCATTACAAGGGAACCTTCTGGGAGTGACTAGTTGTCCGAGTATATTCAAATATGAAAAGTTGATCCCAATTTGCATAAGTAGATCTACAGTGAATTTAAAAGATTATTTAATGATTTATTGGATCAGTATACATGAAAGATTCATTTTATTAAATATTTTTTAAGGTTATTAATAGCAAATGTATATGATAAGTGATAACAATTATATTTTCTATAGTAAATTTTATATCATAATTATAATAGTTAGATTAGTCTCAATAGTATATATCATGTAATTGAACCACATTGGTTTAATATATATATATATATATATATATATAGTCCGACTATGGTGATTTGCAAAGCACAGAGGCGTTGTATGCTTTGCGTTCTATTTTTAATTTTAAATCATAAAAAATCGATCCGAACCGTTCAATTTAATGTTCATATAAAAATCTATTAGTAAACCAAATTTTATATTTTTTAGAATTTTTTTTCCTATTTTTCTGATGAGGAGAAAAATGACTTGATCTGAGAATTCTGGTTCATCCAAAAATGATGATTTTCTCTCTATTAAAAAAAATAGCAAATAAATTTCAAAAAATATAATTTTGGTTTACTAATAGATTTTGATATGGAGATTAGATTGAGCGGTTTAGATCAATTATTTTTGACTTAAATTAAAAATAAAGCGCAAAGAACACAACATTTTTGTACTTTGCAAAACATCATTGCCTAATTCTCTCTCTCTATATATATATCATGTAAGGTAGTTAAAATTGTATTTTGCTCTTAGGTAATACTTTGTAATGTAAATTGTATACATTTTAATCGTATTAAATATATATTTATTATAAAATCTGAAATCTTATATCCATTATATAAATAAATATAGATCTGAATTTGAATTCATAAATTTTAATTAAATATGGATACATATATGAATCTTATAATTTTTTTATGAATTTGCATTTAAATCATGCCAGGCTGATTGAAATTCGATCCATTAACCGTCCTACGGACACAATAGCTGTTGAGGAGATAAATGATGTCCCAGGAGACCCTCCACTGGCAAGATGTGCATGATTAGGCTCGGCTGGGACTTTTATGTTTTGTGCCGATTGATGTTTGATTTGTGATTTAATTTCTAGTCTTTGTTTTGAATATTATGACGCGCTAACCGATTATGTGGGATATTTTGTGTTGGCATTTAGGGGGGGGGGGGAGGTTATCTTTTAATTTGATTTTTACTAGTATATTCTCGGAAAGATAAGTAAATTGACAAGTTTATAAAAAAAAAGCCTGTTTTTTTTTATTGGTTTTATTTTTTTTTAAATTGAATAACCCAGAATAAAAAATGAATCATCAAAACAAATAATAGCATATTTTAGGGTCATTTGTTAAAAAAGTTCCAATAACTCGGTTTAATTTATTGTTTCTTAACGGCGAAGGTTCAAAGGACTGGTGGTCGTGATTGATATTTAGAGCGGAAACGCGTCAGTTTGATAATTAATTTAACTGATAACTCGGAAGCTTCTATTTAAATGTTTTGTCAAGACATTACCCATCTTGATGTTAGGTGTGTTGCTCATGCGATAAAAAAACTTTTCTTTTTCCTCTCTCTCTTTTTTTTTTTTTTTTTTTCTCTGATATCATTTCTTAGGCCTTCTAGAAGAAGCATCAAATTTACTGCCTTTCTGTTGATATTTGGTAAGCGTGGTAGCACTGGCGGATCAGGGGGTTAGAGGGCCGGACCCTCATTTTTTTAAAAACGTCTGTAAAATATATATAATTTTATAAAAATATAAAAAAATCTGTATATCTATCTTTCTTAATATTTTTTTTCTCGTAATAAATATCTGAATCTTCAATCTCGATTCTCTAATTTAAAATTCTAATTTCAATCCTGCATAGTAGTATGAGACATTGACAAATTTACTGCAACTTATTTTCAAATCATGGATTGCTTTTGACAAATTTACTGCGACTTATTTTCAAGTCACGGATTGCTTTTGAAGATTAAAATGTAAATAAATACATCATCACGTTCTCTAATATCTTTTTACGATAGGTCAGGTGTTTCATTTGACATTGCGTAAATGTCATGCTGAGATGTGTAACAATATCGTAATCACTATTTGGCTATTTGCTAAGGGAGCTAATACACATGTACACTTTGTTGATATCATTATCGATTCAGACTTAATTATGCATATTATTTTAATAATTTTATTATATTATTTATTTTACATAATACTGTTATATTCACATTAAATGAATTATTATGTATATTAGTGATATTAAAGAAGTATTACACAAAATGAATGAGGAGGTGGATCAAGAGGAGTTTGACCCTCAAGCCCTAAAAAATTAGTTAAATTGTGTAGTTATTGAAAAATTTTAGTAATAAAATTTAAAGTTTTCAGTGTTCCGAGCCTCGACCCCCCAATCATCTAACGACTCCAATAATTTTCTTTCGGTCTCTCTATTCTTTAATTCTGATTCCGTCCCTCAGCATGCATAATAACTCTGTACCGATGACGTATCAACAAACAAACGTATCCCTCAAATATTTTTCTTTTGCTAATATCTTTCTGAAATGTAAAAACGTGATTTATGTAATTTCCAAACAATTTTGTTGGTTTCTGGACTTAATCAGAAAGCTTACTCATTGTAATTTGTAAGTTAGTGATATCAATTTTGACGGTACATATAAACTGTCACGATATCATCTCTCTTCTTTTCCAAGTTTTCTTATATCAGGATTTAGGGATAAAGACGTGACAAAATATCTTCACAAGAGAAGTACCTCATTCACGCAAAAGGGAACAGGATCAGCTGCCCCACTGGTGGGCAGGATGTTCCTGCCCGTAATACTGAATTTACAATGAACACATGATATCTATTTTCTATTCAATTAATTGAATTTATAAAGGATGAATTTTTTTAGAGGTCACTTTGATATTTATCCATTTTTAATCACTAATCTTTGAAGTTTATCTATATTTGATAACTCCATTAGTTTTTTCATTTAAATTTAACAATTTAAGGCTATCAGTGAATAAAAAAAGAAACCTCCATTTTGACATATTAGTTGCCCGCCTTGTTCATCCTTTATCACCGAAATGAAATATCAAAAAGTATCTTGATTTAAACAGTTTCTGGTACACTTCAGAGGAAATGAAATTATTTCCAATTTTTTTTGTTATAAAGCCTAATCAGGTTTTCATATTAATAGTTGCCTTATTTAATTGATTGGTTAATGATAAAAAAAAATAAAGGGGAAGGATTACTTGACAATGGTTATATTGACAATAATGACAATGGATTTTCAAATAAATATGAAAAAATCTTATGGATATGTTCTTCTACTTATAGATTGATGGTGATTCAAATTTTATGCAATTTCATTATTATTTCATAGTCCATCAAAGACCGATAAATTATAACTGTTGTAAATTATATAAAATTATGATGGTTCTTGATGGAGTATCAAATGATAATGAAATTTCATAAAATTTGAATCACCACAATCTATAAGTAAAAGAACATATCAATAAAGTTTTTTTTTCTATTTTTTTCTATTTTTTTCATATTTATTTGAAAATTAATTGTCAAAGTTGTCAAGATAACCATTGTTAAGTGATCTTCACCCAAAAATAAATAGAACTTTGTGTAATTCGTGTGAAACACACCCACTTCTATGTCAGAAAATGCGATATCATCTTCTACATTTCATAACAATAAGTAATTGATTGAGGATTTTTAATGAATTGTCTATAATGAAAATCATGATATATTTCTAGACTCGATATATTGATTAATTAACATATTTATTTTCAAAATTAATTTCCAGCCATGATGCAATTTAAAATTGAATCTACAATCAAGGAATATAAGGAACAACCTTAGTAAACAAAAATTGATGATAAATACTAATCATTATTCCGTTCTGTTTGTAACATATAGAAATATACTAAAAAAATAAATTATAAATACAAACCATTCTTTTATATTAAGATTTTTGTTTGTTAACAATCGTCAAAATATTCCTGAAAAATATATAATTAGGCTCATAATAATTTGAAAATGAAGCAACAGACGCTCATTGTTTGTAAATTGAAATAACGAAAATAAAGCAAAACTAGATAAAAAAATATATTTGTAAATGTAAATGTTTGAAAAATTAAATGGAATTAACATAGTTCAAATCTATTAATTGGATAGAAGAGGGATGCCATATTGCCATGTCTTAGCTACATACTGGTAAATAGCATTATGGGCAGGAAAATCCTGCCCACATGTGGACAGCGGATTCCAATCCACGCAAAATAATTACAAGAATTTATAAACTACATAATTCTTCTACGCAACGCAACTACTTGATAAGGTGAGGCCATAACCGATTAAGTGAATTAACCAATACGACATTGCCAGCTGTCCGATTAGCATCATTCGTAGAAGTTCACGTGTCGAGAAGTTATTCAAATCCGTAAACAATATATTTCGTAGATGAAAATTAATGATAATCCACAACTTTATTCCAATTTTCTAACAGAAAATGGCGGCAAACCTTTTCTTTCCTTTCTCCAATAGAAAACCCAAATCTATACTCTTTACCATAATTAACCTCTAGGTCTCAATCATACCAAAAAAAAAAAAAAATTTCTCTTGCGTTACATCCAAGCTCTAATACTCCCCCCAAAAAAACCAACTTATATCAGCATAAATTGTTGCTCTAATCTCTTGTTAATTCATCATTGAAAACCAATTTACCCTTTTTGTTTGAAACTCAATTGTCTTCTTTTATCCTCTAATTGGCGATGTAATCAATGTTGAGATTTTAATTAATTAAAACATCGTGTTTTATTATTATGAAATTAATAAAAAGTAATGGACCGGCCAACCATTAATCTCATACAGCAGAGCAAATATTTGACATATATGACAAACGGTCATTAGACTTTTTGTTTGATAATTAATTTGTAATTTAGACACCAATTAATTACTCGGTGCTAGCTGACCAATCATTAAACCACATTATTTTCACGAATACTTTCATTTACCAGCATAGCATCAGTGAGATATGTGTGTGAAAGAGAATACATATCATAAAATAAAATTGCACAATCCCCTGTTTGCAATTAAATTTGACTTCTCTCTTTGAAAGGAGATCGCCGGAAGTCCGTTGCACTAGTGGGGTTTACGGTGTGCTTCGACAATTTATAAGAACAATTTGCAATTGAGAGGATTCATCAATTAGAGTTTGCAATTTCTAATCACTGATTTTATTATTTAATTTTCATAGGCATAATTTTAGTACAATGTTTAACAATCTATGCTCATAAGGTGTTCGATGCAATTCCCATGAAAATTTGGCACTTCGCACTTGCATTAATCACATATCCAATTCAAGGCGTGACAAAATTCATAAAGCAAAAACTTGATTTGGTGAAATAGGAAAATATATTTTGTGCTCTCAAATGCCAAGTTAACTGTTGTGGTACAGCATGGCTGTAGTGAGAGAAGCAGTGCCCAACTGAATAAAAAAAATGCTGGCCAACGAATTTAAGCACTAACGACTCAAGTAACTATAATTTGTGTCATTTCAACTTGTCCTCATCCGTTTCTTCTCTTTGGCCAATGGGCAATGGACTTACAATTGTGAGCAAAGGCGCTTGCATGAAATGTAATCGATTGGATATGGCTCTTGACGCTGTCCTTAGTTTGGAGGTTAAATTGCAATTTGTGCTGAGATGCATGTACTGCCAGTATTAATTACAGTCATGATTGCTAACGCGTGCATGTATTAATTGCACAGGCCATGTGTAGGTGTTAAATCAGAACTGTACCGTTGGATGGTCTTGTAGATGTACATTGAACCTGTGCATCAGGTGTTATCAAAGAGGTATAGATATATATTTTTATGATCAGTTGTCATTAATATTGTCTCTTCTGTATTGTCATTTTTTAATTAAATTTGTTAAATTTTGTTCACACATGAGGCGGTACAAATTCAATCAAAAGAACTTTGTAGAAAATAGGCTATGATTTTTGGGCCCTTTGCATTACAGAGAGCAGTTTTATTGAAATACAAAACAGAAGATGTACAACCCAAAGTTGTTTCCTAGAAATGAGAAAATAAAACCCCATGAGAGAGAGAAGACTGACGATATAGCTATATTTTGCAAATAAATAAATAAATAAAAAATGAAATAAAAAGTACCAAGAAAAGAAAAAGCAGAAACCAACTCCCAGAGCAACTATTGTGACCATAAATAAAAAGGACGGCCTCTTATAAGATGGAGGGGATGAGATTTTTAACCATGCTCCACAAATGTTAGTACAATGGGAAGGTGAGGAATGAGGGATAAGAATTAATATCGTCTACTGCTCATTAATCTAAAATTAAACCTTATGAATTGAGTTGAGGATTTTTAGAAAGGTGTGTCTTCAACTCTCCTTCGTTCCCTTCCTTCCCTCTTCACAAGAACAGTATATAAGTTGTCATTTCAAGCCACTTCACTGGAGCTTCTTTTTGTCGCATTTTCTTGCATCTAAATTTTCTGCAGCCTAAATTGCTGAAAACACTTAGAATAAAGATCGGGGTACATTCCCACGAGCATGGTTTTTACACTGGTGGTCATCTGCTGAACTGACTTGCTCCAGTGCAGATTTAGGTTGCTTTCTATTCCAATCAGTACCGTGGGAAGAATTTCTTTTATTACATTTGATGCCAATTTTATGAAATTTTCATTGTTCCATAGGTAAAGTGCCCTTTCTGCAACCTGAGAAACAAATTTATGACTATTAAATAACTGTCAACCTATTTGTATCCTGTACTGGTCTATTAGGAAAAACATCAAATGGTAATCAATCAAAACCAACTATTGATTTGATTTTTAATGAGGAACAACTTAGAACGGCGGCCTTCAAATTGGTAATATTCAGGGTATAAGTGAATTAGTATCTGTATCATCATGGAATTATAATTTTCTGGTTTGATTTTGGTCAGTGTCAATAAGGTGAAGTCCAGTTCCATCATGGTATGGTATCATCACTGCAGCTGACTGATACACTAATCATCCACAGGAATGAAATTCTTAAATAAAGATAACTATCAAAGTTACGCAAAAACAGAAAAATCAGAAACCTGAGAATTGTGGCTTGTCGAAGACTTAGCAATCCGAAAACATAGCGCTACAACCAATTTCTCAAACTGTTCTGGTACAGGTTCCAGCACCTCCACTAACTCCTCCAATTCACCAATCATTAGAACTTCCTTCTGACAATTTGTCAGAGGCCAACACCTTAGAACTTCCTGCAAAACCACCTCTGCCAATTGCATTTCCTTCTTCACAAATTCGATGACACAATAAAATAACTGCCTATGGTATACTACCAAGCCCTTCGGTTTATGCAAAGGTATTAGTACTCTCTTGAGAAACATCTTATGTTCTTCTTTTAGCGGTATGGCAAACCCATGTATTATGCTTCCATATATTTCTAACAACTCACTTATTCCGAAGTACCTCTCATTGATAGGTTCTAGAGCAAAAGATAGAAATACATTATTCATTGATTTACGCATGAAGGATCTTTCATGTGTAAATTTGGTGTATAACATATGGTATATGGCTTTTAGCTTAACACGTTCACGTGGGTCTTCTGATTGGAAACGTACCAGTAGATTCGATAGAAATGTACGGTTGAGTTGGTTTCTTTTTAATGCCTTTGTGTCGGTATTTGATATTAAAGACGAAAGAATATCATAGATTATTTCAAGATGAGGCCATGATGGTAGAAGTGTCAGTAGCGGTAAGTCATCTTCCAAAGGATCGAATGGCGGGTATTGGCTTGTTGGTACAGGTAGGGGCTGGAAAATATTGGTTGCAATCATGGATATGAGAGGATTCAAAATTTGGCTTTGTAGGGTTTGTGTACTGGTATGAACAAATATTAGGATTTGAGAGAGGTTGTCTTGCTTTTCTTCTTGATCAGAACTGGATTCAGCCGGGTCAGCAAATGTGAAGAGGCGGTTGCACTCATAAATAATTTGGAGCATCTTATCAGTCTCTGGTTCAGTGAATGGTGGCCGGGGTAATTCAGTCGCTCCGGTAAGGGCATTTTTGTACTTTATGTCTTGATTGAAGAGGTCTCTAAGAGTGATGGAGTTTTTCCTCTTGAGATAGGGTTTTGGGGCACCCATAGCTTTGGTTCTGTTTGTTTGGCTCTTCAAATTAGAGACTGGAGAGTGCTGATATAACTTGTACACTAATGCTCTTGAGGTGTTTATGTGTGAGGGGAGAGACTGAGAGGAAGATGATCACAACATTGACAGTCTCTGACAAATTTTTCGAAAAAAAGAGAAAGATGGTCTGGTCTGAACTTTTGTCTATTTGTGTCATGGGGGTTTGGAGTGGTTAGAAGATGGCTCCAAGTTGAACGGTTCTGAAATTATTTTTTTACTTTTTCTTTCTGTTATGTGATGTGGTGAGTGAGAGAAAAACGAGAGAAGACAGAGAGTGGACGGTGGTCATAAATCATGTAAACACGCCAATAATTCAGTGTATTCATACTGTAGATATAAACATGCCAATGACATATACCATATTCGTGACCAATGACCATATCCAATTTCAGAGAAAGCACATAATGAAATAAAATAAAATAAAATCAGCGAACAATATTAATTTTAATGAGATCCATTTCCGAGCAGCATAGTTTTAGTTCTATTTTATGTATTTTTATTAAATGGAGGAAGATCATAAATTTCTACCCATTTAATATCCATAAATTTAAGTCTTTTAGTCTCTTAAAAATAATTTCAATAACTGATAACTAGAGCTACCAAGCCGTTTATGCTATCTATCAATATCCATATTAGGAAAAAAAAAGGAAGAAACTTGGAACTATGGATGCCCCTTTTGATAGTGCAAATTGTGGTGGTGTATTAGCTCAGTTTTAAATTATGAAACCTTAATAAGGAACCTCTATGCTTTTCAAAGTGGTAGGCACATGTCTTATGTCTATACATTCCTGTTGTTCGGTATGGTGTGGATTATGGAATTGGATTTATTAGAGAGGCATTGCTTTGTTTCCATCTAAACTGAAGAGTACCAAACCGCCAGTCCTCTGAAATTTCTTATTTTCAGCCTACGAAATTTCTTATTTTTTCTTTTCTTTTTTGTAGAAAAAAAAATTGATGGTTGTGCCCACAGACGTTGCTTATTTGTTTAGACTATTTGGAAACAAAATTATTTTAGCATTCATAATCAAGATATTTTCTATACTTTCATATTATGTAGTACCTTATAGCCATTAGAAGGTTAATTTTGTGTATTTCGTTGTTGAAAATATGGCTTTCTGTTAATGTTATATATTTCTGTTTTCATTAAGATTAATACTGTATATTCCGTTTAGTATAATTTAACGAATTCTATTCAAGAAACACATTTCATGCAATGATTCATAATTTTAACTCTGAGTTACTAAATCATGCCATTTTTCTGTAAGGAAACATGTCTGATCCGGAGTCAGTACACTGAACCATGGAAAATTAAAGTAATTTTGGGGATACTTCATATCAAAATGCAAACTAGTTTGGTCTTGGTCAAAATTTAAAGGTCTGTTTGACACCTCAATTTCAAAATAGAATAGTAAAAAAATACTATTCGGAATGAAAACATATGTGAAACATAATTTGGAAGAGGCTTGTCCAATATTTTGACTCATAAATTGCCTGCTCAGAACTCCAAAAAAGGGTGTTGTAATACTTATTTCTGTTAAATGATTTATTCCTAATATTTGTAGTCTTAATTATGTGGTTCCAACTCTATCCATTTGTGTGATGCTAGAACTTATTTCTTATGTTGTAATGTATAATTTGGTCTTAATTTATCCACTATGTAATATTAGAACTTTATTTCTTAGTACTTACATACTTTATTAGATAGCATTAAATAATTTCGATAATTTTTAGTACTACGTCTGTTATTGTCTGTTGTTGAATACAGCTAACAACCTTATGAAACTACTAGTACTATCGAGCCATTGATATTATTGGGATTGATATACACAAAATGTAACTTCAATGATTGTTGGTGTCATTCGAGAAAATAATGATATTGATGTTATTGGATTTATAAATACAAAAGCACCTTTACTGGTTGTTGGAGTCCGAAAATAAAATAACGATGGATAGAATATATGATTGCTTTGATTTAGATTTAGATATTGGGGAAGACCATATTTTCATTTCGTGTACATGAAACAGTAGAAATTATAAACATATTGGACTCAATAGAAGTTATAAACACATTGAACTTAAGAGTGTCTGATCATTTCTGGGGGAAGCTAAAATATATATATTTTTTATGTCTTAACTTATGACATAAGACTGATTTAGTAATGATTTTGTTAAATTCAAGTTCAAAATATTTGGCATTTAAAATTTTCTAACAATGTGGCAGAGAAAAAACGATAGTTCCTATAAATGAAACTAATTGATATAATTGTTTTGAAACTGGGCATAGGTGAAGGATTTTCTGGTCTTTTCTTAATATTTCTTTCCACAAATAATTTAGTCTCGATCATATTAATTTTCAAATGTAAGAATTGACTTTATGTTTTCTCATTTACAGATATATGCAAGGTGGAGGATAGAGCTACAACCATGATCAATTTCTGTTAAGTTAGCATCATTTATAATTCGGACTTGAAACCAATTTATTGTTAAATAATTACTTTTTTTAGTGGTCCTATTTTTACAATAATTTTGTGATTTGCTTTTCAATTTTAGCAATATATTGACTTATCCATATGACATATACATGGTGTATGATAGACTGATAGAGCTACGAGCCTGAAACTATGATCATAGAGTTGACATTATTTCTCATTGAAATCAAAGATGCATTATGCTTTTTTTTATTAAATAAAGAAAATTAATTATTTTTTATTTGAGATCTCGTAGCAACGCACGGACATTATGCTAGTAAAAATTATGTAGTTTTGTTGATGGAAAATTTTCTTACCTTAATTATTTTTAAACAAATCTTTTTGTGAAGTTTTATATTTCAATGTTGAAGTTGTGTAAATTATCTTGCAAGAAATAAAACATAAATTAAATGCAATTTAAAATACATGACATCTCTTACAATTTTTTTAATAATAATATCATATGTATACTTTGAAACAACAAGAAAAATATTATGATTTAGTTGATACTAATTAAGAACTACAAGATACCTTTCACAAAATGTTAATTCTATCGATTTGCAAAGGCATTTAGAATTGTTTTTTGCTATTTAATATTTATCAGATAAAAATGACATATGTACCACCCTATATTTATAACGCTATTTGTGTTGTGACTCTTTAATTCAAAAATCGAAATAAAATGTCATACAGAATGCTTTTCCCTCCATTGAGATACAAATGAATTAGCCATACATTTTGTTCTCTTTTTCTTTTTATATCTCTGACTTCATATCAGATTTGCCAGCCAAGAACTGCCGCCCTATTTAACATTTTATTATATGAATATGAGTACAAGGATGGTTTTAATGCTTCTATTTCTTTTTACCTCTATCAAACCACCGTAATGGCTAACTGTGATTTTTTTACTTCACTCCATGCAAAGTAAATATAAGGCTAATAATAATTCTCAAGTATTTATCCTCATATTTTATCCTTAAAGTTGACTACTAAGAGTTAAAAGTAGTCATTTTAATACTATTTATACCATTAATGTTATTAATATTAAATGAAAAAATAATTATATGTCTCTGAGAAAATTTTCAAAATTGACTACAGGAGCTCTCCAAATAAAAAACATCAAGATTAACTATTTGCAAACACAATGCATCGCTTCGAGCTATTTATAGTTATCATATTAACTATTCATAGTTATTATAAGAGATCTTTATATTGACTTAAATAGCTATTAGTTTCTACTCTTCAATGTCATTTGACTTTTAAATATGCCTCAATGAAAAGGTGTCAAGTTTATGCAATATCCGGTCCAAGCTATTTATAATTGTTAAAAAAGTTATTTATATTGACTGAATTGATTATTGATAATTATTCCTATAACTTTGTAAATATTCAGTATGTAACAAGAGTGGGCCGACTTTTGAGTGAAACAAGAGCGGATCTAGCATTAATCAGGGCGGTGGTCAAATTTTGAAAAATATTTTTTTTTTAATTATGATTTTGTTAATTTGTTCTTTCTGGGTCTACTTTTTGTTCTTCTGGAATTGTCTGATTATCTTTATTAAAAAAATTTTTAATACCATCGTAGATAGCGAAAGAATTATACAAGAGTTTTAGAATATAAAATCTCGTAGAGCAAAATTTTCTTCATCAATTTGTTTATTTATTACTTTAAGTTTTATTTTATTATTGTTTTTAATATGTAAAAGAATTTTAATAGTTTTTTATTAAATAATAATATATATTAAATTATTATTTTTCATTTAGTATCCGATTAACTAATGATTTTAAATTCAATAAACTATTAAAATTTGATTTTTGCTCTATTCCGATTAAAATCCCACATCCACCCGTGAGTGAAAACATCTCTTCTTTGACAACGAAAAAGACTGAAATATTGGTGTAGACAGATGACCGATGGGGAATGAACTCTTGTCGATGAAAAAGATTGTCACTCAAAGATGGGAGAGAAGAATAAGAGGTGCCTGTGAGAGAACAAAAGTGACTGGTTCGATGGCGGATAAGAAAGAGAACAAAAAAAAAGAGGCGCAAATGAGACTACGAGAGGAGAAGAGACGCATATGAGCACCTTGCTGAAATTTTCAAAATCTTTTGAATGTTTTAGACTTTGGTCCTATTATGTGACTCGTAAATAACAAAAATAGAAATGGAAGAAAGTCCATCTATGCAAAAGGGGAAGTCTTCATCACAACATTGAATTGTTCGAAAAATATAGCAAAACAAACAACGTGCAATCGCATCCAGTATGAAAGAAACAATATTAGTTTTATCCTTTCCAGTTTCCATGTTCTGAAATCTAAGCTCTCTTTATCACAATAATCCAAAGTTTCAGTACAACATCCACTTCAAGGGAAAAAAAAAGAATGAAACAAATAAAAATAAATTAAAAGACATGATTTTTATTACAACAACGTAGCATTTTCCATTGGTTTTTCAATAAAGCCCCGTTTAATCATCATCTTCGTCAAGTCATCACATCTCTGCAGCTGACCAGCGCGTCTGAGCAGGTTCACGACCATCCTGTACACCATGTCCTTGGGCTTCAAGCACTTCACCTCCACCATCTCCATTAGCGCATCACATGCACGCCTCCAATTTCCCCTCCCACAATAAGCAGTTATCAAGGAGCTGTATGTGTTGACATTTGGCTCGACACCTTCCTTCTCCATCTCTTTCTTCAATCTCAGAACCATATCCATTTTCTCCTCCTTATTGAATAGCTCTATTAAAAGGTTGTAAGTGACAGCATTAGGCTGCACCTTTAGCTCGCGCATTTTCTCGTACAACTTGCGTGCGGCCTCAATGTTACTTGATTTAACCAACAACTTAAAAATTGGATTGAAGGAGTGGCAATCAGGGTTGCACTTTTTAGACACCATCTGATTTAGCACTTTCAAAGCAGCGTCTAGGTTTCCCTGGGATGTACTGCAGTGAGTCTCGATCAGAAAGTTATATGTAATAATGTCAGGTTCACACCCAAGCCGTTTCATGTCATTATGGACCTGAAGCACCTGTGCAGTTCTACCAGCCTTGACATGAGCCCGCATAATTGCATTAAATGTTGCAGTATTGGGTGAACAGCCTGAGTCGATCATCTGGCAAAAAAGCTCCTGTGCACGTGGTAATTGTCCAGCTCGATACATGGCATCCATTATGCATGTGTAAGTGTATACATTTGGGGCAATTCCTGATTGGTTCATTTGAGCAAAAATCTCTTCTGCCCTATCTAAATGACCAGCACGGCACCATGCATTGATAAGAGCTGAGTATAGAACCACATCAGGAGAAATCACAGGCTTGAATGAGTCGAATATGGATTGTGCCTCGTGGGCCAGGCGCTTTTTGGCAAGAGATCCAATAAGAGTTGCAAGAAATGATGGGTCAGGTTCATGCCCATAATCTGACATGTGACAAAACAAATCCTTTGCCTCATTAGGCATGCCAGCACGAATGTATCGGCGGACTAAAATTATGATGGTATGTGATGATATAGGGATATCAAGAGCAAGCATTTTGTCGAGCAGCTGGTGGGCAAGGGGGAAGTAGTGCAATTTTCCAGAGAAGTCAATCATGCCAGTGAATATATCTGGTAAAGTGGCGGGAGGAGGAGATAAAGAGAGGTACCAGTTGAAGAAGGAGATAGTTTGGTGGAAGGGATGGCCATGGCGGAGTGAAGAGACCCGACGAATGAGCTCGAGCGTGAGAGAAGCAGATGGCGCAATGGACGTGACCTCGGAAAATGTGGTCGTCAGAGATGGAATGGAGAAGTCGATCGGGGGTGGGGAAGGAGATAGAGAAGGGCTGGACTGGTGATGATCCACAATTAAAGAATGGAGCTTTTGAAGAAGTTTCGAGTCAGAAGCAGTGAGAGGTGGTGGAGAGGAGGCAGCGTTGGAGGTAGTGGAGAGAAGCTTGAGGAGGGATGAAGATCGGAGAGCGGAGGTTTTAGGTAGGAGGAGGGACGCCATGACTAGTGTTTAGAGAGCTTGCAATGTATATCAAGGCTTTAGCAAACGTCGGAACTCGGAAGAAAGAAACTAGTTTCGAAAATAGGCGAAACTTTTGCAATGTATATCAAGCTGAGCCTTCAGCTATCGCAATTGGGTCGAATATGGCAGGCTGCTATAGATTGCGAGATCTATTAAGGGCTGGGTCAGAGTCATGGGCCTGACATGGCCCGTGGCCCGTGTAGGTTGTTTAGGTTTCGTATATGTTTTCTGGCCTTGGATGTAGAGGCCTAACACGTATAAACTTGTTACTCCGCACTTTTTGTTTGTGTGGAAATGAGCAGCATGATGTTGACCATATTTGCAATCGAAAAACAAACACATTTATAAGATCAAATCCGATTTTTTATTAATAACGAAAAGAGAAATTACAATAATAAGAAAGTGGTTTGAAAATTTACGGAAGTAATAAAACATATTTGCTATTCATTTATCATTTCCTTCTCCCGGACGGGAGTGCTTTCCGTTTGGGTCTCATCCACCCATCTCTCTCCACTTCTCTCCTTGCACTCGCTTCAAGTAGGAATATCAACAATATTTATTCATTTATTTATCCGATTTATATAATATTTAATAAGACAAATATAGATAGAAATTTGGGTAAAGAATTTTTATTAATTTATTGGATATGAGTACGGGTAAAATTTTTTCGTTAATTTATTGGATATAAGAATTGATGTTTAATGTATTTGATGTAGAACTTCATTTTCAGGCATTTTACTAATATATGGTAAAAAAATAGAAAAAAAGAATAGAAAAAGTGATTTTGATCAAAATCTGAACTTTTTGTCGTTACATATATTTGATCCTCATCGTTAATTTTTTTTTTAAGAAAAAGATAGACTGAAATGATTGAATACTACTTAAAAATTCAATGCATACACTCTTATAATAAAAAATATATAATATTTAAATAGTATTTAGTAGAGTATTTTAAATGATAGGACGACGTAATGTAAGATTTTATTTTAAATAAGATATTATTTTTGCTTTGATATATTTTATTTCTAGTATTTTTTTTAATTTATATGTTTTAAAATAACTCAAACTAAAATTAATTACATATTTATATTTTAACTTCATATTAGTAAAATTGAGATGTATTTGTATGAAAATAATGAGTTCAGATTTTTTCTAAATGATGATAAAATTAATTAATATATTAATATTATCCATTAACTTTCATTATAATTTCCTTATGTATTTATTTTAATAAATAAATATATGATATATAATATATATAATTAATTTTAATTAAATATAATAATAATAATATCTTCGTTAAGACCCTAGCTACAGCACACTTGAGACTCTCAGCTCCAAGGCTACCCTACATATATTAATGATTACTCTTTGACCGGTCATTTCATGTGTCTCAACTATAATATCACCAATCATTTGAAGATGTTTTTTTATGTAAGATAATAAATAAATAAATAGATATGTGGTTATGCTTACTTAATTATCAAACTATTACATTTGAATATAGTTATGACACTTATCGAAAGTCATTGATTCAACCCAAAAAAGGATTTTTTTTTTCTTGTTGCTACAAATAATTATTAACGAGATAATTAATATGACCCCTAATAGAGTTTGGACATGTATATTTCGTGTTAAATTAAAAAAAATCACAGACTAATATTTCTCTTTCTTTTTCTTTTATAAAAATTTAGAAAATTTCAAGTTTTAAAATATGTATTATTCTTAGAAAAATACTATTATTGGAAAATTTTACACTTAACCTACTTTTCTTAATTATGAATATAAAAGTAGATTGAATGAATCAGATTTTTTAGCCTACTTATCTTTAGCAGCAAAGTACAAATTTTTCAATCGCTGTACAGCAGGCGACTTAATGATTATTTTAAAGCCTAAAACTCAACTCGATTATACCAGGTTAAAAAGACTTTTTAGCTAATCACTCGCAATCCAACCCAATCCATATAATTTTTTACATGCGAATTTTTATGAGTTTTACAGGATATATGAGTTGATATTTTAATTAAATAATATATTATATATATATTTTAATATTAGATGATATAAATTTTATTAATGATATCACAACTCAAAAATGAGAAAAAAAATGAAAATATAATGATTATTTCACATTAATTATGAATAATGAATTAGAAAATTAAATATTTATCATGTTTTATAAAAGCTAAATATAATAAATAATTAATATTATAAAGAAAGTGATATATAACATCTAAAAAATAAAAATATAATAAAAAATTACATGATAATAATTAAAATATAATGTAAATTTTAACTCTTAAATAATTATTTTATTGATCATCAATAAATTATATATATAATATTTAAAAAAATATTTTGTAGATGATTATACGGACAGGTTCGGGTTAGACGGGTTTCTAAAATCAAACCCATAACTCAACCCAATAAATCGAGTTAGTCAAAATCACAACCCATATCCAACCCAGTAAATTCTCAACTCGGTAAAAAATAAATCGGATCGGATGGATTGAACATGTTAGACAAGTTGATGGGTTTGATATACACCCCTACGTACTATTATAGAGTAATATATGTAAACTAAATTGAAAGTTAAAAATGATAGTTTTGGGGGTTAAGATATAAAGAAAACTACTCAATAATTAAATACAAAGCGCTACACCACACAAAATAAGTTTAAGAATTATTCTTTCTACACAAGAAGATTGCAAATGTCAACTACTAAGAGAAAGAAAGTAAGAGACGTAGAAAAAAATGTAATATAGAGAACATAAAATTTTATCGGGTTCAGTTAAGTTACCTACGTCTCAGGAACTCACAACTTAAAAGGTGTACCTATTTATTACTCAAAAGATTATGAAACAAGATTTAATTTTAATTTTTTTTATAAAATACGTACAAGGAGACTCAAAATAAAAATACAATAAAGAACATTTAAGGCTCAATAGAAAAGAAATAAGGACCAATTGAGTTATTACACCTAATCCCTTTAAAACAAGTGAAGAGTTAGTCTTGATTGAGAACTCTTGAAAAAGATCTCGAAGTTTAAGCTCTTAGAATCTAGCTCAAGTAAATGAGAGTGTCCAGGAAGAGATTTAGAAAGCTAGGAATTAGTTGTATGTTTCGATAGTTTGAGGACTTGAGAGAGCACCCCTTTAAATAGAGATCTATTAGCTAATTAAAATAGTTCAACGACCTAAGTTGTTATTAATGACTCCTAAATCGTTATAACGATTTAAAATAATATTGAAAATTTCAAACAGAAATATTCATGAGTTGCATACATTATAGAGCCGTTACAAGTTACAACTGTATGTATTGTTGTAATGATTTTTCAAGTTGTTACACAATAATATACTCTATCATTTTTGAAGACTTTATGACTTAGCCAAATTTTCATATGATTTCGTAAACCGTTAGTATCGATTCTTGAGCCATTACTAATGGCTCAGATCACAGAAACATTTTTTTAGCATATTTTATCATGAATTCTAATTTCAACTTAGTCAAAACTAAAAATAAAGTAATTCTAAATTAATTAAGACTACTTCTAAATTTTTATGCTCCATATTCCTTCAGTTTTGTTATCAATTAAAAAAATTATTTAGTAGAACAAAACAAAAATCTTGGTCGAACAAATAAAATGAATCATATTTTAATTGCTTTTGATAACAGATAATTTTCAAATAATATTAAATTTGACATTCCACAGACTTCTCTGAAAAAATACAATGTTAATTCCATTTTATTATTAATATATACACGTCATATTCATCATATATAATATAAGTTAGAAATAATATAGTGTATTTTTCTTTCATAACGGTTATGAATAGTGGTTGTAAAGCTAACGTGAAATTTTTTATTTCGTATGATGATTATGCATTTGATGCACTTCTAAGATAGTGTTTTCTTGTTACTAAAAATATATTATTATAATTTTATATATTTTCTGCGTAATTGGCTTAAAATAAATATTTAGTACATATATGGTCCCCAGTTTAGGAGACCGGGGGTTCAAACAGTTTTGAACCAAAAATTTTGTTTAAAATTTCTCTCATCTATTAATTTTGCATCAAGATTTGTAAAGAGATGAAAGAGAAATTTTGAACAAATAAAAAGTATCAAAATTAATAAGTGAGAATGTCTTTAAATCAAATTTTAGGTTTCAAAATCCTTTTAACCTCCCTATTTCCCAGTTTGTGTATATACTCCACGTGGGGTCTCCAGCCGCCATCTAACCGGTTTGCATGGTTCGGTTATTGAGGGTAGAGAAGAGGCAAGCTAGTTAATGCTTATCATCTACTGTATAGTACACACTCATGCTTATTCTATGCAAATGTGCAGATTTTAGTAATAATAAGTTTTATTAAATTAATATTATTAAAAATAAGAGTGAGAGATATAAAATTTCAAATATACGAATGGCAGCGCGCGTTTCATTAGGAGTGGCCAGTGACGTGTTTCATTATTTTTAGAAAACGCGCCACTGCCAGTGGCGCGTTTCGTCCAAATCCCGCGCAAGTGACTGCATATTTTGTATATATAAGAAGCAAACGCGCCACTGTCAGTGGCGCGTTTCGTAAAAATAATGAAACACGCCATCGCGGTGGCGCGTTTCAAACGCGCGCAACGCGTCATGCGCGTACCGCCATTCGTATATTTGAAATTTTACGTTTCTCACTCTTATTTTTAATAATATTAATTTACTAAAACTTATTATTACTAAAAACCGTGCAAATGTGTGTCATTAGATTTTTCATGATTACTGTCGTCATGAATTTCAAAATGGTCCAATAAATTATATATCGTACGTATGTTGCGTAGTGCACAATACTACGCAATAAAGAATTAAAGCATCGGCATTGCTGTTGTCAAAAATATTTCTAATTCATACGCGCCTCTGAGCATCCCTCTTTTAGCGATGCATAACAATTTCAAAATTAGACAATTTGTAAATATTGCAAATATATTTGCCAAGCCACATTGGCTTATGAAATGGCAAAATGTCTCACATTTGATTATGGAACTGCTTTTTTAGTAGTTTTAGCGATGTAACATCTTCAAA
Organism: Schoenoplectus tabernaemontani; assembly: GCA_037127355.1. Taxonomy (NCBI): domain Eukaryota; kingdom Viridiplantae; phylum Streptophyta; class Magnoliopsida; order Poales; family Cyperaceae; genus Schoenoplectus; species Schoenoplectus tabernaemontani. The sequence continues at coordinate 10,930,173 of CM073747.1, forward strand.
ATTATGAAAGCTATTGTCTATTCAGATGATTTGTCAAGAATTGAAATTTACAATGATGTAGATGTTCTTAAAATTCCGGACGAATGAGAAGAGAATTATGAAAACAAATAAATTCTACACCAAACTAAACTATTTAAAAACCCAGCTTCAATTAAGGAAATAAATACGGGAGTTATATACATGTCCTAGAATACAATTGAGCCTAAATTTGCACATGAGTTTTATTATTTTATTTTATATAAAGGCATAACTAAATTATCCGAATTTAAATATCTATAAATATTTTTAATTCCAGTTTCAAAAATGTAACTTTCTACGAAGAAATATCACTACATCAAAAGTTTTTTTTTTTTTGACATTTAAACATGGTCTTTGTCATATTTATTACTAGGTCTGAAAATATTTTGCATCCACATCATGCGCATCCCAGCAGAGGTTTCAGACTGAATGTAACAAGCACACAATATTAGAAAACCATGGTTGGTGGTTACAACTCAAGAAGGTGAAATTTTGTTCTTATGAAAATGTGAAAAATTAGGAAGCTACACCAGAAAACACGCCTCTACTAAGTACAACATGAGTCCCTATCCACTGCGATCCAATCGAGATCGCAGGATCATGAGGTCCAAATTAGAACCGTCCGATCATATTCGAGTTGAATCAGACGGTCCTGAGTACAATCTCAGATTCCGATCTTAGACGATTTCATCGCGGTATAACATATAATTATTATTAAGCCCACCGTAAGAGGCAATTTTGAAATTAATTAACATGGGGAATATACAATTTTGATGTTCCACATCATTTACACAGTTATATGAATTGACTTCTTTTACAACAAAAAATAAAATAGGTACGCGGTTTTTCTTTTCCTCAAAAGGTGCTGATCCTGATGCAGGTTATTTTTTAAAGGGTCACACTCGGACACAAAAACATAGGTGTCGGTTCCTTCACATGCAACTGCTTGTACAAAACTCGACGAACCTAAAATAATTCTTGTTGTCAAGTAGTGAAATAAAACAATATTTTTCTTTCTTTTTAACTGACATGCATTCGCTTGGTGACCTTCATCAATTTTGTTGTACTAAAAAATCGGTCTTTAATTTAGTGACAAAAATACAATATCTTTAATGTGAAGTCGTAGATTTAAAAGTCAAATAATTTTTTTTATAAATATTTATGAAATTTAAAAATTTAACTCGTATTTTTTATTATTTTTTTGTTGTTGTATTTAATAGTGTTCTTTTACAATTACGAGGCAAGGGGATATGAATTTAGAGGTGACAAATTAATTTTTCTATTGTAACAAGTTCTAGGGTGCTTAGAATATGACCGTTATGCTTATACGTAACAAAATATTCATTTAAAATAGAAGGATGAGAATAACTAATATTTTATTTAGCAGTAAGGACAATTGTTCTAAACGAGAGATGTCATCACTTTGAAAAATTGGCTCGAGATTCTTCTTTTTTACAAATATTTTAAAGTTGAGAAGATTCACATCATATTTTATCTCAAAATAGAAAAAAAGGAATAGTTGTGCATAATTCTTATTGTGTCACGATTTTCATCAAGAAATTTTGCAAGAAAAAAGAAAAAAGAGAGAGAGTCTTCCATGAATCATCGGATACAGGTAGGGTGTCAATGGGTCGGGTTGGGTTTGGATTCGGGTCGGGTCATATTATTTTATTATTATTTTTGATCCGATCCGATTAAATTCGGGTTAAAAAATCTTAACCCATACCCGACCCGTGTAAAATAATTAAATATTTATTAATTATTTTTATTTAATTTTAAGCAATTAAATATTAATAAATTTATAATTAATCTTAATTAGTATATAATTAGTGTAGATTTAAGCTTTAATTAGTAATAAATCATAAAATTACTTTAAAAATCATAATTAATTGGGTCGGGTCGTGTTGACCCGAACCCGACCCAATCCGATTCGGGTCAAAAAAATTAAACCCATACCCGACCCATTTATCTTCGGGTCATGTCGGGTTGGGTCGGGTCGATAATTGACACCCCTAGATACAGGTAGGGGCGCAAATGAATTGTATATTATCTGACCGTATTGGAATATTAGCAAATATGGATATTCAAATATGAATATGGATATGGATAACTTTTTATCATATACGATTTTTAATTTGGAACTGGAGCCAGATACGAATACGGATAATTATTCGGATCTGAATATTTTTGAAATTCAGATATCTGAATAAAATGTTCATTATATGTTTTTCAAATTCAATTAAATTTATATATAATTCGCCCTTATATTTTATTTTTTATAGTTTTTTGATATATTTTAACTAATATTTTAGTTTTTATAGTTTTTTGATGACTAATTTATAATGATAATTATTAACTAAATTACTAATAATATAATAATAATTAATGATTAATTTTTATAACTAATTATCTATCATGAAATATATCATATAATTATTTTTTAATTATGTTGTTGATATTTTTTTTAATTATTTTTCATATTTATATTTATATTCATGTATTATTCGATTCGTATTCGTATTTATTTAATATCCTATCCATATTTCGTATTCATATCCGTGTTCAAAAAAATAAAATGACTATGAATACAATGTTGACAACTATCCGACTTTATCCGATCCATTTGCACCCCTTCATACAGGCACCATTAATTCATTTATTAATCAAGGGATAAAAGTTTTTCTCTCACCGCCTCTCTTTTGTAATAGGCTAACAAAATAACCATCAGATAATAGAAAATATATATTTCCAAACTGTTATGATCCATAGCAGAATTAATTAAAAAATATAGTAGAAAATTACGCAGCTAGTTTTGATAAAAAAGCGAATCAGAGAATAAATAAAAAGGGCGTACTTTAAATTTTCTTTTGTTGATTTATGGTTTTACCTAACCTGGCTACCTGCTGCTCGTATTATAAAAAAAAATATTATTTTTTTAACGGCGAGCTTTATTTGCTATCTTATTGTCTGCTATAAAGCTAATAAATTGAGTAAATGACATCGATCATACCGATAGATCGTCAATTATATCTCATTTAATTAATGAGCTAAAAAAGATGACATAATATTGTATAAATTAAATTACTCATATATATTATATAAATCAAAAGGCGGATTAGAAATAAAAGTAATGAACTTGCTCAGACTTTCACGATTCCTTCTCTTTTTTTTCTCGTCAAAATCCATCGAATTATTACTTTGTCCTTTTTTTCTTTTTATGACGGAAGTATACATAGAATTATTTAATTAAGAGTTTTCAAGGTCAGAGCAAAAAAGTTTAAATATAAGCTCCAAGTGATATTGGTCCTCCAGTTTTAGCTAGGAATCAGTCCTAATTCAATTTACCAATAAATTATCACTTTTCAAAGGACAAACTGGTTTAACACAAATAGGGTAATCTATAAAAATGTACTTTGAACGAAAAAGGGTAATAATTAATTCTGGAGCAGTTCTCACAGCCAACTTCTATCACAAGTAGATATGGCAGTAAATTCTTTAGACTTTTTTTAATCCAAATAATATTTGTTATTAAAAATTAGACTTAGTAGTCAACATGACTTTTCCAAAATAATATAGTAGGAAGTCGGTGTTTGCAATTTCCACGTGCCTATATGTCTAATTGGCTATGTGCAACTCGTGACGAAATCTTTCTCTTCACGTGCTCAAACTATGCATCACATTGTGTAAATAGAGATGTTAGGAAACCTCAACCTCATACCGGTAGAGGTCGACTAGAGTCTAGAGGGCATCGCCGCAAATTTGAGACGCTTAAAAGAAATTGTACGTACTTTACTTTTTGTTTGACAAATGCAACAAAATTAAATTGAAATTGTAAGAAATTTTATTATTATGGCTATGATCCTCTAATGAACCTCAAATATAATTTATATTATCTTGATCCATGTTGTCGGTCTTTCAGAGAGATATAAATCCGTTGATCACCAGATTCCTTTAGCCTTTCAGAAATCTTCCTCTTATCCGATGGAGTGATTGAGAGGACCGGCGCCGATAGTTTCTTATTTTCTGGAACTGTGTTAAGAAAGAGAGAGATGAATCAGTTGGAAACGAAATGGTGGTAGAAAGTGGGGAAAAATCAGAATCGTTTTAAAACCAACAGTATCCCTGCATATATATGGACGCCCATATAACTCAGTGCAGTTATGTCTTAATGGGTCCATATTGGATCCATATTCTCTCTTTTAACGGGTTCACTTCTTAATCAGAAAACTGTCTATAGTTGTGTTCTCCAGGGACCAATAACATAATTATATTATTATCAGACTTTATATAATTCAGCCCATCACTAAATCATAAAGTCATTAATACACATTTTACACATTAAAGGGTCCACTTCTCATGACATATAATAAACCCGATGCAGAATTTGATCACTTCATTATGGGTATAATTTGACACTCCATTATATAATATATATTCATTACATATAAGCCCATACATGTTGGAATTAATAATAATTAATTCCAACAGAAATAAGTATTAAGTCACTATAATGTGTTCATATTTAGTAAAACAAAAAATGAATTAAGTTATGATATTATGCATATCATGACTCGCTCTATATTATGTATTATTTTTTCATTTTATTATTTAAATAGTCAATCTAAACCGACATGATCTTCATAAATAAATTTACTTTTAGATCATTTTTTATTTTATATATATTTTTTTAGATAGTTAGAAAGTCACTTAATTAAATTCTTATAACCACTAAAAAAATGAGTTTTCTAAATATCTGAAAAATAGTAAAAAAAATATAAAATATATAAATTTGATTTAAAGTAAATATGTTTATGGAGATCATGTGATTAATTTGGATTGACTATTTGAACTATGAACGTTAACAAATTGATTCACGGTATATAAACGATCTGTGCTATGCAATTCAGAAAATATTAAAAAATATTTTAAATATTTAGAAATAATGTATGATGACTCAAAGTTATCCTAATTGATATTTACACTACATGTTAATATTCAATATAATTTGTTGATAATTTAAATAATAAAAAATAATTGAAATAAGATGACTTTAGAAATGATATGTCTCTCGAAGTGCGAGAATTAATAACATATACATTAGTAGAAATACTACAAGTCAGGTATAACCAAATTTTTCATCCTCATAGGAAAGTTCAAAGAGGTTAAAATGACCACTTTTATCTCACAATCATGCATTTCCCTTTCAACTAAAATATTACATACTATTTTTCTATTTCAATATCATAAGCTAGCAATAGATAGATAAGAGAAGATTTTACATGTTTTATGTTGTTTCTGCCAGATTTTTTTATTTTAGTAAATAAAACATATAAATATAGCAAATTGGCCATTTCTCTCCTCATTTTTGTATAAATAGTCAGACAAGAGTTTGAAACTCGGGTCCATTTTTTTTTTTACGTTTGTGTGTTATATTAAAAATAAAACACAACAGTCAGTAGATTGATCTAAAATATTATAACAAAAATTAAAATAAACACACGCAGTACATTTGAAAATTGCAGGTGTCTGGACCAAGTTTTAAACTCGGCCCAGTACATCTGGAACCGAGTTTTAAACTCGGTCCCAGCATCATGCTATTATATGGCACACCCAGTACATTTCTTCTTCATCTTCCTTCAGCTAACAATTTCTACAAAATCGCCAATGTTACTGTTGCAAGAGCTTCAAATTGGAAATTTATTTTTCGACAGATCTAGGTTCGATCCGTATTCACCACTCTTGTGTCATCAATGTTGTATTTTTTTTCTATTTGGACTATTAATTTTTGCTGTAAAATTAAAATATACTAATAATAAGATCTGTCGAAAAATAAATTTCCAGTTTGAAGCTCTTGCAACAGTAACAATGACGATTTTGAAGAAATGGTTAGCTGAAGGAAGATGAAGAAGAAATGTACTGGGTGTGCCATATAATAGCATGATGCTGGGACCGAGTTTAAAACTCGGTTCCAGGTGTACTAGGCCGAGTATAAAACTTGGTCCAGACACCTAATTTTCAAATGTACTAGGTGTGTTTATTTTAATTTTTGTTGTAATATTTTAGATCAATCTACTGACTGTTGTGTTTTATTTTAATATAACACACAAACGTAAAAAAAAAAAAAAAACTCGGACCCGAGTTTCAAACTCGGATCTGGCTATTTATGCAAAAGTGAGGAGAGATGACCAGTTTGCTATATTTATTTATTTTATTTACTAAAATAAAAAAAATTTGTGTTTCTGCGGTTATACAGGACAAGATAGATGGATTTGTAACGCACGAATTAATTAATCATTAATAGCCCATTAACCACTATTTGTAATTTTACTATCTGTTACCGTCACACCCCAGAATAAATAAAACGGATTAGAGGTGCTTAATCCCGCCACGTACGCACGACGAGACGTGCGTGCGGAAGGCTAAATGAATAAAATGAAGCAATCACAGAATAAACAAAATAATAATAATATAAATATACATGACCATACAGACCAGAATGAACAAAGAGAATACAACGCCTACATAAGGCGGGGGCTAGCTCCATCGAATGGGCAAAAATCTCTCAAATAAAAACCCAAAAGAAAGAAGTAAGACTCAAAAACCCGATGGATCCTATCTCGACTACCCGCTCACATGCAAATGCAAATAAGCATCCCTCGTCATCGCGCGGGGACTGTCCCCTAGCTCACTCACTCTAGTAAAGTCCCGAACCCGAAAATACCCGGATCCCACAACCACCGTGGAAACGTGAGTAATTTAAAATTACTCAGTACGGATTTAGATCCAGCCTTAAGATTTGATCTTCTTTTCTAGACTGGACCCAAAAACCGATACTGATGTTTGAAATGCAATATAATATTGATGAGTAAATATAATAATATTATCATGCACATCTGACCTACATGATATGACATGGCATGGTGAAGAAACCCGAAATAGAAATTCTGTGGAAATAATAATATAATATAAAATATAATGTACGAGAGTCAAACACCCGTAATAAATACCCCGATTGTAAATTTACCAGACTCATCCCGAGCGGGCACTACCAGGGCCCAACTTACTAACTCGGGCCTTGCCTAAGCGGGCACTACTAGGGCCCAACTTACTAACTTAGGACTTTATGTTTGTGCAGCGACAACGCCGCACAAACGATAATTCGGGCTCCCGAGACGATAACGCCGCACAAACGACAATTCGGGCTCCCGAGGCGATAACGCCCTAGGAGAGTGAACGGCTATAAAGCACGTACTCGTGTCTGCTAAATCTGGTAATTTACCTTACAAAATATAAAAAAATGGATATAGTATGTCTTCAGTTGTCATATCGTAAAAAGGAGATAACTACCCGTGAATTAACAAAACGAAAACAAATGAGAGTCCTACACTGTACCAACCAAGGGTTAGAGGACCGCATCCCGACTTTCTCTGTACCAATTAAGGACCAAAGGAGAAAGCCATTCGGACAATACTAGGATCCTAAATAAACCGGATAAGTATAATAATATAGTATCATGAAGTAGATTCCAGTCTCGGATATGGCCGCCCGCACTAAACACTGAAGGACATGGTATCCTAAATTGCTCAAAATTTGGATTTAGAATTAAATCATATTAAGAATAATAAGAATATAGTATTTATCAAAATAAAACACTCTGACACAACCGAACCCGCCAAATGACGGAATCAGTGGATAACCCGACAGTAAAGAAAGATGCAGCACATATACGGCCGGTGGGTCCCACGGCCTATGGGTCACCGTACGTAACCACAACGGTGGTTATGCAAGCAATTCGACCGAATTACCCGTCCGTCTCTCAAAGACTCCCATGCATTTAATGCATGATTAACTATCTGACTTAATTAATAATTAGTGATAGTAATAATATTTTCCTAATAATTATAATCTACAACTTGGATTATTTAATTCTATCTAATCCTATCTCGGGACTATTTCTCGAATCCTACTCCTACCCTATCTACGTGCAATATGACATGCTATGACATGCGAATGCGGGTATGTCTCGAATATGCTGGTCAATTTACTGGATGCATATGACAGGTCAGGTTTAAGTCTCTAATCATTTTTTGTCAGAAAACACCGCAATTTAGATTTTATTTTAAAAGCATTTTCTTTTTCGGGTTGGGTTCCTAATTTTTAAGAAAGATATTCAAATTCCAGGAAACCGTACCTGAGAGTGCTGGTGAGGATCACAAAGTCGCTCTACTCCGGAGGCAGCGCGTCCGTCTCGGGATCAGCGTCTGCGTATGCGAGGTCGGGATCGGCCTCGGTCTCCGCGAGTGGATCCGAGTCGACTATATCACCTAATATTTATTTAAATTGAGTATCCGTTAGTTTTTACGTGATTTAATTTTAGAAGTATTAATTAATTAGAGCGTATTCTATTTCACGTCCGTTTGGTCATTATTGCCCTTTTTCCCTTAAAAATTTTGTCAGTATTTCTGCTATATTTAGGGGTGTCGGAAATTTCTAACTATCGTATTCTTATTCCTTAAATGCAACGTTCGTTATATTAATTGCCCATTTTAATGTTTGTTTTTATTTTGTCCGAGTTCATTAATTTAATCATTTATTTACGTTATGATTTAGACGTGAATCCTCTTTTTGATTTATTCAAGTTCCGATCATAATTTTCATTTATTTTATTTGTTCTTTATCTTTAGCGTGTTTCTCGTTAAGCGATTAATTTTAGGTTATTTGATGTTTTAAATTTGATAATCGATAAATACTCAGGAAAATGACTCAAGTATATAACAATTAAAAACACTGATTCATTTTATTATTCCATTTCTGTTACAACTACAGTTTACAAGTACAACGAGATTAAAAAAAAATAAAAATAAAAATAAAAATAAAAGAAATAAAATAACGTACAGATTTTTAAAGAGATGGAGAAATCGATATATATATAGATAGATCATATTATATCCTAATATTCTTTTATTTACTAAAAATAGAGAAATTGATTAATATATATTAATTATATCCTAATTGTTATTTTTACTATATTTTAAATTATGTAGTTTACTTTATTTTATATACGTGTTATTATTAGGTTAAATTAGAGAAAATAGTTTTAAAGATAAAATAAAAGAAATAAAATAAAATAAAATAAATAAATAAAATAAAGTAAATGAAAAATAAAATAAAACAAAATTAAAGAAAAATTTATTATATTATAATGTGTTGGTGTTTTAATGTTCGGGATCATACGCTGACTACCAAATCGTTGGTGCCAATGCACCGATATCCCGAGTCGGGGGCAGTCAGGGAATATAATCATTTCTCGATCTTTAAATTTACGTTTAATAATGGGTACCGCCTAACCTTTCGGAACGGCTTCCAATTTAATTAGTCACTTTTAAATTTTATCACTTCATTATCTTAGAACTTTTATTCATCGGGTCTTAATTATTTTAATACTAACCCTGATAAAATTCTAAATAATTTATTTATCCGATTATCGGCTCGATGAGTTTTTGGTACGTTCTTAAATCTTGATTGTTGGGGGTTTGGACCGATTTTCAATTATCTTATCATTTTCTAGCCATCTATCCGGTCCTTAATTTATTTCCAACATTCTTTAGGCCCAATTATCTAGCCCACTTTTCTAAATCTTAAGCCACAACCAGCCCAGCCCAAAGAGAAAAAGAAAACAACTTGGGCAAGCAACACACAACAGGCACACCCATCCAACAGATACAGCATGGTCAAAATAAACATACACTTAGGCATCACTAATTCAACGATCACCCAATCATCAAGCCTCAACAGTACCAGAACAGGGAGGGGATACCAGTGACAAGGTAGTATCAGTAACCAACAGCACACAACAGATAACAACAGCCAAATCAAAACAACACGCAAGAGTCAACCAATCAGAGGGTCAAGGCAACAACCAGGTAACTAGAGATGCAACTCTCAGTTAACAAAGCAAACAAGACAAGGGAGGGGCAGCAAAACCGAGATAGACACCAATCAGTCCCATACCAGCACAGCAAGGAAAAACAAATCAGAAAATTTCAGATGTTGCACATGCGCAATATAACCCAAAAAGGCAACAACCCAACCCACACAATCAATCATCAGCTCCCATACCAGTAACTCAAACAAATATCGCATCAAACCCCGCATACAGTAATAAACAAGCAACCCAACAAGCCAAACAGTACACATAAACCCAGTGGGTAACCGTACCAGCACAAATAACCCATACAACGCTATGGTGCAACAAAGGGGAGCAAGGGCATCGGGTTGACAGCCTCGCCTCACTGGTACTAACTAATACCAGTGTACCAAGGCTTAATACACACATCAACACTCATAGGAGATTTAACAAGCAAGCAACAACACAAAAAAAATGAACCCTTAGCAGTCAAACAAGTCACAAGGAAAAACAATCAGATCAGATTTTACCAGTAACAACATAGGGCCAGAGGCTAGGGTTTTTACCAGAAAAGGGCAAGAGGCAACAATGGCACAAGAAAGAGGCAAGGGAACAGCGCCAGCATAACACAACCCAAATGAAACCATCACAACCCAAAGCATGCGAAATCCAACAAACAAATAACACACAACCACAAAAAAAAAAGATCAGATCAGAGTTTACCAGCAAAGAAAATCAAGCAAGCAGCAGAGGGCAATTAGGCACAAGGCAGCAAAAGCAAGAGTCGGCGCCTCAATAGTACTTCCGGCTACCACCTCCTCCCTCGATTTCAAAGTTTGTTCTTATCTAGTTTAACTTCCCGATTTTGATTGGAAAAGACAAATTTTCTCAGCACATGAGAGCAACAGGGAGAGGGAGGAGGCGCCTGCACGGGTTTTATGGAGGGCGACAATGGGGGGGTAAGGTCGGGGCGGTAGAGGTCGTCAGCACACGACCGTTAGGTGGACCTCGGAGGGAGGGTGAGCGAAATCGGTCAAAGAGGGGTAGTGGCACAAGGCGACGAGAGATGCAAGTGGGGTCACTCGGTAGAGTGAGAGAGAGAGAGAGAGGCGACTCGGTGGGTGGCGAGAGTGACAGAGAGAGAAAAAGGGTAGGCGGTGTCACCAAGAGAGAGAGACAGAGCGAAAGAAAAAGGAGAAAAAGAGAAGGACGGAAAGGAGGGAAAAGACGGAGCGGTATCAGAGAGAGTGCAGAAGAGATGAGTTCATTTAATGCATCATTTAATAAGAGAGAGAGAGAGGGGGTGAGGATTTTTTTATGACCGAGTGGAGTGGCCAAGTTTGTGGCCCTTCCATTTAAAGAAGGATTTAAGGATTATAGTTTAATTCGGTTCGTTTATAGATTAATTTCTTTTGATCAGGATAGGCTTATATACATATGGTCTTGTTTGATTTAAAATTTTCCAAATGAATTTTCTTTAATTTACTTAATCATATCCTATTCTATTATTATCTATTTAGGAATATCCCTCGTCAATTTTTCGTTAAATCATTTTAATTATTATCATACTTATGTTCATTGCTAAATTTTCTTTATTAATTTTATTTTGATAATAATTCATTTATTTATTTATTAGAAAACTTAACTAAATTAATTTAAGTGAGTGTTTGTTTATATTAGCCCTTTTCATTCATTTCATACCCTTGTGTATTTTCAATTAAATGTTGAATTCATTGGTATTATTATTATTATTATTATTATTATTATTATTACATATATGTTTATCTCTTTTATATTGTGGATTTATGATATTTACTGATTAGTGTTAAATCTTTTTTTATTTATTATCTTAATTATATTTTTACGGTTTGACAGTTACTGTGTGTTACAGTACAATATTCTTGTGATGTATGGTCGCCTATTATGAAATTGAAATATCATTAATAGTCCGCGTTGGATCAAAAACCAAAAATGTCACTGGCAATTTAATTTTAAAAAATACTTTTAAGTTCCGAGTTATCATAAATTTAAGTAAAGGGCATTAAGAAGTGAATGCGCGATGGAGACATGAAAAGTAAAAATATTTGAACCTCCTCTTTTCTAATATGTTAAACACATGTATCATAACAAACTAGATATCTATATATAAAATAACCCCTTATTTATAATAGCTATAATATTAACTCCTACCTGATACTAATTAATTACGACACATCATTTTACATTTTTTATTCTCTTCTCTCATTATATCCCGTTAAGATCCCACCAGTTTTTATTATTAATAATTATTATTAAATTAATATTATTAAAAATAAGAGTGAGAACCGTAAAATTTCAAATATACGAATGGCAGCGCGCCACTGCCAGTGGCGCGTTTCGTCCAAACCCCGCGCAAGTGAGATGGAGAGGCACTGCGCGTTTTTTGTATATATAAGAAGCAACGCGCCATCGGCGATGGACGCGCGTTTCATAAAAATAATGAAACGCGCCATTGCCGTGGCGTGTTTTATAAAAATAATGAAACGCGCCACTGGCAGTGGCGCGTTCGTCCGCGCCACTAACAATGGCGCAGTGCCATTCGTATATTTGAAATTTTACCGTTTTCACTCTTATTTTTAATAATATTAATTTAATAATCATTATTATTACTAAAAACTGAGATCCCACAGCACCCACACTACCTTCACGGTTTGGTACTATATATGCTTCTTATATTTTTAAAATAAAAATCGAATACTTCGCAAAGAAACTAAACTGAGATAAAACGACGAACCTCTTAATCAAAATAAAAAAGGATTTGGATATAATTGCATTTATTTATTTTTTTCATTTTTCGAAGAGTCATATTTATTTTTAATGATTTAAGTTGTTTATCAGATTTAATAGTCGAGGGTGGACATTCTTTCAGCAAATTATAAAAGAGATGCTTCGGTTGTATGTAAAATTGATTACCAACGTATATTTTTTCATTAAAAATGTAACCTTTTGTTATAAAATCGAATGGTCAATTTTAATAATGAGCTTTGGCCCCATATACTCCAAAAATCACGTGTTCTTTCTTTTTCACAAATACAAGCAAAAACAGGTCTAAAATTTGAGCCTGCTATTATTCTTGTCAATAATAGTAATGTACTTTTAAATCAAAAAATATTAAAAATCTGAAAAATAGAAATATATATATATATATGTGTGTGTGTGTGTGTGTGTGTGTTCTTTTATTGTAGATTGAGTCAATTTTCATGTAATTTTATTAAGATTTGATAGTTCAGCATAATTGTCAAATTTAATGGTTTTTCATTAATGTTTGCAACAGTTTCAATTTAATGATTTTTGATGGACTATCAAATGTTAATGAAATTATATAAAATTTGACGAGCTATCAAGTAAAGAAACATATCCATAATTTTTTTTACTATTTTTTAGATTTTTTCTGATTTAAAAGTAGAATTTTATTATTGGACAAAAATAACAGCGGATTTGGTTCCTTATAATATACCCTTTGTTTTTATAAAAAAAAATAAAAGGCCCTTTTTTTTTACCCATTTAAACCATAGATGTTCGCATCAATCAGATTGTACAATCGGCTTAAACACATATATGTAATTTAGTTGATTTCTGCCCTATTTCGTCGATATCCCTTTAGTTTCAGCTAATCATTATTTTCAAGCTTTATTATTTCGTTTTTGGTTCAATCCTTTTGAACATTTTCTCTTCAGCTCATTTTAATTTGTTTACTTTAACCTTGTAATCATCCCTCACAAGTAATAAAAGTTATGGGGCTTGACCCTATCTTTTCCTCAAAAAATATGTGTAATTTGTTTTGAACTGAATTGACACTTCATTAAATTTATTCTTTTAGAAAAATCACACCGAAGACATGCTAAAAAGTAGTTGAACAATTAAAAGGCTTGAATAACTAAAATGTTCCAACAGGAAATATCGACAACCGTTAAATGTATAAAAAATATAATAAAGCAAGCATACTTAACTGGTATTGGCTAAAATAACCACCCATATAATGCCAGATAAGTTGAAGATTTCTTAAAGTCAGACAGGGCGACCAAAACTTGGTAAGAGTAAGACGATCAAGTAATTAATTAAAAGGAAATCTACATCAGGATAATTAATCAATATATTGGGAGAAAAAATAAAAATGCTGACGCAAATCACTCCAAAGAGGAAAACTCCAACCAAATTATTTTATTTCAGGGGAAGGTGAGGATTGATATTTAATCAATATGGGCAAGCGCCCAATTGAGCTATAGTTTGACTGGTACAATGGACAATATATAATTCCACAAGTCGACATACATAAATTCGGATCCAATAACAATTTTAGTGGATCTTCAACGGATATAATAAAACTAAAACATATAGATATTATATGGTCAAGCTTTTAAAAAACAAAGTTTAAATTTTGTTTAAATGGTTAAAACGGTTTTGAGACACTTAGACGATAAGTATTTGTGAAAAAAATAAATTTAACGGATTATTTGTGATTTAATGTTTTTAGTGAAGTTAAAATCGTTAAAATCCATGATGGAGGCATAAACCTCCATCTTTTTTTTTTTTTATAAAAAACGTTAAAATTTGTTAAAATCGATACTCTCAAAGGCGTTTAAATACCCTTAAAATATATTGCTGAATATTTAATAGTTTAGAAGTTCATGATAAGTTTTTTCCACCTAGTTAATGATTAAGAATATTAAACATTTATATTTCTCACAATTGTCTAATATAATTATTTTTTTATAATCTTTTGAATGCAATAGTGAATAATACTTCAAATTTTCAACTTCTAAATATCAATTATTATTATTATTATAAATATTAATTTAGTTTAATTATTAAGTATATTGGTATGAGATTGCATGGTCTAGTTTTTCAAATGTAAAAAAAAGTATAAAATGATTATTTATTTTATAATTTAATGTCCGTGTAATTTTATTTTAACATTAAATAGTAGTCTCACCGCTAAAAGTGGTTTAAACATTTTTAAAAGCTTGGATAGGGTTAATATCATATATATTGAATATTCCGAGGGTGGATAATGAATCATGGCCTGATTAAGCAGCTTTTAGAGTGTTTTAAATTTTAATTCTTGTTTGAACTCTTTAACTTCCATCTCTGCAATTTTGAATCTGGCTACTCATTTGCCGGGTCAAGGTTTCATTTAAACCCGTTTTTATCTGTCCTGAAAAGTCCTAAAAAACGAGTGGCAGTGTGTAGACCCGGCAAGTTAAAATATATCTATATCTCTTCTTTGACCAAACAAACCTCCTGCCCCCCATCCTCTTTATATATAAACTTTGTACCATGTAATGTTTGTCAAGAACAACCTCGGTGATTTCAAAAAAAGGATAAAAAAAATAAAAGAACAAGCTCTGCTACTTTTGGAATTCTACATAAAAATGGAAAAGCCGGTAAGATCAAAAAGGCCAAACTTCTTAACGTTTCTGGCAAAATCAACCTCCTTCTCTAACCCAGCCCCTCCAATGAAGCATGCTCAGTACCATAACAAAGGATTCTCTGGGCCAATTTTACACCTGGTCCCTGATGAGGCTCGCCGCAAGCAAAAGACGGATACACCTTTTGAAACGCAAGAGCCGACATCACCGACAGTCTCCTGCATCGGGCAGATCAAGCAACAAGCAAAGAAGAACAAACTGCCTAGAGCTAAAAGCATAAAGAAACACGCACCACCGAAACCGGAAAGGAAACCTAGCAGTGGTAACAAAAATTCCCTTGTGCAAAGGATGTTTGGTCGGAAGCCGCCAATTCCAAGACGCAAGTTGGAAGTGTCGAGAAGTGACAATATGTTGGCAGCATCGACATCAAAAGCACCAAGGATTGATCATATGAAGCGGTTTAAGAGCGGAAGAGACAGCTTGAGAGACTTCGATTGGACAAAGGTCGAAAGAGAGATTAAGGGCATAGATAGCAAAGAGGATGATGACATGTCAGTTTACTATTCGGCACCGCTGGTGTATGGTGGTCCCCTGGAGCCGAGAAAGGAGGTGAATCTTTGGAAGAGGAGAACCATTGGTGCACCTGTTCCTCTTAAGCTAGAGGAACTTTAAATTTTACCTTTTTATTTGGAAAACCGAAAACTAATTGTTCTTCGGGAGGTACTATTTATAAGTTTGGTTCTTAGTTATTCTTTTATTTAATTAGATGGAGTGTATATAGAAAATGTAAACATTGTTTTGCTCTTTTCCAAGAGATTATGGCTGCATGTAAAATTTTGGATCACAAGTCTTGTAAAATTTGGAGTTTGTTCACGATAGCGAGAAACAGTGACGGAGCTTGAACTCAAAATTATGAAGGGCTACATATTTTATACACTGTATCTCAAATTTTTGAAGGGCTTAAAAAATATCATAATTTTTTTTTTGGGGGGGGGGATGCCGGGCCCTCCTTGGCAAGAGTAATGGGATGCATATCATACGAGAATAAATGATTAACAATTTGTCTTTTAACATTAGATTCTAATCACAGGCCTAAATTTTAATATAATGTGTTAACAATAACAAGATAATTAAAAGCAGCAATTACTTACTTTTCCTGAGATTTTATAATAGATCTTGGTGGTATTTCATATGCACTATTTAGCCTTTAATTTTTTTTAAAAATAAGTTACTTTTGGATACAAAATCCATAATACGATATGATAGTATTTGCTTTAATGTAAGAGAGTAGTGTAAAAGAAATGTTAATTTTAATAGCATGAAGAGAAAATTTAAATTTGTGTTATTTGAGTCATATGATTGTGGCACTATGCTGAGTTCAAAAGAACTAATATGCTGTGTCTACAAATGTCTGAATAGCACTAGATTAATTTATGTTAATCTTAGTTTTCTCTCTTTGCTCTATCCATTTTCTTTTTCTTTTCCCCCCTCTAATTCTGATTTTGAATATCCTGAAGTTTATCGAACATTTAGCACGTAATTGCACATAGTTATATTTTACATAAAAATAGGTTCAAAATCACAGAATTTTAAATGCTCGTAATTTTTTTTTCCATTCAGGTTCTAATGAACTTATCAACAATTATTTCAACCGAGTAGTTTTTTTTTTCGTTGATTGACGTGGTACAGACATTAAATGATAAATGTTGAATTCGTGGTTTCGTGTCCTAAAAATACTAGAAATTTCCAACCCATCGTACCAGCTGTTTTCAAAATATGAATTTAAAACGATTTGATCTCTTTGTCACACGTAATAGTCAAATTGTGCCGCCAAATTATACTTTGTTTATATAAGTTTGATTTTAGTCAAGATAATAATGTGCAAAATATTTTTTAATGAGCTCTTTTTTTCCTGGTCATAATTCATGTCTACATGAATTCTTATCAATTACTCAAGATAATAAATAAGGCCGTTTACGTACACCGATATTTGTCTTCATAAGGACGAAAATGATTATGGCAGACAAAATAAATTAAACATCTTTTTTTTCTGTAAGACAACTTATTTGATAAAATATTTTGTTTATTTGAGTTGTTCATAACCTTTGGGTCCTGTATATGTATTCCAGTTTCAAACTATTTGTTGATATTCAAAAATAAAATAAAATAAAAAACAAATGGAAAATTTTCCGCAACCGAGAAAATTTCTCGGATAATAAATGGGTAAGTTGCACACAATATCGATATGGTCGTATCTGACTGGAAGTTTGTTTTCACAGAATTTAAGCATAGATCATTTTATAATCGATTAATTTATTTTTTATTGAATATAGAAAACGAGGCAAAAAAAAGTTCCTCCATTCTAGATTTCAAAGCGTGATGAAGAGATATATCTTATAGAGTTCTTGCTTTTTCTTATTTTTATGTGATTTCTTACAGAAGTCCTTGCTTTTTAAAACTACATCTTTTAAGCATATTTTTTCAAATAGAAAGCGTATCACTAATGTCTAATTTGAGATAGTTGCAACTTTTGAGTCTTCATATTTTGAAAACGCTGTAAAATCCTTTCATCATCAATAATGGCAAAAATCTCTCGCTCAATGTAACAAACTATGTTATCGTTCATTCATTCATCACTTATCTTATTGCGTAATTCAACCTTAATGATATTCATCGCTGAGAATGCTCTTTCAACTGTTGTTGTTGCCACAAGTAAATCAAGGTCAACTCAATGAGGCGATATACCAATGGAAAACATAAATGAATGTGCCGAGCTCGCTTCTTAAAAATGTACGGTCAACTGATGAGAATTCGGCATAATAAATACTAGCAAGTTCAAGAGGTTTGTCGTGATTAAATTTAGAGAAAGAGTCCCTTGAATCAAGACAAGCAATACATTTCAATAAATTAGTAGATATTTCACTAAATCGTTCATCCATCTCAAAAAGAAGCAAGCCAAGCATAGCAAAAAAAATATCAACACGGTAGCGATGCGAGTACTTCACCATTTGACCATCACGTCTTGACTTACCTACAACAACAACAACAAAGCACTTAATCCCAAATCAATGATAATAATAATAATAATAATAGTGATAATAGCATGCCTTGACTTACCTCTTGCTGGTATTTTATCATCCATATTAGACACTGAATTTTCATATTCATACAAAAACTCTTTACTTCTTTCAATAGTTCATCATATTCATTATCCCTTAAGTGTTGCACATTTTGCTTTGCAACAACAATCAAACTAATTGCACGAATAATGTTCTGATTTTTCCTTTGCAGTGCATGTGATAACTCATTAGTACAACCCAAAACTTATAGCATTAGATGCATTATAAATGCAAATTCAAAACTCTCTATTTTCTCTATTAAACCCACAGTTGTGGTTTTTTGTGTCGAATTAGTTGCATCATCACTCACATTCTCCAACACTTTCAATACCAATTCCCACATTGTATAGAGGTGAACCAACATTGTGTGATGTGAACCCCATCGGATATCATCTGGTCTTGCAAGACTAGTTTCTTGATGTTTTTCTCTTCCGGGGAAAATATCATCACTCTCTAGTTTCATTACAATCATGTCATGGTAATCTTGAAGTCTGAAAGTAATTGATTTTTTCTTTTGCAAGATGTACCTACAATATTAACAATTAAAGTGATATAATTAAAGAAATCAACTACAGATGAACTGCATTTTGCAACAACAACTACCACTAACTGCAACTGATTTGCAAAACAATGGATATAAAAGGCATGAGGATTTTCATCCAAAATCTGCCTTTACAGCCCATTGAATTCTCCTATCATGTTTGAAGCACCATCATATCCCTATCCTCGTAGTCTAGAGATAGATAAATCATGCCGAGCAAACAAAGTCTCCAATGCTATTTTTAATGAAGATGTCATAGTGTCAAAACATGCTTAATGCTAAGAAATCTCTCAATCACATGTCCCGTCTTGTTTACAAACCTACATAGCAACAATCGAACAACAATAAACTTAAGAGTTAATAATATTATTTTAGTAATGACTAATTGAATTTAGAAGCATTAGTTATTAACCTCAAAACCACAACCATTTGCTCCTTTACTGATGCATCACGAGACTCATCAATAAGTACGACAAATAACTTATCTCTAAACTCATTAATAATGTCAAGTGAGGTCTCTTCTGCACAAGCTTTCACCATCTCTTTTTGTATACTCGGAGAAGTCATCTGATTATTCTTAAGAGCATTTTCATAAAGTACTTTAGCAACTTCGAGTTTTCTTTCTATATACCAGTTTAGTAACTCCAAAAAAATTCCTTTATTGCTAGAACTAGGAGTTTCATCATGTCCACGAAAAGTAAGGATTTGTAATAGGAGAAATCTTATAATATGTAAAATAGAAGTGAGGCGTACTCTGCATGCAATCTCAGCTTCTTGCCTGCTATGTGCAAATAACACATATGATACGCTTTGTCTTTGATTTTTGAAATCTTGACAAACTCGTCTTGCATAGTTGTGGCAAGAGTTTACTCCACCTATATGATTTTTAAAAGCTTCCAATGCTTTCCTTCAATTGTTAAATCCTTCTTGTGTGAAGACTTCATATCCAAAATTTTTACCTCTCATTTGTTGCTTAAAAAGATAACAATAAAAGTAATAAGTTGAATCATTTTCTATATTATATTCTAACCAATCAATTTTTTTTAACCATGATTCTTGAAAACTCCTAAAATAATTTTCTTATTGTTTGCAAGGAAAATTATGACTAATTGGTTGAATTGGACCATTCAACAAGTATGTTCTTCTAATTTCATCTCTAATTTCTTTGTTATAGTCGTCAATTGGCTTGCGAAATCCCAGGATCAGCAATTAGTTCACTTGAACTCAACTCGACATGTGCTTTCTTTTGTGCAAACACTCCCCTATCAGATGGTAAATGAGAACTCTTTTCATTTTCATTATCTTTTGACTTGGTTTGTAATACTTCTCCATACCTATCAAAATTGAAAAAAAAAAAATATAGGATAGTTATAGGATAGTTAAGTCAAATGACAAGTGCACAAAAACACTCACACGTTATAGGATAGTTAAGTCAAATGACAAGTGCACAAATACTCCACTTAGACTTTTTCACATTAATTTTACTCTACATTAATTTTATTAAATTAATATTATTAAAAATAAGAGTGAGAAATGTAAAATTTCTATACTACACATATTATATAAGAAAAACGCGCCCGACGATTCTTATCTGCAAACAACATACAAACATTCAATGAACTATTTTGCTTTGCAAATATATGTCTAAAGAGATAAATTTTTCAAAAGAAAAGAATTACAATTGCACTAAGTTTTCTTATAATTTAATTTCAGTCAAACGCCCTGGCACTATGGAGAAAGAGAGAGCTTTCGCCTTCTAATTTCAGAACTACTTTTGAAAATCTGGACATAAATTAGCCAATCCTCAAAGTTTAAGGAATTGCTTTATTACATTAGTATCTTTGACGCCGCATAACAGCAAAACACTTCTGCACACCCCTAATTAATTAGGCGTTTACTTGAAATATCAATTCTTCATTTGTTGCATGTAATTAAGCTTGGAGGAAATCCATCCTTTATATTTCTGCCACAATATGTTTATGTTGATTATCCTAGTTTTGGATACATACAACTATATGTTCAAAATATTTTATTCGATTTTTTATTTCCATGTTTGAATGATCTATGATCAAAATATTTTGCAATTATTCTATACTTAAATTAACTATAACTGTTAATTAATCTCTGCTTAGTTTTTTCATCTTTAGCGTAAATTCTGTTCCAAAGCAAAATTGGCCTAATTTGAATAATAAAAAATTCTCCCACATGCTAGTCACATGGCTACATTAGTATTCCCTGAGCTCAGTTCACAATAAGCGCTACAAAATCGCAAAATCAATTGTTACTCTAAAACTTTTCTTTCAGACTTGGTTTTTGGACTTAATTAAAAAAGAAACAAAGTAACGAACCAGAGGGGGCAAAGGAGTTTTAAAGCCGGACTCACCAGTCACCAGCGGCTGGGCCTGGAATCAAGCAACAAACCAGATGCCAGAGGGGCAGGGGCGCAGAGGAGCAGGCACCGGGGCAGCCGGGCAGCCGGGCAGTAGCGAACCAGAGGGGCAATTTTCTGGGCTAAGAGGGTGTCAAGGTCCAGGTCCTGAATCTGTCCCTGCTCATTCTTACATCAGATACAATTTAATTGTAAATTTTCGAAAATAATTTCATTGAATTGTTCAAAGAGATTTTATTTAATTTCACTTGCTAAATTTTAAATGTCAAAAGTAACTATTTGATCATCTTCTATGCCGAAAATGACTGTAATGGTTCTAACATTAACGAAAAACATAGTTCTCTCATTCAAGATCAATATAAAAAAAAATGCATATGCACGCCCCATTCATACTGGAGGACATTTGATTTCAAATATGCATTATCAAAATTGTTAATTATTTTCAACTGCAGAGCAATTTATATCTAATTATCTATCAAATTAGATAGATAATTAATCGACATCAACATGCAAACAATTTAAGTAGCGTGCAATTATTAGTTTCAACTTCAGTTATTAATTAATAACGCTAACTATTTAATCATGGAAACCTAGTACCAGAAAGTCAGAAACCATTGAGATATTAGGCTGTAGTTGATGGCTCCCTTCTTATTTTATTTTCTTTGAAGACGGAGGAGAGAACGGTAGTTCAATATGTTTACAAATTACAACATAATTCCTACCTCAGAAAATCAAATAATAAAAAAGTTTGTGTTGTGTCATGTCTTAGGAGGACAGATCGTGTCAAACTAAACTAAATAATGTGTAATTGTGAGTGTGTGTAGAGGAGAGTACGAGAGCTACTCTGACCTATAAGTTTTGTGCGTGTGTAAAAGTTGGATCCCTTCCCCCGTCCTAGGCGAGACCTTATATAGGAGAACGAGAGTGTGAGAATTATGATCGGTTCCCACATAATATTAATGGATACTACTAAAAATAACATCTGCATGTAATGGTAAGTTGGTAAACTTAATTTATTTAGTTGTATTATTTTATATCATGACCATTGGTAACTGCTATTCATAGTAGAGTGGGCGGTTATCGAGGTCGTGGCTAATTATAGCTACTATTCATAGCAGTGAGCGGTTATAAGGGCTATTATAAAGAAAGAGTAACAGGATGATCTCGAGCTCGATGTTGTATATATCGAGATGAATCATCGGAATAACCTCGAGGTCAGAAATGTCTGACTCGGAATATGCTTACCTAGATATATAATGAGTGAAGGAAGCTTGTTTAAAGCCTCATTAGATGTCGTTTTGGGCTAAGTGTTCAGGCTTATGATATTTTGGCCCTTGAGAACACAACTCTATTAGTTAGAATCTGTGACTTTAATGATAGCGACATCATTATTGATCATCCACATTAAATTTATTTGAATATAAAATAAATTAACTTAAATAATCTCCACTCTCTAATAATCTCTAATGATCTCTCTCCCGCTCTCTTAATCTCTCTTTATTGTCTCATTTTTCTTGATCTTTACTCTCTCAACTTTTCTCTCCTCCTCTCTCTCAATTTTCATCTATCATCCTTTCATTATTCGTCTTTCTCTCACTCTTTTTCGCTCTCTCAGTATCTCTCTTTCCATCCCTTCCTCTTCTCCTTCTCTACTCTCTTTTTTTCTCTTATTTCCTTCACTCAATCTCTCTCATTCCTCTCTCATTATTTTTTTTATTATTTAAGTTAATCAATATTGTATTTAAATTAGTGAGCTTCATATTTTAGTTAGAAAACTTAGTATTTATATTATTTATATGTATTTAAGTAGTGAAGTTGATATTCAGGTTAAGTCGTCTGATATTCAAATGAGTGAATTTAATATTTAATTAATTTCAGTATTTTTATTATTTCAGTTAATTAATAAAATATTAAAAAAACTAAAATTAGTATTCAAATTAATTTTATATTTAATTTAATAATATCGAATTTGGTACGAACACGTGTATCACCCATCCATATCATATCAGCGTTCCGATAATAAAAAATTAAAAATCCATCTCATCCTGTTCCGGGGCGCTTCCATTCTGTGCCCCACTGTTTCTCACCACAGCAGAGGGGCAGAGAGAAAAGTTGAAATAAACGATATGGTAAAAAGTCTCGCTAAACCCCCGTCAATCCACATCCCTCATAAAGGCGACCACCTGTTGTGTGCTGCTGCTATCCCCTCAACTATATCACCCAAAGTTTTGCTTCTCTCTTCCGAAATTGCCCACCCCCAACACCAACACCGACCTCAACCTCAGCCATGGAAGCGAAGGCCACCAATTCGCAGGACAAAATATTCCTCTTACACGGCGATCTCGATCTCCACATTATGGAGGCGCGCCGTCTCCCAACATGGACATGTTCTCTGAGCGTCTCCGCAGGTGCTTCGCCTCCTGCCAGGCTGCTCTCCCTTGCACCACTCCCCAACACGATGCGGACCCGAATCCAGGTCTAACCCGACACCACCACCCTCATGTGAAAATCATAACAAGCGATCCGTATGTGACTGTATCCGTAGCGGGTGCAATTGTGGCCCGGACCCGCGTCATTCCTAACTCTGAATGTCCGAAATGGGACGAGCGTTTCAGTGTGCCTCTGGCCCACCGGACAACCAGTGTAGAGTTTCTTGTAAAGGATAATGATACGTTCGGCGCCCAATTGATTGGTACTGTGACCGTACCAGTACAGCTGGTACTTTCGGGTTGTGAGGTGTCAGATTGGTTTCCAGTTGTGGGTACAAATGGGAAGCAGTACAAGCCTGAGACAGCACTGCATGTTTCATTGAAATTTTGGCCGGTTGAGGAGAACCCAGCTTACCGTAATGGTATTGCCGGTGATCCAGAGCACAAGGGAGTGAAGGATGCTTATTTTCCTTTGCGGCATGGTAGTGAGGTGACACTGTACCAGGTGTGTTGCTAAGAGATTCTATAATTGGTGATTGTTTTATTTTAGCTGATTGTAGGACTAAAGTTACAGCCATGACTTAAGAATTTTAGAAGCCAAATAAAGGTCTAAAATCCCATTAAATATCATTAATCAGTAAGGTACAAGAAGCAACTGATATTGCACTGAGATCTTATACAAGGATTATTGTCGCTGATTCTAGAACTGTAACAGTTAGGTACCCGTATGTGGGTTTCTTTGCCATCATTGAGGTTTTTATCCCTGAGGCTAAATTTGGTTGTCACTGGTTGTTCATAAGGCACAGTATTAATATCTAAGGTTTGACCCTATAATTGAGGTGAAGGTCAGATTGAAATAAATTACCCATTTGAACGAAACAAATACCGTGTCAATTTAATAAATAGGATAGTATATGGTCATGTATACCCAAAATATTTTCTTTTTCTGTTGCTTTTGAAAGTTTCTGCTTCTACTTTTTATATTTCCAACCCAGGATGCCCACATAAGAGAGGGTGAGTTACCAAAGATTGAGCTAGATAGTGGTAAAACATTTCAACATCATGCATGCTGGGAAAATATATGTCATGCCATATTGGAGGCACACCATTTGATATACATAGCAGGCTGGTCGGTGTATGACAAGGTCAAGTTGGTGCGCGAGCCAACTAGACCAATTTCTGACGAGATCATCAACATGTCCCTTGGTGAGCTTCTCAAGTACAAGTCTCAGGAGGGTGTGAGAGTTTGTTTGCTTGTGTGGGATGATAAGACTTCACATGATAAGTTATTCATCAAGACGGTATGAAGATGGCAGTTTATGTTTTAAGTCATATGACTTTATTTTTTAATCATCTCTTCATTAATGGTGACAACTAATAGTCCGTCAAGCAAATTTAAAGCTTCAATCGTGATTATGTGAACTAATTATGAATATAGAACGTTATGGGCAATATAGGCATTTTTTGCTTAGTATAATTTTGGTTTCCTGAGTTATCTTTTAGTTTCAAGAAAAAGAATTATGTTTATTATATGCAAAAATGGTGAATTTACCTAACATGTAGGACTTGATCTATTTTTTTATACTTCTTTTGTGCTTTAGGGTGGAGTAATGCAAACACATGATGAAGAGACCTGGAAATTTTTCAAACACTCATCAGTTATATGTCAATTGTCACCTCGTTATGCCAGCAGCAAACTCAGCATTTTCAAGCAACAGGTATTCTATTGCATTTTGAAAATCTTTGTCCATACCTTATGTGGAGTGATATGATAATCTTTATTGCTGCTGTGTTCAGGTAGTGGGAACTCTTTTTACCCACCATCAGAAATGTGTATTAGTCGACACACAAGCTAGGAGAAACAACCGAAAAATCACTGCTTTTATTGGTGGCCTTGATTTATGTGACGGTCGGTATGATACCCCTCAGCACAGGCTCTTTGCTGACCTAGACACGGTGTTTAAAAATGACCTGCACCAACCAACATTTTCTGTGAGTACCTCTATCCTTTTGGACTTGGTAGGGCAAGTGACTTTTTTATGCAAAGTAAACTATTAAAACAACGATGACGACAAAGTTTTAGTCCCAAATAAATTGAGTAGGCTAGAAATGAAACCCAATCATAATTATTTTTATGCAAACTATTATTTAAAATTTGCAAAAGTCTCAGAATATTTTAATTTGTGACTAGCATTTAAAATCTTTTTGTTCTGCTATATGCTAAACACACTGGATCATTTAAAACTAAGTTTCATTGTGTAGAAACTGAACAACAACAAAGCCTTTAATCCCAAATAAATTGGGATAGGCTAGAAATGAAACCCAATCCGAATGATAATAATAATGATGATGATATGATAATAATGATGATGATGATAATGGTACTAACAATAATGTAGATACTCATAATAATAAAAATAATAATAATAGACATCCATAATAATAATAGTAATGCTAATGATAATAATAATAATAGTCCTAATAACAATAGTCACAATATAACCTATACTATAAAACATACTCCTAAATCCTAAATTCTAAACCCTAAAACCCTAGAAACTAAAAACTGAAAAATCTAGGAACCTGAGGTCTATGACTTTACTGCTAAACTTTAAACTCCGAAATCATAGTTTTGGTACATGGATCGCCATCTTTTAGGCATTCCTATTCAAAACAAGCTTTTTAGGTATACTTCATTCCTTCAAATATATTTTTATTGTTTTCTCTCATGTAAGTCTCGATCGGCCTCTACTTCTCTGTCTCTTCTTGTGTTTTGCGGAACGACTTAGAATATCACTGCGTATTGGTGACTAGTGCCTCAGAAGGTTTTCATTGTGTAAAATCTATGGTTTGTTTATATGCAAGAGAACATTTAAAACTAAGTTCCATGATGGAACCAGAGGAAAAAGAAAAATGAAAAGGATATCATGTCCAGTCTTTTGTACTTGCTGAGACAACCTTGTAACAATACTTGTACTTCGCTAGTAAAATACTGGTATGACAAATAATCTCTCTGTTCCACAGTCAAGCGCAAATCTCTTCACAATAATGATATGCATGCAAATATTAAAACTGTTTTATTGCATCTTTTGTCAGCACGATATCAGTATAAAGTTAAACTGTAGCCTCAGCCCCTGATCTGAAATTCATCATCTAATTTCTAGTCAAATATGCTAAATCGTACCATCATGCTAAATCATATCAGTGAGGTCTATAAATAGCTCCAAAATCATACTATGACATGATTTATTTATAATTTTTTTTCTACAGACAGAGGGAAAAGGTCCAAGACAGCCATGGCATGATTTGCATTGCAAAATCGATGGGCCTGCTGCATACGACATTTTGACAAACTTTGAGCAGAGGTGGCGCAAGGCCACAAAATGGCGTGACCGCTTAAAACAGGCCTCTCACCGGAAGGATGATGCGCTAATAAAGTTGGACCGAATCTCTTGGATTCTAAGCCCGTCACGTACGGTGCCAAACGATGATCCTACCCTTTGGGTTTCTGATGAAGGAGACACTGAAAATTGGCATGTCCAGGTTCAATGAAATTAATTCTAACATATTTATTATGAGAATTAATGTTGCTTCTGGTAGAAATATTGCTGAAGCTTTGCCTAGAACCTGATTGGTAGAACTTCTCTTCTGATAGCATTTCTTATCTGGTACACCTCAGTAATACAGATTCTATGGATAAAGCATTATTTTGAGCCAAAAGCCTGTTTAAAATATCAATGTGCCTTTTTATTTGAATAGACGGTCTGCTGGTGCTGTTTTCAGCATCACTTATCAATACAACAACAACAAGAAAGCCTTTAATCCCAAATAAATTGGGGTAGGCTAGAAATGAAACCCAATCGGAAAGCATAAGATTTTCAGCATCACTTATCAATGTTCTTTAGATATTTGAATGGTTCTTTGTGGATTGAGTTATTTCCTTTGTCAACCACTTTGTCTTGCACATATTCTTATTTTTCATTCCTTTCCCTCTTTTCAGGTTTTCAGATCAATAGACTCTGGATCAGTAAAAGGATTCCCCAGTAACTGTCAAGAAGCCTCCACGTTGGTTAGTTTTTTTCCTTTCATTCAATTTTTTGTTGATATACTCCAAAGCACCATTTTGAATATTTTTACTGATTATGCTTGTACTTCTTTGAAATAGAATCTTGTATGTCGAAAGAATTTAGTAATAGAGAAAAGCATCCACTCGGCATATGTCTGTGCAATTCGATCAGCTCAACACTTCATATACATAGAGAATCAGTACTTTCTTGGTTCTTCATACAATTGGCCTTCATACAGGAATTCTGGTTTGTATAAAATTTTAATACCAGACCAGTGATGATTTCGCCCATATTTCCTCATATTTAAAAGTATCCTCTCTTTGATAGATGCTGATAATTTGATCCCAATGGAGTTGGCCTTAAAAGTTGCAAGTAAGATTAGAGCAAAGGAGAAATTTGTTGTTTATGTGGTGATACCATTGTGGCCTGAAGGTGTACCTACTACATACTCTGTTCAAGAAATTCTCTTCTGGCAGGTCCTTAAAGATAATGCAATTTTGTCTTATACTTACATTTTGTTGACCAAAGAAAAACAAAACATTTTACACTTGAACAAGAAGAACTATCTCATACACCCCTCTCAAGTCTTGGTTATATTAGCTGTCTCAACCTTGTCTCCTGATTGTCTGGCAATGAGCCCAAATTCGCCTCTATTCCCCAATTATGTTGAATTAGAAGACTTGGGAATAAAAGATAGTTTGGAATTCTATCAAATTAGCTGGTTCGGGAGAGTACACGTTCTTTTTTTAGGGTCACACATGAAATTCCCTCAAAAATGTGTGGTAAGTAATGGAATTAAGTTTGAAAAACTAATGGACTATTAAGAGATCTTTTTCCTACTGCAGAATCAAACAATGCAGATGATGTATGAAATAATTGCCCAAGAGCTTAGATCTATGAATATGGAAGGAGTGCATCCACAAGATTATTTAAATTTTTACTGCCTTGGGAACCGTGAAATTTTTTCAGAAAATAATAATATATCATCAGACAGCCAGACTGAAAAGAGCGGTCCAGCGGTAAGATTTAATTTTTCTATTCAAATTTTTTAGTATATTCCTACTATGTTTTAATATCTTGTCTAAAACCCATGGTCTGTATTAAACCAGGCTGTACTTACTTTCTTATTATTGTTTGTCTTGGGGACAACAGTAGAACTGAAGTAAATTGGCTGATATTTCCAGTAGAGGATCTGATTGAATGGTTTGAAAATCAGAAAACTTATTTTTTTCTAATAATTATTTATTTATAAATAAAAGCCAAATATGCTACCAGTAATATTATATTAACAAATTTATGCACGTGCACTTAAAAATAGTTTATAACAATCTCTTGCTCGCCTGAATTAAACTCGTCAGGCCTTGGCTCAGAGAAATAGGAGGTTCATGATATATGTACATGCAAAAGGGATGATAGTAGATGATGAGTACATGATTTTGGGTTCAGCTAATATAAATCAACGGTCTCTAGCTGGCTCAAGAGATACCGAAATTGCGATGGGTGCATACCAGCCTCACCATTCTTGGTCTGAGAAAAAAAGTCACCCACATGGCCAGGTCTGTTTTGACTTTTACTTTATACTTTTATGACCAACATATTTGCAAACTTGAAATTTATTTAGAATGTAGTGTCAAATAAATTTATTGTGTTCACCAAGTGTAAATAACTGCTTAAATAGTAAAAGTTAAATTTTCTCAAGTAGGTTGGCCATTTTTTTACGTTGTTGCTTGATGTTGGCTGATGATTGTTCTTCTGAATCAAGAGAGACGGAAAATAAAATAGCTAAACTATATTTGGACTATGTTTTGTGAGGATTATTTTTATCTTGAATAACATTGTAAAGCTGCAAAGAAAAGAAGTAAAGATGCCAAGACCCAGGCACCCAGCATTATTATTATTCTTTTTGTTAGTGAAAGAACAACGATCTTAAGCTCACTGAAAGGATTTGTGAGCTCAAGTTAAAAGAAGTGAGACTACAATGGAAAATCTGAATTATTGATGTTCATCTACTTGGCACACTGAACTTATGCATTCCATATGTTTTATATTTTTAGACATTCAAGATCAATGGTTCAGTTTGGATTTTTGAATTAAGCTCATGAACAGTATGGTGGACCATATGGTGTAAATTTCAATAACTTTTTAATGTTTCTGCAGGTGTATGGATATAGGATGTCCCTATGGGCAGAGCATCTAGGCATGGTGGACCGCCGTTTCAAGGAACCAAACCACCCTGAAACTATCAAATTTGTGAATCAAATAGCTGAAAAGAATTGGGAGCATTTCGCAGCAGAGGAAATGAAGCCGTTGCAAGGGCACCTCCTAAAATACCCAATAAAAGTGGAGGCTGATGGTAAGGTTGAGCCGCAGCCGAATTGTGTGTGCTTTCCTGATGTAGATGGTAAGATCTGTGGTGCACCTACAAATCTTCCTGACACGCTAACAATGTAAATTGTAAGGCGAAAAGACCGAGTAACGACAACAAGTTCACCTTCTTGTTAGATTGGAAATGACATTTTGTGGGAGGTTCTTTCAAGGGTAGATACAATTCAATAATGTTTGTTCTGATTTCATTTCCGATTTAGGTTGCTTGTAAATTGTTCCAAGTTGTACATTACGCTCATAGGATACATGTACATGCTTTGTTAAATAGTCGTAAAATGGAGTAGTAGACAGGCCTACTGCTACCCGACCTGAGTCCAGACATTACATCTTAATTCGGCGAATCGTGCACCTCAGTCTATATTTTTCCTTATTTTAATTTTATATACTCTTCGAGTTACGCCTCTGACAGTCTGGCTAGCGAAGCAACTCCTCTCGGCTCTCGCTCACTCAAATGTCCTCCAACGCTTTCCCTGCGCGGTCTCTATAGCACCTCTACACAGTCTCTCCCGTTCCTTAATTTTTTTTTGCCCCTACAGACTTGGATGCTAAATTTGATCCGAGCACGTTGATGACGTCTCTCTTAGGGCTGTCAACGCATCCCGTTTCGCTGTTTCGCCGTTCCGTTTCGTGACAAACGAAACGAAACAATTAAAAAATTTCGTTGCGTTTCGTTAACGAAACAATTAACGGTACTCTATTCCATTCCGTTTGTGGAACGAAACGGATAACGAAAGTTATCAATTCCGTTTCGTCATTTTCGTTCGTTTCGTAAATAATTCTACACGGCTGCTATATATGAATTGCAGCCGCGAATTTTGATTACAACAAGCTAGGGTTATAGATATAATCGATGCGCGGCGCGAATTTCGATCGTATCTCTCTCTCTCTCTCTCTCGTCTTGTCCGTCTGCGCGGCGCTCTCATTTCTTTCGCTCCTCTCCTCTCTGAGAGAAAACCCTAACCCTAAATCTCTTACCGCTGTCTCGCTCAGCCGATCTGGCGATTTCCTCTCTGATCTCTATCGCCTCTCTGCCACTGTCACACTTTTAACCACTCTCTCTTGTCTCGCTCACTCAGAACTTGTTAGTGGGTTTTTAAGTAAGAAGTGCTAGATGATGATCCATCGTGGCCGTAAATCTTGTCCATGGTGTGCGCGTGCGCCTGTCGTCGCCGATCTGTCCCTCGTTTTTCGTGCGCAGCCCAAGGGCTAAGAGAAAGGTGAAATATCACTAACCGAGAGACAGGTGACAGTGGTAGTTGATGCAGGCCTCGTCATCGCCTGCAAGTAGGCACCAGGTGATGAAATCCTTGTTTATATATTATTTTGTTCAAGTTCTGAGATTTATCTTACTGTCTTGCTCTTACTGACCGTTCTTATTGTTCTTACTGTCTTGCTCTTACTATAAGAGAGAGAGAAGGAAAAAAAACTAAGAGAGAAGAAGAAAAAAACTAAGAGGTTGGTCTTACTGTCTTGCTCTTCTTTTACCGTCTTACTTCTTGCTTTCTTGTCTTACTTGTCTTGATCTTCTGTCTTGCTTTACCGACTTTACTTTTGTTTACTTTCTTACTGTTTTGTTTTACTTTTCGTTTTGTTTTATCTTGCTTTTACTGTCTTTGTCTTTCTTCTTGTTTTACTCTTCTTTTTGTTTTGTCTTGTCTTCTTATCGTTTTACTTTTTGTTTTCTTTTACTGTCTTGCTTTCTTACTGTTTGCTCGTTTCACTTTTGTCTTATCGTTTTACTCGTCTTCTTCTTCTTTTTATCGTTTTATTGTCTTTTGTCTTGAATTCTGTCTTGCAGATTTGAGAGGAATATTGTTGTTGTTTCCTTACTGTCTTGCTCTTACTGTCCTTATTGTGTGAATATGGTATCAGTGACTGAATCTGAGCCTGATATTTCCTCTGATGAGTATGTCTCCTCACTCTAACTGTGTTACTGTCTTACTGTCTTGCTTGTTGGCTTGTTGGCATGTTGCCTTGCTGGCTTGTTAGTTGTTGCCTTAATAGTTTGTTGGTTTGTTGCCTTTGGCTCCCTAGATCTCAAGCAAGAAATTCAATGATGTTAGAGACTTTAATTATTTACATACTTAGTCATTGGTTGAGATTGGTATATGTTAATATGGTCGAGATTGGTATATTATGTCCGAGAAAACCCGCTTGAGATCTGAGTTGAGACCAAGAGTATTATCTTATAAATTAGAATGCTAATATGGTTGAGATTGGTATTTTGTTGTAATTTAGCATGGGTCCAGGGTTGAATCTTGAAACCCCGCAGGACATCAAGCTCCAATTGAAACTCAAAACCCTAATGCCCCCGAAGAACCCACAAAAAAGGAAATATCGCCAAACATATTCTCGATGTTTGGAAACATTTCAAAAGAGGAGAAATGGGAGATGATGGTAGTTATGAGGCAAGATGTAATTATTGTGGGAAATGTTATAAACAAGGAAATCAAAGGAGCACTAGTTCTTTGAAACATCACATTATGAAAGGTTGTAAGAAAATTCCATGGGCAAAGAGACATAATAAAGTTGATGCCTTGCGTAAAAAATGTTACAGTCGGCAATACAATAGTGAAATTCAAATTATAATTTCAACTTATTAATTCAAATTATAACATATGAAGCCCCATTTAACATTGATATTTTATTTGAACTTGTTATTAGGTGGGTCAAATCATTGCTTTTGGGTGTTTGATCCTGTGAAAAGCAAAGTAAAACTTTGCAAAGATGATAATAGCACATGAGTATCCCTTTAATTGTGCAAGTCATCATTTTTTCAAAGTATTTGTAAGTGATCTTCACCTTGTTTTAAGATGTTATCAAGAAACACAAGCTAGACTTGATCGCATCAATATTTATGAAGAGGAAAGGGCTAATTTGTATGAGTTATTTGGCAAGTTAGATTGTAGATTTAGTTTTACAAGTGATCTATGGACTAATAAGGGTAAGGATAGAGGTTTCATGGCCCTTACATGCCACTATATTGATGACAGTTGGAACTTGAGAAAAAGAATTATCAACTTCACACTATTACCATCTCCACACACTGGTTTGAACATAGCTCAAGCCATTCATGATAAGTTGGTATTGTGGAATTTGGATAAAAAAGTCTTTTGTCTTGTACTTGATAACTCATCTGCCAATGATGCTTCCATTAAAGCATTACTCAATACACCTCTAAAAAATGAACTCCCAGCCAATGGTTGCATCTTTCATCAAAGGTGTGGTTGTCATATATTGAATTTAATTGTTCAAGATGGGCTGAATGTATTATGTGAGGAGATAAATAATATTCGTGAAACGATGAAGTACATTCGTCATTCACAGCCAAGGATGGAGAAATTTAGCCTGGCTGCTGCACAGGTAATTTAATTTAATTATTTATTTTATTTTAATTTAATTTCAATTTAATTATTTATTTTATTTTAATTTAATTATTTATTTTATTTTGTTTCACTCACTGCACATCTGTTTATTTTTGTTTATTTCAGGTTAATGCTCCAAGCAAAAAACCTGCTTGGGATGTCCAAACACGTTGGAATTCCACATACTTAATGCTGGACTTAGCCTTGCAGCTCAAAGAGGCAATTAATCGATATGCTCAACTAGATAAGAGGTACACTTTCAATCCATCTGAACAAGAATGGGAGAGAATCAATGAACTTGTAGTGTATTTGAAAGTGTTCTATGATGCTACATCGAAGTTGAGTGGTACCAAGTATCCAACATTGAATTTATTCTTCCCCGAGTTCTGTGAAGTTTATTTGAGTATTAAGAAAATGTGTTCTAGTCCATATCCCTTTATTGTCAATATGGGTACAGAAATGTTTGCTAAGTGGGATAAGTATTGGACCAGTGGGAATACTCTATTGGCAATTGCTTGTGTTCTTGATCCTAGATGCAAGTTAGCTGTTGTTGAATACTATATTGAAAAGATATATGCTGATGAATGTCCTTGGTTTGTTGCCAATTTGAAAACTTGCATGAATGAGTTGTTTAAAGAGTATGCAGAAGCACACTCAAGGTTGGTGCAGAACCAACCCGGCAGCTCAGGGCAACACTTGAGGTATAATTACCACATCTGTTTGTTTAATACTTGGCACATAATTACCACATCTATTTGTTTAATACTTGGCACATTTGTTTGTTTAATAGTAAGGGATCTAGTGCCAGCAGTATTGTCAGTGATACAAGGGCTGGTTTGAAAGATTTCATACGTGTTAAGAAAATATCTGAACCCATAAAGTCAGAGATAGATGATTATCTGGCTGATGCACTTGATGAGGCTAGTTTGGATGATGATTTTGATATTCTGGCATGGTGGAAACTAAAGGGAATAAAATATCCTGTTTTGCTCGATTAACCCGGATATACTAGTCGTCCCAATTTCCACAAGGGCATCCGAATCTACATTCGCACTGGTGGTAGGATACTAAACCCGCTAGGAACTCTCTAAGTAATGAAAGTATTGAGGCTCTTGTATGTGGTCGGGATTGGTTGCGCGCGTTCGCTATTGGTATGTGTCGTCCGTTATATGTTATCTCGATATACCGTTGTCTATTATATATACCGTTGTCTATTATCTCGTTATCTCGCTAATTGTCTTGCTTGTTGTCTCGTTATCCGTCAGTGGCGAAAAATGGTTTGGAATTTGGTGATAAATTATGGCCTAGTGATGATGAGGTGGCACCGAATGATGGTGTATGTGGCGTGGAATATGAACTCGTATCCGTATCGCATGTCGCTTGTAACTCTTTCTATACTTTGTTGGTCGTTGCTGTCAGCTCGTTTGTTTGTTGCCTTGCTTGTTTGTTTGTTTGTTGCATTGTTGGCTTGTTGCCTTGTAGTATTAGTTCTCGTAGTTGTAGCCTGGAGTTTGTGTACTCTTTGGCTCCTCTGATCTCAAGCTGTGATTTTCAATGATGCTAGAGACTAGTTGGTTGAGATTGGTATTTAGCCATTGGTTGAGATTGGTATTTAGCCATTGGTCGAGATTGGTAAATTGCTGAGAAATGAGCTCGAGATCTGGGTTGAGCTTGGTATTTTGATGTAATATTTGGTTTGATGTAATATCTGGTTTGCTGGTTTGTTGTAGTTTTTGTAATATTTGGTTTGAGATTGGTATTTAGCCATTGGTCGAGATTGGTAAATTGCTGAGAAATGAGCTCGAGATCCGGGTTGAACTTGGTATTTTGATGTAATATTTGGTTTGATGTAATATCTGGTTTGCTGGTTTGTTGTAGTTTTTGTAATATTTGGTTTGATGTAATATCTGGTTTGCTGGTTTGTTGCATTTTTTGTAATATTTGGTTTGTTGGTTTGTTGCATTCTGGGTAAAGAGTTTGTGGTAAAATCATTCTTAACGCAATATTTTTTAACCGTTTATTTCGTTCAACTCGTTTCATAAAACGAAACGATCAGCGCAAAAAATTTTCCTTTCGTTAATTTCAAATAACGGTTAACGCAAAAAAAATGTTAACCGTTTATTAAACGCAACAGTTAACGCAAATTAAATTTGCGTGACTGTTTTGCACGTTAGACACCCATAGTCTCTCTCCAGTCTAAAGCCCCAAGCTTTTTCCTCCGGAACACTGAACACGTCTGATGACGTTGCATGTATTATTTTAGTAATTTCTCTTATAAAGATTGCTATGGTCATTCTTTCTGGACCGGGGCGCAGCGCGATAATTAGTAATGTTACTTTAAGCAATAAGCACTGAACTTGCTGATTGTGACGACTCAAAACAATAGCACGAATTGTTCAGATAATTTTGTTAACATATTAGTTCTAATTTTGTGTAATTTATTTTAATTAATAAATTATAAATATTTAATTTAGTTCAATTATGAATATTTAAGTTTAATTATAATTAAATGTAGTAGTAAATTAGTTAAATTATTTATAAATTAATTTAATTACATTACTACTTTAGAATAAATTAGTTAAATTAATTTAATTATATTTTAAATTTAGAATCATATAGTTTAATTTTTAAAATATTTTTTACCAACAAGTCCTCAGCCGATTTCGGTTCCTTAAGAGCACATGCTCACGTATTGTATTAACAAGCACACGTCCGGAGGTGATGAAGGCCAAAATGTGGACTGGAAAAAATACTATTGGTGGGCACATGATGAGTCTGAATTGTTTATCACGGAGACCCGACCGTACAACTTTGTCGAGCACTTTGTGCAGGGGTGGATGTAGGATTTTGGTCAGGAGGGGTCAGTAATCGGATTCAATAGCTTATCGGGTTTAAACCTATTAACTAATCGGGTATTAAATAAAAATATTAAAATAATATCTTTTATATATTAAAAATAATAAAAAATAAAAGTCAAAATAATAAATAATCATAGTGATAAAGAAAATTTTCCTTTATGAGACTTCATATTTTAAATTTTTTGCATAATTATTTCATTATCCACAATATTAAATATTTTTTCTCAAGGAAAAATAATCAGACAATCTAGGGGGTCAGAAATTTGATCCAGTGGGTTAGATTAACAAAACATTAACCTAAAAGTACTATTTTTTAAAATCTAGGGGGGCAACTGACCCGCTACTATACGCTACGTCCGACCCTGACTTTGTGTACATGGGTTGGTATTAAAAGAGAAGGATGGTCATGATCTAGTATAGGATGAACACTAATGAGCAATTGAGTTAGTCGGTATTGCATCCGAAGGAGCCTGTGGATGAGTTGGCATACGTACCACGCTCACACTAAACGGCCCGAGCAGTGAACATTTGTACAACCTCATTTTATTTGTGTTTCCAATTTATTTTATTTTTTAACTAACTAATATATTTGTACATATTTTCAGATGTTTCATCTAGTTAGGTACACGTCCAACGCTATTGGGTGGGTTAAGGCTCTCCAAGAACCCGGGCAATTATGGTTCGGCAAACATGAACTGAGAATCTATCGAAATTTGATGGTTGATTTCGGATGAACACATTTTCACGACGATACTTGCATCCCAAAGTCAACTTTATCTAATTTGACTTTTAATCATTTTAAATTTTAGTTAATTTAAATTTATTTTTTTCAAATAATGTAAACATAATTTTTTAATCACACAGGTCTTCCCATGAATTCAGAGGATATTGACGTCATTGCCGAAGACCCTCCGACGGATGACCCACTTGGCCCAGTACCGAAACCAACGACTGATGATTACGATATATTTCAGGGAGATGTCATGTTATATTCTCAGCTTATGATTCAGATGAGCATCGATCCTTGTGCGTCGTTGTATCATATCTCCGGCCCCTCCACCCGAGTTCTAGAGACTCAACCTGATGATGTCGAAAGGCACAAGTGACCTCGCTGTCAAACCTGACCCAAAGACACATACAACCCTTCTCTGATTAAAAGAATGTTTAATCGACGATGTTGATGTAGTTTATTTTATTATCTTATTTTAGAGACAACAGTCCATTTTGTAGTATTACACTTTATTTTATTTATTTATTTTAAATTAAATTTATTTTTATTATTTACAATTTACGATTTATAATTTAGCTAATTTTGAATACTATAATATAATAAAAATAATAACATAATCTAATAAATATTTTAAATTTTATGAATCATTAAATAATAATATAATAAAATAAAATAAATAAATAAATAAATAAAATATTTAAACAAATAAAATAAAATAGAAAAAAAAATCTGAGATCGAATTTGAAATTCGGTCCAAATTAGTCTATCTAAAATATCATAAAATCTTATCAAATCTTTACTTTTTATTTTTTTAATTACCAAAAAAAATGATTAGTCTAAAAAAACCTTGAATACACGTGACAAAAATCACTCACTAAAACCTATCAACAATTTTAAAACATAGCTGTGCTTCTATGATCTGACGGTGAGCAAAATACAAAATTAAAAAGACACTAAATGGACGGATAAACCAAAATTAAGGGCATGAAACACGGACTATTATATTACTCATAAGGTGAAAAGATACTGGCGGAGCC
This sequence comes from Schoenoplectus tabernaemontani, assembly GCA_037127355.1. Lineage (NCBI taxonomy): Eukaryota > Viridiplantae > Streptophyta > Magnoliopsida > Poales > Cyperaceae > Schoenoplectus > Schoenoplectus tabernaemontani. The sequence continues at coordinate 10,968,426 of CM073747.1, forward strand.
TAAATACCAACAGAAGAGGCTCTTATTGCATGCCGACATATGGCAAATACAAGTACCAAGTTCATCAAAGAGGAAAACAAAACAAAACAAAAACATGCAAAAACAGAGGTAAAACAGTGTTTATTTGAAGCAAGCAATTCAGTTGATTCTGGAACCACGAATTCACTCTAGGTTGGGAGGTTTAGGGTTGTTAATAGGGTCAGGTTCGCTATTTTGCCCATTACGATTTGGTGAGGACTCGTTCAAGGAAGTTGTTGCTTTGCCTTGAAGTGAAGGTTCGTTTTGATTCGTCTCAGAAAGTGTCTCATTCCTTCGGTTAGCATCAATTGTTTTATTTGGTTGCGAGGTACTCTGATTAGGTTTATTGGTACTTTGCTGGCCAGATTCTGTTTTGATTTCCATTTTCTTTTCATTCTGGGTTTCCTGTTTATTATGAGTTGTGTCTGGTATTGTGCTGCTGCCTTCTTTCTGGTTATTAGAGGATGGTATTTTTGCCTCAAAGGCAGTCCCTTTGGCTTTTTCTCCTTCTGAAAAGGCACCTTGGTCAGCCACCTTTTCAGAGGAAGTTGTTTGAGTGGAGGTCTCACCATTCGTCAATATGTCTTTTGGTGTCTGACTGGATGAGATTTCATCTTCAGTTTTCTCTGTGCCAATTTTATCAACAGAATGCTGCCTTTCAGAAGGAATTAGTTGTGGTCTGGCAGTGGCTCCACCTACAGGGGATGTCTTCTGTGTATCGGCCTGAGAATTTTGTGCCAGATCATCGCCTAATTTGGTGTCTGCTGAGGCTTTTTTAAGTTCATCAGGTGTTGTTTTCATCTGGGAAACATCTGTTGTGTCTGATGCTGTGCTGCTGCCTTCTTTCTGATTATTAGAGGATGGTGTTTTTGCCTCAAAGGCAGTCCCTTTGGAGACTTCATCTTTTGCTCCTGAAGAGGCACCTTGGTCAGCCACCTTTTCAGAGGAAGTTGTTTGAGTGGAGGTCTTACCATTCATCAGTATGTCTTTTGGTGTCTGACTGGATGATATTACATCTTCAGTTTTCTCTGTGCCAATATTATCAACAGAATGCTGCTTTTCAGCAGGAGTTACTTGTGGTCTGGCAGTGGCTCCACCTACAGGGAATGTCTTCTGTGTATCGGCCTGAGAATTTTGTGCCAGATCATCACCTAATTTGGTGTCTGCTGAGGCTTTTTTAAGTTCATCAGGTGTTGTTTTCATCTGGGAGACATCTGTTGTGTCTGGTGTTGTGCTGCTATCTTCTTTTGATTATTAGAGGATGGTGTTTTTGCCTCAAAGGCAGTCCCTTTGGAGACTTCATCTTTTGCTCCTTCTGAAGAGGCACCTTGGTCAGCCACCTTTTCAGAGGAAGCTGTTTGAGTGGAGGTCTTACCACTCGTCAGTATGTCTTTTGATCTCTGACTGGATGAGATTTCATCTTCAGTTTTCTCTGTGCCAATTTTATCAACAGAATGCTGCTTTTCAGCAGGAGTTACTTGTGGTCTGGCAGTGGCTCCCTCTACAGGGGATGTCTTCTGTGTATCGGCCTGAGAATTTTGTGCCAGATCATCACCTAATTTGGTGTCTGCTGAGGCTTTTTTAAGTTCATCAGGTGTTGTTTTCATCTGTGTAACATCTGTAGTTCCAGCTGCAGCTTCTTTGATTGGTGTTGCTTGTGCGATAGCTGGTGGAGTTTGCCTTGTTCCAGTGGTTTCTGTTTCTGTGGCCAGTGTTGGCATCTCTTTTGGTTCTTTGGTGCTTGAACCTTGAGAAATATCTTCTCTGGCTGGTACAGTTGGTTTCATTGTTTCTTTGGATAGTGCAGCATTGGATTTGTTGATCATAGGTTCTGCTGTGGCAGTTGGAACGTTAGCTGTAGAAGATTTTGCTGATGCACCGTTGGTTCTATTGGCAACTCCACCTGTAGTTCCATTGGTAGATGGTTGTGGAGGTAATTGTGTTGCAGATGGAACAGTAATTGTTTGTGCTGTGCCTGCTGCTGGTGCCCTTTCTTGTTGTTTGGTGCTGGCCCTACCGCGAGAAGATTCATCCTCAGGAACTGGATCTTTAGACTTTGATGGTTCTTTGGCTGGTCCAGCCATGGATTTATCAGTTGTTGGTGCTGCTCTAACAGTTTGAGAGGTAGTTTTTGCAGCAGGATTTTGTGTGGTTAAAGAACTGGTGCCTTTTGTTTGTTTAGCCAATTGATCTGGGGCTTTCTCTGAAGGTTCTTTGGCTGGTGCATCAGTGGAGTTACTGGTAACAGGCTCTTGTCTGACTGTTTCGGAGTGTTTTGTTGGAGTTGGTGTTATTGAAGGAGTATTGTCTTCAATTTTTTGTGGTTTTGGTTTCTGATCTGGTATGTTCTCCACATGGCTCTCCCCGCTGAACTTTTCAGGTTTTCGCCATTGTTCATCCCACTCATTATGCTTGGCAGCCAAATAGGCCTCTGCATCAATATCTGTTTTATCCTTTTTACTAGTCAGTTCTTCACCAGTCTCACTTCGCTTTGTCTCTTTTGCTGAGTTTCGACCTTGATCTCTAGTTAGGGGTTTCGTGGTGGTTTTCTCAGTTGATGGTACTTGTGTGTCCTCCAGTGATGGATTTATTGGCTGCTTGGTTTTACTGGCAGGAAGAGGTGCCTTTGTGAATGGAAAAACGTGAGATTTACTCACACTGGTTTCATCAGTTGGGGAAGCAGTGTACTTCTTGGTTACTTCAGCCGACTTGTTGATAATTTCATGCGTATGTACATCTGTGCTAGTTGGAGGAGAGAATGTTTGACCTTGATCTTTAGTCAGGGGTTTTGTGGTGGTTTTCTCAGTGGGAGTTGCTTGGGTGTTCTTCATTGACACCTTCATTGGTTGCACAGTTTTACTGGTAGGAGTAGGTTCCTGACTGAGCAGAAAACCATGAGACCTACTCATGCCGGTTTCAACTGGTTGAGAAGCAATGCTCTTCTGATTTGCTTTAGCTGACATGGAGGTGGGCTCAGGGGTTGGAGGTACTTTGTCATCAATAACTGATTTTGTGGACTGAGGTACAGCTCCTGTTGGCTCAGTGTTGTTTTTATCATTACGAGCTATAGAAGGTATTTGCGCACCGGTTGGAGGAATGGTAGACCCCTCTATAGTGACCTTAGCATCAGTCACTGGCTTAGTGGACTGATATCCAACTTTTGTCGGCTCGGTTCGAACTTTATCGATATGATCTGTAGGAGATATTTGTGTATCAGTTGGAGGAATGGTAGAGTCCTCCACTGTTACTATAGCATCAGACACTGACACTCCCTTTTTGTGTGGTACAGACACCAAGGGTCCCCTTTTATCCGGGACACTGACTTGTACCGACCCCCTTGGACGGGCAACATTTTTGCTTATTGTAAAAATACTCTTTGATTTTGCTGGCAACTCCTCGATTTCCTTGATTGGTTGAAATGTACTTGCTTTCAAAGACATTTTAGTGGTTGGTCCAATAATTTGCATAGAACTTCCGTCTTCTTCTTCATCCTCTTCACTTCTCTCTATATCATCTAACACCTTGGTCCAACTAGGCCGGGTTGACACCTCCTCCCACCACCGCTGAACATTTTCTCTCTCATAAAAAAGGTGGCCCCAATCTTCAGAGGTAGCAATGTATTGGGAGTTTGGTAAATGAGTGAGATCGGCCAGTGTGAATTCATCCCCTGCTAGGTAACGGTTATCACCTAGTCGGTGGTTGTACACGTCCAAAACCTGTAATACATCAACCAACAGAAATGATTAATACAATTAGTTGGTTAATATAATTTCGATCTAGACCATATCCTGTTTCAGTTGACAGTAATCAAACAGGCTTCCAGACTACTTTGCACTTATACTTGGAATAAAAGAAAAAAACGATACAAGCACCTGAGAGTCAATAGTAATGAGAATATAAAATAACTCAAAAATAACCTTTGCAAGTCGCTCAGATTCTTCTAGGAGATTGTAGGAATTAGTTGATGGTGGAAAAGCAAGGTGAAGCACTAAGGCCCTACTAGGTGGATCAAAGCTCTGTTCTTCCGACTTGAGCCATTGTTCGATGGAGACCCGATCGAGAAGGTCACGGCCAAGAAGGTATGGGGTGCCTCTGTGGGCATATGTCTCTGAGATGTATCGGCATATAGCTCTTGATTCTGTGTTATTTTTCAGTGAAAAAAAATGAATATGATTAATCTATGTTTTTCCGGCCTAGAAACAAATCTCATTTAATCTCATGTAATGTGTATTTTAAGGAATTTTGTGGCTGAAATTAAATAATGTGTCTCTTCATGCATCCTATAAACAGTCATAAAACATCATTATCTATTTGTAACATGTTAGATAAGCAAATTAGTTAGGCAGCTGCTTTGTATATTATTTTGATCTGTCTGTAAACTCTTTTGCAATTTCATTAATAAAAATCACATAGTAGGCCCTTTGCCTACTACTTCAAAAACACTGTTATCTTTCTGTTTGTTTTTGTTTTGTATTGCATGTCTTAAAACTGAGTACTTTGTCTCTGGCCAAAAAGCAGAGGCTCATATCTGGTCTTGATCAGAATAGGTAACTGAGTAGTTAGTGAAGTTTTTGTATGATTCGACATCCGTTTTACCATATATTTAGCACACTAGTTACGCGATCTTCATTCCTATTGTTCACCATAAAAATGAATGTACTTGTAGCGTATCAGCTTTAACCTTTACCAGCTCCTCCATATACCACCAGCATTAGTTATTATGGCGACCATTGCAATTCCAGCTAAATTATCCTTTTCTTTTTTTCAAATATTGCTTTAGCATAAGATTGTTAAAATGTTATACATAAGACCTTACCAAATAGAAACTTGGACCCATCTTCAAAGAAGGGAGCTGGTACACTTGTTGATGCCTACACATTAAAGAGAAGTACCAGGAATATAATAGTAAAAATACTTCTAAGATATAGCGTCCATGGAATAAATTGAAAAAGGAAGTGACTGATGAACACAGTAATTACAAGAGAACAAGTACCTGAAGTCTAATTAAGTCGACAGGCAAGTTGACTACATTTTTAAGATCAACCAGCTCAAAATTCTTCTCATATAGGCATGCAAGCACTCTTGACACCTCAGGTAGTATTGGTTTCCCATGGTACACCGTTACTATAGGATGTGCATTTGGCAATGCCATTGATAGTGCAATTACTGCAAAATCAATTTCCTACTGTGCCTGGCTCTCTCCCCCTCTCCCTGTGGCTTAATGTAGGTCACTGGAGACCTATACATGAAGCAAAGAAGATGCCATGAGTGACAAGAGAGAAAGATAAAATACAAATCTTGAAAGAATTAAAAGAAGAGAAAAGAGATAAAGGGAAAGGTAAAGGGAAAAGAGACGGAGAGTGTATTTATCAAGCAGTCTTGGCTCTAAAGCTTTAAATTTTTGGTCTGATTGTCTCCAAAGAATGTTTAAATTGGTTAATGATGATTTCATCTTTAACTGACAGTAGGGAGCTTGCTTTTGAACTCAGAATATACTTCGTGATATAAATCATGGCTTAGAATCTCGAGATTACTTGTTTATTAGTTCTGGAGTTATGCTGAGAGTTGCAAGAAGCATATATACGGCCTTAAATCAACCACCAGTCACAATGTATCATGTCATTCAACAAAATATTCACAAGTGTTATTCTTACCTATATATATTCAACTTTTTATAGCACATAAATAATTGATCAATTTTGTACATAATTAACATTTGCTAAGTATTGACGTTTTGTAATTTTATTTTGTGAAGCGTGAATAATATACAAATTTAAATTCACACAGGATTAGCATTTGTGAATCTATTGTGGGATGCTCCAAAATCTTGGTCGCTGTGTGATCAATGAACGAAGATATTTTTGGTGAAAGAAATATCTTTCTCTGTTTTTTTTTTCAAATTTTTGGACAATCATTTGTAGTGCTTGTATTAGTTCTTTGTTATCTTTTCTTTTAATTATTAAATCATTTCATATTTTGTATGTACTAGAGACTAAGTGCAACTTAGATGAGTATAGTCGGATTAATGTCCTAACTTTTAAGCAATGGGTTACAAATGTATAACATGCAAATATTCAATTGTAATTTTTTTTCTGGCAGATGTGAACTTATGCCAAAGGTTTGAAGAAAAAAGAAATTGGAACTTCTCTAGTTTTCGAGTTTCTAAGATAAAACTTTAAAAAGTGCTAGAATATTTTGGATAATCATTAGTAGTGCTTAAATGGGATCATTATTATCTTTTCTTTTAGTCAGTATACCATTTCATATTTTGTAGGTTTTAGAGTATAAGTGCAAATTTTGATTAGTACAATTGCATTAATCTAATAACTAAATGGAATGCCGATGTATAACATTGCAAATGTGAAATTATGATTTTTTTCTGAAGATATAAAATTAAAACAACTAGTTTTCTAGTTACAAGATAAAGTGATTATCTTATCTCTTCTTAGCGTCCAGACTTAATCCTTCTCTTAATACTCAAAAAAAGTAAAATGACAAAACAAGAAAAGAAAAGGTCAGACAGCTATAAGGTTTGAGAACCCAAAACAAAGAGAACTAGAAGTACGAATAACGAAATGCTTATTATTTACTACATATTGAGGTACGAAGAATAATGTTAATAAAGTTCAAAGCTGATTAAAGTGAAAAAAAGGGTCATTTCCTGGTACGTTTCAGCAATAATTCCTAGACTAAGGACAAATGGTGCACTACTCTTTCGGTCTGTAATAATCATATGCATGCGCTGCTTCCATTGTGAAAATTAATAAACGAAGAAGTAGATTAATTATTACTCTACCAAAAACTATCTGCATTATTTTTTTATTGAGCGGTAAAAAAGGAGAGACAGAAAACAACAAAACATACTACCTCTCTACAACTATGTTTAACTCGGCAAAATTGACAAGAATCTGTAAATCATCGAGAGCACTCACTGAATCGATATCATACAAGTACCAGGAGCTGTATCTAAAATTCTAAAAATAGTGAAGGATCTCATACATCAAAACTATGAAGCACCAAATGGTAATGGCAAAAGCAAATGTTGCATTATATTATTGGTTCAAACTTCTATTTTTATTACTGCCAAAAAAAAACGTGATGGCCAATAATAATCAGCAGCATTAACATCTATGTTAGTTGACCTTTTCAATGATGTAAGGATGCTACTAAAAAGAAATAGCAAGATATCTCAATTCAGAAGAGATGAAAAATAGCTCAAATTACAATGGATAATTTAGAAAACCAAAAAAGAATATCAAACCAATATCAAAAGGAAATTTGTACATCTTCCCTGACAAAACCAGACAAGGAAATGAAGAAGACCTAATTCTGTGATTTCCCTTGCACTGCTCGGCAATCATGGAATAGAAGAATTATGATGAAACTGTGGCCGAACAAGAATGGAATTGATTGAGATTGTGGAAAAGTGAAAAAGAGGAATTGGATGGACCATTTGCAGTCAATCCCTGTTTTTTTCTTTTTTTTTTACAGTTAGTCCCTCCTCTATTCCACCAAGAACCAGTTCTCTTCATCAGGGGCAGGTGGAATAGGAAATTAGCCTTTTACAACACAGTATAAATTGGCTCCTTTCTCTATATATGCTTTTCCACTCTTCCATTCTTCTACTTTTCCACCTTGAACCGAACACAATAGGAATAGTGTGGATTAGAAGTCTATTCCAAATTCCACTGTTCCTCTATTCCATCGTTTTACCCAACAAGCACAAGAAGAATGTGTTAAAAGATCCTTAGTGGCCTCGCCGCAATACTGAAAACAATCCTCCTGATTGTTTTTCTTTCTTGTGCTCCGACTCTTCAGCTACCTGTTTAAATAAGATCACAAGAATTAGTCGTGATTTAAAACCAAATTAAATCCCAATAGATGAAAATATGAGAAAAAAAAAAGAATAAGGCCAAATGCCAATACCTCTTTTGATAAATGCTGAAGGATCTCTAATATTTCAGCAAAATCTGGTCTTTTAGTTGGATCTTGCTGCCAGCATTGCTCAATTAATGCTGCTAGCTTAGGGTTGACATTTTTTGGTATTGTAGGCCTCAATCCCTAAGAAGATATAAAATAATTAAGAGGAACCAGAACACAAATTGCATTGTTTGCCTAAGAGAATATATTCTGTATACCTTCTGAACTACACCAACAGCTGCTTGTAGTGGTGTGAGGTACTCATATGGAACCTGAAATACATGAAAATTGTTAAAATTTTGCAAAAAGAGAACTTCAATCTCTGTTTGAATTTTAGTGTAATATGACAAGAGGGACAACAGAAAATGTACCACCTTTCCTGTGAGAAGCTCCCACAGCATTACTCCAAAGCTAAAAACATCAGCTTTATGATCATAGGGCTTGTGCTCTATAACCTATATTTTTGGGGGAATTATTAGAAAATTTAGCATAACCTCAAAAAAGGAATTTACTATATAATAATATAATATTACCTCTGGTGCCATCCAACGATATGTACCAGTCTCAGCTGTCATTACTCCTGATTGAGCCTTCACACGAGCAACTCCAAAATCAGCAACCTTGACTACCTGCAAAAGTTAGCAACATAAACTTTCAGCACTCGGATTAAGAAAATGAAATCATGGAATTATTCACATGGTCTTGAATAAATAACACCCAAAATATTTGACCATGTTGCCAAAAGAACAAAAAAAGAAAGTACAAGATTGTCATGTTTGTAAATTGTAATAGACCAGTAAGATCAAAAATAGGTCAACCAATTGCACTCTGTCCTGCCCTTTTTCTCTATTTAATTTATAAAGAGCAAAATATATCATGATGACAGGTATAATATTTTTTTCTAAAGGAAAAAAAAAATTAACCTCGTTTTCATCCATAAGGAGATTAGCCGTTTTCAAATCACGGTGAATAATATTATTTTGGTGGAGGTAATTCATCCCCTTCGATACATCGATGGCAACTCGAAGCAAAGCAGGTAGTTTAAACACACCTCTATGTTTATGCAGATAGTCATATACACTTCCACCAGCCATAAACTCTAGCACAAACAAAATTAACTGTTACCTTTTATTTTTCAAATAGCAATTACCTCGAATAGGTAAAAATAATTATTCAGATGAGGATTGAAAAACCTTCGTTATTGTGCCTTACAGGAATATTCACTTCGTCATTGAAGTTTTTATAACTTTCAAGATTTGTAAAAGTGAAGGACAAAGTAGAGTGTTTGCACCTCTCAAAAGTATTTTGTTGTAGGAACCTCTCAAAATTCTAAACTTCGCCTCTAATCTTATCCCTCATAAGGACACAACTATGCTATCAGAAAACCCCAGAATTGCGTGGACATCTCTCAATAAATCCCACATGATACTAATCAGTTCACCATTATGGACATTAGTCTCATTATATCTCACATGATATCAAATGAGGTCACCAACTACCAACCAGTACCCTTTTTGAAATTCAGCAAAAATCAGCAATGCTTTTCAACAATAGGCTATTTGCCCGCTACTTTAATAAAAACACTGGAGGAAGAAGATATTGTACCAGTTACAATGCGTAAGCTTGGGGATTTGGTACAAGCACCAATGAATTGCACAACATTCTTGTGGCGAACCTTCCTATATAGATGAGCAATTTTGTTTTAAAAAGAAAAAGTATTGTTTCAAGTTCTTCTAGTTCACAATTAAAAGACAAGAAAATCAAAATAACAAACCTCATGATATATACTTCCTGAGCAAATTCTCTCTGCATGTCCACGTTTATTCTCTCTGGTTTTAGTATCTTGATAGCTACATCTTGACTACAATATGTGCCACGGTACCTTGACCGAATAAAGAATAGTCAGAAAAGAAGCATATATAAGAAAAGTACTTCATTTGCAGAATAACATTTGCGCATGGCCACACGCACGCACACAGAGAAAGATTGCGAGCTTACAGATCTCCATAAGAACCTGATGCAACTTTGTTTCCCATTCTCAACAAGTTGTTGTCAATTTCCCACATATCATTGTCATCTGTCGGTATCTCAATATAATTATTATCATTTTTTGATGATGGACCTGCTTGCATATTTTCCACTAGAGGTGCCAACTGGTTGTTATTCCCCACTGCTGGTTGCGGCTATAAAATGTAAACAGAAACATGGATAAAGAAACTTGCAAAAAATAATCTAGATGGAAAATTTTATTATATTTTCATAATGTTCAGTTAAAAACCTCGATCCTGTGCATTTCTTTTTCCAATGTTTCTTTCAGCTGATCCGTTTCCTGAGCAAAAAATAAAGTTGTATATATTCAAGCACAGTCAAACAGCTGATGCAAGTAAAATTTTCAAGCTAGATGTATAGTAGAATTGTTCTTTAAGAAAGAGAGACAATACCTCATAGTGCCAACCAACTACAACAAATACATCTAACGAATAACCATCGTTAGTTGAGAAAGCATGAGCTTCTTGAATGTTAAGACCCAGCTCACCAAGCAAAGAAGTCAGCTTTGAAATTTCAATTTCAAAATAGAATAAACATAAGCAAAATAATCCAAACCGGTTACATGATAAATTGCAGTGTGATAATGACCCAAACATGTATATCCACTTTAATGGGCCCTAAAATCTTATGTCCTACTAGGAGTTGGACCTTACAGAGAGAATTTTTCTTTTCTTTGTAGATTATTTTGACAACAGAATTTTTTTTTGCAACCATGAAAACTGACTGACTAGCTATCAAAAGAAAACTTTTAAATCAGGGGCGTATTCTCAATTGTTTAGATAGGTTGTGTATAAAATATGGTGCAACTTGAAAATCTTTCATCATCCATTGAGTTGTCAGAAAAAATAAAGGTTCATTAAAAAATTTCATCAATGACCAAATGATTTCCAAATTGCACCAAATTAGATGCACCATCTATCTAAAATAAAGATAACACATTAACTAGAATAATAAGACTTCATCAAAATTTCAGAACATGTTAGAATATATGTAGGGAGAAGTTTCATTCACTGAGTATTAAATAACCAAAAGTCGGTTCTAACCTGGCTCAGAAGCTTTGGCTTGTCATAGGTTGAGAAAGTAATTTCATGCATTGGTCTGAAATAAAAAATTTAAAACAAAATTAAAATCTAATTCTTATTTCAAGAATTACAGTACATTATTATAATCAAAACATACTGGTTTAAACGGTGAACTGGGTCTGACGATCCGTCAGCTTCCTGTACAAGTGCCTCGAGATTTGCAGAAGAACCAAAAGCAGGAGGCTGGTGTGTGCTGGGAATTAATTCAATACAAACTTCAATTGGGAACATAAAAAGGGCAATCCAAATGCATTAAAATATGTCCAATTGATATAAAATACAAACATTTGTCTTGGCCCAAGTCGTGAGGTGATTTCCTCCTCTCTAACGCTTGATTCTGGATTTTCTGCTTGATTTGTATCAATCACAAGTGATACCTAGAAAGAAGCAAGGATATGAAATTTACTGTTTGTTAAAGAATAGATTATCATCTGAATTACAGAAAACAGGTGATATAATTTAGCTTTAGGCTCATTTGGATGGAATTGATGAAGCTCCGATTAACTTTAAGATAATTGAAACTAAACCACAGTTATATTTCATGATAACCTTAGAACGGATGTCCAAAACAAAATTAGGAAACACAAAACCCTTCTTTATTTGTGAATAGAGATTCAAAACAAATGTCGACATAAAAAAACCAATATAACAGTAAACAACAGTCACAAGACCCCAAATGGGCTTTCAGATTGATATTACAAAGATCAAAATGTCGTTCAAAATTGTCACCTGCACGATCCGTACAGAAAAAGCAGGTCTTTTATCCGGATCTCTTGCTTGCTCAAGCAATTTCTTATGCATCAACACGTCTTCAGCCCTCTCAACATTTACATCAATCGCGTATCTATTTTCGAAATTCAAGATATCGCAAGTTAGAATCGAGCGAGAACGTAAAATTCAAAACAAACACGATCGGAAACGAGGAGGAGGCCACACACCGAGCAGGTAGACGGTTGAAGTGGGCCCAAAGCTCATCCTCGAAGGACGGAGAGAAGGTCTCCGGCACGCGGCTCTCTCTCAGGCGTCGCAGGACCTCGTTGAACACCTCCAGTTTGTGCCCACTATGATGCCCCTGCTTGCGAGAACTGTAGCTCTCCATGGAAGAGCGGCTGTCGCAACTCTCTGCTAAATCCTCTTCCATCGCCATTAAAAGCTGATCGGAGCACGAGAAGAGGAGGGTTTCTCGTAGCACGCGCGTGGATCTTGTGAGGAGAAGATTAAAGATTATTTTTTCGCATAGAGAGAGAATAGTGTTGTTTGGGGGGGTGGGGTGATAGAGAGGGGGGAGTTTTGTTAAAAACTTAAAATTTTGGTGGTTTGTTATATGGAAAAAATATATAGATAGATAAAAAGCAGGAGCGAGAGTAGGGAAAATATTAGGCTGTTGGGCTGCAAACGAATTCGATCCAACTCGGTGTTTTGAGTTTGATTTGAAATTATTTTGAATTAAATTGAATTCGAACTAAATTAAATTCGAACTGAAATTAAATTTTAAATAAACTCAATTATTCTAATTTTTATATTTATTTTTATATTATCATAAATAATTAGAACTAAAATAATTAATATTTTATTAATTTTATAATAAAATAATTATGTTATTACATATATTATTGACTAAATAGTTAAAAATATATACAAATAACTACATATCGAATTGTTATGAACCGAACTCGAACCGAACTCGAACTATCAAAAAAGTCTAATTAAATGAACCGAACTAAATTCGAATCGAATACCGAACGAATTATGAACTTTTCTTACATCCTAGATAATATTTGATTGTATAAATAAATCTTCAAGGTTTAAGATTTAGATATGTTACTATCTAAAAGCAGTAAAGAAATAGAGATGACATGGTAAAAATAGCCGTTTAGATTGTAATTTGATTTTTAATTTACAATTTAATTTACGAAAGTGACTTGCTGCTCCTGTGATTCCGTTGTTATACTGTCGTTATCTTGTGGTATCAAAAAGTGCAATATATATGAAAAACATTTAAATTTATCTCTCTACTAAAGTCCGTCATATGTGAAACTCGTGTACAAAATATTCAAAGAAAAATATAAATCAATCAACAGTTACAAGTTTTTTATTTGTTTTAGATATTTTAAAAATGGGTGGTATCACTTGACAATGGGTTATTTTGATAAATTTGACAATGAATTTTTAAATAAATACGAAAAATCTTAAAAATAGAAAAAAGTTTTATGAATATATTATTTTACTTATAGATTGATGGTGATTCAAATTTCATATAATTTTATTATCATTTGATATTTTATCAAGGACCATCAAAATTTTATATAATATGTAGCAATTATAATTTGACTGTCTTTGATGAATTAACAAACGATAATGAAATTATATGAAATTTGAATCACCATCAATCTATAAGTACAAGAACATGTTTATAAGGTTTTTTATTTTTAAGATTTTATTCATTTTTTTTTAAATTCATTATCAAGATTGTCAAGATAACCAAGTGATTTCTTCCCTTTAAAAATATATGTATATTTCATATACAGTTTACACGTGGTGTGCTTTCACTGATTGAGAGGTCTAAGGCATCTCATCAAAAAAGGAGGAGCAATTCTTTTATTTCTCCAGTGATAAGAAAATAGTACCGATTCATCTTTTGTATAGGAGCTAAACTCTCTTTTTATTTTTCTTGAAGCCAGTTATCTCCATCACTTTGGAATTTGGATTAGATGCGCACAACAGGAAAGATATTTGTGTTGCTCCAATTCTTACATTTGTTATGAGCCCTGAGTTGTTTTTGTTAATTAATGATAGATTGTCCATATTATGAGTAAGAACAATAATATGAAGAGTTTTTTTTTTTTGCTTCTGTATTATCTATAGATCGCTTATTCTAATATTTCCTATCAATTATAAAAAAATATATTATTGAGTGGCTAAAGCATCATGTTTTAAAAAGTTTAGAAATTGTTCATTAAAATTATGAAAGATAACAAGTGAAAACGGAGCGAAGGAAAAAGTAAGCTGCACGGTTTGCTTTTTTTTAATGCATCAAATTTTGTATGGGCGAATTAATTGTGCAATAATCGTTAGATTGTCACTTCACAAAAAATAGTTTTAGCACGTTCTTAAAATGACATCACAACCACAAGTCTAACAACTAAATTAAGCCGTTGAAGTTCATCCGTATATGTATTTTTTTTACTTGTATGTATAATTTTTGTATATAAATAATTCATGTCTGTGTACATTTCTAAGGTTGGGGGAGTCATGCACCAAGTAAATCACACGCTTGTTAATCATCAACCGTTGATCTCTCAAGCATTTTGACTTTTATAAAATAAATAAATAATGGCAGAATGAAAGAGGTTGTGTACGTACAATTAACATGATCTAACAAATAATTAATTAATGGATCATCCATTGAATTCATTAGTAATAATATCCATCTCAATAAAGAAATTGTAAGGATGTCGACAATTTGAGTCATGGATATGTACGAAATTCTGCATTATTATTTTTTTAACAAAACTACAACTATATACTCTCTGGTTCAATCCATCATATAATAAAAAAGAGAAGGGATCGGTTGATAATGGGTTATTTTGACAACTTTAATAATGGATCTTTAAATAAATACAAAAATAAATAAAAAATAAAAAAAGTTTATAGATGTGTTCTTCTACCTATGAATTGATGGTCATTCAAATTTCATGCAATTTCATTATTGTTTGATAGTCTATCAAAGACCATCAAATGTTCATACAATTTGCAAGATTTCTAATTTAACGGTCTTTGATGGACTATCAAATGATAATGCAATTGCATGAAATTTTAATGACTATCAATCCATAGATAGAAAAATATATTTATCAAAAAAAATTATATTTATTTAAAAATCTATTATTAAAATTATCAAAATAACTCATTGTCAACCGATACCTCTCAATAAAAAAAGTGCAATCGAGCCTGGCTAGTAAAACCTCCTCCGAATTCAGTCTAGTTCAGAATTTCAGATGCGGCTAGTAAAGCCGCAAAATAAAATAATAATAATAATAATAATAATAATAATAATAATAATAATAATAATAATAATAATAATAATAAAATAATAATAATAAAGGAGCGAGCATATATATTTAATTGACATCAATCATCACTATCTTTTTTACGAACAATTATCTCAATAATTGATTCATTCACTACTGTTAGAAAATGCCAAATGTAATTAGTAACAGTGATGTAAAATTGTACGATTCACGATTCGAATTGTATGATTCGATATGATTCAATATCTTTTCGAAACGAATCGTGAAGATATATCGGAGAGGTGAATCGCATGAATCATCACGTATTATTTGCGATTCACGATTCGTATTGTGATTCACGACTTAGAATTTCATATTATTAGATGCTAACAATGAAAATCAAATTTGGTTCTCTCGCACTCAGTTTCTTCCTCACACACAAAGTTTTTTTATAGTATTCACCCTTTCGATAGCAAACTCTACACTGCCAAGCAAGGGAGAACGAGCAGGATCGATAAAAAAAAAAGAACCAAACCGATGGAGGTAAAAAACGAACAAGAGAAAAAAAAATTACAATTGGATAAGGAAGAAAGTAATCTAAAATTATGTGCGTGGATAGATTTGATTCATAAATTTTTAGTAAAAATAATTTAAAATCATTAGTATGGTTCATGATGAACCAGAGTGGGTCTAGGGCTCTCACAAGGTGTCTTTCGAGTTTATATTGGACATTTTAGTTAAAAATTAGAGGTACTTTATTTGACTTTTTATCCAGCATATTTTCAAAGATGTGGTCCATAACCATTAAACTTTTTATTGTAACTATACAAATAATTGTAAACGGATGCAACTAATTTTTTTATCTATGATAATTAATTAGTAACACCAGAGAAAATATTGAATAAAACTAAAATAATTTATTTAATATATTAATTTAAAAAATTATTTTTATTGAATTTATATATAATATATGTGGTTTAATTCTTATGATGGCTCACTTATCATTGTTAGTTGACTTATTATATGAGTTACATGTTTATATATCATTCACATAGTGCACATCATATCATTATACAATATAAATATGATATAAAATTAGAGTGGGGATCCATTGACAATGGATTATTTTGACAAACAATAGACCTCTAAATAAATACAAAGAAAATCTTAAAAATAAAAAAAAATTATAGATATGTTCTTCTACCTTTAGATTGGTGGTCATTCAAATTTCATGCAATTTCATTATTGTTTGATAGTCCATCAAAGATCGTTAATTTGTAACTGTTGTAAATTATATGAAAATTTGATGGCCTTCGATGGACTATCAAACGATGATGAAATCGCATGAAATTTGAATTACCATCAATCTAAAGTTAGAAAAACACATCTATAAACTTTTTTCCATTTTTAAGATTTATTTTGTATTTATTTATAGGTTCATTGTCAAAATTATCAAAATAACCCATTGTCAACCGATCCATTCTCATAAAATTATATTATAATGATTTTTTAATAAAAAATTTCACTAATTTTAATAATTTATTATTTTTGAATATAAATTTACGTATCTTAATATGATACGATATCAAATATAACGATTCAAGATATAAACTATAATTCAACCACATTAATTAGGAGTAGCCGAACATTGAATACAATTTTCTGTGCGGCGCTCCTTTTTGCAGCGACGCATAGCACGGGTCGCTATCCAAAAGGAAATCCATGCGCTGCAGTGGCTGAATGGATAAACACAAATAAAGTAGAGGGGGCCCACCGAGCTGACACAAAAGCTGAGAGACTACATAAATAATTAAGAAATGACGTGGATAAGAGTCACAAGTCAGAACTCCGGACGACCGAGTTATTTTGTCGACTAAAGGGAGGTGGCCTTTTGGACCCACATGTCGGCCACTCGGACCCGGCAGCATGCATGAATTCATCCGGCAAAATTAATGAAATTTAGATTATCTATCTATGGGCCAATTTTAATTAGTATGATGTTCAAAATCTATACAAATTGCTTCCTTGTTATCCTCAATAAAAAGGATGATAAATTGACTTGCAACAATCGTTTATGTTCGAGTCTCCAAGTAGTATTTTCAGTGGCGAGCTACTCGAGCCCAGGCATAATTTAGCACTAGCAGAAGAAACAATATAATAATAATAATAAGTTATAATTTGATATCATTGTAATGCATACAATAATTGTATCTATTTCTCTCTTTTTTTATTATCCCACTCTTTCTATTTTATAATTCACATTCAAAATAAATACAAAAAATAAGCTAAGAAATTGATGACAAAAAGAAATAAAGCATCGTTTTTTCTTCCCTAATTTATTTAGTTAATTGAAGTGTTTTTATGGTATATATGATTTTCATTATTACTTTTTTTATGCTTTTAATAAATACTAACTCTTTCTTTTTTTAATATGGATTTTATCTAATTAACGTTTTCCAATTGTCATATCCTATGATATGTATTTTATCTTATTGCGTCAATTTTAAAGTCAACTATTTTAAAGATAAAATCATGGTTCTAAAAATGAGAATCAAAAGTAGAATCTGTGAGTGTGGATTCAGAATTGGATGAATGAACGGGAATCGGATAAATCGAATCAAAAACTCTGATTTTTTTCAAAAAAAATACTTATTTTCCATTAAAAAATATATTTTTTTTGTTAAAATATATATAACAGCATCGTTATATATAAAAATATAGGATAATATATACTTTCACTAATTGACTTTTTTTCTTAGTAACAAAAGCATCATATATATATATATATATATATATATATAACATCAATTCAAACTATTATATATTATGATGTCGTGACCATGAAAAGACATTCATCTAAATAAGCTAATTAGAGAAAAAAATACTAATACATGATCCTCCAAATCTCAAATCCTTTTGATAATCTTAATTTATTGGTGCAATCTTGTTCGATTTCCTATGTTTTAATTAATTTATTTATTTGAATAAAGAAACTACATAGATTCTAATACAACAAGGTTGTACTTCAATACAATTTATGATTGAACTGTAATTATTTTTAAATAGAACAGTTGAGATTAGGTTCCATATTCTAGAAATCCCAATGACTATAGTCCATTTATAAAACCAGCTAATTGAAATTTGATCCCAACTTGTCAGAATCTTCTTCTCGTTTCCTTTCTATTATATTTACAAAATAGATCGTCGAATTCTAACTATCGTAAACTAGTTATAGATTTCTATTCTATTTATAAATCATAGATTTTGAACCATCTAAAAAATAGTTATAGATTTTTCCTACCGTAAAACTTAAATTCAATTGCGAGTAAAGCCTAGACACCATTACATTTTATCTCCATATTTTTTAATTTTAAAAAAATATAAATTATACTTTAATACTTATGTCTAAAAATTAAGCCCAGGCACTTGCCTGGACTTGCCTGAACGTGTCTGAAAGTTAAGCTCAGGGACTAATGTATTTTGAATTGAATTATTTCTGATTGAATTTTCTTAGATTTGGGAATTTACACAAAAAGATGAAAAACAATAAAGACAGCATAACATTTTTTATATAGCAGTCACTGCAACCAATAATGAGGTGATAATTAAAAACCATCTTCATTATATAAATAAAACACTACAGACTGCAGTTCGTTCATCCTTAAATATTCTCAATAGTAAATTTCAGGATGCAAATATGCTGATAATATTTTATTATGGATGGATAAGAAGAACAGCGCAGCATCGCCTTTATTTTTTCCTCGGTAGAAGGATACATACAATACAATTATACAACACAGCAGCCAGCGTCCAGGCTGGCAGCAGCAGTAAAGCATGAAATCAGGCGGCGCTGGTTCCAGTCTTTGACCATATAATATTATAATTGCACTCATTAACCTTACTCATCTGATTAATTTACTTAATCAAGCCATAAACTAATCTTCCCGCTTTTCCACGGTCTGAAAGAATATGCCAAAGCTGCAAGCCTTGGACTCCGTTTTGCCACCGCATATGCGCATCCCATTTAGGATGTACTATCGTTAGGTGTTAATGAGTAGGGTTATATTATTTTATTATTTTTTTATTAGATCGAATTTGATTTGAATCCGATCCGATTAAATTTGGATTAAAAAATCTTAATTCATACTCGCTCTGACGACGGGTTACGGGTCGATCCGACCCGACCCGAATAAATTAATTAAATATTTATTTAATTATTTTTATATAATTTTAAATAATAAAATTTTGATTAATATATAATTAATCTTAATTAGTATATATTTAAGTTTTAATTAGTATTAAATTATAAAACTACTTCAAAAAATATAATTAATCGGATCGGGTTGATCCAAACCCGACCCGATTCGGGTTAAAAAATTAACACATATCTAATCCATTTATCTTCAAGTAATGTCAGATCGATCAATAATTGACACCCTTCATTACCAAATAAATAGTACACGTTTATTTAGGTTGTACTATTAGACAACGTGAAACTGTGGAGTACCTTGTTCAATTGACCTTATAATAATTTATGTAGAATATCCTACAGAACTATGCTTTTGTGTAGCTGGTTTCTATGGAGATATTTTTTCCCCTTCCGCTTTGCAATACTAATAGTGTGATCCTTACTGAATAAATAGTCAGTAGACGATTGACCCGTATTCTAACGCATGTAAAATAAAATATACTAGATATCAACCCCACATTGTTTGGGCAAAATTAATAAAAATGACTTGACAAAATTATAATATGTTATTATATATGGAAGTCAGATTGATAAGATGTAGAAGACATATAAAATAAATCAAAATGAACATAATCATTCAGTAATGCTATATACTTTCAATTCAACATTCATTAAGTTTTTCAATTCTAATGCATGTATTTAATAAAAAATTTGTAATTTACTTTTTAACTTTCGATGGTATAGACTTTATGTTAATTTCATAGTTTGCATTGATTTAGAAAATTCATTTAAATTCATAAATTAAAATTTTGAATTACATTTTTGTAAATTTCAAAAACTCAGTAGTTCCAAATATTTGTAGTTTTATAATGTTTTTTTGCCGACTTTATTAATTTCACTTAATTTAAATTGAATCAAGCATGAACTAAATCTTATTTTCTGGGTTTTTATGAAAAGATGGGAGCTAACCAGCTGAAATTTTACTTTGCTGTGGTTTTAGAAAAATATCTTAAACTTTTTATGAGTTACATTTTTTCATACAAATTGTGAAGAACTTTGATTCTCAATAAAATAAAGAGTCATGTTATTGTATTAGTTATATTTGATAAAATACAAATAATTAGATTCATGCTTTCTAAAATATGTACAATTAACGTGATATGCCCAGTACATTATATATACATATCAGGATCTTTTATACCAAATGTTATATATTTTAGAACTTTTAATAATTTTTGAATTTTTGAAAAGCGAACTTAAAATACTTACAAAATGAGAAGTATTTGCATATCAAATAGAGTTATATTTAAAGACATTAAAAAGTAACAAAAAATAATAAAATTTTAAATTTTTTTATAGTTTAACATCTGGAGTAGGTTAGACCTATCATTCAGATATGGGAAAAAACTATAATTTGAATCATTAATTTGTATTTTGAACGAAATACCAATTTTTTTAACATGAAGTAACTTAATTAAACATTTTGACATAACCTTTAGAATTATTATTACTTCAGGCAATAATAAATGTAATGAATACTTATTTAACGTTTGAAACGTTTTTCATATTTATCTTTAAAATTTTGTATTGTCTGAATCAAATCGTTCAATTTTGTTTGTAATCACAATATTTGACGATGAAGTATTAAAAATAAGAGAAGGGATCAGTTGACAATGGATTATTTTGACAACTTTGACAATGAACCTCTAAATAAATACAAAAAATCTTAAAAATAGAAAAAAAAGTTTATAGATGTGTTCTTCTACCTTTAGATTGATGATCATTCAAATTTCATGTAATTTCATTATCGTTTGATAGTCCATCAAAGACCATCAAATTTTCATATAATTTGCAACGGTTCCAAATTAACGGTCTTTGATGGACTATCAAACGATAATGAAATTGCATGAAATTTAAATGACCATCAATCTAAACGTAGAAGAACACATCTATAACTTTTTTATTTTTAAATTTTTTTATATTTATTTAGAGGTCCATTGTCAAGGTTCTCAAAATAACCCATTATCAATAGATCCCCACTCTAAAAATAAACATTAAATGGTTGTTTCTAGATTGACTGTGTTGTACATGGTTCACTGAAAATTGGGCAATGATTTTTTTCGCGGTTACTATTTATCATGTTGTAGATCTACAGTAGAGAAGATCGTCCCAAATTAATATACTATAACTATAATAACAGATGTGTTTGTGCCTTTATCAAGAGAATTGCTTATCAAAGCAGAAATATTCATTGTGTGTAATCTTTAAAGACAAAAGTTAGAAATATTAATTTTGGATTTTTGTTCATAATTTTCATTGATATCAGTATTTAAAATATATAATCTATGAAATAGAAGTGAAATGCAATTAAAAAACTTTCACGCATTCAAAAATAATTTAAAGAAAATGACGATTTAGTAACTTTAAATTAAATAGTGGCGTCTCATGGTATTAAAATATATAAATCTGTATGTTGAATATAGAGATTAAATTATCCCTGTATATTAGATTACCAAGTTTCAATGATGAAATTTCAAAAAGCTAGAAAATAGATATCTATGTTTGAAGTACCTGTACCGTTGGATTAATTTATCATTAGTCCATTGTAAATCCCATCTAGATGTGTATTTAAAACACTTGTCCCATGTTAGCGTACACTTCATCTTCTTGGTTTCGAAAGGATCTTTCTCACAACAAATGATAATTTGAAGTAATTTTACTCATGTAATTGTAGAGGAGTACGATTAAATGATATACTTTACAGAGTGGAAGATGGTCTAAAAAATATTATCTGAACTTGAGATCTAAGATATTGATGCATTTTTTTACTAAAAAAATTGCAGGTAAGAATTTGTAGGTATGCGGCGACTCAAAAAAGTCGTCAAAACCTGCTACACAATGACAATGATATATTTTTTATTGTTATCTTTATAAAAGATAATTTTTTTTTTATTTGGATGGAGATGTGTGGCAGTGTGGGTATTCATAGGGCTGCTTGCTGCGATTATTTTATTAGTATGATCTGGTCCTTACTAAATTTGACCGTCCGATCCAATATAAATAGCTTTGATTGTGCCTTGCGAGTAGAGATGTAAACGGATATGATATTATTTATTTTCCTCTGGATCTATTTTGGATTTTTGTTGGATATAAATACGCATGTTTTTTAATACATAAAAACAGTTAAATTTTATGCTTTTTAGGTATATCACATCATTATTTTTTTCCAATATTGATTTTATTTAAATCATTTCATCTTCTTGAATCCAAAGATTTATAGAAAATAGTTTCTTTCTCCTCATTTAAGATAATGTGTGCAATGTACTTAAGGTGAAACTTAACTCTTAAAATGATTCAATATTTTATATAATCATATATAAATTATAATGTATTTAGTTATATTATTTATTATTATAATAGTTAATATTATAATTATCATTATAAATTAGCATTTAAAAATATTGTGTCTAAATTTTCTTTAATGTAAAATTTATATTATTAATTATTTATTTAAGGACTATATTGTCGGGTGAAGCCCTAGTTTGGATAATTATTGATACACTAGAAAAAGATACATTCTCTTACGCTGGGAGCTTTTATATTTACTAGCTATATACCCACACGTTGCAGCAGACTCTTTTATTTAAACATTAAAATATTATAAGATAAAAAAAATTCATATTTATCTAATATTAAATTATAAATCCACCAAATTATAGAGAAAACCTATAATAAAGACTATATTTAATCTTGGATGAGATTTTTGCACAATATGAGTTAATGATTCATGATTTTTATGGCAAGAAAAGTAAATTTTTCTAACATATATTATCACCATTAATTTCTTACCAAATATGAACAAGGTTGCTAAATAAAAAAACAATATTATGGAAATAATAGTATATAAGGGAAAGAAATGGAGAAAAAGAGGGGATCAATGGATGCGATCACATACGTTCGATCAACCAAAAATAAATATTATCCGTCTAATTGAGGGATAAAATGGGTATAATAATTACTATGACAAAAAATGGACCCTCCAATTCTTAGATGCTTTATATAATAGTATAGATAATAATATTTTTTACAACAACTAATATTTATTAATTAAGGAATTAATGAAATTTCAGTTTACAAAATTATTCTTTTGATGTACTGAGAACGAAAAAGCTACTATCTATAGGCATGATATGAAACATAAATCTTCCGGTCAATTTATAATATAGGATAAGCATGACTCTAAAAAAATATATTTAATAATAGTGTTGTATTTAATATAAAAAAATTTGTGATATTTATGTACTTTTTAAATGTGACACGTATTTATGTTCTTTATTTTTTTTCATATACTTAATGTATCCAATTATACTATTTATTTTTATAGACTAAAATACAATTTTTTATTTATGTGAGAAAAATAATGTAAAGATAAGATATATAGAATTAGACTATGGTGTTTTGCAAAGTACAAAAGTATTGTGTGTTTAGCGCTCTATTTTTAATTTTCAATAAAAAATGATCGATCCAAACCGCTCAATCTAATCTCTATATCAAAATCTATTGGTAAATCAAATTTTATATTTTTTCAAATTTATTTGCTATTTTTTTATAGGGGGAAAACCATCATTTTTGGATGAACCAGAATTCTCTGATCAAGTCATTTTTCTCATCATCATAAAAATAACAAAAAATTCAAAAAATATAAAATTTGGTTTACTAATAGATTTTTATATGAAGATTAGATTGAATGGTTCGGATTGATTATTTCTGACTTGAAATTAAAAATAGAACGCAAAGCACACAACGCCTCTGTGCTTTGCAAAGCATCATAGTCGGACTATATATATGAATTTGACTACGGTGCTACGCGTACCACGGATGACCCGTGTGCTACGGATCGTTTCTCCGTCTTCAAATTTTAAATAGTCGATCCAACCGGGTAAAATATTTTTTGTATGAAAATCTAGTTGGGGACCAAATTTTATATTTTTTTATTATTTTTTAAGATAGCTAGAAAATCACTTGATTTAATTTTTATGAACCATTCAAAAGGAGTAATTTTCTATCTATCTAAAAAAATAGTAAAAAATTCTAAAAATTCTAAAATTTGATTCCAACTAGATTTTTATATGAAAAATATTTTGACCGGTCGGATCAACTATTTGAACTTCAAAGAGGGAAAAATAGTCATCCGTAGCACGCGTATATAGGCATACGTAATTTGAACTTTTTATGCGTTTTGGAAGAAACCGGTAGCATATATAGGTTTTTTAACCAGCTTGAAACCAGCAAATCATATTCGAAGATTTATTTTGAATATAAAGTATATAGAATGATTTTTGTAAAAAAAATTCTATATAATAAAATAAGTTGTCAAAGAAGAGTGAAAAAAAAGAAAATGACGTAAAAAAATGCGTCAAATTGTTTCTTTTTGGTAACAACAATATTATAGTATGTAATCTGAGCTTTAGTTAATGATTAAAGTGTTGTCTTTGCAACTTTCCTAACTCCCGAGTGCAGAGTCCATGTTTTTGCCGTTATGGGCCCGTTAGGCAAAAGGAATATTTTTGTCTCAAGCAAAATTAAATTTATAATTTTAAAATGAGTTAAAATTGGAGTATAATTAAAATTAGATAGAATAAAATGAGGTCATACTTCAACAGAAACAATCTTAGACAACACTCATTTAACAACGGTTATATATCAAATTCGTTGTTAAAATGGCTCGATGACATCATTGTAATATTGATAACTTATTTAACATTGCGTTTATAATAAAAAACATTGTTAAAATAGACTCTCATAACACCAAAAAACAGCATAATCATTTAGCAACGGTTCCTTGAAGGAACCGTTGTTAAACACAGCCTTTAACAACGGTTCTGTGTCTAGAACCATTGTTAAATATTGTGTTTAGGAATGGTTCGTTCAAGGAACCGTTGCTAAATGGTTATGCTATTTTTTTTGGTCTAATATTTACTCATACATTTATTTTTTTGCTCCCACTAATAACATTTGCTCCCATACATTGTCCATCTCACCGTTTGTTAATCTCAATCCAACGTTCCAAAAATAAAATTTAAAAATTAAAATCTCACGGATTACCAACCCATTTTCATCTGTTTTCATATATAAAAAGAGAGATGAGAGAGGAGAGAAAAGAGATAGAAGAAATAAAAATCGAAATCCAATCATCTCAATTTCAAACGACCATAACTTTTCATAGAAAACTCCGATTGAGGCGTTCTACGCGGCCACAGAAAGCTAATGATGAGATCTACAGGGTTAACTGCTTATGTCATTACCACCATTTTTGGGGCAAAAAACCTCATCTTTAAGTTCAAAAAGTCATTTAAAGTTTTTTTCCAGTTCTTTTTTATTTTTCTTAGAAATTGTATTAGTTTTCATATTATTGTATGAGCAAGATGTATATATTTTTTCAGTAAATATTTTTTATTTCATAAATAATTATATTTCTTTTATATTAATTATTGAATGAATAATATATAACAATATTTGTTCTTATCTAATCAATATGACTCCATATTCATTGTTTACTGTTAATCAATATGACTCGCACCTTTTAAAGAAAGTTAAATTTAAAAACAAAAATTATTTTTTTAAATACCTTTAGCAATAATTTTAACTAAAAGTCGTTGCTAAAGGGTCCTTTAGCAACGGTTATTAGTTAAAACCGTTGCTAAAGGTACTTTTAAAAAAAATAATTTTTATTTAAAAAACCCTTTAACAACGGTTTTTAAATAAAAACCGTTGTTAAATGTCTTCCTGACACCACCCTTTACAACACATTTTTAACGACGGTTTTCAATATTTTTCCTAACACCCATTTACTAACGGTTCTATAACCGTTGTTATACTTGATCAACAACCGTTGTGAAATATTTTTTCTCTCGTATTGTCATCTTTAAAATTATTATATGTCACAATGAAATCTTTATTTTTTAATTACTTAAAAATAACTTGAAAGATTTAGTCTATAACCAAAATTATGAATGAACGTATGAAACTTGAGCGAAATTCTGTAACCCCACTCACTTATATTATATGTAGTTCTCGCCACTGTAAGGAATATAGTAATTTGTCCTAAATTTGTATTAGAATATATGTTGAATATGATTGAAGGTGTGAAAAAGTAACAAATAAAAAATAAATAATAAAAATGAATGAAATATTTACGGACAATTTTTTTCTTTTTGCAACTTGGTTTTTTTATTTCTTTAGTAAAAATGAAAGTCTAAAATATTCAAATTTCGAACCAGATATCTGACACGAAGATTGAAGAATTAATCTTTATCCAACGTAAAATAATAAAATGACATGAATTTTAGAACGGCATGATTTATAATAGTCTCTAACTGTCATTTCTCGGTCAAATCTCCAAATTTGATTAGGACCCGCATTATGTAAGCATGGATACTGGTCCACATCCTTAAAAATGAAAAACAAAAAACAAAAAAAGGGAAGAAAAACTATAGAGTGACTATGCATGATTCATACGTTCGAACTAAATGTCTTCCATCCTGTGTTGAGAAACCCACAATAAAAAAATATCAACACTTAATTGAGAAAAAGAGGTCCAACGAAAAGAAGTATTTATTTAAAAAAAAAAAAAAAAAAAGAACGAAAAAAAAATACTAGATATAACGAAAATAAATTGGAAAACTGAAGACCCTACAATCAACGCTTTCATTTCCGAAAACTATAAGCAAGGCAATTAATGCGAAAAGCAGTGTGTTCACACTATGTTCATGGGAGATCTTATCCGAATCCCATCCTACATGGGAACCAGATCTGCTTTATTTTATTCGATCACTTGAGATTCGTGCTAACTCGAATCTTAAAGTATTAGCACGAATCTCGAAGTGATCGAACGGACTACGTGCTCCTTCTGGATCGGGTCCATCCTACATGGGGCCTTTATTTTATTCGATTGCTTGTGGTAATAATATAACTAGCAGTATGCGAGTCATTGTCAGAGTTCCTTCTTCGTTTATCCATCCCTTTAAATTACTATAACTATTATTATTATTATTATTATTATTATTATTATTATTAGGGTTAGGCTATGGTTAAATCAACTTCAAATCCTGATTTATGGGTCTCAATAAATTCTTTATATCAAAATATTATGGGATATAAAAAATTTCTATTTTTTTGAATTTTCTAAGTATTAGTTTTGGATTTTTTAAAATGACCTAGAAGATATGTATTATTATTTTTGAATCATCTTAAATAATCCAAAACTAATACTTAGAAAATTCAAAAAATAGAAAAATTGTATATCCCATCATATTTTAATATAAAGAATTTATTGAGATCCATAAATCAAAATTTTGAGATGATTTACATATATTTTTTAGTCCATAATAAATTTAATCATTAACTACGCGTATAGCATAGCCATAACTATTATTATTATTATTATTATTCTTCTTCTTATTATTATTATTATTATTATACCTTGTACTCGAAGCGACAGAGACATCTCTATATATAAACGAAATAATAGATGAGCTTTATTGTCAGCATCGTTTACCATTTGTGTTATAATAACAAACTATAATTCTCATTCTACAGTCCATAGTAAATAAGACAATGTACATAAATATTATGCTTATAAACATTTAAATTAGAATCTAACTTAGCTCATACTAACAGTAGCGGAGCTTCAACCACAATAAATCACAATTAAGTGGGGATAATATTTATATTGTGCAGTGATTTGTATAAATTATTAATTATTAGAGCGGTAACTCGGGTTTCGCCCCACAATATAGTGCTTAAATAAATAATTAATAATATAAAATTTTATATTAAAAAAATTTAGACATAGTATTTTCAAATGCTAAGTAATAATGATAATTATAATAATAATTATTATAATAATAAATAATATAATTAAATACATAATAATCTATAAATGATTATATAAAAATTGAATCATTTTAAAAGTTAAATTTCACCTTAAGTACATTACACACATTATTTTAAATGAGGAGAGAAAAACTATTTTATATAAATCTTTGAATTCAAGAAGATGAAAAGATCTAAACAAAATCAATGGTGAAAAAATTGATGATGTAGTATGCTTGAAAAGTTTGAAAATTTAACCCTCTTTATATATTAAAAATTTGTTTATTAAATTTTAGATTTAAGAGGCAACAGCCCGAAACAATTGGACGAATATTGATTCTTGCACTGCCACTTATGATGCTGTTAGTTAGTAATTTGTATTTTTTATATATAACGAGCTAACAAATATATGATTCTTTCATTAAACTTTTTAATATTAATAATGGTTATACTTAATTTGTATGAGTATAACTTATTTAATCTTTATGCAACTTGTATTAAATTATTATTTTATTTGAAAATAACTTATTGTCCATCAGTCATCTGTTAAATTTAATACACAACGGCGGAGCACTAATGAAACCAAATTTTCGCATATACAAATGCATGTATAAATGCATCTATACCAGACACACATAACGAATTTTGGCCGGCGATAATTATCGGATTGTAATAGTTTATCGGATTCAAACCCATTAACTAATTGGATACTAAATAATAATAATAATAATTTAATATATATTATTACATAATAAAAAACTATCAAAATAGTATTCCTTTATATATTAAAAATAACAACAAAGTAATAAATAATCAAGTTGATGATGAAAGTTTTTCACTACGGAACTTCATATTTTGAAATCTTTGCATAATTATTTCATTATGCACGATATTAAATATTTTTTTCTCAATCAAAATAATCAAACAATTCAGGGGGCAAAAAAATTTCGATGGGGCGGGGCAAATTACCGAAAGCATTACCTAGAAGCACTATTTTTCAAAATCCAGTCGGGATCCCTTTGGATCCGCCCCCGAATTTTCTAATTACACGTGTGTCGTGCGTGTCACGTGTGAGCACATGACGTATTTCGATACGGAACATGTCGTGTCAACAAGTGTTCATGTGTTTGGACGTGCGTATTTTAACGTGTAAAAATTTTGAAAACCCTAACATACATGTGTCAGACATGTGTCACGTCTAACTTGTCGTGTTAAACGTGTTTAACACGTGACAACACTTGTAACACATACAAATTTCAAACAAAATTGGAGAAATATATAAGAAAAATCAGAAATAAAAAATAGAATGATCCTAGTCATAAAAAATAAAATTGACGTGTCATATTCAGAAATATCATATAGATTAAAATGATCTTGGTCTCTAACTTCAGTATCAATTCAATCTTTTAATCACACAAGCATTTCAAAAGTCCGATATTCTAAGTATTTTATATATGCTACACGTGCTAGACATATGTAATAATGTTCAACGTGTTAGACATATCAAAATTATTCATACATTGATCATGTACGTTTAACAACACGGCATATGTGACATGTGAACACGTCATGTGCAGACACGTTTAGACACGAACACTTATTCGTATCTATGTTTACACATACGTATACACGTATTTGACACGTTTATCATTGCCCTACTTGTAATAGCAATCAACCCATGACAGTAACAGCAACAACAACAATGTTATGAGAAAAGCATATGTCTTAACTAAACTATGTGTTCAATTTCTCTTTTTCTTGGTTTAATAACAGATAAAATGAGATAATTGCCTACTTAAAAAATGCGTTCGCTGTATTATAAATATCAACATCAACAAAAGAAAACGTTCCGTGTTGCAAAAAGTTAGTCCCCTTGTACTATTAGATCTTTTATAGAAAGGATCGGTGAAAGTTACATGAGAAATTGATGGTGAAATTTACAAGTTAATTACAACTAAGATGATTTATGCAAACCATGGGAACGGGAATGTTTTATCAGATAAATTTTCATGTTTGAGAACCCGAAAAGGCAAAGAGTTTCAGACGTATATAGGAAGCAACAAAGCCGCATGATTTGTTTTTTTTTTTCAACTTATAATCTTTCATCCGGTTCTTTTCTAATTAATTTGTTAGTTCAATCTTCCAAAAAATATCTTTTATCATAAACAACTGCCTACAACAAGCATCTCGATTATCCGATCTGACCGAGATCGACAAATAAAAGATACAACAAAAAAAATATTGTGCCTCCCTTATCAATTACCACCTTACAAAATCAGATCTGAAGAAAAACTATATCATCATTGAATTATTTATTCTCATCTGATCTGGTAAGAACCAAATGGAAGAACAAAGCTCACATGCATCTAGATGTCAATATATGCTTTAGCATATATATTACTTGGGAAGGGATCTCTTAACAATTAAGGGCGGAGTAAGAAATTTAATATGGAAGAAGATGATGTAGATATATGTCATTAGAATATTGAAATTGATAAATTATGATAGATTTATATATCACATAAAATAAAAAATATATGATAAATTTTAACTATAACATGTAACTTCTGTAAGATTGGAGGGGGAGGTGGATCTCCCTAACCTCCCTCCTAAATTTGTCCCTGTTGACAATAGATCTCTAAATAAATATAAAAAAAATATTTTAAAAATAAAAATAACCTTATAAATATGTTCTACTTATAGGTTGATTATAGGTTGATTGATGATTAAAATTTTATGTAATTTTATTATTGTTTGTTAGTCCATCAAAATATTATGTACTTTGCAATAATTCTAATTTAACAGTCTTTGATGGATTATCAAACGATAATGAAACTGCATGAAATTTGAATCAACATCAATTCATAAGTAAAATAATATATCTATAAAGTTTTTATTTGTAAAAATTTTTGTACTTATTTAAAAATCCATTTTCAAAATAACCATTCTCAAGTCATCCTTTCCATATTATACTTTCATGCATCTGTGTATATTCTTGAAGCTTTAGCTGAGAAATTTTAATTTGGATGCATCCTAAGTCCTAACCGAAATGTAAGATATTTTTTTATCTAGATCTCCTGTATCACTATCTGTAAATGACTCTGTATAAGATCAGAGGATTGATATTTTACTCATATTACGCTAGTTGCTAGATATCCATATTATGCGTACATTCAAATTACTCTTTACTGGGAATAAATACTCAACTTTTTTAGTTGCTAGATATCCATATTATGGGATCAATATTTTTGCATTCAAGCTATGGCTAGTCTATTTTATAATATAGTATAGCAAGTTTAACGCTGGAAGTCTATTTTAACTTTAGAATGTTGCTCTTTTGGGTTGATGATATCATGATAAACATAAGCAGCATCTTAAAACTTTTGGATCAGATTTGGGCTTAAAAAGCCGCGTTTCAAGCTATTTTGACGGGCTAACAACCTCATTTACATTTAAAGTTGGGGTCCACTTTGCTCAAAGTTACGATATTCTCTCCATTTTGGGGGAACTTTCAATTTATTATTCCCCAACCTCTACTAGTCCAGAGATTGTTTGGTTTAGATCACAAATTGGATGAAACGCTCTTCTTGTCCGCTGATTTAAAAAAAAAACAAAATAAATATTTAGAAAACTTTAAAAATGAATTTTTGTGTTAATTCCTCAATATTTTTATATGAAGAATTAAATGAGAATGATAAATTAAAACTTTAAATATATTATAATATAATTTGAGACAAGTACACTTTGAATCAAAATACAAAGATTTCCAATATTTGGATGAAACGCTCTTGTTCGCTGATTTTAAAAAATAAAATAAATATTTAGAAAAATTAAAAATAATTTTTTTATTAATTCCTCAATATTTTTATATAATTTTTTTAATGAGAATGATAAATCAAAAAGTATATTATAATATAATTTGAGCCAAGTACATTTTGAATCAAAATACAAACAATTCCATATTAGTCAATCTCACACACTCTCTCTCTATATATATATATTAGAGAAACTGATATGCAATACTTTTAACATCAAATCTACAGTACGGGATTTTTCTTTTTTTCAATCGACCTCATGAAATTTTATTTTTGATATAATTGTTTGTTAATTTTTTTTATAACTGAATTTGAGAGCTGAGACAAGTCAACGATTAGTTCTCTGTCCTCATCAGGTGGAGTGATAGAAGTCTTGAGATATACATAAAGTCATAGCAAGATGTGTCGTTTATCATATGATACGTGTCAAGTGAAATTGCAGTAATATATGCAACTGAGGTATCCTAACATATCTGTTTTAATATATGCTTTTGCTACTTTGACCCTCAAATTGTGCTGGTAGCTAGTTAGGAACCATTAGTGAAATGTACATTGGTTGATTAGAAGAATATTCGTTCACGTTTTAACAGACTTTGTGCTTTCTGGATAGAAGGCACTCTGATCTCTTTGAATAATCAAAAACTGTTCATGAATGCATAATAAACTATATTTATTAACCAAAAATAGCGTAATAGATGGACAGGAATCAGTTAGGCACTTATTACATACTACTGAGAAAGTCACGGTGCACAGTATACGCATATTGTGCCGTGTTCATTTTTACTTGAGGATCCAGCAGGACCACCACCCTTCTTCTTTCCTTCTTTGCAGAACTATAATTAACTCCTCTCCGGTTTCTAGGAAAAAGTAAAGTTCAAAGTATCTCTGAACTGGTATTTGGTAAAGATGTACAGTTCATGTTTTTCATTTATCACAGAAAAAGTACTATTATCTCCATGCTTCGTTCAATCTTCATTTAACTTGGCGTTTTCAATTGCAAAATAACCCCTGTATGAAGCTTTGAAACTATTGAAGGATTTTATTTATTTTTTCCCTTCAATCAACTTTGTTACTATTATAATCAATTGTTTTCAAATAAATATTACCATCAGGCAATGCACTTTGCAGTGTCCAGTGTGAATAAACAAACATAACAAGGGAAAACACGTCATGCAAATGCAAGGGTTATCATTTGGGGTTTCAGGTCTTCCACGAATATCATGGTAATCATTTGCTGCTTTGCTTGTTTGTCAAGCACTGTCCCATAACGCATGCCAAAATGTTGAACAAGATTAAACTCATGATGAACAATAGGACTATCCAACAATACAGATCCCGCTACAGCTGGAAGAAGAGGGGAAAAAAATGAAAATACTAAAAATACTCTTTGCCTCTGTACATGGGAAAAAATAGAAATTTACTGCCAGTTAATCCCTCTCAGGGGCTCCCCCATCTTTTCTTGCAGTTACATTTCCGGCATATGACCAAATTTTTCCTATATCACCAGAGAATAGCTTTTCTCCTTTCAAGGAAGCTTGATTTCTGGCAGGGCTACGGACAACAGGAGTGGTACAGAAAGCAGGTGTGGCAAAAGGGGAAGCATAAGGTGTGTTCTGAATAGAAAACGGGCTAGGGGAGATGCGCTTCTGTACAGGCACTCCACCAAGGCCTCGGTTGAACATTGGGACTGATTCAGCAGCTGCGGTTTGTTTAGTTGCGTCGTCTACATAGAGCACATCATCTATTCTGGCAATGATATTAAAGGCGAGGCTCTCCATGACACGTGAATAACCTTCTAAAATTGACTGACCCACATCCTGTTAAATTTTGCATATAGTTAGTCTCAAAATTAGGAAATGAGAGAATTTTGTACTAAGGTTCTTCATTGACAAGAACTGTCAAATTGTACATGGGACACAAAACACCTATGGTTACTAAAGCAGGGCACAATACAATAAGCTCCTATCTTAGTTTACAAAAAATAGTAATTCGTCTATTTTCAAAGTATAATTAGGTCCATTAGATTTTACACTCAAGTTTTTTTAAAAAAGAGAAGGTTACTATCCTATTTGAATGGTCAAACCGTTCTAACTAAAGCTGTTTTTTTTTTTTCAAATTTTACTTGTAGTAATTTCCAAAATCACATTTATAAACAGTTTATTTTCAATTTCCAATAAAAAAAAGTTGTTTTAAACAAAATAGTAACACAGACATTTTTTTTTTTTGTAATTCCCAAGAAATAAAAGCAGGAATGACTTTCCAATTGACATATTCTCTTAATGAATTTTGTTTTTTGAAAAAGACCTACCTTGTTATACTGTAGCTTGTTCATATCCAAAACAGTCTGAGGAAGCCGAGGGTACCGCAATCTGAGACTAAGTAACAGTCCTCAGCCCGCTGTGACAGAAGCGAGTTCCGATCCGTGTCTCCAACAAGGCCCTTAACTTTGCCACCCCAAGATGAAGATGACTTTTTGGGCTTGAGCTTAGATTTAGGTTTTGACGGGCTTTGTTTTTTGTTACCTTTGAGCCGCCATACATGGACAGCTGCTTCAATACGGTTAGCTATCTCCAATGTATGGTGTTCTGATGAGAGATCAAGACAGTCAAGAAGACACTCTGGCGAGAACTGGTCAGCTGTAATGTACCTGTAGATTATGTCCCCTAAGCACAATTTTCCACTCTGCATGAATCAAACAACCAATTATTGTAACCAAGCAACATTTATGTGTATTAACACTCAAATTTTATAGCACTCGCTACCATAGAGCAGTTTGTTTTGCACTTTATACTATCTGGTTTACATACTTTGAATGACCTAACTAACAGTCTCACACCTTAGGCAAAGTTTCCATGTAAACGTCAGGAATTTCCATCTCAGCAAGCACCCCACTGTTAATTGCCATAGCTGCCTTTAATATCTGATTTGCACAATCCCGACATTGTTGCAGCTTCTTTTGTGAATCTTCTGATAAGCCCTTTTGCGGAACCCTCGGGTAAGGCAACCACCACTTATCCTCCTGCCTGACTGACGGTCGACCAAGCAATCCACCTGATCCATAAGAGCCGGCACCTAAGTAAGAAAATAGTATCCATCAGTGAGCACAAGTTCCCAAATTAGATATAATCTTCAAATTAAATTATTTGAGTACTCATTTCAAATATGTTTAGGCTCTTTATTAATGAAGTGGACTTGAAATTAGTTAACTGGAGCTCTTTTGAAAGCTCTTCAATCAGAATTATGAGCATAAACATTATTTTTGTATTTAACCAAGTACTGTGAAGAGGGAATTGTGGGACTATAATTTATAAGTAATGGAAGGGTGGATTAAAAAAGAAGTAGAAGCAAAAAAAAATACCATCAGTAATAGAATATTTATCTATTTCAAACCTCATCTATTGTTTAAGAAAATTAAATATATGCTTCATATCCCTTTTCTCCTAGAACATTTTTTTGTTATAAAACAACAGCAATACATTACAGAAAGAATCTAGGTAGATATGGACCTGATCCATCCTCGTCAGCATCAGCCACACAGATTCCTCTATCTACGTACCAAAACTCAGTCTCCTTAAACCCTTCTAATATCGAAATTAGCATAGCATCAAGCTTCTTTAAAGCAGGTAAATTCATGCAGAGGTCGGAGCGGGGCCGTGGGACCATCACCTCAAAGGTGACCCCACTTCCCCCAGGGAACTCCTGCACTGATGGTACGAGTTCTACAATGGAATCACTGACGGATAGGAGCCATTCCATTTCTCTTCTCCACATTGCCTTCTTTTGTGAAGCCAGGGGTTCGAGCCTCCATAATTCACCAAACACCGTTGCTGTATGATACAAGATGAATCAACAAGAAAATTACACTGATCAGGAAAGCATAGAAGTTGAGCCCTAAAAAGGTTCAAAATACAATGACCAATTTCCATGTCATCCACTAAACATGAAAGAAGAAACAATAAGCTAACTAGAGCATCTTTTTAAAGGATGTAGGGAGATATATATACAAGAGAAGTAGGTATTCAGGTACAATTTCATATGCATTTTGGTCATTGCATGATATTTCTCATCTTGTGATGGTACAAATGAATCCTGCTTAATTTATTAACAAGCATCCACTCTCTTGGCAATGGTCAAAGCCACAATGATTTAGATGGTGATGGTTTTGCTCACTTAGCAATTAGCATAATAACTTCAATAGAACTTCCTTATAGGCAATTGACTAACCAGAAAGATTTGTAATGGCATTAGATATGGCAAGAGCTGTGCACACCCCCTTGCCGCTACCAGACATGTCTTCACCTAAAAGAAGCTTTGCAAATCTCTCCTTCATCATTTCTATTTCTGATAAATTAACAAAAGAATTGTATATTAGTGGATTAGTTGTTACCAGGGAGGAGAATTTACACTTGAAGCACCACAATAATGCTCCCCTAAATTTATGAGTAAGCAAATTCTAGATCATAAAAACTAGAAAAGCAATAACCCGCCACCTTACAATTTCTTACATTATGAAATGAATCAATTGCTTTGATAATATAAATTGCTTAAAGTGCTTTTATGGATATTCTGCAAATCAAATTTCCAACTGGAGAAAGGGTGGTACTGTGCTAGTAGATTAAATCTTCTACCAAAATAGCAAGAAAAGCAAACCGCACAATTGAGCTTATCGCTTGCACAGCGTCGCTCGAAATGCAAGCTTAAACTTCAAAAAAAATCCAAAAATACAAAGTTCTTGACAGAAAATTCTCGAAAATAAGAAATTCGGACCAGACAATTCGTCTCGCTTCTCCAGCTTCCCGTCCCAGAAAATAGCTCCATTGCTCGGAGGAAGCGGCGAGGAAGAAAACGAGCTGGAAGCACCGGCGGCGGAGAATGAGGCGGAGGCGGCGCCGTACCTCCTACGACCTGAGTACTCGCTGGAGGTTTCTGACCCGCTGACGTCAGCACTGGGACTGTAGCTCCCGCATCTCTCATCGGATCCCTCCTCCGAGGAAACACTCGCCATTGATGGCAGCAACCAGTTACCAGTATTACCTCGATAAACCTCGAAAAACTCCCAAATACGAAATAAAGAAAGAACGGGAAGCAGAGTGAGCTGATCCCTCCTCAACTGAACCGCATCTTCTTTGGGGATTCGTGGAGCAAAAAGCAGGCAATGTGGTGATGGGCTGATGGCGAGGGTTGGGAGAGTGTTGCTTTTGGTTCGTCTCTGATTCTCTCTCTAGTCTCTAATCTCTTCTTTTCTCTCTCTCTTTATTTTTGTCGCTGATGTCGATGAAGTGGGAAAAGCAAAAGAGCAGCAGCTTACAGGCGTCGGTTTCTTTTTCCGTATGCCCATCTAAGCTAGTCTTCTACAGTGTCGCATAGCACTTTTCTATCCCTTCTTCGAAAATAATACATTTACCTCTCTTTTTCTACGTAAATTTACCTATATATTAGATCTTAGATTCTTAGATGCCGGCACTCGGCAGTGGTGTCGTGCAGTTTAAACGAATTTCACCAGGAAAGCAGCCAAATCAGTGTAGTGGATAGTAAACGACTGTGAATCGTAAATATTGTTCGTGATTTTATTAGTTATTACTGTTGTGCGTGCTCGCTCTTATGCCTTCATCTAATCTGGGTGTTGTAACAGAGTACAGTTAAACAGCTCCCGTGTCACTACTCTTATTCGATTCAGTTTTTAGTAATAATAAGTTTTATTAAATTAATATTATTAAAAATAAAAATGAGAAACTTAAAATTTCAAATATACGAATGGCAACGCGTTATGTCATGGCGTCGTTTCATTATTTTTTCAAACGCACGTTTGACGATTTTGTTTGTTATATATACAAAACGCGCAGCGCTCTCTCTCATCTCATTCATAGGGGTTTGAACGAAACGCGCCATGGATTTCATAAAAATAATGAAATGCGTCACTCCGCGCTTAGCGTTTCGTTTAAATTTTCAGCATACGCATGGTAAAGCGCTACGCCATTCGTATATTTGAAATTTTACGGTTCTCACTCTTATTTTTAATAATATTAATTTAATAATAATTATTATTAATAAAAACTGTATTCGATTGGATGTCTTGGCGAGGGAAAAAATATGCAAGGTCAACCTTACAAAATTAAGTTTTTAACATGTATCCAGAAGAAAATTGCATGTGATGTACTTGTTCGATTTACAAATCATTAAATCAGTATATTTGACTTCATTTTATAAAAAATAAGGCAATTTTCTGTTTTGAGCATGGATGCAAAAATAAATAAATAAGAAATACTGTTGTGATATACGCGTCCACTTTAATTAGAGCAAATTAGTACGTCCCCTACTCTCAATTTCTTAGGTAGAACTTCATTTTCTTTCTATTTTTTTCTTAAGCATCCTTATATTAATAGGTCATTAATATTTTCTTTTAACTCGACAACGGTTTGCAAACGTCATTTCTTTCTCATAGTCATATCAATCATGATTTTTGCAATCCCCATATCAATCTCAACATAAAAAGTGCTTTTGTTGACGTACAACATTGCATTTTTTTTTAACTAGCGCCCTTTCCTTCATTAATCTCATAAAATCAAACCTTAATTACAATGGACACAACTGGGAGATACAAAAGTGGGAGACTGAAACGCTATAATTAGTTTTACCATACGCTTATTGCTGTTGTTGTTGGGGAGGATGGTGAATTAAAAGGGCAATTTTCCACATGGAAATGATGGAATCTGACCATCTGGGTCCAGTTTGAGTAAAGAATGGCGGTGTGGAGTGTGGTGAAAAGTTAGGCTCGCCCATTGGTTGAAAATTTTATTTAGGTCATAGATGCAACTGATGCAAGCGATGACATGTCGGGTGAATTAGTGAATGCTCATTTGAACGACAAATTCTGTAGCTTGACACGTGGTGTTGATTTTCTTTTTAAATTAATATCCTGAATCGACGAATAATTTGAGTTCATAGTTAAGTTCAGTTTTGAACTATGCTCTAAGTCACTGATCTCACTTTTTTCTACTTGTTTATTTTAAAATCTCTATCGGATATTTGAATTGCAAAGCATAAAACTGTAAATGCTTAGGCTTGAAAAAAAAGTAATATAATTATTAAGTGCATATTCAAGAGTATTAAGCTTCTAAGTTTTTTTCAAGGCAACTATTCTCTGGAGATAGTTTTTATGTGGAAAGTTTTCAAATATTAATTATAACTGCTCATTTTAATCACAACGACTGTAGGAAGTCTAAACACGAATTTTGATGTATAGGGGTTTATTGTTGTTAAATCAGGACCGTTGATCTCTGATCGAATGGATCAGATCAAAAGTACTCCGCCTAAAGAGCTTTTTTGGCTCTTCAGGGATATCGTTCCAGCTTTTTAAACATATCATGTCATCATTAGTAGCGGAGTTTGAGTTGATTTTAAGACAAGGCTAATTAAGTGTCATTAGTTATATTAAATAATTAGAGGGGGCCAATTCATGCCTCAAACTTAATTTCCTTTGAAAAATGAATACTACTTACATTTTGGGATTCATAGAGAGGGTCATGGCCCAATTAATCATAATGAAGCTCCGCCACTGATCATCACTTTTCTTCATCATTTAAATCTTTTCATATTTTTGAATTCAAGAGTTTATATAAAATAGTTCTCTCTCTCATTTAAAATAATATGTGTAATATACTTAGGTGAAACTTATCTCTTATAATGATCTAACTTTTTTATATGATCATTTATAGATTATTATATATTTAATTACATTCAAGTTTTTAAAAAATGTTTAACGACTCTTAATGATGAGGTGATCAGTTAACAGTTTTAACGATTTTATACGACCGTTAAATTAAAAAATGGTCAATTATTTTTTAACTATTAATTGATATTTAAAAAAAACTAAGAAATACATTATCACATCTTTAGTACTTAATAATTAATAAATTAAGTAAAAATAATAATTAAGTACTTAAAAAATTAAAAAATTTAAATTATATTAAACTATTACATGATGTATTTGCTTTCTATTTTTATTAGGGCCTTAATTTACATTCAAAAAATAAAAAAAATAAAAAAAATTAGAGTCATAAACTATTGAAATTTAAAACAAAAAAATCAGTCTTTAAATATATATTTTTTTAAATTTAACAGTTTTAACGTGAGATAAAAATATTAAATCACAGAAAACCCATTAAATTCATTTTTTTCTCAAAAATTTAATGCCAGAGCATGTCAAAACCGTTAAAATGGTTAAAACTTTCTATTTTTTAAAAGCTTGATTATATTATTTATTATTATAATTATTATTATTATTTAGCATTTAAAAATATTATGTCTAAATTTTCTTAATATGATATTTTATTAAATATATTTTAAATTTATATTGTTAATTATTTATTTGAGAACTATATTGTCGGGGTGAAATTCGAGTTACAACACTAGTAAGTAATAATTTACACACTTCTATTACCAATAGCGGAAAAAAAAAAATTCTCATTGATTTTGCTTTTATTGATGGGGTAATGCCTCCACATACTCCTAAATTTTTCACTTGTGACTAGTTAGCCCTCGAATTTTTAATTTTGACAAACACCCCCCTCAACTATCAAATCCGTGATAAATCGCCCCTCCCCCTCCGAGAGTTAATTAATTTGTAAAATGACAAAAATAACTTTGTATACCTATACCATTATAGATTGAATATTTATATTTTATATACTTTTAATTTATAAAAAAATAATTAAAATAATTAGATGAATCTAATTAAATATTAATAATATATATTTGCTGCATCATTTTTAATCATATTTTACATAACTTATTTTTTATTATTATCAGAAAATAATTATTTAAATAATTTAAATTAATAAAATATTTATTGTATGTAAATATGAAAATTTCAAAAACATCATGTGGTTATTAACTTTTTTTATTAATTTAAAAATTGTTTTTGAAAATTAAAATATAAAAATAAAAAAATAAAATTTAATTATGAATTTTAATTATTTATTGAAATAATATACAAAGTAGATTATGAAAATAAAAATAGAAAATGAGATTAAAAATATATTATGTGTTGTGAATGTTATTTAATTAGCTCTTTATATTTTTGTATATAAAAAGTATATGAAATATAATATTCAATTTATAATGTTATAAATATAAAAGATTATTTTTATCATTTTATAACTAAAAATAAATTATTATATAATTAATTAACTAACAGGAGATAATTTGTCATAGATTTGAGAGTTTGGGAGGACGTTTGTCAAAATTAAAGTTTGAGAACGTATCGAGTCATTACCCTTTATAGAATTCATATTTCCATGCGACGGAACAAATTTCTTCAAAATATTAGCACATATTAACTGGCAAAAAGTCATCATAATTTTTACAACATCACTAATTGAGCTAAAATAGTAAAACATGATGGGGATGGCGGATGCCCAGCAAAAGGTTCTTAAAATTGTCTCCCAAAACAATTTTTTTGGTGTTATCTTTTTATTTTTTTTTTGTAAGAATCCCAATAAAACCACAGCTCAAAACCACAAAATAGTTCAGATTAAGCATCGTCTTTTTAACAAACTTCCTTTTATCCGGTTTTACTAGATTTCATTGACGAAAACATTCAACATTTAATGAACTGAAAGCGAACATCATATTTGCATATGGGAAGTACACTGGGAAGTACTAAATAGACGCTTTTATCTTAGTCTCGTCTTAATTTGCAGGGTCATGGGCGTAAAAAAACCCATCAAACCCAGAAGTGGATCCGCTGGTGCGCGGAATTATGTAGCGCAGCACATGGTCCGTTCGATAACTTTGAGATTCGAGTTAGAACACGGGCGGATGTAGGATTTTAGTCAGGGGGGCAAATATCGAATTGTAATAGCTTATCGGGTTTAAATCCATTAACTAATCGGGTACTAAATAAAAAATAATAATTTAATATATATTCTTACCTAATAAAAAATTTATTAGAATAATAACATTTTATATATTAAAAATAACAATAAAATAAAGCTCAAAGTAATAGATAATCAAGTTGATGAAGAAAATTTTCATCTATAAAACTTTATATTTTGATATCTTTGCATAATTATTTCATTATATATGATATTAAATATTTTTTTCTCAATAAAATTAATCATACAATCCAGGGGGTAAAAAAATTTTCGGGGGGGGCAAACTACCAAAAGTATTACCGAAAAACATTGTTTTTCAAAATCCAGAAGGGTCGCCGCCCCCGGTACATCCGTGCATCCACCCCTGAGTTAGAGCGAATCTCAAAATTATCGAACGGACTATACGTGCTGCTCTACACAGATGCCGCGCTGCAGCAGATCTGGATTTATCAAACCCCTCTTGCGATTCTGGTGAAATCGAAGCTGCATCTAACATCCCACCCAACTCGCTAGTAAACCTACTCGCCTCGCCACCACTGCATAGCGCAGATGGTAATGGCATAAGCCTCCAAGGGGGAGGCGGGGAATCCTACTCGCCTCGCTTCCAGTTTCGAAGAAGGCTATTTTGGGGAAAAGGTCGATAAAAACAAGGCGGGAATCATGGCGCCACGAGTTGTCGCATGCTTACGCTTACACCCTGACCCTAGACACTAGGCTGACGATTAAGCCTTGCCAAGTTGGCAATAAACAATAAACAATGATGAATATCTTCTCCATTTACATATACTGGAGAGAGACTGTATTTTTTGTCATTTTCTAACTCTTCAGAAATACGTCATGCTAAGTCCTTCCCTTCCTCCTGGAATGGAGAGCATATGGGTTATTTACCTTACATAATTGTCATTTCAGTGCCAAGTACCAACTTTTCACTTTTGGGTAATGTAAATTTGTTTGGAGGGGGTGAGGTGACTGAATTTGCCAAGTAATTAGATCGTGACAATTACCTTGCAAACGGTC
Organism: Schoenoplectus tabernaemontani; assembly: GCA_037127355.1. Classification (NCBI taxonomy): domain Eukaryota; kingdom Viridiplantae; phylum Streptophyta; class Magnoliopsida; order Poales; family Cyperaceae; genus Schoenoplectus; species Schoenoplectus tabernaemontani. The sequence goes on from CM073747.1 coordinate 11,011,275, forward strand.
AGACCACTGAATTTGAAACTTGCTCGAATTAAATAACTCTAATAAGATATTTTTATACGCTATTCAGATCTAAGTGTTCTTTTTGCTAATTAATGTTGACATTTTCTTTCACAGATGGGATCATGGGAAAAATAGTTATTTTGATTAAGGACGTAACGTAAATATTTGTTTTTATTTATTTAGCAGACGGAGTAATCACACTGTTATATACTCTTTTGTTTCCTAAAAAAATAGCTCACGTGACAAAGGGACTTTAGGTCAAATAAAATATTCAGTGATTTCAAAACGTCAAATTGACGTACAACACTAATTTTGTTAACCACCAAGTGTTTTTGGATGATGAATGACTAGTGTAAAAGTAGTCTTTTTTGGTTAGTAATTGACAATAAAATAAGGTTAGTAGCGCTTCGGGAAATGTGAGAATAAATATAATAATTACTATTTCGTATTAATAAAATATTATTTGGTTGAAACTTAAAAATAGTGATGGAGAGAGTAAATAAAACAATAAATTATTTTTTATTTGATATTAATGATTATTATTTTATTTATTCTTATTAATTAATTTATTATTATTTTATATATTATTATTGTTTATTATTTTTTTATTATTTTATTTGATATTATTGATTACTAATTCAAATCTAAAACTTTTTATTCATCAATCATAAGAGACAAATGACAATTAAATTTTGATTTTGTCTGTATATATTACACTTGCACTGTCTAAATTTCATTGCGCTCTCCCTTCGTACAAAACCCTGCAAACACTTTTGATCACTAGGCCACTCTCCCCTCCTTCCTGCGCGGAAGCCCCCTGAGAGGGTTTCTAAATAAGAAGTGTAGTTATTAGAGAAAGGACAACCACTGAAATAACGCTCTCCCTCCTAGAGAAACTTTACATGCTATATATTTATTTAACGCTGCACTAGCAAAATATCTACTAAAGAGATCATCCATCAATTGAAAGAGTAACCTGACGATCAAATGATTTGAAAGTTCAAGATGCGCTCTACCAGATTTGTTTGTATATAAAATTATATTATTAATAATAAGAGTGATAAAAATAAAATTTGAAATCTATGAATGACAAATACACCATGCAAAGCGATGATGTTGAAGCAAATGCGTCATTTATTAGTGACGTCTTTGTTTAAAACAGTATAAACACGCCATTAACAGTAGCGTCTTTGTAAACACGCCACTGTCAACGACGTTTTTAGTGACAGCAGTGATGTCTTTAGTGATAGTAGTGATGTTGATCCAACGATAATAAAATCATGATAAGATGAACAAAAACAAATGTTCCACTGTTAGTGGCGCGCGCCACTATCATTCGTATATTTCAAATTCTATTTTTATCACTCTTATTATTAATAATATATTTATTATAATTATTATATACAAAAAAAAACTACGCTCTACCTGTCGAAGGAAGAGCTGAGCAAATTTGGCGACCCACAACACCATTTCGTCAAGGACATGAGAAGGGGTAACTAAATTGGACCAAAAAATGGAGAGGTTAGACGAGGCAGGATCGAGTGTGTCAGTAGTATCATTGGTGGCGCAGCCAAGGGTAGCTGCCTCCCTCAAATTTCTTTTATAAATATCATTTATGTATATTTTTAGAAAAAAAAATAAAAAATATATTTTGGACCAAAGTCTGAATCCGCCCTGGATACAGCTGACTATAATCGAGATGATTCGGCAGGGTGAGAGTTGCGATGCTAACTCAAAAAAATTCTAGCAAATGTTGAGAATAATAGACCACTTTTCCGTATAGGCTATGCTGATGCATGACGGTTCGGAGTAGTGTTGTAAAAAATCTGCACGGATCAGATCCGATGCACAAAATCTGTGATCGTGATCCGACCCGTTTTGATTCGTGATCTTTTAGAATCGGCAGATCTAGCACGGACGCGGATAAATAAATTTCAAAAAAATTCGTACTAGACTCGATCCATTTTGGACCCGCCCGACCCGTCCAATCCGTGCAAATCCACCCCCGACCCGAACTGCCCGACCCGAGAAACCCGAGAAAATTAAAAAAAAATTGAAAAAAATTTAAATTTGTTGGTCAAAAATATAAATAGTTATATATTCTTAATAATTATTTTAGTTTTTTTTATTTTTTTGAGAATTTATTTGAATTTTATTAGGTTGTTTTTGAATTTTGAAAAAAAAAGAAGAAAAACCTTCCGACCCGCCAACCCGTCCGACCCGACGGATCTAGGACGAATCACAGCTAGTGTTTTGCAAACGGTCCGGCCGGTCCGGTCCAAACCCGGACGGTCCATGGTCCACACGAGACGGTCCTAGAAGGTCAAACTCGGAAAAATCGAACCCGTCCAACCGTTGGCCCCCGGGGGCCGGACCCCTATGGGTCGGCACGGTCCGGTCCATTTTTTTTTATAAATTCAAAAAATTATGAAATTTAGAAAATAAATTTATGATATTTTGTAAATAATAATTTTCATTGAATTAATTTTATATTTTTAATTGTTTAAAAATCGAATAATACTCAAAAAATTATAAAAATACCAAAAATTATAAAAAATTGGTCTGGGTCACGGTCCGGTCCGATCTGATCCACGGTCCGGTCCGGTCCACGAGCCTACACGGTCCGGTTTTGGGTGAAGGAGGACCGACCCACCGTTGAACCGACCGTGGTAGGGCACGAGTTTGGCCACGGTCCGGTTCTACGGACACGGATCGGTCCGGGACGGATTGGACCGGACGGTCCATTTTAAAACTCTAGTTATAGCCAAACTCTCCAAAATGAACTCGTCCCGTAAAAACCCATCAACTCATCCCGACCCGTACAAACCCGCCGATCCATGCAAATCCGTCCCGTTTTTAATACACTTAGTTCTAGTTCCGAGTAAGAGTCATTCACAGCAGTGCTATTTTAACGCATTCAAACTCAACTGTAATCGTCCATTCGGTCTCAACTTGTCCTGAAGAGAGAAAAATAATGGCGTCAAAAAGGGAGAGGGAGGATAAAAAATCTACAGACAAAATATTTTTATCATTTCTCTTTTTTTGCTAAACCAACTCATTTATGGGTTGGCAAAACCACGCTATTTGGGAGCTGTTTCAAATAGTGCTATTCTAACGCATCTAAACTTAAGTCTTGAGTCTTGACACAGCGTAATACTAACAAATATTAATTACTACAAAACACAAGTAGAAATATATTGCAAATTCGCAAGATCATGAGCTACGGATGTATAACTTTGATTGGTCATGTTCTTATGAATTTGTTATTACGATTGATATTGCTCTATTTGTCTCCCTTGGACAATAAATTAAATCAATATATTGATTTCGCACATTTCTTTTCACAATCTACTGAATTACCTCAGCCACCTAAAATAGTAAAATTTCGACAATCGCCTAGCACCCATGAACCCTCCTCTTCGATATTAAATAAAAAAAATGTTGATGTAAATAAAAAACCGCATTTTTAGACATAATATAATACAATAGAGTAATGAATTTAAAATAATAAGTTAAATTAAGTTGTAATATAACGATATTTAATAACGGCGTAAAACATATATCGTTACTTTTAGTTCATTTTCCGGTACCGTGTTATCTTTTTTTACATATATCATACAACATCGTATAATGATAATTATCTTGAGTATTTATATGGAGATAGGATCAAATATGGTTTGTTGGGATAGATAAACTAGAATCATACAATGCTCATTATAATGTCAGGTTTAAATTAGATCCGGATCAAATATAATATTATAACCGTGTTATTAAGATTCATCAATTGTTAGTTATTTTTTAAACCATATCATATCCCGTTTGACCAAGTTCATATTTATTCCAATTCATCCCCAGTTCGAGATTAGATCAGAATGGATAATAGAATAAAAACAGTACCTCTATAATTAATTAATCTCAAGCACTTTTATAAAAACAGAAAGTTGTTCTCTCGTGTCAAATAATAACTCAGACAACATGATACTCAGCATGATTTTATTACAACAATAGAAATAATTGTATAAATTTTGTAGCACGTTATTATTAAAACATCATAAATTGGAACGAGCATATGTACATTGTTATTTTGATATCAATGCCTGCCTACAAAAAATTTATATTTCACTCATGAGATTAACAATTTACTCCAATTAATACATGATATTTTCAAAACAAAATAGCTTAATTGTTTCGAATTTTGGACCATAATCGGTGCTTGTCAAGCGTCAACCGAACCTCTGCAGCTCCGTTCCCCACCAGGTCTAATACACGACATCCAGATTTTAGTAATAATAAGTTTTATTAAATTAATATTATTAAAAATAAGAGTGAGAAACGTAAAATTTTAAATATATTTGAAATTTTACGTTTCTCACTCTTATTTTTAATAATATTAATTTACTAAAACTTATTATTACTAAAAACTGCACCACATCGAATCATGTTGTGGTACTCGATCGGTGACTTCTATCACGCTTGAAACGGGTAATGATAAATTAATACTATTATTTAACATTACAAAGTAATTATAGCGGTGTGACGGTGTCAGAGCGACCCACAAGCTCTCACGTGACCGTTTGGAAATTACATCGTACAAATACTCGGCCCGGTATCCTACCTGGAGATGCTAAATTAAATTCGAATCCAACTCAGAATTTTATTTTGGTATTTTGAACTTCGTAAAATCTTATTTGTTTTATTTTATGTTTTTGGAGTGGCTAAATTTTTAATTTTGACTCGTCTCTGTCTAGGGATGGACCATGTGTGCCAACTTCTGTTGCAATTGGTTGCGTCCCATTTCATACAAGTTCAGGTTGCAATAGTGCAAAACATATCTCAAATAATTAGAATTTTAAATGGAATTTTCTGTAGTAATTTGACATTATTTTGATACAATGATGTTCTCTCTCTGATAGACATCATTTTAAGGACTGGACTTCTTAAGGTTCGAACTTAGCGGGTCTATGAAGAGGTCAGGTAAATATCAGATTTTGTAAAGACTTTTAGAGGGCCGGATTTAAAAGATTTAATTTTTAAGAGATAAATTCGATCCTTGAGAAATCTGATCCTTACTAAATCTTTCGGACTCCAAGAGCCGATAATAATCAGCGGGTAAGGGCTGATATATATATATATATATATATATATATATATATATATATATATATCTATATATATATATATATATATATTTGTCGATTATTTATATTTTTAATATTAATTTGTATTTATATAATAACACAAAATTATATTTTTCAATATTATTTTAAAGATTTTTTCATTATAATTAATATATAATATTAAATATTAAAGAAAAAGTCTAAAAGGGTAAAGACCGGAAATAATCGGGTTAGAATGGTATGCTTTTTAAAGATTAAGCCTGATTTTTAAGAATTTCAGCTCTTACTATTAAAAATGATTGGATTAGAATTTTGAGGGCCGAATAAAAATTAAATTTTTTAAAAAAACTAGATGAATAAAATTTAAGAGTCGAGTTCTTATAAACTATCCCTACGTGCCGAAGCTGTGGCTGAAGCATTCTATGTACCCAGCTGACAGCTGGTGGTAAACTGAGGGGCCTGGGAGACGGCCTCACATCGAAACAAGATTCGTGGCAGCTGCGGAATCTGCTATTGGATTAGCCATTTTTGTAATTAGCTTCAAGTTAACTTACAACATAAAACTAATATGAAAAAGATGGCGCCTCTACATTCAAAAATTACAGTCGTGATAAACCATATTTATAAACATTTAATTTTTATAATTAGTTTTTCAACTTTAATTGTTCAACTTGAGAATCAGTCTTAAATTTAAGTGATAAAATATAATGTTCTCTATGTGAAAAATCATGAATTCAAAATCTGAATAAAATGTTTATAAATATTTATAAGAGTGTTTAATTTTTATCTTTCTTATAAAAAAAGCTTTAATTGTTCAACAGTCTTTCAATTTCGGCATATGCTTTAACAAAAAGGAGAATTGACTTAACAATCATTAAATAAATATAATTCTCAAAATCAAGCCTCATCGATTAGTCTCATTTAATTGCGAACCAAGCGGTCCAAGCTCTGATGCTTATCCAAATTAATTCACTAAAAAGACGAATGCTAGCTAATGTTCTAGCCTTCTCGTTCTAGGGTTGGTTGAGAGCAAAAAAAATACAGATTTTTATTGTAATTAAAAAAAATAACAAAATGATAAGATTGTTCCATTTTTGTCGCTATTTAGTTTGGACCGAGTTTGAAATTCGATCTCAGCATCTTGGACTGAGTTTCAAACTTAGTCACAGATTCATTTTTTTTGTTTGTTTAGATATTTTATTATGTTTTAATTATTTATTTACCTATTTTTATTATATTTTATTACTTATTTAATAATTTATAAATTTAAATATTTATTAGATTATGTTGATATATTTCATTAGATTTTAATATTAGTGGATCTGTGTTTTTTTAATTTTTCTTTCAAAAATATAAAGTTTGATGCAAACGGTTTTGATTTTGAAGTTAAAATTAGTGAGTATAATTGAAAATTTGAAAAAATAGAAAGGAAGAGAGAGATAAGAGAGGGGGCCGAGATTTGAAAAAAAAAAAGGGCTGGTGATCGAACTTGAAATTTAGTTCAAGGATGGAGTAAAAACGGAATAATTTTACTATTTCATTACTTTTTAAATTATCATAAAAAAATCTGAAAAAAAAATTATGGAAAGCAAAAACCCTACCTAGGCAAGAATCCCCAATTCCAGTTCCAATGAAAATTCTAAAAGCCAAATCCGAGAGGCGTATCAGAGAAAAGTGGACCATTTGGTCCGGACCGCGATGGAAGATACACAAATGAATTCCTTATTTCGCCTCTATCTAGGAAATGAATTCCTTATTTGTTGGCTGAGATAAGATTAAGAGTTACATCATCCAATCAGGCTTTTTGACCATAGGAAGATCAAAAGCAAAGCAAAATATTTTATTTATTTTGGTACTTGACTACCATGAATAGTGCTTGTATACTCGGCAGTTGCGTAGCATGTGAATAGCTATCAAAACAAGTGCAGAGTCTAGCTATATATCTTCCCTTGAATATGCAAGGAAGAGCACATGACTCAAACGAAATGCCATCCACTCGTTTGTTAACCAGAAAGAGCAGACATGGGATTTTGCAAGATTCCTGCCAGACAAATCTTTTGCCTTCTTTTTCAGAACTTAAATTGTACAAATATATCTGCCAGAGCGCGCTTGAGTTTTTTTTGACTAATCTCTGGTAAAAGACATCTTTGTGAATTGTGATGTATTGGTTCAAAACAATTCAGGTAACTATTTTTAGAAGTCTGATTTTGTAGCAAGCTGTGAACTGGAATAACCATTAGGTAACGCCCATTTTTGTATGTTAATTGTGACCTGTTAGCAAAGCTTCGAGCATAGTGTAATTTCTTTTATCTTATCTTATTATTATTATTATTATTATTATTATTATTATTATTATTATTATTATTATTATTATTATTATTATTATCTCCTTTATTTTTCTTTAGGGGATGGGGGAAAGTAGTTGGGGGCTAGCAGAAATAGCCTTCTCTATTTGTACATATATTTTTAATCTTTAATGCATGGTCCTTTGTCAATCTGAAAAGAACAGTTCAATTTTGCCAGAATCATCCAATGATTTCACTGACCGGGTTTTACAGGGTGGGGACTCCATTTAGTTAAGCTGATAATTTTCTCTACTAACTGAAGGTGAAGATACTATATTACAGGGTGGGGATTCCATTTGGGCTTCCACCCTATAATAAATATACTATAATAATTTTTGGCAACGATGTGGTTTGCTTACAGAAAATCTGTTTCTGGCTTGAACACCAAACTTCTGAAGTAATCTGAAGTAATGTGTGAATTGACTAAATTCTACTTACTGAAGCATGGCACTAAGTTTGAATTATGTACAAATCTTAATCAGTGTGAATTCTGTACTTCTTACAATTATCCATTAATAGTGAGCTCTATTTTTCATCGCATTCTCAAATCCTATTTAGAACAGAAGGAGAGTGAATCATTATACGATTGAAATTCTGGCTTAAAAATATTTGATAAAAACCCAAAACAATATTTCTTCTGTTTTCTGATATTTAGATTTAACTTAAATTTAAACCGATGCTGTGTGATTCAGAACCGTACTGTTTAGGCTATGCCAATTGCCAAAATTTCAGTATGACAGTATGAAAGAAGCATCTCAATTATTGAATTTTACTGTGAACGACATCACCCAAATACCACGAGACGATCTCTGAAAAATTTACAAGTGGCATTTATTATCCAGGCAAGCATTCTATTGAAAATAGTTCCACTCAGCATTCTCAACCTTTTATTTTACTCTACTAGTCTACCTTATTGATTTGATCTCCCAACTACCTACAAAGCACTTGCTGCTGGTTGCTGAAAATCGTACCAACTCTAGATTCTCTTCTTTAATTTTGCTTTCTGTATTACAGTGAGGAAGGGATTTGTTTGATTTCCACATAACCAGAAAGAACAGCCTGATTTCTTTCCTTCACCTTTGTCTGATAGATAACTCTGCTTAAACAAAATTTGGTCAACAATCCAAGATTAGAGTTTCAAAAATGAAAATCATTCAAGGAAATATATATCTCCAAAATAGCAGCAAAGAATAATTAGTTTCTTATCTTAATAGTCAGGTAGAATATTTTTGCAAAAGCACCCCCATTTGTTCTTCATTAAGTATAGCTGTATAGGACTTGAGAGGACTCTTTTTAAGGACAAACTTTTCCTGTGATAGATTTTAAACAATATTTTCATCTTTTCTCTGCCCCTTACGTGACAGATAATTAGGATTCAGGACAACTTTAAGAGACATGAGATGATTGACATTGTTGGTGGGTTTACACATTGCATAAATCACATTGAATATTTTGATTTCAACTTGCACTTCTATAATAATGGTTAAGATCATTAAGTTAATAGTATATGGAATGAACAACTTGTTTACAGTGTCTTTCATGAATAAATGCAAAAAGCAGGGGCAATGTTATACAAAATGATATCGTGCAAATGACGGGTCCCAATTTTCCTTTTCTCCAAGACATTGATAACATTTTCTAAGTGGGTCTTTAGCTAAAAAATAGGCTCATTGGATCAGCAGTATGCCCCTACAACAAACAAGCAGCAGAAAATAGAGTGAGAATGTACCGTGGGGCTTGAAGCCACATCTCAGTGACCAAAGTTTCTCCAGGATAGACATGTAATAGAAACCGGCCAAAAATGCTTTTTACAGCTGCTGGTTCACCGTTGCAGAAAGATTTTACCACAGCACGAGTGGCAAATCCCAGGGTACACAGTCCATGCTGTATAGGACGAGTAAACCTAGAAAATGATATAAAAAGATGAGTTATATTAAGAATATTGTTTGTGTAGATATGAGAGGGTGAGGCAGAGTGGCAAACCGTGCAATTTCAGCAATTGATGGATCTGAATGTAAAGGATTGTAATCGCCTGACAATCGATAGAGAAGTGCCTACATTATATGCAAAACAAAATGCCTATTATGGAAGAGCTTCAAAAGTACAGAAACAAAGGCATACATTCAAGCACCTGCCAAGGACTCCTAGGATATGGTATACAACTTGTACTGCAATACCTGGGAGTTCTGAGTGCGATCTTCATATACAACTGTTGGTTCAGATCTTGGAATGGAGTATCGAAAAATTTGATTGGGCGGATAAGTTGTATATGAATATTGTTTTGATGAATCAGAAAAACCTCCAGCACCACGTAGGAATAATGTACTCCTGTCAAAATAAGCCAAGAGAGGAAAAACTCTTAATGTTTTTCATTTTGCAATTTTCAAATCATAGCTAATACTTGTCATAATTTAAAGTTTGAAAATAAAAACCTAAAGTTCACATTTACAGACTAACCTCACTTGGCCTCAAATAATTGTAACTGTAAGTTCTCATATTTGGAACAGTACTGCACATTTTGAGGATGTTTTCAAGGAAATAAATGCTCTATTAAGCTTATTATTCACCTCTGCAATTAAATCAAATCAGGCACTGCACCTCAAGGCAATAAGAATCAAGAAAAAGGGAATAGAAAGAAAAAAAAAACTGAAATAAAACAAGGCCAAATGGATTTATGTATTGAGATTTTTATGAAGCAATTTAGTCGAGCAAACAAAGATATTTTTTAGAGAGAATGTAAGGGTCACACCCCTATATTTAATTTTTATTCAAAGAACATTCAATTACATCTATAAGTAGAGAGGGAAAAAAGAAAAAAAAGGAGAAAATGAAAGAGCGGAGCAGAAAAATAAAAAAGTGAACACAGCTAGGAAAGCAGAGGAGAGATGAAAAACATCCCTAAACAGAAATGATATTAAGTGGGACAATTATGAACAATTTTGCTCAGTTTATTTTAACAGGTAGGATTTAGGTGCAATTTGCAGATAGCCCAATAGCTATTCAATACTTGACACAAAACAGAAGTAATCCTTGGTTTTCCTGCTACAGTAAAGTGACTTCTTTATTTTAGGAAAAAAACACAAAAAATGGTACCCAACGCTCCTTGAAAACAAAATGAAAAGAACAGAGTCAAGCATATTCTGTATCCTTGCTTTCATGATAGGATTAGAAAATGAGAGGGAAAAAAAGAGAATAATAACAATCTTCATTATTTTGTGAATATTGATTACAATGATTAAGCTCTATTTATAGACTAATGGTCTACTAACTAACCAATTGTTTAACTAACTAATTATATTACTCAACATCTCCTACATCATACATCACATAATATCTCCTACCTAACCTATACAATTCTATACCTCAAACATCCCCCCTCAAACTCATTGTGCGTTACGCATGGTGAGTTTGCTCAAGTTGCGAGTTCTAACATCTCGTCTTGTTAATTTGATCTCCAATTATATCACGGGTCTCTTTGAAGAAAGAAGATAGAGAAAGAAGGATAAGCTCTTGTGGCTCAACAAAAAACTATTGAATGCTTCATGCTCATTTGAAACATTTTTAAAACATCAATAGACGGATCGTTTGTCCTTTTTAACAACATTTCGAGACTTGTTTGAGTTCTCTTGAAAAAAGAAGAAGAGAGAATAGAAGAATAGGGAAAATAGATGGCCCGGTGCATGTTTGGATCATTTGGAATTTGATTTGGAATAGGAATTTGGTTGTGAATGTTAGGTAGGTTTTGGAGAATTGTAGATGAAATTAGTTGATCATTCTGGGGGAATTTGTATCATGCCCTTCAAATACTGTAATTGGTTTGGGCAGAACTCGATCCTCAGTGCTGCTAATCTTGGCAGAAGCTGGTCAATCTTGTTGCACATTTGACATCTCAAAATCGTCACACTCTTCCTCAAGCAAAGGGAACTCAAGCCAGAATGTTGTTCAGTTGCTGACCATGCTTTGCCAGTGCTTTCTATGCATCATATCGATTCTGATACAATATATACATCCAGTTTGCCTCTTGAGGCCTAAAGTAGAATGATTACTTGAATTATTAGTGCTCAGTTCAGGCATAGCTTTTGAAATCTCAAGATCAGTTGAGGTCTTCGATGTGTGGGGAAGGCGAAGTCGCCATGCTACTGAGGCGACAAAGGGAAAGAAGGAATTTGGTAGCCTCAGCTGAGAGAAGGGAAATGAGAGAGGATGGCAATTCAGTGAATTTAAGCAGGCAATAGCGCTTGCGCAAGAAGCCTTGCGATTGAGAGTTGCACACTCATGATTGGCAGCAACCGAGAAGATCGCGCACAAGGGACTCACGACATCAACCCAGTGATGAGTTGATGACTAGTCGATGGACTGCGACTTGGATCTGCATAGAGTAGGCGAGATTGAGGCGTAGACAGAGCTTCGAAGCATATTCGCAAGATCATCCTTCGATTGTGCTTGAATTGTGTGACTTTGCTTGAGTTGGAGGAATCGAACACTGAGTGAGATGAGATTAGGAGGGACCAAGTTGCCACTGCTTGAAATCGACACGATGACGCTCAGCGATCTTGATTGTTTCTTGATCAGATTGATTTAGATTGGAGAGGAGAGAAGCAGAAGAGAGTATGGAATAGAAGGTAGGACAAAGTAGAATAGAGGTTTATTGCTGGGACTAGGTGGGAAATTTCTGGAATAGAAGGTTAAATTCTGGAATAGGATGAGAAAAGGCTCATAATTTCTGGAATAGGCATTGGTCTAATTCTAGTGGTATTCTTGCTCTGATACCATGATAGGATTAGAGAATGAGAGAGAAAGAGAAAAAATGATAACAATTGTTAATGTTTGAGGCAAAGAATTGTATAGGTTAGGTAAGAGATATTGTGTGATGTATGATGAGGAAGATATTTAGTAATAGGGTTAGTTAGTTAGACAATTGATTGCTTAGTTAGATCATTAGTCTATAAATAAAGACTTAACTATTATAATTAATATTCACAAGATAATAAAGATTGTTGTCATTCTCTCCCTTCCCCTCTCATTCTCTAATCCTATCATTTTACCTTCAATTTTATATTTTTTAATTGTGCTTAAGTGAGGCAAAGTGAGGTCTCAACTTTATTTTCTAGTCTGAGTTTACTAGTTTATCATAAATATCTTTACCGATTTATGCACAGTATCTCTCCAGTTTCTTTCAAATAGCTTGCGGTTTCAAGCTCAACAATTGCTGCCTTGCCTGTAATATGTGAGCACGCACCATAAATTAGACAAAACTCTTTTCTCCAGGAGTTCTATAACGTCGCTCCTCACTTTGACAAGAAGTTTAAAAGTACTTGTGACATTGTGAATTATTTATAAAAGAAACAATCAATTTTAATTAGACCCACATGAGATCCTAAAAAGAAGTAACATGTACCAACCTTTATCATGCAATGCAGCTACTGAAGCTTTGTTTATGATCTGAACAAAAATATTTAGATCATAGAGTTTCATTATGTTGATTAACAGGAGGACAACCCAACTTTACCAGAAATTAATATGATTGAAGACTTACAGTGCCCCTGGAGGGGATAGGTTTATACACCTCAATATATTGCTGACCATGAAGTAAAAGACTTGGGTCATAACTGCATTATTGAAAACATGAAACGAGACCACAAATTTTTCATCAGCAAACCACCTGCTTCATTGGGTTCAAATTCATGCAACAATAGTATTGATTCATCATACCAATCATAATAACACACTGATGAAAATGATTAGTGTGATGAAATAACAATAGTTGGTGAAGGCTTGCAAGTTCCACATTTAACTTTGTCTCTGCGTGGTTGATTCCATGAATTACTTTCTAGTTTTATATTGTCAGTTTGTTAATTCAAGTCAAAAGCTGGAGGTTAAAAAAAATCCAAGTAATGCTAAACAAATTTCTAATTTCACAACAAGATCGCATCTTCAAAGAATTAGAAGGGCTGGATTTTTTGGAAGCCCTTATACAAGAGATGTTTTTGGAATTTGCCATTAAAAATTTGCATACTGTAATCCAGGCATATCCACAAGTCCAACGCCATTGCTCTTACTAAATGGAAATAGAGACACAAATGATGGCAAAACCTGCATTGAAATAATTCAACTTGTTGATAATGGGAATGATAATATTTTCATTACTTCATGGTAGGCACTTACTTTGTGTTTTATTCTATGCTTATATTAATGGCATAGTTCAGTCTTCAAGTTCATTTGGTATAACATACTTTCAAATAAGGCAAAACACGGAGAAAGATAACCTTGATAAAAGGCTGGCCATCCCTATGGTAGACATAGTGGAGCTCCTTTGAGTCAACCGCATCGGCGCCACATGCGCCTACACCAAGAGCATATATTGCAACATCTCTACAAAATTGTTCCCATTAAAAAAAATTCAAAATCTCTTTCTATTATAAGCAATGAGCACAGCTTAAGACCTCATATCCTGCCGATCAGGTCTGGTATCAGTGCAGAACAAATAAAAAATACATTTATGTTTAAGCCCAATTAAGTGAGAATGAAAGTTGGGATATGTTTGATTTTCCTACCAGATCATCCTAATTGCAGAATTGAAACATCAATGCATTGCTTTAACAACTAAGCCAATGAAACATATATTATGAAAGAACTATAACTCTCAATATAGCAAGCAACCTTTTTCTTTGGAATAGTAAAGCAATTTGTATAGCTGATGATCCTAATTACAATATACAGAGAATTGCACTGAATGAACAAATATAATAGAAATCTAGAGACAGTTACTGACCTTTCACAATAGGAGAATTCATCCTGAAGTTTACAGAAAAGTAAGAGGAAAAAAAGGATCAGTGGTTTTAATTTTGTATGACTTCACAATTAGAGAGAGAGAGAGAGGGACGGAGGGACGGAGGGAGAGGGCGAGGGAGAGAGAGAGAACCTCTACGAACTTGTGAGAGACCACGAGTTTGGGGTCGATCTTTGAAGCGGATTCGCTGGAGCTCGCCATGGGAATTCACAGGAGAAGTCACCGAGAAAACGTCTGCTATGTTCTTTTCGCACTCACATCCAGTATTATTGGAGCTACAGAGTGCTTACGAGCCCTTAAAACTAGTGTTTTTACTTTCCAGCTGTGCAGACCGAGTCCCGCGGAGGATAGCCGTTCAGATTGCCCACGCCTCGCCTACCGCTATCCTCCGCGGAGTTTTCTTAAGTTAATATGCACGGTAGGATTAAAGGGTTATAGGTCCTTAATTTCGTTGTTTATTCATATTTGATCATTAAATTTTTATTTATATATTTTTAGTCACTGAATTTTGATATATATTCATATTTAATTACTTTTATTTGTTTTTTCATTTAAAAATAATTGAAATAAAATTATATTTGTTGCCAAAATTAATTGAAATGAAAAATAAATAAATAAAATAAAATTATATTTGTTTGTCCATTAGTTTTTAATTATTTTTGAATGAAAAATTAATGAGAGTGGTCAAATATGAATAAATATTAAAGTTCAGTGACTAAAAACGGATAAATAAAAATTCAGTGATAAAATATAAATAAATATCGAAATTCAGTGACCTATCGAAAAAAATCACAATCATTATTGAAATTTATTACAATACACATAATTTATTATTATTAAATTAAAAGTGTTGATCGCTATCGAGTTCCATTCCCACCCTCACGGATCTTGGTTCATCCATGTGTTTATCTTTAATAATTTTAGGTTCGATACTGAAATTTGTGTGTTTAGGGATCTATCTTCGTTGTCATAAAATTTATGACAGAAAAGTATAACAATGAATTTCGACGATCAGATTTATTTAAACGGTTATAATTAGATATATAGACTATTATTATTAAATGTGTCCCATGATTATAGATATAAAAAAAATGACTACTATAAAAATAAATATGGCAACGAATCCATTTACGTAATAAAACAATATGTAATTAGAACGTAATAATATAAATAGTCATATATTTTGAATTAGGAACGTCAATGGGTTTGTTAGGAGTTAAGTTTCTGTCGGGTCATAATTATTTTATTACTAGTATCTTATTTGTTTATTGCTACGGTGATGTATTTTAAAAATATAAAAATTCATATTTTCATGTGAAAAGAAAGAAAATAAAAATGAAGATAATTTAGTAATTAATATAAATTTTAATCATGAATACATAATTAATGTAAAATAAATACATAATTGAGAGAAAAATTAAAATTCAGAATTTAAGAAAAGTTAAAATTCATAATTGATGATAATTTAAGGAAAAAAAAGAAACAAAATAGAGCAATTGTACTCCTAAATTATACAGCATTTCATGTAACAATCAAAATTGAGAGAAAATTATAACTTCAACACAAATAGCCATAGAGATAGTAACATTATTTGATAAATAACTCAATTCGATTATTGATATTAGCTTTAAAAATTCAACAAAAAAGCTGAACCGTTACAGAATTAGAACATTTACGTGCTTAATAAGAAACAGAGAAGAGATAGAGATAGAGATTTTTTTGTATCCGATACAACTCGATCCAATTTGTTTTTTTTTTCAAAAGGTTTTCTGATCCCACCTGTACTGAATAAATTGATTGAGTAGTTATTATTTTTTTTATATTTGTAACTTAATGTTAATTAATAAACGATAAAACAAAATTTTAGTTAATATACAAATAAGCTTTGATAATGTTAAATATGAAAATTAATTCAAAAAACACAATTAAATGCATTGGCCCGACTCAAGATGGTTCAATTTTTTTTTTACTTATATCTGATCTCGGACCATTTTGGACAAAAAGTTGACACATAAAGAAATATAATTTCTTTATTGGAAAAAAATATGAATTTCAACGATCGAATACCCAATAACATTTTAAATTCAAATTGCCTTTCTATTTGTATATCAAATCGCTCGTCTAATCTGAAATAAATTTTCGATTTCTCAATTGCTAACAAGCTTTAAATTAGACATATTTATCAACTTTTTTCTAACAAAAAAAACTAATTCAAAAATGTTCGTTCAAAGTCAATACTACAATTGTAAATATATATGTCCTTCATCGTTTATGTACTTGTGCTTAAAATTAAATGATGTAAATTTAAAATTGTTTCGATATCCATCAAAAATTTGGAAAAAAAAGTAATAATCATCTTTTACTTTTTGTTGAATATTTATGGTTGCGAATGTAACTATTATATAATTATAAAAAAATACAGTGTAGCCTAATCTAAATGATAGTAATATATATACAAAGAAAAAAAAATTAAGTTTATTATTTTCCGGTATTTGCCGTTGGTTATGAAATTAGTCACAATAATTTGCTTTTAGTCCTTGTAACAAAAGTCAGATTCTTATAATGAGTAATTGGAAAACATATATGGACCAAAACGGAACTTGCCATAGGAGTATCCGACAATTCGGAAGCGTCATTAGGATAGAATCATAGGAGGATCGCATGTTGTATCTGCTGATCAGTGATCAGATGTGACAAAATCCGATCGGATCTAATAATGCGTCCGATTTTTTTCAGTTTTAAATTAGATTAGATTTTTTTTTAAAAGTCAAACTGATTATGACTCGTGGGGAACTCGTGGATAAATTATGAGTAGATCATTAGGGAATTTCTTAGATTATCCTAATTTTTTCCTAAAAATAAATAAAACAGGCACAATTTTTGTTTTTCCTCCTTAAATTTAGGAAACCGTGATTATTCAATTGAAAGTTCTAAGTAAGGAATAATAAATTAATCAACTAATATAATGGAACTTCGTATGATGGCTCACAAAAGGCGAAACTCTTTAAGAAATTAAATCTAGATCTGAAATTTATAAAAAAAAATAACAACTTCAAGAAAGCCGAAAAATCTCCCTAGATACTAGTTTAGGCTTAAAAAGATAAGTAATGATCTGGGTTTTTTTTAATGGCTAAAGAGATAAGTAAATTGTATGTTTAAAATATAATTGAGAAACTTTTTTGACTATTTAAATTTGAATGACTTTAAAATTTATCTTTGTCTAAGAAAATTCTTAAAAGTAATTATTTTTTTAAATAAAATGAAGTTTTTTTTAAGAAGAAGATGGGGTCCAGCCTCCAAATTCATCAATACGATCAATGAACTATGATCAAAATAAAATGAAGATATATACACTAAATTTTATATATCTTTATGACTCTTCAAGTCCAATTAAGTTTATAATTATAATTAGGGGCCGAATAAGAATTTTAGTATAAGGTGACTGAGATGTAAGTTTACATCACTTAGGGGTAAGGTGTGCAAACGGATCGGTTTAATTGGTTTTGAATCGAACCATTAAATTTTGGACTATTTAGTTTGGTTTTTCGGTTAAAAATTTTTAATTTGGTTGAAAATTTTAGCTAATTCAGTTTTTGTTATTTGATTCAGTTTAGATTTTTCTAAATCGGATAAAACGAATAAACCGAATAGTCCAAAATTTATCAAATAATTTTATTTTATTTAATATAAATAAGAATTATATCAAAAATAATATGAATATATTTATTTTCTATAAGTTTTATTTAGTTATTTCTTTTATCTTTTAAACTATTTATTTTTTCTATCAATTTTAATAATTTTTGATATTTTTATTCCTCTTTAAATAATATAATTTCGGTTTAACCGAATAAATCAAAATTTTTTCGGTTGATATTTTTAGAAGTTTGGTTCGGTTCATAATTTGATAAACCGAATAAAACTTCGGATGCATTTAATTATTTCGGTTTGCACACCCCTACTTAGGGGTATCAATTATTGATCCGACCCGACGGGTTAACTTGACCCGACCCGACTCAAACCCGACCCGACATGACCCGAAGATAATTGGGTTGGGTATGAGTTTAATTTTTTGACCTGAATCAGGTCGGATTGGGTTCGGGTCAACCCGATCCGACCAGATTAATTATGTTTTTTGAAGTAATTTTATGATTTAGTACTAATTAAATCTTAAATATACACTAATTAAGATTAATTATGAATAAATTAATATTTAATTACTTAAAATTATACAAAAATAATTAATAGATATTTTATTATTTTACTTGGGTCGGCTCGGGTATGGGTCAAGATTTTTTTACTGAAATATAAACGGGTCGGGTTCGGGTTCGGGTTCGGGCCTGATCAGAAAAAATAATAAAATTATATGATTCGATCTGGACCCGACCCATTGACACCGCTAACATCACTAGAGTATTATAATTGATAAATTAGAGTGACCAATACACCTCATAAAAATAAAAATACATGATAAATTTGAACCATAACATATAACTTTAATGAGATTGGAGGAGGCCTCAGTCCCCCATTTATCTCTGCCCCTGATTCGAGAAGTTATAAATATATTTGGGTGTGTTTGGATGGTGTAGAATAGCACTGTTCGTGGAATAGCAGTACTGTTCTCGGGTTAGCAACCATCCAAATACAAAATCCAAATCGAGAATAGCAGCAGAACAGTGCTAATCCGCTAACCCATAGAAAACATTGGGTTAGCGGATTAGCACTGTTCTGCTACTATTCTCGATTTCAATTTTGTGTTTGGATGGTTGCTAACCCGAAAATAATACTTCTATTCCCAAAACAGTGCTATTCTACACCATCCAAACACACCCAAAATTAGAGGTGGCACCCAAGGGCGGCCTGCCTGTTCGGGTCGGGCTGGTCGGTCAATTTGACCTTCTAGAATAAATCGGCCTGCCTGCCTGGGTTAGGGTCGGGTCGGGTCAATTTATATGTTGTGTTTTTTCACATCGTTGATAGATTTCGATTTGATTGAAGGCCATTTAATCTCGGGTCGGGTCGGGTCAGTTTGACTTTCTTAAAAAATCTGGTCGGGTCGGGCGGGTTTCTCGGATCGGGTCGGGTTCTACCACCTCTACCCAAAATGAACTTCATTATTTCCATATTTTGGGATGTATTGTCTATTTTATTAGTAGTGTTAAATATGTGACTCATGTTTTATATTTTATATCTAATTTAGGAGGCCTTTTATATTTGAGTGGGGATCACTTGACAATGGTTATTTTGACAATCTTGATAATCATTTCTTAAATAAATATAAAAAAATTTAAAAAAAATTATAGATGTGTTCTTCTATCTATAGATTGATGATCATTCAAATTTCATTATCGTTTGATACTTCATCAAAGATTATTAAAATTTTATATAATTTATAATGGTTCTAATTTAACGGTCTTTGATGAAGTATCAAACGGTAATGAAATTGCTTGAAATTTAAATGACCATCATTTTATAGATAAAAAAATATATCTATAATTTTTTTTTTAAGAATTTCTTAATATTTATTTATGAGTCAAGATTGTCAAAATAACCATTTTCAAGTTATCCCACCCTTTATATTTTTTATATGTACTGTTGTTCAGTTATAAAAAACTATCTACGAACTAATCTAAAAGTAAACTGGCATCAATTAATTAAACAGAAGCTAACTGTTTCAACCGAATAACTCTACAGACATCTACCAATTTAATGATCTGGCGCCATCAACGTGGTAAATCATAAAAAATAACATATTTTGTTCTCGTGTTAGATTCGTAAAATTTATACAGTGCATTGCCATTGTTGCTTGTTCTGGAAACGGGACAACTAAGCACTAAAGCACAGCGTCGAGACTTTTCTCTTCGAGACCCCCAATTTGCCGAATATTTGGTGCGTCCAATGCGACTAAATTCAAAACCGCTACAGCGCTACTTCAAAATTCTCTCCGCCATCTCACTTTCCCCTTTCTCTTCTCGATCCAGCCATGCAATCTTTTCTTAATTTCATGAGAATGAAATCTGGATCGAAAATGGCGGAGCAATTGAAGGAGTACGGGTACCAGATCCGACCCAAGTACGAGTGGCTCCGCGTGGCGTCATTCGCATCTGGTTCTCCTTCCTCCTCACGGTACTTGATCTCTTCTTCGCTCACATTGTCTAATCTATTAGAGCTGGATCCCACATTAAGAAAAAATGGATTGGAATTTGGATTATCAATGTACGTTCACCATTTAAACCCCAAGAAGTTCAAGGCAATTTGTAAAATTCACCCTTCTTAAGATTGCCCTTTTCTTTTGTTTAAGAAAATGAGGTTTCAGTGTACGGAACACATATTGCCTTATTCATTAAGATGCAATGATAAAGATTTTACATTTGTGATGAGTGATGATTTTATTGATGCAGGGGAGATGTGTTACTTGTAATACTGGAACTATTGATGCTTGCCTTGCTTATTTTTTCGGGAGTCTCCTTGTACTCGAAACACATTCGTCTTGCATTTTTCTTTATATGCATCACTGGAATTATTCTGGTTTGTACGAGAATTGCAAAGAAAATTAGGCAAGACCGTGAGTGGAAGAGAAGAATGCTCCTTCCACTATCAATGTAAATGCACTTTCATTTAATCTATGATGGCCATGTGTTTTTATTCATTTATTGTTGTTATTCGATTTTCATAGTTTTTTGTTGTTGTTAAGTTTCGATGTATTATTGTTTATTAGTTACCTTCTCTGTTTGATTGCAAGTATTATTTCCTCTTTGGGAGGGATGTCAATATGTCATCTGCAATTTGAAGGTATCAGCTATCGAATTCTCTGGCTAAACAGTCGACAAGTCATTTTACTGGTATTACCAAAAAAAAAAGGCAATAGAGAGATTTATGACGCGCACATACAATTTACCACCAGCACGAGCAAACCAAGGAGAAGACATCACATTGTCAAGTAATTTCATCTTGAACTCGTCCACCAGTAGCGTATAATCACCTCAATCCCTCTTTCAGCATCAAACTCTAACAATATTAGTGGTTCATTTGCAATTCATGATGCTTGAGGCTGGTTGTTTCATTTATTACCATATCGTTTGTATTTGGTACAAAGCATGGAACGTATTTGTAAAAACAACCAATTTCCATAATTTAATGGTTGATCTGTGCCCTACAAAATTTTACTAGCGAGCTAAAACATTTTCTACATAAATAATGGTATAAATAATCGTCTGATTCTTTTTAAAAAAAAATGAAGGCACCTAAGTCGCTAATTATTTTTTAAGAATTATCTATGTATCAGAGACTGTCTTTGTGTTTCCGAATACTAGTATACTGCATGCGAATTCGTATCACCTGCCATGCGGCATGTGTGTAGCGCCGAAGTGAGTGAGAGCCGCGTGATTTCATCCTTCACCAATCTCAAAGCCCACCCATGAAAATCGTAACTGGTAAGACACGTACAGTGGTGTACCACGTATCAGAGGACCATGACTCACTGCATGCATTCTGTAAAAAAGAAAAAATAAGTACAAAATGACATCCACTGAGGCTAGCAAGAAGTCTAGAACTTAAGCCTCGAGCAGCTTGGCAGTGGAACTCAAGCCAATAGGCCCAACACTTGTGCACTTGACATTGACCCATATCTAGGGAAAACACAAAACACCAGGCTTAAATTAGGTCGTGTTACAACAAGTAGATGTGGATGAACTCCTAGCCATCAAGTTTTCCATCTCTTCCATGTAACTTGTCGAAAAGGGCATTTTTATCAACTATCATTCTTTCTGAAAAGTTCAGTCAAAAATATCTTCTCTAAAATTTGTTAATTTGTCCTTATGAGCTTCACATTTTATCCTATTTTAACCTTTATTTCCCCTCCATCCTATTTACTTTCTCTAATCTTCAATAAGGAAGAAATAATACCAAATTACTCTTATTTTAAATAATTCCATGTAACTTGTAGAAAAGGGCAAATTTATTAACTACCGTTCTTTCTGAAAAGCTAAGTCAAAATATATCTCTTCTAAAATTTTGACAAATTATCCTTATGAGGTTCATCTTTTATCTTATTTTATTTTTATTTCCCTTCCGTTCTATTTGCTTTCTCTAATCTTCAATATGGATGAAAGTAATAACAAATTATTCTTTACTATCATTTTTTGAATTAATAAAATATTAGCCTCCAATAAACATAACCACATAATCAGGCATCTGTACAATTTTTATGTTTTTGTAGATACAAAAAAAATTATGTACTTATAATAATTTTTTTTGATCCATGTTATATTTTCTATAAAAAAAAAAGGTATCAAGCAATAAGCACGTATAAAAAGTTTACATTAAATACTCATTTTTAGAGAAGAAAAATGGTAGAAAATCTGAATGAAAAACATTGCTAACAAGATAAAAGCACTCTATTTCTGACAAAAAAGAAACAAACAAAGAAAATACGAAGTTATTAACAACTTAGAATCTAACTTTTCAAATACAAAAGATCTATCTAATGCAAAATGAACTTTAGATCTATAATACTATACTGTGAAATTACTAGTATTTTAACTGATTTTTTTGCTTTTGAAAATTTATAGATATGAAGTTATTAAAATCACAAAAAACAAGAGAGCACATAATTTTTTGTATTCATAATAAGTTTAATGTTATTCAAAATAATGACAAATAGATACCTCATTATATAGTTTCTGTTTATAGATGCTAATATTTTTACACTTATCGAAGGATAGAAAAAACATGTCAATATCCCTTTTTATTTTTAATATATTATGAAATGAATAAAAATGCATCACAATATAATATTAGGGAAGGGATCCCTTGACAATGGGTTATCTTAACAATCTTGACAATGGATTTCCAAATAAATACGAAAAAAAATCTTAAAATAGAAAAACCTTATACATATGTTCTTTTACTTATATATTGATGATGATTAAAATTTCATGAAATTTCATTATCATTTTCTAGTCCATCAAATACCATCAAAATGTTATGCACTTTACAACGATTTCAATTTAACGGTCTTTGATGGACTATAAAACGATAATGAAATTGCATGAAATTTTAATCACCATCAATCTATAAGTAGAAGAACATATCTATAAGATTTTTTTTATTTTTAAGATTTTTTCGTATTTATTAGAAGATCTATTGTCAAGATTGTCAAGATAGCCATTGTCAAGTGTACCCTTCACATAATAATAATTTGATAAATATTATATAAGAAGAGTATTTTAACCAAACTTTTCAATAGTAAAGATATTTCATAAAATAATATTTTTTTCTTCTATTAGCATTGAAGATAAATAAAAATGATCAAATGGAAATAACATACTAAATTGTATAGCAATTTACATAGCAGCCATAGCAACCAACTTACGGAAAGAGAGAGTCTGTAAGTACTTAATATATTAATATACAATGCTACCAACTATACTGAACGCTTAAAGTGCTTTTTGAATGGAAAATGTTATTATGTTTGTTGATTCCGTCATCCAAAATAACTAAGTTATTATGTACAATATATAAAGTTATTATATGTATTAATAATTTTATTTAATTATTTATTTTGTATAATGCTTAGCTGATACCGTTAATATACATAATAACTTATTTAATGTACATAATGATGATTTTATATAAAATGACTAAATGAGTGATATAATAAAGTCCTTAAGATGCATAAGAACTAATAAAATGTGCACAATTATTTAATACCATATCGATGATGGCACCAACAGGCATATCTATATATTGTCTACCTTTTCCAATAGCGGTAGAGTCCTAACAGAAAATAAATGGTATTTTAGTAAATTTTGCATATTTTCACTAATTTAGAATGTATAAAAGTGTTAAGCTTCTAAACTTTCTAGCTTTATTTAACATCAACATTCTTTACCATTAATTTTGTTTAAAGTCCTTTTCTTATCTTGATCTAATGACATAATTTTGATCTCTGCTTATTTTTTTAATATGAGTGTAATACTCTATGATACAATTGAACTCTTGAAATGATCAATTTTTTGTGTGCTATATGTATATATTATAACGCAATCAATGTATTTCTTATTATTATATATGCCTTTAATTAATATTTAGATAATATTATGTACAAATTTTCTTACTGTAGTTTTATATTGAAAATTCTTTAATGTTTATAACTAATTGTAATTATTCTTTTCAGAACTTATTTTTTCTGGCGAAGCCAGACATAAACTAGTTTATCCAATCCTTTTAAAATCCGATGAAATTAAGCTTTATAACCGAATTGTCATTTGTTTTCAAATTAGTGTATTTATTGTGACAACGACTATTTTAAAATTTGAATAATTTAAAGGGGAGGGATCACTTGACATTTGACAATGTGTTATTTTGACAATAACACTCTAAATAAATTTAAAAAATCTTTAAAATACAAAATAGTTTACAAATATTTTCTTAAACATATGAATTGATAATGTTTCAAATTTCATACAGTTTATTTTTCATTTAATTGTCCATAAAAATCCGTTAAATTATAATTATTATAAATTATATAAAATTCTCATGGTCTTTGATGGGCTATCAAACAATAATTAAATTGTATGAAATTGAAATAAATCTATATTTAGAATGTCATTATCAAGATTGTCACTCCTCCCCTAATTTGAATGCATTGTATTTCGCCAATGTACTTTAAAGAATGTGTTAGTTAATATCGTGATTATAATTTTGATTAAACTTTTAAGTTTTATATTCTGGTGAACTTGATAACGAAAACGAATCATGCGAATACCCATTAACTCTCCTCTATTTAATTAGATCTCTGGTCTTATTTAAAATTTAACTGTAAATATCATTGATATTAGACATATTATGATTTTTGTAAATCTCTTGATTTGTGAAACAATACATATTTCATTTACTATGCGTGCTACCCATGCAAAATGATCATTACAGTCACGCATGTAGTTGTCGTTTTTACCCTTATCGGAAATAATCTTCGCGCCGCATTTATGTTTTGGTTGAGACATTGGAGAAAATTAAATTTCTGTTATTATTATGTATAAGTAAAGTTTTATTGTGACGGTAAGTAACTTTAATTATTTTTAAATGTTTTAGTTAAGTATAGAAATATAATGAACTAATTTTTTTTTGTACAAAATTCTGGTTCAAGATTTTAAATCTTAGTTAATAGATATACTTTTCTAAATTTGAAAACTATTTTAGAATTATATTTGGAGACATATAACTATCGTTCAACTTGTCATTATTTCATCATCTTTTAATATTCTTGGGCGATGAAAAAAAATCTCACTTTGATTAATTTTGGTCTCTTCATTTTCTCTTTTCATTAAAAAGTTGCTCTCTCAATTGATTTCATTATTTCTAGAAAGTTGTAACGTTTGAGAGCAGTTGCATTCTATTCTCCGTCAAAATATAGAAATTCCAAATCGGAACCGAATATAGTTAAAAAAAGATTTAGAATTGATCAACTTAGGAAAAAAGATTCCTTTGATATGGGGGCAATATGTTAAAAAAATATGCATTGATCTTTTGAAAAATAATTTGTAAAAGCAAAGAAAATGAAGAGTTAGGGGTATTAGAATAAGAATTAATGAATAAGGCATTACTAACAAAATGGATAGTAAGATATAAAGATTCTACTGTTAAAGGATACTGAAAAATATTTTATATAACAAAAATAAGTTATTGTACTCTCCTTTATGAAAAGATGTCACTCTAGATCAAGATGTCATTGAGTTTTGTTTGAATAAGACAGTTGGTAATGGGATGCGTACATTATTTTGGCTAGATAGATGGATAGGTGATACTTCATTATCTTATGAATTTTCTAATTTATTTGTACTGACTAGAAATCACAAAATTACTATAGCATCAGCTCTATGTTTAGGGATGTAACAATTTATTGTTCCTCTGTTAGATACTCGTTAGAATAATATAATACCTTACTCTCTCTTTTGCATAATATAATTCTTAATACAGATGAGGAAAATAAGATTAGATGGAGATGGCATGCCTCACGACAATTTACTGTACACTCTTTTTATATGTGGCTTGATTATGGGGGTGTCCTTAGTAAAGACTATAAAATTATATGGCGCTCCAAAATTCCTTTTAAGATTCAACAGTTTTTAATGAAAATAATTATTAGTAAATTAATATTATTAAAAATAAGACTGATAACGGTAAAATTCTAAATATACGAATCGCACCGCGCCACTGGCACTGGCGCGGGTGAAACGCGCCACGTCAGTGGCGCGTTTCCTTATTATATTGAAACGCGCCACTGCCAGTGGCGCGTTTCACCCTTGTGAGAATTGAACGATCGGGCATTGATATTTATAGCAAACAAAGGCGCCATTGGCAGTAGCATGTTCTGAGGAAACGCGCCACTGCCAGTGGTGCGTTTGGGAAAGACGCCACTGGCAGTGGCGCGTTGCTATTCGTATTTTTGAATTTATCCGTTTCTCACTCTTATTTTTAATAATATTAATTTACTAATAATTATTTTCATTAAAAACTGAAGATTCAAATATTTTTATGATTGGTTAGGCATAATAACTTTTGACAAAAGTTAATTTGATTAAAAAAAAGTGGCAATGTAGTGCTCAATGTGTATTCTGTCAAGAGGATGAAACAACAGATCATTTATTTGTTTTCTGTCCCTTTGTTCACTGTATTTAGAGTTGAATCGTCACCCACAATAATTTTCAATTTTCTAGTACTACCTTAGAAGATATATGGTTAATTGATGCTTTGCTTCCATTAAAATCACCAAATAATGGAAATGATTAGGGGTGCTGTCCTTTGGACAATTTGGTTAGAGATAAACTGTTTATGTTTTTATAATGGAACTCTTAAATTATTGAGAAGTACAGGATTACAGATTTTAACCTTAGTATTCTTCTGGTGTCAGCATGCTACTGCCTCCCAAATTACTAATTTACCCTTGATAGTACCACTGGAAGTGCAAAGTCTCCCTTTGCAGGTAAATACTCAGGTTCTGGCGGTGATGGGTCCACTGGTACAGCTGGAAGATCATTTGTTTGGAAACGAGACTGATTCAGATTCAGGATTCAGCTCCTCTATGCTTACTAATTCTCTTTAGTTGATATTAATTCTCCTGTTGTTATTTTGTTGGTTGACTTAATGATGTTATGATTAGTTCCTATGTTTCTCTCATGAATTTAGGTTTTTTTGTGGTTACTTGTTTACATAATGATAGTTCAAGATGCATCTTTTTACTCAAAGTTGTTTTAATTATAATAGGATGTTAACAAAAAACACTCTCTCTGCAGAACCTTTGATTTTGCTAGAGATCTTGTAGGTTGGTTTTAATCGATTTCAATGAAATCGGTGTGTTTCTCTCATTTTTATCAAAAAAAAAACACGAATATAATTAGTTCTCTTTAAATTCCATCACTGTTCACATTCATTTATTTTCATTTATCTTATTGGTGCGTGGCAGTTCATGATTTGATTAAAGATGGTTAAATTAGGAGGAGTAGAGTTTTAGTTTTTGATTATTTAATCTTGGACATGATATATTTTTTCAAAAGTGCTTCGTCATGAGTTATCTGGTTAGTATTAAACTATTATTTACAGTCTTTCTATTTGGCAATTCAAAGGTTTAATTTAGTTTAATTGAAATTAAGTTAGCTCAAGTTTGAGTTAAGTTATTGTCTATTTGTCTTCAAATTCTCGATTCGAGATTCTCATCTAAATTGAAATTTAACGGGCTAATTATACTTGAAGAAAATTAATTTTATAAATTCGGACTAGAACCTCTTAAAACATTACTTCAATATATTTCATTGTCCACTATTTTGAATGCTAGTTCTTAAATTAGAAAGGCCGAATCTTATTTTCATAGAAATAGTTTCATTTTGATTTTTTTTATAAACTTAATTACCACTTAGAAATTTCTGGATAGATACAAAGAATCAGCACAATTTATGATGAATCTTATTATTTTATTTAAAATTTTCCTGTAGAACTTCTGAAAAATAAAAGAAAGACTTATGAAGACTCTTCAAAATTTGCATAAGCGAATTCAAACTGTAAAGCGATTAATTTAGAATATTATTTAAAATTCATAGAGCAACTTTCTGATTATTTATTGCTGCTAGAAATTGATATAGATTTAGAATTTTGAGATAGTAAACTTGTTGGATTGGTAGAGTTTGAGACTAAAGAACATCGTTAGAAAATTCTTCGTTTAAGGTGCGTGTTCTTGTGGATTTTTTTTTAATCTTTTACCTATTCATTTGTGCATATTTTTCTGCATTTTCATATTTTGCATTTGAATTGTGCATATTGATAACAAATATGTTTTTTTGAATTGTCATAGATTTTCTATAAAACTTTTTATTTGCTTGAGGATCCAAATAATGATTGATTACATTGCATGATTGTTTCAAATTCCATTTTGAAGATATTTGCATGATTATGGGATCAAATGGTTATTTTATGAGTAGATAATTATTCTGGAAAATCATATATAAATTTGGAATTGGTATTGGCTATTTGTGTGTTTGTGTGATGCATATTCTGGTTGTATTTAGATACACATGGTTTGCACATGCGGTATAACTTCCGCCCCTTTTCGGTATGGTCGGTCGTAGGGCCTATGTGTTTGTGGTTATCATATACGTTATGGGTAAACTTCCCTCTCAGCGGAGTGTATGTAAGATTTTGGTCAGAAAAGAATTATAATAGTTTATCAAATTTAAATTTATAAGCTAATTAAGTATTAAATAAAAAAAATTAATAATTTTATATAAATTCTTATCTAATAAAAAATATTAAAATAATATCTTTTTACATATTAAAAATAGAACTAGGTTAAGATGCTACGCGTATTTTATGATTAAATTTGCTATAGACTCAAAATTATAGCTAAATCATCTTCAAATTTTAATTTATGAGTCTCAATAAATTTTTATATCAAAATATAATGATATATAAAAAAATGTATGTTTTGAGTTTTCTAAGTATTAGTTTTGAATTTTTGAAAATGACTCAATAATAATAATCAAATAATACATGTTTCCTAGTTTAAAACATTTAAAACATAGAATTTTTTTATATCCTATCATATTTTTATATAAAGAATTTATTGAGACTCAAAATTAAATTTTGGAGATGAATTAGTTATATTTTTGAGTCCTTAACAAATTTTCTCATTAACTACGCGTAATACCATAGCCTAACTCTTAAAAATAGCAACAAAATAAAACTCAAAGTAATAGATAATTAAGTATATGAAGAAAGTTTCTCAATAAAATCTTTAGATAATTATTTCATTATACATAATATTAAAATAAAAGTTTATCAATAAAATTAATTAAACAATTTAGAAGGGTCAAAAATTAGATCTAAAAGATTAAATTAGTAAAAAAATTTATCTAAAAATATTATTTTTCAAAATTTAGAGAGAAGTGGGTGAAGGCAACTACCCGTATGGCCTACACTAAATCCGCCAATGCTGCCTATTATGATGGCTCCAAATCTGCTGTTATTCTTGGAGAAGAATAGGATCTTGTTATTTATTCTGAAAAATAAGAAGAAAATTCAAAAAATAGAAAAAAGTTTATAGATATGTTTTTTTACTTATAGATTGATATTATGTTAAATTTTATATAATTTCATTAACGTTTGATAGTCCATCAAAAACCATTAACTTGGAACCATTATAAATATTAGTAAAAAACCGTCAAACATTAATGAAATTATATGAAATTTAACGGGCTATCAATGTACAAATAAAAAAACACATCTATAAAAAATTTTCTATTTTTTGAATAATTTTTTTATTTTTTCGGAATAAATAACAGAATCCTATACTTCTCCCATAATAACAACAGCAGATTTGAAGCCTATTATGATCGATTATAGGACCTCTGATAGGTTATGGTAAATTTTATATATGTGCCATGCCATTATTTTGGAATTTTAAATCAATTAACTGGATTATGAATTATTTTGGAGAAAAGCTAAGTGTGCATTTTGAATCGTATTTGCACTTTCATGGCGCGCCATTGTATTTTTGTTGGATTGTTGCATTATATTTTATTTGGTTCAATTGTTGGTATTCATGTTCACTAGATGGATTTTACAAATCTACGGGTTGATCTAAATTCCGTCCGCGCACGTGTGTGTATATATATATGAGTATATCTACCGTGAGTTTAGCTCAAAAAATATATTAAATGATCTCAAATTTTAATTTTTCAATCTCATTAAATTCTTCATATTGAAATCTTGTAAGGTACAAAAATTTGAAATGTTTCGAATTTTCTAAGTCGCTCTTTTCAATTTTTGAAAATCAGCTCCAAAAATAATAATAAAATATTCAATATTTGTAAATTATTTTAAAGAATTAAAAAGAGCGACTTAGAAAACTCGAAACATCTCAAATTTTTGTACTCCATAAGATTTCAATATGAAGAATTTAATGAGATTGAAAAATCAAAATTTGAAGATCATTTGATATATTTTTTGAGCTAAACTCACGGAGGTCTTCCGTGAGCTTAAGCTCACGGTAGATTTACTCATATATATATATATAGTTGGGCTATGGTGATATGTATAGCATGGATTACCTTCGTATTATGAATCATTTCTTCATTCTCAAAGTCTAAATGGCCGATCTGAATCGCTCAAAATAATTTTCATATAAAAATATAGTTGGAGATCAAATTTTATACTTTTTGGAATGTTTTTACTATTTTTAAGATAGTTTAAAAATCACTTGATTTAATTATTATAAGCAGTTCAAAAGAAGTGACTTTCTAATTATCTAAAAAAATAATAAAAAAATTGAAAAAAATATAAAATTTGATATCTAATAAGATTTTCATATGAAAATCATTTTGAGTGGTTCGAATCGGCCATTTAGATTTTGAGAACGAAAAAAATGATCCATAGTACGGAGGGGATCCATGCTATGCATAGCATCATAGCCCAACTCTCTCTCTCTCTATATATATATATAGCTTCGTGAATCATAAAATCTCCCATACTTTGTGTTTGTATCTCAAATTTAAAAGTTCAAACAACCGATCCAAACTATTGAACATGATCTTCGTATTGAAATAGTTTTGGTATCAAATTTTATAATTTTTGTTATTTAAAAAAAAATATATAAAATTTGATCTCCAGAGATATTTTCATATTAAATATCATGTTCAACGTTTGGATCGGCCGTTTAGACTTTTAAATTTGAGTTACGGATGCGAAACACCATAGCATCACTCTTTCTCTATATTATATATATATATATATATATATATACACACACACATGTGTATATAGTAAAACTAGTGTAATCCTAGGAGTATGGAGCTTTTTGTCTCCTAGCTCAAAAAAATATATTAAATTATCTTTAAATTTTAATTTATCATACTCATAAAATTTTTCACATGAAAATCTCATGAAATATAAAAGTTCGGGGTGTTTCAAGTTTTTTAACTCAATGTTTTTAATTTTTGAAGAATCAACTCTCATAATAATAACAAAATTTTAATATTTGTAAATCATTTTTAAAAATTAAAAAAATGACTTAGAAAACTAAAAACACCCTGTATTTTTTTTATTTTATAAGGTTTTCATATAAATAATTTAATAATAAAGAGAAATTAAAATTTAAAAATAATTTAATTATTTTTTGAGTTAATAACACAAAAAACCTCCATATTTCTAAGAATCTAACTTTATTCTATATATATCCGGTCTCTCACTCGTTTTCCACTTATGTGGGTTTCAGGTAGGAAGGATAGTGAGATGAATTCTATGTAAGGATCAGCATACTACCACATGTTTGATGGGAATTAGAGCTGCTTTAAGTTGAGTTCGTTTGAGAATTTGATGTGTTGATTTTACTTCCATATTATTTATGTTGCATGGGTGCGGGTAGAGGTGCGGGTCGGGTCGGGTTCGGGTAGTGTAATTTACATGTTGTGTTTTTTCGGATCATAGATTTCGATTGGATTGACGGCCATTTGATCTCGGGTCTGGTCGGGTCGGGTTGTATCCGACTTTCTTAAAAAATCGGGTCTGGTCGGGTCCTGGACGATAATATGAAATACGGTACGGGTTTTAAAAACTAATATGAAATTTTTTAAAAACTTCAGATACGGATGCAACTATATATATAAATAAATTATATAATAAATAAAGTTGGGAAGAGATTATTATATTCTATTGATATATAAATAACTGAAATGCTATAACAACACAAATGACATGATATAAATTTCACTTAGGGACATATCAGAGGAGTATCGGGACATATTGACAAGTATCGGGGGCGTATTCTTGACCGAATCTACCAAAATACCTTGAAAAAAATATCATAGACGTATCAGAGATGTATTGGGGGCGTATCGGGGTGTATCGAGGCGTATCGGGACGTATCGAGACGTATCGAGACGTACCAAAGTTGTCAGAATACTCCGAATCGCACCCGCAACCGTATTGGATACGTATTCTATACGGGATAAGTTATGTTTTGCCGAATCTAGGCAACACTGCATATTATCATATCATCATCACAAATTTGTTTATTTATTTTTATTTTTAATTACTATATATGGATACTTTTTGTAGTTGTTAAATTTGGATTTGATACTTGAAATTAAATAAATGGCAGTTATAGTTATTTTGTGTTATTATTGGTATTATATGTAATGTCATTTAAATGCCTTTGTATATATATGTTGCTTGTATATACGCGGCAGGTTGTTATTGTCTCATCCGCGGCGTGACACTGACATTGTTTTATTATTGTCCATTTTCAAATAATTGCAATAGGAAATGAAAGAGGTGTGATGTCCATTCGACCAAATTGGATTCAATAGATGGTATTAATAATTTGATCGTTAAATTTAATATTTTTTACTGTTGGTAAAGTATCTGCTGAGCGAAAATTTTACACAAATTTGGATGCCTACAAACAATAGTTAATCTCTACTACACATTTATTCTCAAAAAAAAAATCATTGCTTCTCTCGTGATAATAATATTTTATAATTTTTTGTTTTCATATAATATATGCATATATCAACTGTTAATTTGTATAAATTTATTAATGCTATGTTTATTCCAGTTATTTGATATAATATTAGTTGGTTTGAAAATGAAATGTTTTTGATATATAAAAAATATTTGAACATTTTAAACAGATATCAAATGTTAGCTTGTATGAATTTATTAATGCTATGTTAATTATTCCAATTATTTGATATAAAATTATTTGGTTTGAAAATGAATATTCTTATATACAAAATATTTGAACATTTCAAAATATTTAAATGTTTTAAAATATTCATAGTTTCTCCGATGATCTTACACTAAGCTTTTTTGTGTTGTTGATCTCATTTTTTATTGTCAAGGGCGGGAGTATGATATGCAATATTTGAATGAAATGACTTGGAGGAATAACAATATAAAATATAGTGTCCTCATATTCAACTCTAGGTATAAAAACTTCTATTTGGGAAAAATATAAATATCAAGACCTCAAATATTTATTAAAAGGGAAAACAATTTGAACATACTTATTTTAGATGTGCAAAGAAAAAGGAAAACTACAAATAAAGATTCAGGTTTGATATATATTAGCTAAACCAACAACCAATTTAGATTGAAATTATCTCATCATTTAATTAATCCTTATTTCTTACACTTTGAATAATACACAAATGAGTACGTATATATATCCAGAGATGATCAAAGTACATTTTTCTTAATATTGTCTTTTGAAGTCAAATAATCAACAATATCCTTCAAATTAAAAACAAAATTGACCCGTGCTAGCAGATAGAGCCAGACTTTGATATATGGGATAAAAAATGTTTTTTTTGTGAAGTCAAAATTAAAAAAAAAATGCTGTTTAATATTATTATGTATTTTTATTTTTTTCTAAAAATATACATAATTATAAAGATATTAATTTTCTTTTTACCGGAGTCAACTGGTCCCGCTACCGTGTAGATCTGCCATTGTTTGCTAGAACTTAGAAGCGTACAATTTTGCAAGGTTGACAGTTAACAAAACGGGATATCGCTAAAACGTTCTACGTCTTTGTTCGAATTTCATGCACTCAGTTTCAAAACTTCAGTTTCCTGCCTCCTCCTCTTCATTTTTTTTTTTTTTAAAAAAAAATCAAATTAAAAAAGCGGCGTATTTGGACTAGATGAAGAGAATAAAACTATATATAGACAAAAGCACATGAATTGTCGGTCTTGGTTAGGCCCCCTGCTGCATGTTATCCCAAGAAGTAAAACAATAATTTCTGGTGCATACTCAGCTTCAAAATATCACGAGTACAGATTTACTCCTAGCGGTTTTTCAGTGCTGGCAGTACACAGAAAGATCAGAAAAGCAAACAACCATGGTTTAATGAAGCTGGTTACGCATTCTATTTCGGAAATCATTTGGACATATCAATGGAGCTAAGATTTTATTTCTGTTTAAATATACAAAAACATGATACCATCTGACAAGTCGGTTTTCAATCTTCATATCAGTTAGCTAACAGGCAGTGACCTACCTAATAATGAATATAGGGACCCAATATGTTTGTGCAAATGCCATGCATGCATGCATCTGAAATTCTGAATTGGATCTATATATATTTTGATTTATCCTTATCCCGCCGAAATAAATCATGCATTCCATAGAATAGTAATTTCGCAGCTATGTTATTGCGATTCCTCATTGCAACCTATTGGAATTTGGAAACATCAGAATCATTGATAGACCTAGATCCCTAGTTACGATTGATTTTGTTCAGTACATGCATTCACAATTTCACGCAGATAATACAACAGATCGACTTTTCTACACATGGCGAAGTAAATTTCTCAAAGGAAAACAATACAAATCTCGTTGGCTTTGGGATTTAAGACAATACTGCCAGTCATATATTCAAACAGATCAACTTATCAGCTTTATTCTTCTTATTTAGTAACATAGGTATATTTTTCGTTCTCATTTTTTTATATTTAATGTATTTTAAATGATCAATAAAATAGTTTTATGATTTATTTAGACCCTAAGAAAAATCAAGATATTTGACGTCTCTAAGTATTATTTTATATTTTGATTATTTTGAACAAATAAAAGATATATATTAAAAAAAAGTCTCATAGATTGATAAAAAATTAAACTTAGATACCACTAATAAATTTGTACTAGCTCCTTAGATCATTTATTATTTATATAAAAAATGTTCACATTAGATCATCTATAGTTCATGTTATCTATTTATTATTTAATTTAACCATATGTCGTGTATTTATCAGAACTTTGTATCAAGTTCTAAAAACTCTGATTCTAACATTTTTCTTGTTAACATGTATCAAGTTCTAACATTTTTATTATTCATGTTAACATATTATTATCTTATTATTCAACTTATTATAATTATTAGTTCATCTTATTGGCATTGTTATTCAACTTATCGGCTTTATTATTCAACTTCTGTAATATAAGTATATTTTTTATTTTTTTCATATTTAATGTATTATAATGATCAACAGAACAGTTCTATACGATTTATTTAGTTCCTAAATAACAAGAAAATTTTATGCACTCGATGTTTGTAAGTATCGTTTTACATTTTGATTATTTTTAATAAATAAAAGATATGCATTTGAAAAAATTTCATAGATCGATAAAAAATAAATCTAGATATCACTAATAAATGGTGAAGAAGGGGAGCTAGAGAAAGGAGTATTGTGTAAAAGTTTTATAGTATTATTCATATTAAAAAGTGTGTTACCACTGAAAACGCAAGGAAATACTTGAAAAACTCTGAAAGTATATGATATTGATTTTGATATCGACTTCGGTATCACCAAAAATAGAGAAATAGTTATAAAAATATTTTATATTTATAAATTAATATTTCCATTTAATTTATATATTTAAGTGCATTCCAGGTTTCTGAAAAACTATTAAATACCATTATACTTTTCATTCAATATATTGATGGCCTTTCACGAAACCCCGAATCACGGAGCCCTCAATATTTATTCACCTGTGAAACCCCGGGTCATGGCCTTAGGCCCTTAGCACTAGCACCGTCAGGACTATATTAGTTATATCCCATTCTGCAACAGTTATCACCACTATTTTATTTTAGGAATCTGCATGCAGAGTTTGCCTAGGTTCTCTAGAGAGATGTGTGAATCGAAATACAGGAATATATTGATGCAATCTGATATTCTGATAGAACATGGGGCTAAAACCTCCTCTTGTGTTACTGAAAAGTCTAGGAACCACAATGAACCTATAAAATTCAAATTGACTATTTGACCTATCATTTATCGTAGATGGTACGTACTAGATAGTACAGATAAGGACTATTCCAGTTGGTATTGAATAATAATATACATATATATCACCGCCTTGTATGATTTATTCCTTTTTGAATGGATCGAATCTCTTGAAATCATTTATTCGGACAACAAACTTAATATAAAATCATAAAAATCTTACGAACATGTTCTTAAATGGATTGTGTTTTATGTTTCATACAATTTTAAATGTCATTTGTTATTTTATCAAAAATCATCAAAATTATATGATAATTTTAACGGTTTAAGTTTAAAAGTCATCAAAATTGAGAGTTGAAATTGAACATAATTTTACCGTTCAAAGGACAATTTACATCAGAACAAAAAAAAATAGGGACTTGATTGAATCAAATATAATAGTTGAGGGTGAAATCTATGCTTTACTGTCGGACATTTTACAAAATTACATCTAAATTCTAATTAAATACATATTTAATAATATTTTCTAATGCAGATATCTAAATGATAAACCCAAAAAAAGAAAAAGGGAAAAAGCAAACTCATTAAATCTAATACTAAGTGGTTGGATCACAAATATGGACGTACATATACTAACTGTATGACATGACGTATGGTTTCTATATATATATATATATATATATATATATATATGGAGATAGCGTGAGCTTAAGCTCTCGGAGGCCTTCCGTGAGCTTAACTCAAAAAACATATTAAATGATCTTAAAATTTTAATTTATCATTCTCATTAAATTCTTTATATGAAAATCTCATGGGATGCAAAAATTTGTTAAGATACAAATATTTATGTTGTGCTAAATTTGATTATAATAAATATTGGACAGGGGCACGGCGCAATTGTAAATGCATACATTCAGATCTAAGGCTTTGAATACATCCATTCAGATGACATTTTTTAATGCACAAATTTATATGACGCATGTATAGATTTGTAATTTCAAAATACTATTGCTGCTGTTTCTACTTTCCAGATCAGATCTACGAATTATTTTTTTTAAGAATTAGATTTCGGTCTAGTGGTTAATACCAAAATATTATCGTCGCTCCTTTTTTTAATCTTTGATATAAAATGTTAAAAATTTGAAAATTGATTGAATAATTATTTATAGTATTCAAAACTTTAGAAAAATGACTTGATATTTAATGTAATGAAGAAGAAAAATTCGCCATCGCCATGTACCAATTGAATTGGACATGCACCGAAAAGTCAAGGAGCAAGTCATACAAAACATGTAACTATTTGAGAATTGAGAAGGCCAAAACAGTCTCTCCCAAATGCAGATATGTTATCTTAGACTATTTAATTAGAAAATCGGTACATATTTTACAGACGTGGCAATTTAATATCGTATAATTCTTTCAAGAAAACGGTAGGAGTGATGCAAATATATGCAGTGTGATGTGTCAGATATTGCCTTCTGAGTTCTGATAAGACTAAGAAATTAATTGTGCATCAAGCAGAGACTTATTGCGACCATAAATATGACAGTATAATCTAATAACAGCTTGCCCCACCGCCCCGATTAATAGGACCCCATATGTTGTACAAATTTCGTACATTGTAAATGGAAATTTATCAGTACAGTAAGAAAGCCAATAGAAACCTGACAGTATAATCGATTAAGAGCTTGCCCCACGGACCCAATTAATTATCCCACCATGTGTCCATGTTGGCTCAGAAAAAAAATGAAATAAAGGAAGAACAACGGAGGAAAAGAATATTAAAATCACCCCTAATTGGGTCACATTAATTACATGATTGCAATCTCAGTATAATAAAATACAAACCAGAATACTGATTGGCGGTATTCTTTTCATGATCTCAGTATGAGCAATTAGTAGCAAATACAAACCCAAAATTGCAAAGCATTAATTCCTGTAGCTACAGGACCATGGCCCTCGTGTCTCCACGTACCACCTTTCAAAATATCTTTTATATGTTTGTCCATTTATGTATGAGACACTCATCTAAGTTTATGTATACAATCATATGAAATCTCCAACAACCTGTACTCCGATTTAATCCAATAATTCAATGCATATGGTCTTATATCCTCCCCACAAGTTGGCAAAACCTCTTCTTCGTCGCTCTCAGTTTTGTCAAAAGAACAGCACACGGTATTGTTCTCCTTCTCTCTCTTCATATTCTCACCATGTATATAAGTATCTCTCGTAGCTTCTTTTTGTATTCAGAATGCTACGTATTTCTTAAACATAACACAACAAACAATGCTTACTCCAAAGAAGCTTCTAACTATGGTTAGAAGGTGGCAAAAGGTGGCTGCCTTAGGAAAGAAAAGAATTGTGTCAGTAAATACTGATACTGGCTATACGCATTCGGTTGCAAGAAGAGGTCACATTTATGTGTACACCAATGATCAAAAGAGATTCATGGTGCCTTTGAAGTATTTGTCGAGTTCGATTTTTGTTGAGTTGCTCAAGATGTCGGAAGAGGAGTACGGTTTGCCATCTGATGGACCGATCATTTTGCCGTGTGATGCCATATGCATGGAAAATATCATCTCTTTGATAAAAAATCAGGATTCAGGGGAGTTGGAGAAGGTTATTCTTGCATCAATCGCCGGTAGCCGATGCGTGGCTTCTTCCCTGCACCAAAATAAGCAATTTGTTATTTATGGCTTCTGATCATGACGTCGTTATTATTTTTCCCCATTTTGCGGGGATTGAAATTGATAATTTGTACATACTTTGTGCAAATGATTATTAAATTTTGGATCAATTAAATAGATATTGATGCCAACTTATGATCATCTGACAACAGAAATTTTCATTTGAATACATTTTTGCTAATGCGTTGTTGTCTAATTTCTGTTCAAGATACGGACGATGTGAACATATATATTGTTTAATTAATCTAACAAATAACATGGACGATGTTTTCCTTGTATAAATAAATTCTTAGTTACTTCTAGTTCTTGGTATGCAAGGGAAAAAAATGAATAATTGCTAAAATTATGTTGGCAAAAGAGTTTCTCAATACATAACACAGGTACAGATGCTTGAAGTCTTGATGCAAATTATTCCTCATGTTCATATTGAGATTTTAACAGATTTTGTATTTATATTTCAGTTGTAAAATTAAGATTCAATCCACCAAATATAGCTCACTAAAATTGTGTGTGGAAAATTACAAAATTAAGTTTTTTGTGTGCATATTGAAAACAATGAGTGGAAAAGTTTCAATTGACATTCTGCGCGCTAAAAAAAGCATCCAATATGCTACTTTCTTTTGGTAATTGGCGAATGGCAATTTATCCTGAAAATAATTTTCCATAATGATTCGTGTTGCATCATTGCATATTTTCGAGAGTGATTATATTTATATTAGAAAACAATAATCAAGTATGAAATGTAAAGTATACTTTATGTAAACAGAGGTAGAACTTCTCTTTGAGAAATTGGACCACTTCTTTAAATTTAAAATTTCATACACAACCTATATATTTTATATTCTAATTATTCTTTGTACCACAAAATAGTCCTGAATGAATAATTTTGTAGTATATTTTTTAATTCTTACTTGAGTTAGCCCCTTCTTATTTGTGCCTCAAGCTCCCCTTTACTGTACATAAACTATTAGGGTTCGTTTGGCACATGATGGAATAATAAAAAGTTAGAATAGAATAGCTATTCCAATGATTAATTTGCCAAACGAATTTTAGACTAAGTAAAAGAGTGCGAGAAAGAAAGTACTAATCCTATACCAAGTTATATGTGGTATACCTGATTATCTCTCATCGAAATAACGATTATTGTTTGATTATGTTATATTATATTATTATATTATGATTATAATTATGATTATGATTTATTATTATATTATTATGATGATTATGATTTATTATTATATTAATATTATGATGATTATTTATTTATTATTTATTAATATTATTATTATATTATATTATTATTATTATATTAACATCACTATTAGTATTATTATTATATGATAAATTTTATTATTATTTATTTATATTATATTATAATAATTATGATTTTAGTATATATTATATATGATTATAAATATAATTATATTATTATTATATTATTATGATTATGATTATTTATTATTATTATTATTATTTTTTTATTATAATTATGATTATTTATTATTATTATTATTATTATTATTATTTATTATATTATTATGATTATAAATTTATTATTATTATATCATTATATTATGGTTATGGTTATATTATTATTATATTATTATGATTATGACTATGATTATTATATTTTATTATTATTATATTATATTATAATTATATTATTATAATTATAATTATTTATTATGATTATGATTATGATTATAATTTATAATAATTATGATTTTAGTATTATATTATTATATTCTTAAGATAAATATGATTATATTATTATTATTATATTATTATGATTATGATTATTTATTATTATTATTATATATTATAATTATGATTATTTATGATTATTATATTATATATTATTACATTATGATTATAATTTTATTATTATGATTATACTATGATTATTATTACTATTATTAATTTATTATTATATTATAATTATATTATGATTATAGCTATGATTATTTATAATTATATTATTATGATTATTATTTTATTATTATTTGATTATGTTGTATTGTATTATTATATTATGATTATATTATTGAAATTATGATGATTTATTATTATATTATTATGATTTTGATTATATTATTATTATTTATGATTATTTTATTATGATTATGATCATTAATTTATTTTTATTTTTATTTTTATTATTATTTTACTATTATTATCATCATCATCATTGTCAGTATCATAATTATTCATATTTTAACTATTCTGATTAACAACCGTCAAACGATATTTTCACTTTTCCAAATAGTAAAAAATACCACTCTTCCAAAATTACTATTTTTCAAGGTTATTCTTTGATTTGCCAAACCAACCCTTAGCGAATTGTTAGCCTCAATCAAAGCTCCAGAATAAAACTGAGACAACATTTACCATCTATCTAACTGTCATTTTTTTCACACCCACAATTTTGATCTCCGTTCTACCTCCTGTCTGTAGTGTATTAATATTGCTATTTGCTAAAATTTATACAAAATTATGGTTTCTAAATGACCAATTCATTTTTTAACATGTGGCCAGTTCAGACATCAGACATGCTTCCTGGTTTGACAATTTATACAAGAGATAGAATGCATAAAGTGGTGTCAAAGTAGGTTAAATGCTATTTTTTTCCTAACTAAAATAGATCATTTAAGTTTTTAAGTTGCAAAAGTTTTTTTTTCCCTGAAACAAGAACATCCAAAAAGGATTTGCAAATTTCAAAATAACTTGATGAACGTAATTTTTTTTGCATTGTATTCTATCATTTTTACGTGTATAAATTGTTTCTGTATATGACGAATTTAAAAATTATAATCATCTTTTTTAAGTGTTTAATTAAGTTTTGACAATGGTTATGAACCCGACACAGGAATAGTTGATTTCTACTTCCCTCGGAATAGTAGGTCTAGCGAGGTCCAGCCTGGTATTGGCCTGTTGTGTCTTTCGACTTTCGGCGAACATGAAAATTTCTCACTCTTTTCGCTTGCGATTTGTTTGTGGTCCGATGGTGTGACCATGGCGCTGTGCAAGGCCGGGGCTGAGGCAGAGACAAAGGCTTACGTAATTTGTGGACCTGTTCGAAACTTTCAGAAACCGTTGGGTCAAAATTTCATGGAGTGAATAACAGGAGAAGTTGAGATCGCCACATCTAAATGTTGATAATTCTCTATCTCTCGTTGGTTCTGGTAACTTCGTTGAGGTAAGTGAGAACGACAGTCTTTGTTGTGTCTTCACTACTTCTTGTAATAATCAGTTCTATTCATTGCCCACAAGGTGTTTGATAAAATGTTATACTTTCATTCGTTTAATGCGCGCGTGTTGTTTGATGAAATGGCTCATTTTTCAGCCGCTTAGCTCTAAGGTGAGACATATAGTATAAGTCTCTGATGTGGTTATATAAAATGTTTTTTTAACGTATCATCTGAAAAAACTACGTCACCGCTTTTTCTAGCAACTTGTGGCACCGGGTAAAAAAAAAAGAAATTTACAAGTATGTTGCATTGTTAGTGATACATCTTCTCTTAGCTGGGCAGGCCGTGTCAAGGAAAAATTAAATGTGTGAGTGTGTGTAGAGAGTGCACAAAAGCTATTTTGACCTATAAACTCCTGTGCGTGTATTAAAACTGGATCCCTTCCCTTGTTCTAGGCGAGACCTTATATAGTGGAAGGAGGGCATGAGAATCATGGTCAGTTTTCACATGATATTAATGGATAATACTAAAAGTAGCACTTGCATATAATGACAAGTCGGTAGACTTGCCTTATTTAGTTGTATTATTTTAGATCGTGACCAATGGTAACCGCTATCCATAGTAGTGGGCGGTTATCGGGGTTATGGCTGTTTATAGCTGTTATTCATAGTAGTGGGCGGTTATGAAGGTAATTATAGCAGGATGATCTCGAGCTTGTGGTCATTTATCTCGAGATGAACGTCGGAATAACCTCGAGGTCAGTAAAGCCTAACTCGAGGTATGTTTACCGAG
Organism: Schoenoplectus tabernaemontani; assembly: GCA_037127355.1. Taxonomy (NCBI): domain Eukaryota; kingdom Viridiplantae; phylum Streptophyta; class Magnoliopsida; order Poales; family Cyperaceae; genus Schoenoplectus; species Schoenoplectus tabernaemontani. Next base: position 11,054,474 of record CM073747.1, read on the forward strand.
ATACACGATAGGTGAAGGAGGCTTGTGTAAAGTCCACTAAATATCGTTTAGGGCTAAGCGTTCGGGTTGATGATACAGCTTTCGGGAACACAACCCTATCAGTTAGTCTGCCAAGCTTGAGTAGTGAGGCACAATGGTCCAGTGTCTGATTGAAAGTCTCTATTATGAAAATTTTTCAAAGAAAAGTTTATTTGCATTTACAAAAACAAAAGTTAGAAGAGAGGAAAGAAATATAATATGGACTAGAGAAAATTGTATTAATAAATCATCACAATTAATTACAAATCTCCTAATATTGAGATCCTTCACTACATATGACCATAACAATTGGCTGAGAAAGGAGTATCAAATCTCAACAGACTCTTAGTTGTTGACTAAAAGCTCCTATTTTGCTCGGCAGGGAGCAACATTGGTGGCAAGGCAAGATAAATAAGTTGACAATTGCTCTCTCCACCTCCTCTGACATCTGTCTTCTCATCAAATCCATCACATACTCCATGAAAACACCATCACATGTTAGTGTTATGGGTGCACCAGGTGAGTATCCAAATTCTTCTTCGGACAATTTGAAGAGTAGCTCTATGATTCCATTGTTGAGGTAGTCTACTGGTATCTCAAATCTGTTCCCGTCTATGGTGTAGACCACGAAATGGCCCTTTTGTGCCAATTGGGTTGTGCATTGGTCTGTGGTACCCTGGGGAACCCGTCTTTCGAGGGGGGATCTTCTTCTACCTAGAGCAGCCAACCTCTGCCACTTCCTTCCCATTTGAGCAAACCCTTTTGAGTTAATCATAATTAACTTTGTTTGTTCCTTGAAGAGAGATAATGTATTTATCTGAGAATAAAAGGAATTATGGAAATACGATGTAGTGGAAGTTGTATGTCACACTTTATATAGGCCAAGGCAATACTTTTTTTCTTTAGTTCTATATCCTAAGTGAAGCTTTCAACATGACAGGCTGTCGAGGACAGCAGAGTAAATAGCTTGGCAGCTGTGATGTTTCAAATCAAGATAATCCTGTTGATTTGTGGGGCAAGCCACTAGCTTAATCAAATATGGACCTGTTTCCATCATTATATTGGTACAAGATTTGTACTACATATAGGGTCGGTCGGTCTCATTCATTGTATGTCTCTTTGATTATACCCAGACAACTTGTTAGACAACATATCTATATTTTATTATGGAGTCGATTATCATTAATTCCTCACGTCCACAGTTTCTGCCTCTTTTCTACTTAACTGTGTGCTACAGCTAGATCTATAATTGGCCTGCTTTTTGTAAAGGCCCTAGAAGAGTTGAAGACTATATGCCAGTACAGATTTTGTACCAAAAGCACTTGCGTGTGAAGAGATCGGTAATTGATTGAATCTAGTGAATTTGAATAGTTCAGACCAGTTAGCAAAGGTCTTTTAGATTGACTGTATCGTTATAGTTGTCTGCCTCACTGTTTTCAGCTTATTTATTTATTTTTTGAAAAAAAGTGGCTACCTTAACTTCTACTATTTGGAAAATTGTGTCAAATTCAGATGATACATAAAGAGAAAAGAAAGACAATAACATTTATGGTTATATGACAGATGGACCAATAATAACATGTTGTTAGGTTTATATAAATTAATAGTGTATTGATCTTTATTTAATTTTTTGATCTAGTTTGATATTTGATCAATTACAATTAATCAGTTGTCAATTATAAGATAATCCGTTAATACTTGATAATAGATTAAGCTCAATTTTTATATATTGTTCATTTCTGTTATTTTTTTTTCTAATGTAAGAATCTAAAATGGTTATCAATTTTACCCAGAACATTAAGCCCAGCCTTTTACCCAATTATTTTTTGTCAATGTTAAATTAAGTCTCATTAGTTGCATGCTCAAAGGAGAAAATTTGGTGGTAAACTAAAGTTTTCTTTTTACTTGAAGGTGTGGTGCTGAAGCATAGGTGGTCATATTTTGTGGGGCTGTGCGAAGACTAAAGCATGAGTCGTTGGGTGAAACTTCCATGTGTTGTGAATAACTGGAGAAGTATAGTTGACACTGACTCGGTATGTTCTGCATCTCCAAATTTAGAAGCTAATAGTTCTGAGCTTATTTTGCTTGGTAAGTAAGAGCGACAATCTGTTCCAATCAACATGTCTATATATTGCATGCAACATGTATGAGTATGACAAAATATTTCACTAACATAAGTCAAATGCATATTAGTAGTTCGATGAACTGAGTTGGTCTCTTCAGTTTGTGCTATATTAAAAAAAGAAGTAAATCATCCTAATTACTAATTAGCTTTGAGAACCAATTAGTTTTCCTACTTCAGAAAAAGAAAGGAATCAATTAGTCTCACATTCAAATGTTTTATTAATTAATGCACACCAAAACATGATCACCGCTTTTGTACTATCTACTAGTACAGGGTAGAAAAACCGTGTTAATATGTTATTCTGCCCAGCTTGAGTACTGATTGCTGAGGCATAACGGTACTGAAGTACAGGGCTTTGCATATTATTTGAAGAGGCCTCTATTACATACCTTTTTTTTTTTTAAATCTTACTTACATTTGCAAACTTAAAAGTTACGAGAGAAGAAGTAATGAACATCAACCAGAGAGAATTGTTTTGATTAATCATCATAACTCATTACAGGTCTCCTAATATTGAGGTTCTGTATTGCACTATGGCTATATGAATAATGTATCTAAAGCATAAATTAACAAATCTTAACAGACTTCTAATTGTTGACTAACAGGTCCTATTTTGCTTTGCAGAGAGCAAGCTTGTTGGCAAGGAAAGGAAAGTAAGTTGACAACAGCTCTCTCCACCTCCTCTGACACCTGTCGTCTCATCAGATCCGTTAAATACTCCATGAGCACCCCATCACACGCCACTGTTATGGGTCCACCGGCTGAGTACCCAAATTCCTCTTCAGAGGATTTGAAGAGCATATCTATAATTCCATTGTTGAGGTAATCCAATGGCATCTCAAATCGCCTTCCATCCACTGAGTAGACCACAAAATGACCCTTTTGTGTGAGTTGTGTTGTGCATGAGTCAGTCGAACCATGGGAAACCTGTCTTTCAAGTGTGAACCTTTTTCTACCTAGAGCAGCCAACCTTTGCCACTTCTTTCCTATTTGAGCAAGCCCTTTTGGATCCATCATGGTTATAACTTTCGTCGTTCTTTGAAGAGATAACTTGTTAGACAGAAGAAATATGGAAATTGCTTGATGCAGCCAAAGGCGTATATCCCACACCTTATATAGGCCAAGGGAAGAAGTTCCTCTTTAATTCTATGTCAGAAGATGAAGCTTTGAACATGACAGTATGGCGGGGACAGTATAGTAATTAGCTTCGCAGCTGTGTTCTCCGTAATAAATATAATAACCTGTTGTCCTTGTAGGGGCTAGCCACATGCTTAATCAAAATATGGGCCAGTGGTACAAGATTTGTACAGCATATTGGGTCCGGATGATTCATTGCATGGCTGGTGGTTATCCCATCACAACCTCAGGCAAGTAGTGAGACAAGATATCTCTAGCCCATAATGTTATCATCGGTGTTATAGTTTTCGCCTCTTTGATGCAACCTGGCTGCTGGCTGCTATACCAGACCATAGTTTTTCTGGTTTGCAGGTCCACAAATAATGGGTCCAATAATGAATGGAAGCGAGGAAAACAATGCTCACAACTTGATATGCAAGTGCTGAAGTTGGCAAGTTGCCGTCGTCACGACCCTTTTACTAAAATATTTGACCATTTTCATTTTTTCTTTGGGACTGTTTCGCACGCCCCCATAATACGAATCCTGTTGATCATTCAACTGAAATCCCGTCAGAACAAAACTTTAAGAGATGATGCTATGCCATATTTCCGTGTACCAGCCATCTTAAGCGCTGGGTCTGATGTTCATATTTCGGCAACAATGTGAAAGATATCATTTTTGGGTTTTGGGACAACGCAATTGTGCTAAGACTGATGTTCATTCTCACAGAAACTGCTCTGCTTTTCGTGTTGGTGTATCAGTGTATCGTCCTTGCAAATAGACAAAGCAAAAAAAAAAAAACAGAATTATACTGACGAATACTATTTAAAATTGAAGAAACAAGCTTTATTTGGGGCCACAAAACATGAAGAGCAACAAAGGAAAAAAAAACACAGAAACATGAAGATACTATTCATAGGACTCCTCACTAGTGATTTATTATCTTCCATTTATCTCACTACTAAACTAAACATAGCCTAAAACTAAGTTAATCCAAGGAACTGCAATCCCGGTTAATCCTAGCAGCAGTTGCTACAGCAACTGCCACACCTCCCGGCCTTGGCCTTGTTTTGATCCCGTCACCTGGCTCGCTCCCTACCTCTGCACCAACCACTCTCCGTGCATCTTCCTGTTCTGCTGGTTTATCAGCTGGCATCTTCGCTGTGGCATTCTTTGTTCACAATGACAACCAAAAAAAATTGTCAGTCACAATTTACATTGGTGATTCGTTATTGTGAAAAAAGAATTGGAGAAGTAACATACAGATATGATATCACTTAATTTTATCTTCTCTTCATTGTGAGTAGCCCAGACATTGGCACTGGCAGCTGCAATTGCCGCATCACCTATGCCTCCTGGCATGGCTCCATCTGCACCACAAGCCGTAGTCTCAGCAGCACTGATAGCTGCCGCATCACTTGGTTGAATTGGCTCATTTCCAATTGCACGTGCAGTAGCTTCCAGTGCCTCACCTATAGTTAACTTCGAGTTGTCAGCATTCTGTTGGTCGCTGCCTTCATCATCCCCACCGTCACTGCCTCCTGAGCTGTTCCGGCCTCCTTGGTCTTCACCAGCATAATTCCCTTGTCCGCCGCCTCCATTTTGGCCACCTGTTTGTGCATATGGCACAGCATATTGTCCTACGGGCTAACACAAAAGGAAAAGAGATAATCAGTCACACAAAACACACAACCATGGGTTAATATGTTCTGGTGAGCACATTAGCACATGAAGGCACGATATATATATATATATATATATATATGGTGATATAAAACCAATCACAATATTTAAGCTTATAACCTGTCCAGCGACAAACTCAGTGATGATCTTTCCACCGGGTATCGGGGTCTCGGTGACTGTAATACATTGTTGCTGTGCCGTGCCACTGGCTTGATTAACTCCAACAACACCAGTGTACTGGTTCAGTGTTGCTGCAGATGTCATCACATCAGCCGGGCCACCCGGTTGAGGTGCACCCAGAACAGCATACTCAACACTCTGCATGGTTGCTGCATCTTGCGGTGCTATGGGCTGGCCAGCAAGGTCACCTTTTACGCTGAACACATCTCCGTATCTTATTCCCTGAGCCTGGTCTCCACTCTTCTGGGCTTGGTCTCTCATAGGTTGTTCCTGGCTCATTGTAAATGTAGTTTACAGAGATTGAATTGGAAATTTGAAATCGATCGACTTTGATAAAGGAAGATCGATGACTATATGGATAATATATATCCAATCGTCAAAGTAGGTTTATATTTGTAGAAAGAGAGGAGTTGGGAAATAAATCTGGAAAGTCCCGGGGACACGCGGCGAGGTCCGAAGGAGGCGTGTCACCAATTGATACATTACTGTCAGGAGCTGAGGTCGGTGGAAGCGGTTCTTCGGTGGATGCTAGCTCCATATTATATTGGAATATGCTGACATGTTTTTTACTAGAATTTAAGAAGATTTAATCATAATTATTTGTTCAATAAAATGGAAATAATTTAAAAATTATAACAAGCGTCGTCATTAAAGTAAAATTTTATTATGTTTTTTTAATATTAAAGTTATATCTAATTTAAAAATTATAAACCATATTTTTCTTAGTTTAGTTTCTTAAAAGAGGTCGGTCTCAGAGGCGGAATCAGAATTCAAATTTGAGGGGTGCCAAGAATTTAATTGAATAGTTTATATATTTAAAATAAAATTATAGAGGGTATCCAATACTTAAATATCATACTAATACAAACAAAAACTAACAAGTTTTACTAATTTGTATGAATTATGTAGGGACGGATCCAAGGGGCTGGTGGGGTCCCCCCTAATTTTTCAAAAATATTCGAAAAATTTGTATAATTTCATAAAAAAATAAAAATTTATATATCCGGCCTCCTCTAATATTTTTTCTCAGTAATAAATATCTAACCTCTTCAGTGGCCGCCCCCCTCAATTTAAAATTCTGACTCCACCCCTGAAATTATGAGGGGTGTTGTGCCCCCTCCAACATCCCCTATCTCCACCTCGCCCCTAGTCGGTCCATTCTATATTAAATGAATAAAATAGATTTTAGTCAATAATTACTAAACTATTCTGAAAACTAAATCGACAGATAACTATGTGTTAATAAATTCTGAAACTAAATATAGCTTCAAAATTGTAAGTTTTTATAAATAAGTGATAAATATTTGAGCATCGAGATTAATCCATTTAAATTATTGTTATGCCTTTATATATAAATCATCAATATTTGAGCGTCCATATTAATCCATTCAAAATTATTGGTAGGTTTGTATTTTTGAACTCTAGTCACTAATACAAAAATGATATTTTGTGCTGATAGATATTTGTGTTGAATTTTTTTTTATATCCATAAAGAATGAATTTTAAACCTGCGATCTTATACAGAGAGCATTAAATTAAAAATAAATTAAAGTTCTGTAATATAAAATGAAAAGGAAGTAATCAAATAATAATAATAATCACGATGAAATATCAGGCAAATAATAACGTGTGAGCATTTTTAATAGGAAAAACGCAAAATTCTCGTAACTCCCAAAATGTAAAGAAGCCGTATATGCCATTCGCATTTTAACCTATTATTGCATTAGAAAATTTATATACATAGATAAATTAAAAAAAATACAAATTAAATTGATCACAACGCCGTATCCGATTTCCCGGGCCTGGTCACCACTATCTCGGCCTTGGTATCTCTCTTAGGAGTTAAGTTGGTCGTGGCTCATTGTAAATGTTGTTTACACAGATGGAAACGAAAAATAATATCTTATATATAATCGACTAATTTACAAAGAGAATTGCATGGAAGATATACATCCAATCGTCAAAGTGGACATTTGTATAAACTATGAAGCAATAAAGAACGGAATAGTGGGCCAACTATTTAAATAAATAGTTAGAATCGGAGGTAAACCATCACGAATAATAGAATGAGTAGGTATTTTACGGACTCAAATGATTAACAGAGCAATTTTTCCAACTATTTTTTTGTTTAACCGATCATTTTTTCGTTTAATCATCCGTTTTTTCAGTTTAATCGTTATACTACATCAATTTTTTTTTAAATTCAATAGTTTGTTATCAAATTTAATAAATATTCTATTAAAATAATTATACAACTCATTAAATTCATCTCTCTTGAAGAAATCACAAAATCATTATTATATTTTTTTTTCTTCTACAAATCAATCTCTCTGATTTCTATTTTTTATTTTTTTTAAAGATATGTGGTATCCTTCTTTGTTATTTTATTTCTCAAAATCAAAGTAAAAATATAAATAGATAATTAGATCATTCAAATCTAAAAAAATCTAAAAGATCTAAATTATTTAATTTTATTTCTCTAAACATAACATCATAATTTTATAAATCAAAACATCTGAAAATGTTTATGTAATTTTGTATAAATTTTTGAACTATTTTTTATTTTGAATTTTTTTGTATAATTAATTATTAATATAATAAAATATAAAAATAGAGTTTGCATCATATATATAGTATTTTGGTCCAATTGTAAGTAATATATGTATTGAGTGTATTAAATATATTAAAGTAATGAACCATGAAATACTATATTATGGTTTTTAAATTATTTACTATAATGTTCAATGACTATAATTATTAATATAATATTATAAATAAATAATATATATTAGATATAAATAAATATACATATATAATAATAATAAAAAATCATCCATAAAAATTCATTTAATTGGTCATATAACAATTAATCGCGTGATGATACCCGTCTGCCATCAAATATATACCATCTTTACAACACTGATATAAAGAGAGAGTGGATAAATCAAAGAACTTCCGGCGACACGCGGCGATGTCCGAAGACGGCGTGTCAGTCCAATTGAGTACTCCTGTCAGAAGCTGAGGAGAGGTCGATAGAGCGGTCGTGATTCGTGAAAGAGGTCGGATCCGGTTCCAGATACAGTAACGGTTCTGAATTTATAATAATCGTTATATTTAAATCATCTAATAACGATGTCCTTTTAAATTCATGGAATACATAGTTTGAACAGTACACTAAGAAATGCAAATTCGAAGGAGTCCATTCTATTTTAAGTGAACAAAAAGAATATTAGATTTGTTTATTGCAAAATTTGTATCATAGGCGATTTTTTTTTTAAAATAAGTTCGTGATTTATTTAAATATAATAACTGTAAAAATGTCCGATCCACAGCTGAATTACTTGTGTCTTCTCCTTTTAAGTTGATTGTTTATAAATCAAAATCTGGATTAAATTAATTATTAGGGGTGTTTTAGTTGTTCTCTTATAGAAGTCCTGATGTATAGATATATGAGCACGTTTAAATTTATGTATGAACATATATTTATAGTATATATGAATGTATGGAAAAATCTGAACATCACATTTATAATGATCACTTTAATTGTCAATGAAGTACGTGCAAATTAATTCAGTGATATTTTGAAATTAAGTACATATTAAAATCTCCAATTTTTTTTTAACACACATTAGTTATGAGCATATTTTATTTTTAATATGAAAATCTATGATAAGAAATATGAGCACCATGACAACAGATATAAACATCCATAATTATAGGTATGAAAATCTCAAACATAATAAAATTCATTCTTAACAATTATGAGCGCCCTACATCCCTACACATTTAGTCTCTCATTCGAAAAACGTGAAAATACTGATATGGGGTGTTCATATTTGAAATGGGCAAGCTCAAATCTAATCAATGAAATATTTATACTTAGTTACTAGAGTGTTCTTATCTCATCATGGAATACAAAAAAAAAATGTCAAAAATAAAAATATTACTGAAAATAAAAAGTTAAAAGAGAAAATAGTTGGGGGACAAATTTAAGAATATAAATATGATTGAAAATGAGAAGTCGGAAGAAGAAACAATGGAAAGATAAATTTAAGGGATTTTTGTTTGGAATAAAAAATATTTCCTCTAATTATTATTAAATCACCGTGGCTAGCATATAGTGAAATTGTTAATTCACTGAACTATTTCACTACTTGATATTATGGTACATATTTCTTTATAATTATTAAATTACTCTGAAAATATAAATGGACACTTAATGACATAAATATGTTTTACTATGGCTTTAAAATTGTCTGTTATTACAAATAAATCATGAATATTTGAGCGTTGATATATAGATAATCTACTCAAAATTGTTGATGTTATTTTGTATTTCAAACTCTCCAATAAAGAGTGATTTGCATAAAATCTTATTGCTCTTATATCTGCATACACAAATTTTATATAATTAAAATAATTTTGGTTTTCATCGAAAGACATTAAAATATATAATATTTGTACAATACAGATTTAATGGTATATAAATATTAATGATAGTTATTACATAATATTTTTAAAAAAATATTTATAAAATTATTTACTTTCAAATTTTCTTTGTATGAAAATCGTCAAAATAACCGTTGTCAAGTAATTCAAAGTTGATCCCTCAAAATTAAGAGTCGTTATTGAGTTGTGTTTTGGTGTAATGTATAACATGAATCGCTCTTGTATTATAAATCATTTTTTTATTTTTAAAGTTAAAATGTACGATCTAAACCGCTCAAAATAATTTTTTATATAAAAAGTTAATTAAAAATTAAATTTTTATTTTTTAGAGTTTTTTTACTGTTTTTATAAATAGTAAAAAAATCACTTGATTTAATTATTATGATCATCCGAAAACGTGATTTTCTAACTATCTAAAAAATAATAAAAAAATTTAAATATAAAATTTAAATATAAAATTTAATTTTTAACTAAATTTTTATATAAAAATATTTTGAATGATTCCGATCCTCCATTTTAATTTTAAAAATGAAAATATAATTCATAGCGCCAGGGATTCAATTCATCGTAGCTCAGCTCATCGTTATTCAATGAGACTAGCTATATACCCGCGCGTTGCAGCAGACTCTTTTATTTAAACATTAAAACATTATAAGATAAAAAAATTTATATTTATCTAATATTAAATTATAAATTCACCAAATTATAGAGAAAACCTATAATAAAGACTATATTTAATCTTGGATGAGATTTTTGCACAATATAAGTTAATGATTCATGATTTTTATGGCAAGAAAAGTAAATTATTCTAACATATATTATCAACATTAATTTCTTACCAAATATGCATAAGGTTGCTAAATAAAAAATAATAATATTATGGAAATAATAGTATATAAGGGAAAGAAATGGAAAGAAAGACGGGATCAATGGACGCGATCACATACATTCGATCAACTAAAAATAAATATTATCCGTCTAATTAAGAGATAAAATGGATATAATAAAAAATTATCATGACAAAAAATGAACCCTTCAATTCTTAGATGCTTTATATAATAGTATAGATTTGAAGTTTCTTCCCCTTTTCAGGCCAAGGCCGGAGGAAGAACATCTACTATATCTACGCACCAAGCCTTCAGGATGATCTATAAAAGAGAAGCTGATTTTTGACCAAAATTAATGGAAAGGTGATTCCTCCTCAAAATTAACATGATAAAAATTGCTATAAACCCTCTCTTAAATATTGGGTTTCCGAATTTATTTTGAATTTGCGTTTGACACCAGTATCTATATGTATTTCAGAAAAATGTTATAAAATTAGTTAGAAAATGGTAGTATCTTCGGCAATTTAGTTAAAATGGTAATTTTAGTTATGACAATTCATTACACAAATCTCTTAAAATTTGAGATTTCTATAATAAGTAATGAAGAAGCAAAAAATCCTTTATTTCTCAAAAGCCACACACTTCCAATTGCTGACTAGTTGTTCCTAAATTACTTTGTACAGAGCAAGCATGGTGGCAGGGCAGCAAAACAGAGCTAAGAAGTGCTCTCTCTACCTCCTCTGACACTCCTCTCTTTAACAAGTCCATTGCATACTCCATGGATGCTGCCTCACACGGCAATGTTATCGGCCCATCAATGGTGTACCCGAACTCCTCTTCAGACAGTTCGAAAAGTTGCATAACGATTCTACTGTTGAGGTAGTCCATAGGGATCATGAATCGCTTCCTGTCGATGGTGTACATAACAAAGTGGCCTTTGTCAGCCCGGGGGCTGGTCCATTGGTCAGTCTCATGATGAGAAAGCCTTCTTTCAAGTGTAATTCTCCTCCTTCCTAACACAGCCATTTTCTGCCATTTTTTTGCCATTTGAACAAGCTTCTTGGGACTAAGCATGTTTTGAGATTTTAGAAAGTAAATGGAATGTGTTGTGAATGTATGAGTGGTGATGGAAAATAACAATAATCTCATATACTTTTATAGGCTAAGAAGATAAGACTCAATGCAAGTGGAACACGACAGTCTGGCAAGGGACAAGGCCATGAGCTCTGGTTGTGAGGTTGCTGTGGGATATGTATGCCATTAATGGTATTTACTTTTGGTTCATATAAAACCAACATATTGGTCCGGCATCAGTTAAGTTCGGCTAGAGACTTCTATTAAGTAATATACACACAACTTTTGAGACATAACATGTTACACACAGATCTACTTTGATGACCAAATTTATTATAAACAATATCATATTGGCTCCATCTTGATTTCAAATTGAACAGTTCTTATATTAATTAAAAATTGTTTCAATTTAAATATAAACTATTGGCTGGCATTATGCATTTTGATCTATAAAGAAAAGTATATCAATATCATGTACTTGCATTTATCAGCGTTTTACCAGCCTTATTTTTGTGACAGTGAAGTTCTGCAGGAACTTAGACTTTCTGGTACGGAAGCTCAAGGCAACCTGTATTGAACTCAATTAATAGTCAAATATGTCAGAATGCATGTGCCTCATAAAGCTAAACGTCTTGCTTGTGTATGATTATGCTCCAGGCTTGCCGGGAGCCCGGGACAAAATTTACAATCCTTGAAATTCAAACCAATATCAAATATATATGACTGCAAGCTCCAAAGAAATTGGACTCAAATTTATTCTGGGACAAGCTCACTTGACAGACATGAACGATTTAAATTGAAATATTGTATTGTTGCAGAACTAAAATCTTTTTTTTTACCGTAGGGTTCAATTACATAGTTTTGGAGAGCAGTGTAAGCCTGGCATGGTGCAGCTCGTACATGAGCTATATACAGAACAGCCAATTCGACATCTTCTGGGTCAAAATGGAGCAAAATACGAGTTTAATGATAATACCTTGAAATGTAGACGAGACGAATTCAAACTCAACTTTCAGTTGAAAATTGAACTGCTTGGCCAGAGTTTGAGAATGAGCTACAAGTCAGAATTTGTTTGGTCAGTGAGGTTATGAGTTATTTTCAATTTCTTTTAGCTAGGCCAAACGAGAATGATGATACACACTTTGTCAGGCAAACGCTTTATATGAACTGATGTGTTCAAACTCTCTGATCTACACGGCATGAGCAAACAGAAATAAAAGAAGAAAAAAAAATAAACTGACCACCAGAAAGTTCCTTGAAATTTGACCATATTTAAGGCTGCTTCAAAAAAATACTATATTTTGTTATGAATTATGATCTGCTAAAATTGGGGCTTTTGCTACATTCACAATTTCTTGCTTCCAGTACATTTCAAATGACAAATGTTTTTCTCCAAAGCATGCACACATCTGCCTTCTTTGGTAAGCCAGTAATCAATATATACAAATGTACTAAATTTAGAATTTGGTTACAGAAATCACAGCAACAAAAGAGCCCAAACTTTCAAAAACCACACACTTCTATTTGCTGACTAATTGCTCCAAAATTGTTGTGCGAATGGTGGCAAGGCAGCAAAACAGAGCCAAGAAGAGCTCTCTCCACCTCCTTTGACACCCCTCTCTTCACCAAGTCCATTGCATACTCCAGGAACGCTGCTTCACATGGCAATGTTATTGGGCCATCAACAGTGTAACCAAACTCCTCTTCAGAAAGTTGGAAAAGCTGCATGACGATGGTAGTGTTGAGGTAGTCTAGTGAAATCATGAACCGCTTCCCATCAATAGTATACACCACAAAGTGGCCTTCGTTGGCACTGGGGCTAGTGCACTGGTCAGCATCACGGTGAGAAAGCTTTTTCTCAAATGTGATCCTTCTTCTACCTAAGGCAGCCATTCTCTGCCACTTCTTTGCCATTTGAACAAGCTTCTTTGGACTAAGCATTTTTTTTGTGGGTTTTAGAGGAAATATGTAAAATGTGCAATGAAGATTTGAGTAATGATGGAATAGAACTGTGATCTCATTTGTTTATATAGGCTGAGGAATAATAAGCCTTAATGCAAATGTTCTTCTCCTTAGACAAGGTGACATGTTGGCATGAAACAAGGCCATGAGCTTTGTCCTTTACTCAAATGACATGTCAATATCTCGACGATATCACTTGGGCACAAATTGTGAGACAATGACATGTTACCACACAATCATCTTTGCTGATAGAATTGATTCAAATCAACTTTCCAACAATATCACGTTGGTTCCATTTTTCCTTGTTCGTATAATGTTCCTTTTCTCTCTTTCGATTCTTGTTAATTCTCCATATAATGACTGACATCATTTTCTTGAAATGGGAACTTTTATGGGCATCATTTCTTACTTTTTGTTTAACTATACTATTATAATGTATTTGCCCTTAATATCCTCATCCATCAGGCATGTAAATTTTCCATGAGCAATGCAAAATCAGTGTCATGAGCGTTTTACTGGTCTGATTCTTCTCACAATAGGTACTGCAATAGACTTTTTTGCCAGGGAAACTTAAGACACCCTTGTTTATTAAAGACACTTGGCGCTGATCCCGTTGTGAGAATATATTTCTGTCATAAGCTGCATGTTTAATTATTAAGCTTGCTGTTTGCATAAATTTCGAACAATAGCTAAGCTGAAAAAAGACTAATCCTGTGAATTTTTTTTTATTCAAAACTAATATGACTGACGAGCTCAAATATGAGTTGAATTTAGCAGGTTGGTATGATGAAGCAAGTGTCATTCTGTTTAAAACAAACTTATCAACTTATTAGCTCGCTGTATTTTAACAAACTGATATGTGTTGTCTGAACTGCGTGCATATATTTTCACTGAAATTGAATTTATCAATATATTAGAAGATCAATAGCTGAAATTTTCCATGAAAACTTGTTCCTTTTAAATTTACCAATAAAAAGCTATTACATCTAATAACATTTTTCTTTAATATAAGTAGTATTTACAATTTTTTAACAGAACCAATTTCTCAAAACCCAACACACACTTCCATCGCCTCCAACAGGGCCAGTAATCAAGAATCAACTACATCCCCTAAATTGAGATTCTTGTCACAAGTAAAATGAAAATGGAAATTCCATCTTTTCAAAATCCACACACTTCTACTTGTTGAGGTAGGCTAGTGGGACCATGAACCGTTTCCCATCTATGGTGTATGCCACAAAGTGTCCTCTTTCGCATTGGTCGGTGTCATGGTGATGAGAAAGCTTTTTCTCAGATTCAAGTTCAAGTTTTCTTCTACCTAACACAGTCACTCTCTGCCACTTTTTTGCCATTTGGACAAGCTTCTTGGGACTAATCATGTTTTGCAATTTTTAGAGTCAAAATGTTGATTGTGCAATTAAGAATCTAGCAGTGATGGAATACAACTAACAATTCAAATAGCTTTATAAGCGAGGAACGCTGAGACCTAATGCAAGTTCTCCATAGTCCATACATGTATGATAGGTTGGCAAGAGACAATGCCATGATCTTGATCTTCTATTCGGGTGACATGCCAAAATTGCGACCTTAAAACTTGCTCATAACTTGTGAGACAGTGACATGTTACCACCCAATCTTCTTTGATGATTGATTAAACTGATTTCAAAGTTCCAACGTCCCACGATGTCAAGTTGGTCATTGGTCAGATCTTTATTTGTTTTGCGCATCCCCATTTTCTCTTATTTAGTTCTTCTTAATTTTCTCAATGATTGAAATCTTATATTTTTAAAATACTTTTTGTAAAATTCTCAGTAAATGATGTAAAATTCTCGGCATGGGCTTTTTACTGTGTTCTAGTGACTCTTTTCACAAATATTAGTGCACTAAACATTTTTGTAAAGAAGCTGAAGACCCCTCTCATGTAGGAGGGGCAGTGAAAAAAGAATAACCTTGCCTTCTTTTTTTTTAAAAAAAAAAACTTTTCTGATAGGAAGAGATAATTAATTATTCTCTAAAAAAAATTTCATCTAATTTTCATTTATATTTCGTTCGTCTTTTTATCATTTTTTTTGTTCCATCAAGAGATAGCTTTTCCTTTATAGAAGGCGTTGTGACATGAGTTATTAAAGAATATGAGTTATATTTTATCTTCAACAAATTTAAAATGGAGACCGATAAAATTAAATTCTTGCGGAGTGCTAGATATTCAATTTGAATAAATTTAATAAAGAATTTTCATGTTTCTTCAAAATTTATCTCTCGACAAAATCTTTAAGATAAGGTATAAAAATCAAGTTAGAGTTTAAGATGTTTTGTATTATTAATTTTGGATCGATTTTTTTTTATGAATGTAATTATCTTTATTGAATGAAATTAGTTGTCTATGGTCTTAGATGCAAAAAAAAAAAATCTGAAGACACCCCTAACCCCAAGAAAATTACGGAGATGACAGGGCTCTGATATCATAGCGTTCTTTCGTGTTTAGCTTGCACCTTGCATGAATTTGACTAAGATTTTAGCAGAGAAAACTCAAGTTCTTTTTTGGAATTCGAGACAATAAAAATGTGACTGATGAGCTGAAAATAAAATTGAGCCGAACTTATATATAGGTCAGCATGGAGAAGAGGTATCATTCTATTTTGAAAAATTATCTACTCCACACTTCCAGAGGCTGAGGGTTCAACGAATTGATGTGCTCTGTTACTCTGTATGTCACCAAAGAAATGGATAGAGAGATTTGAGTTGGACCGGTCTAATGTTCAATGAATTATACCCAGACAACTTTGCAATTGCTTGCCTGATTTCATTCATTGAATTTTCGTTTTCTCAACTTCAAAAAGGCTTTCCCAAACTTTTTTTTATGGTTAAATTGTAATTTCCGAAACTAATGTATAGCACATAAAAGAAAATCAAAGATTGATAGCTTTAAGTTCCTCTTATTTTATTCTTGATCTTTGTCATAATAATTAAAACTTTAAGTTAAATGAAATTCTTGGTGGGATTTCAGCTAAAAATATACAAAGAAAATTAGATGAGAATCACGTTTTTTTTTTCTTGATTTGATCATCACGAAGGCATGTAAATATTCCACTTAAAAATGAAAATTAGTGTCAGAACAATTTTACTGGTCTAACTCAAGCAAATAGATATTGCAATAGACAGTGTGTCTTTCTTAAGTTGCATGTTTAATTGCTTGGGTTGCAGGTTCGTGATTTTGTCTGGAAAAAATAGGCTATTTAAGATAAAATTAAGTCGACTGACGAGCTCAGAAAAAAATTGAGTTCAACTCATAGGTCCATTTGGAGAAGCAAACTGTAGTGTTTAAAATTACAACTTAACTACTCACAGATTCATGCTCTTAATATGAATTTATGTGGTTGTTTGAACATAGTATACACTGATGAAATAGATGGACCTTCAAGTCCAACTGGTCTCATGATTGACAAATATTGGCGTAACACACTCTGTTATGTCAGTTTTCTTGTAATTTGACTTCTCAAATTGAAATTAAAAAAAGTTTTTGCTAAACTTTCTGAAGTAATAGAACATAAATAAGAAAGTCAAAGATTGGCTGCTGGATACTTCTTTGAAAACAAACCTCTTCCATGAAAGAATATAACATAATCTCCTAATATTAAATTAATTTTGGTTACATTAGTATTTATAAGTTTAGTAATATTCCAAATGAACCCAACTTCTGAGAAACCAGTAAATAAAAATAAATTACAATTAAATCTCCTGAAATAGAGATTTTATCATGACTAAAACAAAATTCGAATTCCAAAATTTTCAAAACCCACACACTTCGACTTGCTGGCTTATTGCTCCAAAGTTGCTTTGCACAGAGCACGCATGGTGGCAAGGCAGCAAAACAGAGCTAAGTAGTGCTCTCTCTACTTCCTCTGACACCCCTTTCTTTACCAAGTCCATGGCATACTCCATAAGTGCTGCCTCACATGGCAATGTTATTGGCCCATCAGCCATGAAACCAAACTCCTCTTCAGACAATTGAAAGAGCTTCATAATAATTCTAGTATTGAGGTATTCTAGCGGGATCATGAACCGCTTTTTGTCGATTGTGTAAACCACAAAGTGGCCTTTTTCAGCGCAGGTGCTGGTGGATTGGTCGTTGTCAAGGTGAGAAATCTTTTTCTCAAATGTGAGCCTTCTTCTTCCTAACACCGCAATTCTCTGCCACTTCTTTGCCATTTGCACGAGCTTCTTGGGGCTAAGCATGTTTTGAGGTCTTTACTTTTAGAGGTAAAGTGTAGAATATGTAATTGTTCAATATTTGAGAGATGATAGAAGAGAACAAAATCATTTACTTATATAGGCTTAGAAAAATATGAGC
This sequence comes from Schoenoplectus tabernaemontani, assembly GCA_037127355.1. NCBI lineage: Eukaryota > Viridiplantae > Streptophyta > Magnoliopsida > Poales > Cyperaceae > Schoenoplectus > Schoenoplectus tabernaemontani. The sequence goes on from CM073747.1 coordinate 11,072,260, forward strand.
ATAAATGCAAGTGGAGCTTTTCTTGTGGGCATATGACAGGTTGGCAAGGGGCAAAGCCACGAGCCATTTGGGCCTTTGGCAGTGGGATATTGCTGTGGTGGGGTTTCCATGGAGATCAATGTGCTATAAAGTATGGGTTCAGCGTCAACATTGATTTGCTTAGTTTTCTTTTCAAGATTCGATCCGAAATCAGGACATAAAGACTTGTACGACAATTTGCAATAGTCTTCTCATAAGCATATATTCTTTAAAAAAAAATTGTCTACTTTTATTACATGCAATATTCCAACTACATTACATGTATCATTCTTTTCATGGCATTTTACTGGTCAAAGTCTTCTCATAAGCATATGCATTGTGACTCTTCTGAGTTCCGAGTCTTTCTCCCCATTTTGAGGGGAAGTGGAGGCCTCCTTTTTTAATGTATGATCTATTCAGGTCCTTCTGTGCCTTCTGTGCATATCATGTGTTTTCTTTCCTACTATCCATTGACAAGTCATTTTGATAATTTTTACAATGAACCTCTAAATAAATATAAAAAAAATTTAAAAATAAAAAAATGTTTATAGACGTGTTCTTTTATTTTTAGATTGATGATCATTCAAATTTCATGTAATTTCATTATCGTTTGATAGTTCATCAAATACCGTTAAATTGAACCATTACAAATTGCATGAAAATTTAATAGTTTTTGATGGACTATCAAACGATAATGAAATTATATGAAATTTGAATGACCATCAATCTAAAAATAGAAGCACCATCATTGGTCGTTCTATTTATTTAGAGATTCATTATCAAGGTTGTCAAAATAACTCCATTGTCAACCGATCCCTTCTCTTCTTCTATTACCACATAAAAAAATTTCAACGGCCAATGTGTACATATGACCACTTTGCTGATATGCTTCTTGTCACAGAAATAAATAATTTGCTTCACGCACTAATCTAAGCAAGAGACTTGCAATGAACATGGAATGGCAGTTGCATTGAAGCTTAGAATACAAAGAAATAATTGAATTTAATTAACTCGCATGATCCTCAGACCCGACTCAAATTAAAGACGTTCATATATCTATATATATTTTTAGCCTATATTATATCTCCAGTGCACTTTATCCCAGAAGAAAGCAGAAAATTAAATTACCAATAAGAAACTGCTACAAGGCTCATTTGTTTTGTCTACCACTTGACCTGAGAGCCTCAAAACGGGCAGTTAATTCTTCATAATCAGGCAGCTTAGGATGAACCCGTGAACCAGAACTTCCACTGCCCTTTGGCCCCTCACTGTGCTTATCATTTTCTTCAAAATCATCCTTTGGAAGTGGTGGCGGGGCTCGTTTTGGAGCTGGGATCTGGCATGGTGAGTCTACTATAACTTCCTCCGCATCTCCCTCAGAGTTGGACCCATCAGACTCATCAAACTTTATATCTGAATTCATTCTTTTTTGACCAACACCAACATTGGTATTGCTTGGAAATACCTTTCTACTATCCACTTCCTCAGATTCAGCATCACTGTCTTCATTTTCAATGGGGTTCAACCCATCAAAGCTGTGAGAACTGAAACAATTTGTGATGGATTTGAAACTTGTTTGATGGGATTGTGAGCTCTCTTGTTTGCTCAGCTGAGCAGCAGAATTCGCAGCTGATGGTGCTTTTGTTGTCACTTCCTCCGATTCTGCATCACTGTCTCCATTTTCTTTGGAGTTCAGCCCATCAAAGCTGTGAGTGAAACGATTTGTGCTGGATTTGGAATTTGTTTGACGGGATTGTGAGCTCTCTTGTTTGCTCAACTGTGCAGCAGAGTTCGCAGCTGATGCTGCTTTTGCAGCAAATTCAGCTGCAGCTTGAGCAGCAGAGGCTGTGTCACAGAACTCCATGGTCATTGAATTCATCTCCTCTCCATCATTGTAGCTAGAATTTCTGAGTAATTAAGATGACATTTTAGCTGGACTAACTATTATAATTACACAAGAGTAACAAATGTTAGGGTACTGAGAATACCTAGTATAATTATCCAGCTGTTCCATCTCAGCCTGTAAAGGTTGATATGATTTTATTGGTAATGTTGATGCACTGAGAAATGTTTTAGGTCCTTCCTGAAAAAACAGAGGCATTAGATTCTTTTCCAGTTGTTGGTTGGGAGACCGGGAATTCTCTCATCCAACTACTATCCTGTTAAACCGGTATTTTCAGAATGTGCTGCTCTCAGGTGCCATTAAAGTTTTTAAGGGCATTAGATTCTTTTCCAGTTGTTGGTTGGGAGACCGGGAATTCTCTCATCCAACTACTATCCTGTTAAACCGGTATTTTCAGAATGTGCTGCTCTCAGGTGCCATTAAAGTTTTTAAGGGTTTTATTGACATTGAGGTGGAAAAAAGAAGCAATTGTATTGTACCAGGCGCTCTTCGGGAGGTTTGAGAAGCTCTTGTTCAGTTTCAGTCATGTCCCAGTCAACCTGATACTCCTTTGCAATTACTTTCATTACCTTCAACTTGATCTCTCCAGTAGGTTTCTTTACTGATAACTTCTCAATGAGCTTCACAAACAGGGAAATCCACATGTAAGACCCTTTAAAAATTAGGACTCTTTTGAATATTTTACCCATTATTTCATAATTCATATAACACCCACCATCTAATGATGTAGAATTTCAAACTATAAATATAAAAAATGGAATTGTTGGATTATTCTACACCTTCAAATTGCAGCTAAGACTAATTCAAACAACAATAAATTAATTACAGCTTATCCTTCCTATTACTTGAAAGAAATTCGGTTCATAACAGTTCATGTAAACTTGAATACTCAACCAGACTTGCTTTGCTTAATTTTAGTTCTAAAGGTATTTAGCAGACAGAATAACAGCATGATAAAGGTATTTAGCAGACAGAATAGCAGCACGATATAGGACATGGTCTAGGACATGTTAGGCAGGTGGTGCAACAGACATGTTGGTGATAAGTTAATTGGGTAGTGCGTAATGTTTGGGAAAAATGTCAAGATTTTACAGCTCTTAGGATAGGTCTGATGGACAAGATATTATTGGGGTCATCCAATGAATTGTGTACTATTGGAAAGGAGCCAAACTGGAAAATAGTCTAAAATGTATTGACATATGGAAACATACATGCCGGTTGACACAAGAATCAGTACGTAGCTCTATAGCTGCTGTTACAAAATCCTTTCCATATTTCTTTTCAAACATATCACGAATGTGAAGCAGCTCAGGGAGCTCAGAGCACCTTGGAGCAGCATAGATTATGCTGGAGATGCCTTCTTTCAAATCGACGGGGCATTCCCTGCACAATTGCTCATGATATATTATAAATTCCCATAAATTGAAGGTCAAAATAGTACCAGTGATGATTCTTTTGAGAGAGTAATTTGGGGGCAAGAAGTCAATCCTACTAGTTACAAAAAGAATAACCATGACTTTTGGTATGTTAAAAGAAAAAAAAATATGACTGACAAGAATTCAATTTTGCTTAGCTTCTAGCGAGTTTAGTTAGATGCCAAGAAACTTAAAAATTTGCATTCGTTTTGCAGAAAAAAATGGATAGACGAATTGTTCTTTGAAAAGTTAACAAGAATTCCAGAAGGGATAAAAGAATACAATGTTAGAATATCCTTGTCCACACAACTCCTTTCAGAAATACAAAAATTTAAGGATGATTTCTTTAGATAAGCATTAAAACTTGTTGTTTGTAGATGTTTTAGGGTATAGAACAACAAGATTTTAGAAGAAAGCATAGGAATTACACGAACCTATCTCTTGTAATGATTGAAATTCGAGCAACTATTAGCTCACAGAAAAGCTCAATTATTTCGTTTGCAGCCATGACGTTTTGCTCCCTAATAACATGCTCCACCTGCATAATTCACACATTCCTTTTATATGAACATTGTTGAAATATCAAAAAAAAGTAATGCGAACTGCCAGTACTGTTCCAAAGACCGCCAATGAATGATTCCTGAATGGTACCCATGTCCAATTTCATTATAAATGCAAAACTGAGTATCACCAATGAGAAAAGCATTTCTGATGGCAAAGACAGTTTTGTGAAACTAAAAGAGAGAAGAAAAAAAAAAGGCACATTTGAAACTAAAAGAGAGGCAACATCTACTGTCAATGGCCACACTGTGTTTGGTGAAATGTGTCTTCAGTCACCCGCATAGACAGTTTTCTGATTTTAGTTTCTCATTCAAATTCCAAAACTAAGGACTCTATAGAAGGCATAATTTCGAAAACGTTTCACTAGAATCAGACGCAATAACAGATAAGGAAATATTTAGTGAGAATTTGCTGACAGTAGTCCATTTTGGGGTAAAGGAAATAGCCCAAATTGGAAAAAAAAAAAAACCCTCAAAGCAGTACGTAAGAATTCAAGTCGTTTTCCCCCAAAAGACATTCTATTAGTAGAAAACAGGATTAAAACAGAAAATGACCCGGATCCGAGCGATGTCATCTTGACCCGATTCAAGCAGCATGGCAATATCACGCCGCATCTGCCGAATTTGAGCGTCTCTTTTGTTCCTTAGTAGTTTGATCCTTGCTGTCGCCATTTTGGCTTCAGCTTTGCTGAAAATTTTCAAAATACACCCAGATGAGAAGCAATTTACAAAAATTTGAACAACAATTGCAGAATTTTCAAAAATACACCCAGATTAGAGAGATAATAGTACCATTTAGACGGATTGAAGCTTCGGAAAAATAAGAACTTTGTCGCCGCCTTTAGCTTGCGGAGATGTTTGTTGTTGGAAGCCATTTGCGATTGCGAGAGTATGAGCGAGTGAGAGTGGGGGAGAGAGAGTGTGACTTATTGGGAAGCGTCGCACATGTCGTGGTTCGTAACGGTAACCTGCGTTAGTCCTTCCTTACACGTGGACCCCACCTCATTCTTTGGAAATAGAACTTTCGGCTCCTTTTTGAAATCTGTCGCCTTCCCGTAAAATATGAAAAAGAATTCCGTCCGCTCGATGGAGGGCTGGTTGGTGGGTTCCATTTCACAGTAGGCTTCAGATCAGACGGTCCTTAATTACCCGATCATATCCGCTGATATTGGATCAGTAATGAAACTATCGCAAGATTGATTACAAATAGACGGCTCAGATCGAGACATTAAAATCCATCGGGCTAGATCAGATCCAAAAATGCTCGGCCTATCTGTATTGACTGATTTGACATATTTGGGCCGAAAGCATTGCTTATCTTAATCAGCACCTCATCAGATCGATTTCCCCACTCGGCGGAGAGAACCAAAGCTGCGACTAGAGAAAGAAAATGGCAGGCGGAGGTCATGGCGGCACAACATACAAGGGGTACACGATTGCTAACCCCGCTCGCTGGCACTCCGTCACTGGAAAGGGCCTGTGTGCCGTCATGTGGTACTTTCTCTTCCCCCTTTGTGCCTCTCTCTCTCTGATTCTCTCCAGATTACCAATTGTTTGATTGGAGATCTTGTTGGATTTGTCGTGGAAATGAAGATCCATGCTAGAAATGATCCCTTCTGTTGTCGGATTTAAGATTCGATCCTGGTGCGAGTTGTTTTCGTTAAGAGTGCTCTTAGAATTTATGGGTTATTTTTACTATTAGTAAAATATTGTTTGGATGGAAACTTGAGAACAGTGGATTGAATAGTTAAAATAATTAATTATTTTTTAGAATTTTATTTAATAATAATATTTATTTAATACTATTCCATATTAATATAAAAGAATTTTTTTTTATTTTCATTACCTTCAAGGACGTTAATTCGCTTAACCCAACGTTTTCTATGGGTTAGCGGATTAGCACTGTTCTGCTGCTATTTTTTATTTCAATTTTGTATTTAAATGGTTGCTAATCCGAAAACAGTACTGCTATTCTCCCAATGCTATTTTACACCATCCAAACACACCCTATTAGAATACCTGGTTTGGGTGTATCAGTTCATTTGTTTCCTGCTAAGAAGTTTGATTTCATTCTCCACATGTCGTTATTAAGAAAAAAGAAATAACTCAGAAGAAATGTTCAACTTTATGAATGTTCGCAATACACTTTTTACACTGAAGTTGTTTTTCATCTGCAGGTTCTGGATTTTGTACAGGGCTAAGCAAGACGGTCCAGTTGTCTTGGTAAGTATTCATTAACCTATTCCAATTCTTGAAGTTCTGCACTTATATATCTCATAGAAGAAAAAGAGAGCATGGACCATTCAATGGCAGCACCAGTAAAATGCAAAAGCCTATTTAAGCACTTATGCCAATATATGATACGAGAAGTCCAGGTGAAAGAAAGGTTCCCCAAAAATGGGCACCAGGACAGCTAGTGACTGCTGATTTTGTGGTATCTGAGGGAATTCACATCCACTGCCATACTTTTTCTATGGCACACGTGCCACAGTCGATATCGGACAGTTTGAAAACTATGGCAGCAGATGTGCCATATTGTTTCTGGCAGCAGATGCAGACCCATGGAACTTAGCTACCATCAGAGAATACTGGTATTTGAAAAGCTAGTGACCACTCTGTCCTTAGTTCATGTTTCCTGACATATGTTTGTTAGATTATTAATTATACATTGAAGAGTAAATAAGATGTTATCTGGAAAATAAAAATATTTAATCTGTTGCTGGAGTTGGCCTGTGCAAAACTGTAAGCTGAGACCAAAACGTCTTGATTCAAGGATAACTTAGTTGCAGTTTCTCAATTGGTTATTTGTTATGTTTGAAGGGTTGGCGCCATCCTTGGGAGGGACATGGGGACCACTCTGATGGCCATGGGCATGAGGTATTTGTTTAGTCATAACAGTAGCAACTGATAGTTTCACTCTTTAATATTGAGCTGCCTTCTTTTGCTAAAAACTTGTGGATCATTTAGAGTTGCTAGTCTGTTTGAACTATAGCATATTGTTGGCTCACAAACTTTCATGTTTGTGTTTTCTTGTAATGTATATGACCAATGGCCTATACCATTCAATAAAATATATACTTTTTTAGATGAGACCTACGATAATCCACAAACAGTATGTTGATATGTTATTCCATGATTACCTGAATCAAAGGGTACAATATGCTTGCTTTTAGCCAAGTGTTTTTTTTTCTTACTTTTATTTTACTGTTAATGCTGATTTTTGTTGGCTGCTTTCTTGCTTGTCCAATTGAGGTGTGGATATCATGTGGTGGTACCAATAGTTTTACCTAATAGCTGACAGTTTTTTTTGCACTTTTTCAGGGATCCCACTAGATATCCTGAAATGAGCCTGTAAAAACTATATAAGCATACCTTTTTTTTATGCATTCTTAGTTGCACTTTGTAATAAGAAACCTTGGAGGATGTTTAATATTGCCTTGCTTATTCTAACTATATATTATCTGATTGTTGCATGATCTTTGCTGGATTCAATTGTTAGCATTTTAATACTACCCACTATGAATATATATGGTTACTTTTTTTTTAATAATGCACAAATTTCATCATCTGTATATCTACTAAAAAGAAAAAAAAAATGTGATAGTAGTATAGAGTCCGTGAAGAAAGTACCTTAGCATCCTTTGGTGGGTGGATCCTCAGAGGAGAGACGTTGAGAGGCACTTTCTACCCTATCTGCAGCATTAGTTACTTCAAAAGCTGGTTGAAATTCATCCGCATCACAAACAGAACTCACAACCTGAATAGCCATGTCAGCTGCAGGCTTCTTCCTTATACCCACCTCTGATTGTGATTCTTCGACATCTCCCACAGACACCACATCATTCATATGCATATCAAATTCCGTGCACGCATTACCATCGCCGATTGCGATTCTTGTCACAACTGTTTTAAACTGAGGAACAGAAATAATATCACCTTCAGATATATTTTCATCATCCCAATCACTCTAAAATCCTCAACTGAGATCCCTGCCACAACCAGTTGGTTACTATCCTCATCCCCAGTCGGTACAACATTTTAAATTTAGCAATGAAAGCTCCCAACCGTCGCTGCATTCTCCTAATTCAAAAACAGTTGAAATGATTTTTTGGCATTATCTTCCTCAAGTGCTTGGCGTTCTCTATATTTCTTTAGTGGTTTCTTCAGGGCCTTATTCTCTGCCTTTAAAACTTCTTGTTCATCAATACAAAAATCCTTGCCTTTATCAGGCCCCTTCTCAATATCCTTAGCAATGGCAAGACCTCTATGTAAAAGGCGCAGCTTTCAATTAAAGTTCTGTCATTACCAGTGACGCAAATGTCCAAATTAGATGCAGTGAACAAGCTCTGCTCGAAAGAAAAGAAGTTTGCAACAAAGTTTAGCTGTCAGCAACATCCTGATCAAATTGATTTGAATGTTTGAATTCATGACATTTTGCTTACATGCAATTTTTATATTTATTATGGACGCTAGGGTATAATTCAAGTGTTATACGCCCTTCATTTTCAATTTTAAGTTCACTGAATTTTAGGGGAGTTAAATGAATAAAATCCTAGATAATCATACAAGTTATTCTGGAGAAGTTTGGATAGGTTAGTGAGTTACAAGATACATGGTTTTATTCTTAGTTGAGGTACGTGAACTTGGTACATTGGTTTCCAGTGGGTATTAGAACATAGCTTATTTAGATATTTCTGTCTTCATCATTTATATAAATTCTAAGAACACAGATATTGGTTTTTAATGCAAATAGAAATCGGTGGCTTCGCCACTTTGCCAGAAAAAAGAAAAAGATGGATCAACTCGGACGACGGACTGTATTTTATTTCGTATTGGTCAATGTGAATCTGATTACTTCATTCCTATTTGCTTGTCAGTGCAGGTACTGAGGTACCAGTACATAACGCGTTGGATGGCATTTAATGTCCGTATTTACAAGAGAGATGGGCCGACAAAGCATTTAATTTGGGCCATATTCATTAAATTCATAGTTCGGCATTTGGGTACAATTTAGATTTTGGTGCTTGGAAAATGGTAAATTTGATAAGATGGAAGGAGCACCATACCTGGCGTTTTGCAGGGAAGTGTTTCGTCACAAGGGTACCATACAAAATGGCGCCATGCCTCCTTTCATGAAAGTAAACTATTGTGCAAATTGTAGTGCGTGGATTATTTGTCGCCTTCTATGACATAATTGACTGGGAGACTGCAGCGGACTCGGTTTTGAAATTGATTCGATCGTCCTTTAAAAAATTCAGTTTTTATCTAACTTTTATAAATTAAGTTTAAATTTTTTAATGATAAGAATCGAGTTCAATCTTTAAAAATAGATTTTTAAATTTTACTCGTATAAATCTGATTTTATTTGATCTTTATCCTATTCTTTTCAAATCTGACTCTTATCAAATACGTGAACTTTTTTCAGACTAATGTTATTTTTAATTAAATACAAATATTTCATTCATCACAAAAAAAATATTTTAATATTTTTTTACAAATATTAATTAACATTAAAAAAATTCATAACCAGCAAAAAAATATATATCAGGATTTTATTCGTGGATTATTATTCAGCCCTTCAAATCCGAAAAACTCGATAAAGACCTGATTTCTCAAATACAGAGCTCACCCCATAAAAATCAAACCTTTTAAACCTTTACAAACTTTTATTAAATTTGACCCTTTTGTAGAGCAATCAGACCCAATTCTTAAGAAAACCGCCTCGGTCATTGAGAATATGCCTAAAGCCTGCACAATCAAGACCTCCTTTTCATGAAAATTTAAGCCTGTACTTTTTTGTGGCACACTTACTTCCAAATTGCGGATCTATATTGCAAATCTAAAGAGAAAAATAGGGTGTAGAGTTGAGTGGTCTAGAAGTCATGGATTCAAAATTTACCCGGCTTATATCATTTCAACATTTTATTTTCACTATTTTGGATTTTTTTTTTTGGAAATGTTTTTTGTAGAGGAAAAGTACCCTGTTGAAAGTTCAAATCCTTGCTGTTGAGCACCAACTACAGGAACAGGCCCGGTGAATTAAGATGAGAAAAAACAAGTGATTTTGACAACTTAAAATTAATTATGGCTAGTACACATTACTCCAAAAGACATCAATCTTTAATTTACTGATAAAAGATAATATTAGATTGCAGATTTAAAATTTAAATATAAATTATTAAAACTCTTATCTTTACTTAAAAAAAAACTATTACTGTCTTCCAAAATTTTCCTGGCTAGTCTCGAAGTCAATTAATGGAGGGTGCAAACTTATTAATTCGCTTTTATATGTAAGCTGAGCTATAACGATAGAGATTAACAAAGCAAAATAATCTAACATTTTTATCATATGCTCATAACACATCCAATACATGCAAGAGAGACATACTAGACACAAGTCACGTTGATTTGTACAAATCGTACCTCCTTTTTATCTCTTTATGCCTGTTTTGAAGAATCTTATACATCATCATGCACTAAAGCAGCTGCTCGTACTGTCTGGATCCTGATTTATTTGTGGAGAAGGTACAATATGCAGAGTAATGTGTCCATAAATCCCTGCTGATGCCTACGGGCATTTCCTAAAAAAATAAAAATAAAAACCTGCTGATCATGAGTCTCTTTTTTCTGTATTCGTTGTGTGATAAATTTGCATTTTCCCAATGTTATATTCGACAAGAAAATAAATACGGTCCAAACAGAAAACAAGAGCAGCTTATGTCAGGATATATTTTTTACGCTATTGCAATTTTCTGTAGTACATGTTTGTATATATCAATATATGTATTAATCCATTCCATTCTCCTCCGATATAAATGTCTATATAGATTTTCTATTTAGATGTATTTTTTTAATTCTTTAGTACGAAATAAATTTTGTCCCTTTATTTCGTCTAATTTCAGACATAAAATTTTGAATAAACCAGCGTAAATTTTAATTTTCTTTTTGAATTTTTTTATTATTGCTCGATAATTAATTAGATTTCCATGCGGTCCTCTTCATCATTTGATCAAAATACTTTCGAACTATTAAAATTAATGAATAAAAAATATATTATGTTTAGAAGTCTAACCAGTGTTGTAAAATATGATTGTCAAAATCAATTAATCATAATCAGTGGGTAAACCGTCACGTATCATAGTCAGCTGATTATTTTTCAGTTTAATTGCAGTTATACATTTAAATCATATAAATTCAATTTGAAGTATAATTTTGATAATTGAAGTCTTTATATAAACTATATTTCATTAATTTTAATTTGATTTCAATATTTTACTCAATCAGACATTTATGAAATTGTTTTTTTTTCAAAATGACTGAAAAAAATCATGAATTTAGTAATTTAATTTATTTTAAAATTTCTAAAATAAAAGACAATAAAAAATATTATTAAGTGTGTAAATAAGTGACCTTTTGGAGTTATTAATATTTTTATATAATAAAAATATTATTATAATAATAATATAATAATAATATAATCATATTTATAATAATAATATAATAATATAATAATAAATCATAATTATTATAATATAATAATAATAATTAATTAATCAATATAATAATAATACTAACAAAGTGATGTTAATATAATAATAATAATTATTATTATAATATAATAGTATAATAATAATAAATAATCATCATAATATTAATATAATAATAAATCATAATCATAATAATAATATAATAATAAATCATAATCATAATATAATAATATAATATAATATAATCAAACAATAATAGCTATTCCGATTTAGAGCTAATCCGGTATACCATCTATAACTTGGTATACCGGATTAGCACTATTTTGCACTCTTGGACTTAGTCTAAAATTCATTTGGCAAATTAATTCATATGTCCGTTAAACTTTCTGTTTCTGCCATGTGCCAAACAAACCCTAATAGCTTATTACAAACACGTAAGTCTAACTACTCAATTAGAGAATAATTTTGCTCGTCTGAACAAATTTTGCCCGAACTCAATTTTTTTATTTTTGCTGTTTCATATGTGGATCATATATATATATATGAGTAAAGATACCGTGAGCTTAACTCAAAAACTATATCAAATCATCTCGAAATTTTAATTTATCATCTTCATTAAAATCTTTATATGAAAATCTCGTGGGATGCAAAAATTTGGAGCGTTTTTTAAGTCATCATTTTTAATTTTAAAAAATGATGTTCAAATATTAAATATATTATTATTTTTTTAGAGCTGATTTTTAAAAATTAAAGACCATGACTTAAAAAACTCAAAACACTCTAATTTTTTGCATCGTAATAGATTTTCATATAAAGAATTTAATGAGAATGATAAATTAAAATTTCGAGATGATTTGATATAGTTTTTGAGTTAAGCTCACGGAAGACCTTCGTGACTGTGAGCTTAAGCTCACGGTATATTTACTCATATATATACTCATATATATATATATATATATATATATATATATATATATATAATTACCGTGAGCTTAAGCTCACGGTATATTTACTCACATATATATATATATATAGTGGAGATAGCGTGAGCTTAAGCTCACGGAGGCTTTCGTGAGCTTAACTCAAAAAAACATATTAAATGATCTTAAAATTTTAATTTATCATTCTCATTAAATTCTTTATATGAAAATCTCATGGGATGCAAAAATTTGGAGCGTTTTGAGCTTTTTAAGTCGTCGTTTTTAATTTTTGAAAATGATGTTCAAGTATTGAATATATTATTATTATTTTTAGAGCTGATTTTCAAAAATTAAAAACGGCGACTTAAAAAGCTCAAAACGCTCCAAATTTTTGCATCCCATGAGATTTTCATATAAAGAATTTAATGATAATGATAAATTAAAATTTTAAGATCATTTAATATGTTTTTTGAGTTAAGCTCACGGAAGCCTCCGTGAGCTTAAGCTCACGCTATCTCCACTCTATATATATATATATATATATATATAATTTCACCAGTGCTGTAACATATTCGTAGCTCCATTTATAATTAAAAGATGCAACACAATAAAAAGTAAAAACTAGTGGCGAATCCGAATGGTAGCACGCCTCATTGCCTCTACATTATATTCCTCCTTTAATTAAAGTGGGCCCCTTGAATCAGGTGCAGCACCTAAATATAGACCAGTTATTGTATTAACGGGTCAATGCATAATGAGCTTTTGGTGCCGAACCATTGATAAGCTTGAAAGAGTTGCCCAAATTATCTCCTTATCTCTGTTAGTTTCATTCTTCTCTTTGTTGTTCATTTCCTCAGGAAGTTCATTAATAATAAAACTATCAGAGTTATCTTCATGTTTTCTTCTTCTTTTTTGTTGTTGTTATTTTTGTTTCTTTTGACATGCAATCCAAGTTATCAAACGAATTAACCTGAGAATAAGAAAAAAGTTTCCTACGGAGCTAGCCTAGTTGCTTTATGTCATACGGTTTGACTTTGTATGGGAGTTAATAAATAGATATGCCAGTTGGGAAAAAATCTCCCGGCATTTCATGTCAACTTGTCCATAATGATATGAAATGCCTAGAACTGGAAAGATTTATATATTTCTGCGCTCTTCAAAAGAAAGACATGTCTGATAAAACATGATGTTGACCACTTGACCTGACTTGTTTTTGAATGTGTGTTTCAAAATGTCAAGTTTATATAGGCTGGTCATGGCGAGTGCACTTGTACTGTCCATAGTCACTATGAATGACCGTTGGACTGGACTATTTAAATTCCGGGCCAAAATCCAAAATAAAATTCATTGAGGCTTAACCTTTGGATCACGGTTCTTTGACAAATGAGTTTGATTTGATAATGTTGGCAGGTACCCTTTTATTAAATTTATAATTGAAATACAATGACGGGAGAACATTTCGTACAAGCGATTGCCCTCCAAACTTGTCGAGATTTGATCAGTATTTTTGTCATTCATTAGCAATTTGAAGAATCAATTAATTTTTATTAGTAGTTCCTTTTACGAACAAGAAATGTATGGTTTTCAAATTAAACCAAATTTAATTTATATTTCAATTTAACCAAGTTGTTACTCATTCTTTAGAGAACATTGTCAATTTAGTTAATTTAGCCAATCGAGAGAAAAAAAATTGCGATAGTCATTGATATGTGAAAAAGAAACGATGTGTTTTACCCATCAATTTGCAAGTAAAGTTATAAATACATATGCTATATGTACCTCTTACATGTATTCTAGATGTATTTGTAGTTTTTTTTAAACAATATAATGTATTATAAATGAAAAAAAATGTTAAATTTGAAGTATTCAAAAAAAAAATTTATTTCTTATTAACAATATAATATGAACATTTATAAATATTTTTGACCTTACATTCAAGAGGCAAAATAGACATAATTAAATATGGAGTAGGCATATTTATTGCATATTAAAATTAAACATTTTCACTGTCACCGACGTCCAGATGATACAACCAAAAAAAAGAGATGGTCTTCATATTTATTCATGACCTCACTATGAATACATGCTCCCTTATGTATTTTTCATATTTTTATTAACAATTACTTGTATATTAAATAACGTCACAATGGACAACTTTCTGTTAGTTAAACGGTCATATGGGACCTTTTAATTTATAGATCAACTTTGATTATCTTCTACTACATCTGAAACCGTCCAAACTAGGAAATGAAAAGATGTATGCATGACATGCATGCACCTCCAAACCATGCTGCAGTCGAAGGTATGTTTATGTTTCCTTTAAAATTTATGCAAATTGTTCACTGTTGTGCCTGGCTCCAGTTCTCTGATGAGTTAGCTGTATATATCCTGCGAAAGTGTGAATCTAAACTAAACCAACTTTAATAATAGACATATAATTTAGTAGTTACAACTTACGAGTGAGATGGACACCATTAAGTGGACACAGCAAAATTCCTTTTAATGTGATGTCACAATTTAGAAGGAGACCTAACTGTGGTGGATGAAGTGGGTGGCTGTTAATGGCATTTCGGTTCGGAGGTATGTGTTTGTCTCAGCTTATCCCGGTATTAACGGGCCACATGCCAAAACCAGTCAAAAGTACCACCTCCTCTCGCTTCTCTGATCGATCTAGCTGGTGGTCTCCCACTCTCCCTCCAGGTGAGTGTGTGAGTGAATGCGTGCGACTCCTGTTCAAATGCCACGTGTCTCTGACATGCACGTGGGAGTGCCTCCACTGCTCGACTACTTATTGAGAGAGGGGTTGAGGGGGTGGAGAATATAACTGTAGTGTACTAGTGTTAGCGCAGGACTGCAGGTGGAGTTGAATGTACGCTCTTCATTTTTCTTGTCTGTTTTACTGTTTTTTGATTCTTTTCTGATTCAGATTGACTGGTTATACGTGGCCCAGTTTGATCAGAAAGTTTGTCTGGATATTTAATAATAATTACCGCTATAGTTTTTAAATAGGCCTTGCAATATAATTAGAATAATTACAATGTCCAGATTTATATATCTGAATCTTTTTATTTTTTTCTGTGCATCGCTTAAGCTGTATTAATATGAAATTATATATACTAACACGGCTACCCAACAATTCGTGTGAATTTTTAATTTTATATAACAAACTTCTTGATTGACACAGTTGACATGACTAACCAACTATATTAACCATACCATTGAGCACCTTTCGGTCATGTAAAGTTGTAATAATTTGCCCAACATGTATATTGGATTCAAAAATTAGAGTGAGGGAGGATGAGGACAAAAAGGAGAATTTTCAATCACTTTTTTCTCGATTTAGCTTACATGATGCAATGATTATCTATACATAGAACATGCAATAATGCGTTTTAGAACCTAATTTTAATTGAATACACTTTGCCACTTGTCTCGGTGGCTCCACAAAATCTCTTGAATAGATATCCTAACAACTTGACTATGGTCAAAATTCAAGATTCTAACAATATAAAATAAAATTTTAGAGAGGAGATCAGTTTATTTTGACAATTTTAACAATGAACCTCTAAATAAATAGAAAAAAAATTTATAGATGTGTTCTTCTACCTATGAATTGAGGGTCATTCAATTGCATTATCGTTTGATAATCCATCAAATACCGTTAAATTGGAATTATTGCAAATTGAATATAAATTTGATGGTCTTTTATGGACTATCAAACGATAATGAAATTTGAATGACTCTCAATTAATAGGTAGAATAACACATCTGTAATTTATTTTTTTAAGATTTTTTATATTTATTTAGAGATCCATTGTCAAGTTTGTCAAAATAAACCGATTGCCTCTCAAAATTTTATTAGTACCATCTCAATTTTTTGGTTAGGAATAATGTTCCAATTGTTATAAAATAAAGATAGAAGACAAAAGTTGTGAGAGGCTAAAATCTTATTTCTATATTATCTCATCTAAAGATTTTTTTATATCCATCAACAACATACAAGCCTCTATTTATAGGCTAGAGAAACATCATGTAATAAAAGAGAAAATTAATACAAAATTAAATCTAGAGTTAAGGAGAAGGTGAAGAGAATGAAAAACTTCTATTATTATGAGAGGAGGTGGAGGAATGAGAGAAGGTGGAGGAGGTGAAACATCTATCATTAATATTATAACACTCCCCCTTAGATGTTTCGCCTTATATTATACACTATTAATATTGTACTACCTGGACAAATATTAAATTTTGGTACTCCAGGACCAACTTGATTTAACCGATACTTCGGATCGCTTATGTTGCCTCATTAAAAACCTTACTAAGAAAACCCAATGGGACAAAACTTAGTGAAGGGAAAAGAGTGCAACGTGTATAATACTCCCCTCATTTTAACGTACATCTTTTAAGTGACGAATGCCAATTTTATGTGAAAATTTGCTCAAAATATTTCTTGGCAATGATTTTGTGAATAAGTCCGCCAAATTATCGCTTGATCTCGATTTGACAAATATTTATCAAACCATTCTTCCGTAAGTCATGTGTTGAGAAGAACTTCTACGAGATGTGTTTGGTTCTCATTACCTTTGATATATCCTTCTTTGATTTGAGCAATGCATGCGATTATCTTCGTATATCACCGTCGGTTTTCTCTCGATCGTCTCGAGACCACATTCCTCTTGGATGTGTTAGATCATGGATCTTAACCATACACATTCCCATCCAAAGATCATAAAGAGCAATTAATTCAAAGATGATTTGATGATGTTCTTGTCAATGTTTGCTTTGTCGATCGTCATGAAATTGCAAAGGTCGCCATATGTAAACACATATCCGGATTGTGACCGAGCTTTATGCGGATCTCGATAAATATCCCGCATCCGCATATCCAACTAGTTTGGACTTTGTATTTTTTCGATAAAATAGTCTCATATCACGCGTCCCACAAAGGTAACGTAATACATGTTTGATTCCGTTCCAATGTCTGCGTGTTGGATCGAAACTATATCTCGCTAATACATTTACGTAAAAAGTAATATCGTCTCGTATTATTAGCAAGATACATCAAAGCCCCAATTGCACTTAAGTATGGTACTTCGTGACCAAGAGCTTTTTCATTATTTTCTGGGACCGATAAGGATCTTTTTTCATATCAAGTGATCGGACAACCATCGGTGTACTTAGAGGATGAGCTTTGTCCATATTAAAACGTTTCAACATCTTCTCGGATGTAGTTTGATTGATGGACAAATATACCATTATGCAAATGCTCGATCCAGTAGGCCGAGGCACAACTTTGTTACACCAAGATCTTTCATTTCAAATTCATTCTTTAATAATTTTGCAGCCTTTTCGATCTCTTCAGAGACCCAATGATATTCAGTCATCAACATATACTTTAATAATTATAAAACTCGAGATTGATCGCTTAATAAAAACACATGGACTAATTATATTAGATTTATATCCTTCTTTTATGAGATATTCACCGAGTCGATTATACCACATTCGACCCGATTGTTTTAGTCCATACAATGATCGTTTTATCTTTATAGAATACATTTCTCGAGATTTTGATTTAAATGCTTCGCATTTTTAATCCTTCAGAACTTTCATATAGATATCATTATCGAGTGATCCATACAAATAGGCTATGACAACATCCATGAGACGCATTTGAAGGTTCTCGGATTGTGAGACCGATTAAAAATCAAAGAGTTATTGCATCCACTACAGGTGTGAATACGTTTCTTCATAATCAACTCCCGGTATTTGTGTAAAACCTCGTGTCACCAAATTTTGCTTTATATCTCACAATCTCATTTCTTTTTATTGCAAAAACCCACTTGTAACCTACAGGGTTAACATTTTTAGGGGTTATAATTATAGATCCAAAAACATTTCGCTTTTCAAGCGAATCTAATTCAAATTTCGTGGCATCTTTCCATTTTGGCCAATCATTTTTGTGCATACACTCTTCCTGAGTTTTTGGCACATAATCTTTCTCATTTATCACTTCAATTGCTATAGCATATGCAAAAATTTCATCAACACGTGTTTCATTTCGGTTCCCATATTATACCATTCTCGTACATAATTTATTGAGATCTCATAATCATTCTAAGTGCCCGAGTTTCTTCCGGAACTTTATCAACGACCTCTTCTCGGGGTTCTACTTTCAATCTCTTCCGGGATTTTACCGACAATCTCTTCTCGGGATTTTATCGGAACTTTTCTGGCGGAGTTACACCAACCGCATTATTCTCGCTTCTTTCATTTTTCGTGGATTTTTGTCTTTGGAACCGATTGGTCTTCCACGTTTTATTTGTATAGTAACCTCTACTGGGGTTATTTCAATTCGAGTGTGCATTTAAAGTCGGTATATGTGATTTAGTCACTCTTTTTGTATTTGTAAATGCATCTCGTAACTTATTTGCTATTCTTTGCAAATGTATAATATTTTGAACTTCCAGCTCACATTGACCACTCCGGGATCAAGATAAGATATTGATGATGCATTACAAGTTACTTGTTTTTCCAAATTTTCTTTTTCTCCCCTAAGATTGGGAATATTGTCTCATCAAATTGACAATCAAAAAACGAGCCGTAAAAACATCTCCAAGCTTAATGGTTCTAAATATTTAATAATTGATGGAGAGTGAAAACCAATATAAATTCCTAATCTTCTTTGTGGTCCCATTTTTGTGCGTTGTGGAGGAGAAATTAGAACATACACAAGACAACCAAAAATTTTAAGATGGGACAAGTTTGGTTCTCTTTCGAGACCAATTGTAATGGAGAAAATTTATGAGATGCGCTTGGTCTTAATCTAATAAGTGCAAAGCAAAGATATAATATTTCTTGTAGCTAATAGGCAAACATGTGACCATCGAGTTGATGCATCAATTAAAACCATAAAATATCTAAATGGTCCACATGGAGGAGAAATAGGCCCACAAATATCTCCTTGAATTCTCTCTAAAAATAAAGGAGATTTAATTTTATTTTTAAATGACCTAATTATCAATTTTCCAAGAGAGCATGCTGCACATGATAAATCTTTTGATAATAGGATCTTCAGGTCCTTTAGAGGATGCCTATTTGCACTTTCAATTATTCTCCTCATCATAATGTTACCTGGATGACCTAACCTGTCATGCCACAGAGTAAACATTTTTGTGTCATGCAACTTCGGTTACATCGACCATATTTGATTCTATTGAACTTATGTTCATACAATATAGTCCAGATGATAAAGCTTTCATCTTTTCCAATATGATATTCCGACCATATTTAATCGTTGTAATTTGAAGATATTCAATGTTATTTTCAAATCATGGTTTCGATATGATAACCATTACACCGAATATCTTTAAAACTTAGTAAATTTCTTCGGATTTACTAAAGTATAATGCGTCATTTATAATTAATTTTGTTCCTTTTGATAACAAAATACAAGCTCTTCCGAGCCTTCAATTAAGTTACTAATACCGTAAATTGTATTAACATGTGTCTCTACAGAGACAATTGAGAAAAATATTTTTTGCTTTTTAATATTGTGTTTGTTGTTTCACTGTCTACTAGACATTCATCTCTAATACTTGTCATTGCTCTGCTGGAGCCTTCAATCATATTCTTTTTCCTTTGAACAAAAAAAATATACAAGATCAAATTTAAAGAAACTAATTGTATTCATGAGAAACATAAACTTACAACATAAAACTGAACTAAAATAAACCAAGATGTTTAATTCTTTTTCTTTTCATATCTCCCCACATTGTTGTCATTTTATTTGAAATTATGACCTTCACGTCGCCAAACATTATTGCGACCATGTCCACGACCTCTTCTGGGGCCGCGACCACGTACTCGACCACGATTTCCTTTAAATGATGTTGCATTCGCTTCAAGGAATGATGTCGCATTTGCTTCAGAAATGGACTAGAGCAAGTGGGCCGTGATTGATGATTTTTCATGAGAACCTCATTATTTTGTTCCGCAACAAAAAGACATGATATCAATTCTCGAATATTTTTTAAAAACACGCTCCCGATATTGTCACGCAGAGCAAATTCGAAGCATGAAATATGAAAAATATTTTTTTCTAACATGTCTTCGTCGGTAATTTTTTCTCCGCATAATTTTAACTCGTGTTATGCGAATCATTGCGGAATTATATTCACCCACGATTTAAAATCTTGCAACCTTAAATGAATCCATTCATAACGAGCTTTTGGGAGGAGCACTTGTTTTTGATGGTCATATCTTTCTTTTAAATTTTTCCATAATTCTAACGGATCTTTCACCGTTAAATATTCAGCTTTTTAAATCCTCATGGAGATGATGACGGAGGAATATCATTGCTTTGGCTTTCTCCCCGGGGAGGCCTTATTTTCATCTTTTATTGTATCTCCAAGATTATTTGCGGTAAGATGAATCTCAAAGATCGAGAGTCCATGGGAGATAGTTCTTGCCCGATATATCAAGGGCAACGAATTCAAGTTTATTAAGATTTACCATAAAGAAAAATAAAAGTACTACTAATATTAATAAATTTAATCGAACATCCATTTATGAAAATTACTAAAGAAAAAGAATATTAATAACTTCAGTCATTAAGAGAAAAGATTAGAGACATTATATTTATTTGTTTATTTATCTAATTTGATAACTTCTGGTTATCATTTTAGTTGAATAAAATAATAACTTCTGGTTATTAAGTATATCGATAACTTCGGGTTATCAATTGTAACTCATTTTGATAAAACTTTTAATTATCAAATATAATGACTTCTGGCCATTAAAAATATCAATAACTTCTGGTTATTTAATAAATAAAAAAAATATTTCTGGTATATACTTATTTTATCATTCTCTTCGGGAATGAAAATATTAGTCTCATCCAATATAAGAACAATTTCTGGTATTTACTTATTTTATCATTCTCTTCGGGAATGAAAATATTAGTCTCATCCAATATAAGAATAATTTCATAAAGAAAATAAATATTATAATTAATGGTAAAATGATAAAATATAATATAAAGTGTACCTCTTTTTAGAGACAATCTTACGATAATCTGTTTATGTCGATCTCGTGCTTCTACTATAAAACAAACTTCCGTCACAACTCGATTAGAGCGAAGTCGTGCTGATAACGTGTTATAAAATAAAGATAGAAGACAAAAGTTGTGAGAGGCTAAAATCTTATTTCTATATTATCTCATCTAAAGATTTTTTTATATCCATCAACAACATACAAGCCTCTATTTATAGGCTAGAGAAACATCATGTAATAAAAGAGAAAATTAATACAAAATTAAATCTAGAGTTAAGGAGAAGGTGAAGAGAATGAAAAACTTCTATTATTATGAGAGGAGGTGGAGGAATGAGAGAAGGTGGAGGAGGTGAAACATCTATCATTAATATTATAACACCAATAATTATTTTCCAACTCTTTCTTTAAACAATGTGACGGTGACCACCCCTGCATCAAAATTCTCGTTCACCCACTGCTTCTAAGGGGGCGCGTTAATGTAGCCAGTAACGTAGTTAGTAACATGGTGCCACCAATTAATGTCTCAGACTGAATTAACTCTAGACAATAAAAAAGGAAATAATCTCAACGGTTACTTGAATTAGTACGGAAGTTATATCTTAATTAATGAAACATTTGGCAGGTTCTCCTACTTTTCTTAGATTAGGTGTTGCATTTAATTCTCGTAAATATTTTTTTTCCTCTTTATTTATTTTTCTAAGAGATCTGTCCGTTATAATTTTTAGGTTGTGATCCTCGGCTATTAATATTTTATAGAGAAAATTAATTAATTCCAAGATTCTATCTTCAAATTTGTCCTTCTAACTATTTACTCTTTTAACTTTTCAATTTATGTGATATTTTTATTTTTAATATATTTTTTGTATTTCACGATTAGATAAAAACACCTTGATAAGTGAATATGAATACTCACATATATAAGTATGAACAACATGAATGCTTCAATTTTTATTTTGGTTTGTGTTTTATCTCCTAATAATTTTCTCTTATATTTTTTTAGTTTCAGTAATATTTTTAATTTGAAAAGTTTTTATATTCCATAATCAGATATGAATGTCTCGTTAACTAGATATAAGCGCCTCTATAAGTGTATTTAAATACTTATATGTATAAATATGAACGACATGAATGATTCGGCTTATATTGCGGTATATGCTCTATACCCTAAATTATTCCCCAACTATTTTCTCTTTGAACTTTTATATTTAGAAATATTTATATTTCTTATATTTTTATATTCCACGATTAGATATGAACATCCCAATTTATTTAGAATTAATGGCTTTGTTGTTATTGTTTTGTACTTCACGATCAGATGCGAACATTCTCAATAACTAGGCATTCATAAGTGAATATAAATTCTCATATGTACAAGTATGAACAACATGCTTTGACTTATGCTTTGATTTGTGCACTATCCTTAAATTTGTCCTCCAGTTGTTTTATCTTCAACTTTTCATTTTTGACAAATTTTTATCCGTCATAGAATGTAGATGCATATGATGCATGTATAATGTTTATAATTATTAAGAATAAATTTTAGTTCAAAATATCTGTATCTATTATCATGGATGCTCATATTAAGAATGAAACATGTTTATATTTACTGCATGCGTATTAAAAAAAATGAAAGGATTTTTACAGGGGAAATTAGCACGGCCCTATTTTATAATAGAGATAATATCTTATTAGAGCGTGGCTATTATACCGTGCAAAGTATGGATTGACTCATACTACGGATTCATATCTCTATTTTCTTAAATTTAATAGTCAATACAAACAAATCAACATGATCTTCATGTGAAAATTTACATGCAGACCAAATTTATATGTTTTAAATTTTTTTAATAATTATTTACAAAAATAAAAAATAATACTTTTTTGGATGATTCATAATATTTAAATTAGATGAATTTTTAGTTATCTTAAAAAAATAAAAATATATACATTTTGGTCCAATATATTTGCGTATGAAAATCATGTTGGTTTTAGTTGACTATTAATATTTTAAAAATGGAAATATAAATACATAGTACGGATCAATTTGTCTGTATATAATATGATAGCGTCACTCATGTCATTAAATTAACATCAAGTTTTATCATTTTTTTTATGTGTGTCACATTTAAAATTTCAGATTATTCTTTACTATTGTCAACATTATCAAGTTAAAGTGTTATCAATGGGTTCAAAACCGAATGTCGGAACTTCAAACTGAGAGCAGATAATACTCATATATATTGGGAAGCCTGTATATATACAAATATATTTGTTAATTGTAAATAATTCACTAGCTCTAATGTAGCTAACTAGAATTTTGTTAAAGATGTCATGGGTAGAGACCCTAGAGACATAAAAAAAATGAGGGCATAAGCTCCGTATTTACACAAAAAATATATATATATCCATCAAGTGTTTTGTATTATCATTATTGTTATAACCTTTAATTTACTTTAGAGATAATATTTCAAGAGCCCCGAATTTTTGGGTTTGTGATAAATTGGCCCCCAAACTTTTAGTTTTGACAAACAACTATGAACTATCCATTTTGTGACAAATAATCTCAAACTCTCTAATGCTTCATTTTAAATTATAAATGGCTAAATTACACTTATATGTATATGCATGATATTTAAATTAATTATATTTTAATTTACATAAAGTTAGCAACTACTTCAAAAAATATACGCACTCATTATATATTCAGAATACATAAAAATATTTTTATTTTAAAAAAGATCAAAATAATGCATAAAAAATGAAATCCAAAAATAAAATATTATGTATTGTGAATATTAAAAAATCATTTCAATTTTAATTATTAATGTAATAATATTTTTCTTACAAACATAAATAAAGCATATGTACATGTATTCTTATTTCAGAAAAATATCACACTAGATTAAAAATTATTTTATATTAATGTAATAATTATCTATAAATATAAATAAAATAAAATTATATTATATTTCTAAATATTTAAACGAACATGTATATTTTATTTAAAATAGTTTCTAATCTTATATAAATTAAAAATCAATAAAGCATAACTATTGTAAATATCATGCACATACATACAAGACCATTTGATCATTTCATAATTCTAAATGTATCATTAGAATGTAATTTTATGTTGTGGTCATTTGTCATGAAAAAGATAGTTCAAGGAGTATTTGTCAAAATTAAAATTTTAAGAGCCAACTTGTCTCAAGCTAAAAGTTTGGGGAACTCGAGACATTCTCTCTTCATTTTAATAACACAAGCACTCACTGTGGAGTAAATCTAGTCAGAGCAGAGGCAACCTCCAATATAAGGGGTAAAAAAATGCATAGGTATAATATTATAATTATTTTAAAATTAAGTATATAATTATAATTTTTTTCATAATGGAAGCATAATTTTAGATGTATATTTTTGATAATATTTTTCATGGTAGGCATATTTTCATATTTTTTTAAAAAAAATTAAGCATTTTTTTAAAAATAATATTTTAAATCACAAGCTTATTTTAAAAAATTCAGGGGGTCAATGCCCTCCCCTTGCCATAATGTGAATCTATCACTGACATCCGACGTTTCTAATATATTTGGTTTAATAAATATTACTTAAATGAAAAATTCAAAAATCATAAATTATAAAAAAAATATTGTCTCTCATCATATCAGGGGCGTAGCTTAGTGAGGATTAGGGTGCCCTCCACCCCCCCTCCCCCCCTCCCTTCTTAATTTTTTAAAAATTAGTGTACATGTTAAAGATTTATGGTGTAATTATAATATTTTTTATTTCAACTAGGGATATAAACAGATAAGATACAGATGGATTAATGGTCTTACCATATCTGCATTCATTATAATTTTTTGGATAAAAATTTGAATAGGGATAGACCGAATACAGACCCGGATTGAGTATTTGACTGATATTCGAGATATGAATCGGATATCGAGATGAATATGGATATATATATATATATATATATATATATATATATATATTGAATATTAAATAAAAATATTATATATATTATTAAAAAATAATTATATACTATTTTTTGATAGAATCATGAATTATAAAAATTAAATACTAATCATCATTATATCAGTAGTTCAAATATATCAACAAATTATAAAAATGTGATACTTTGACACAAATTTGATATAAAATTAATTACATTTATAATATAAGCTAAAATTTGATAAAAATATATATAATGTGAATTTTTCAAATATATATTCGGATAAAATTAGATAATATCGAATCGGATACCTTCGAATAATGTACGATATTGATGGATAATAACTAAATAATCAAATATGGATAGATGATAGTCAAATTATATCCTTATCCGTTAAATTTTTTCTGATATGGATATGGATATAAATATATAAATTAAATAATTTTTATTATTTTTTGGATCAAATCGTAAATAAAATTGGATAATTTACTATCCATTTATGCCCCTAAATTTAGTCCTCCCAATTTAAGTCATAGTGTCTAATGTATATATAAAAAGCTTTTAACCCTCCCAATTTAGAGCTTTTTATAGCATGTATTTTAATTTTTTAAATCACGATTCTAGTGAATTTAATATTTCTATAAAATCAATTAGACATGAGAATATTTTGTAATTTGAGTACAAATTTTTTTTAAAAAAAATTGAGAATTAATTTTGTGTCTTTTAATCTATTTCGTAAACTTAATAAGTATAGAAATTTTAAATTTAATTTCTAAATTATTTTTGTAAATTTGAATATGAATTCATTTATTTTACAAGATTTTTTAATTATATTTACTATTTTGGAGATTTTATAAGTGCATTTTTTGGAGATGTATTGTAAAATACTGAAAAATAATTATGAAACTTTGTATTTTGGATCTTGTACAACTGAGTTGGATAATTTTCTGATCCAAATGAATCACAATCATTGAACAAACTATATTTTGGTCCAAATTTTGGGACTCCACCCTTTTGCGTTTGTTCAATTTATTTCTCTAAATGAATTTGGTCCATCACAATCCTGTGAATCACCCAAAAAGAAGGAAAAAAGGCTCTACTGGGCTTGAACATGAATTCTTAGGAAGAGTATCAAGTATCTTACCACTAGATTACTCGTAAATTTGTGTTAAAGCATTGATTTTTTTATGTTATATCTACTATTCTATCTGAAAATTTCTATATAATTTTTTTTTCAATCAGAAAATTTGTTAAGTTCAAAACATATCAAAAAAAAATTTGTTAATTTTTTTTTAAGAATTATATATTAGTTGTATATTTGTTGTTTGTATAATTTTTATGGGAGTTTTGTACAAACTAATAGTAATAAAATTTATAGAATTAAAAGATAATTGTGAAACTGAGTGATTTTTTTATTTTAATCTATAAATATTATTATTATTATTATTATTAATGTATTCTCGAATCTATTGCAAAACTGAACGTGTTATGCTAGGTATTAAATAATTTCATATTAAGCCATCAGAATAATATTATGTCCTAACTTAATTAATTTTATATTTCTTAGAAAAATAGCATATGCATCTAGAAATATTGTAACTAAACATAATAAGGATAAAAAAATGAATGGTGAAAATTATAAAATTTGGGCCATAAATAATCAATGTTCTGAAAAAACAAGAGGTTCTTACAATCATGCATCATATTCTAATCGAACCAGAGAAAAATCCAACTCCTAAGCATATTAGTGACAATGTTGCATTTAAATCATGAAAAAAAGAACAACTTCATTGCTCACATTACATTGCTGAGTAGTTTGAAAAATGATGTGATGCGTGAGTTTAGATAATATGAGATTGTCAAAGATATATGCCTTGCTTTGAAGCAAAAATTCGATCGAACTTCTATTACCAAACCGAGTCAACTCATCATTAAGTTTGTCACTTACAAGAAACATCCTAACCCCTTCATGCATCAACATCTCAGAGGATGTCAATATGATTAGTGAGTTGAAGGATGTTAGTCATATTTTGACTGATGAATAATAGATTCAAGTAGTGATTTGTTCACTTTCTCATACATGAGAACACATGAAAGTCAATTTGACCCATAACAAGAGTATAATGATGCAACCAGACATCTAGAACTTGAGAAAGATCGTATTAAGACGTCAAAACCTCATGAACTTGAAACTATTGTGTATTTGGTTGGTACAAGCTTCATGGAGGGCAAGGTCAAAAACATAAGTCAAATGATGGTAAAAAAAGGCAAGCAAGATAAAAGATATAAGGGGCAGTATCGTGGCAAAGGCGAGGCTTCTCATAACGGTTCTAAGAAGCATCACAAGGGCAAGATCAAATATTTCAATTGTGACAAGAATGATCACTATACTCGTGAATGCCAAGAGCCCTGTAAGGTACAAATTATAGAAAACTTTCATATTTTTCATATATTTTTAGTTTTATTTTTATGATTGATTCTTATCCTTTGTGTATTGTAGGCTCAAAGACAACAGACCATGTGGCCAAAGATCGTAACTTATTTATGTATTTTCGTCAAATTTCATAAGGTTCAAAATGACTTTATGTAAGAAACAACTCTCATGTACCAATTAAGAGTATGGGCACATGTAAGTTGGATATGCATAATGGTCCTACCCTCATCTTACATAATGTTTTCTTTGCATCTGATATTCGCCGAAATCTTATATTTATTGTTGTTCTTCTTAGATTTGAATTTACTTTGAACATATATAGTACGAGTATTACGTTGTATCTGAATGATGTATATTATGGTTATGGATATATATCGAATTGTTTTATTATTCTTAATGTTATTTATATCATGACTTTTTATAATACTCATTTTTCTGTAATTACATCAGCCGTTGATGAAAATATTAATGTGAATGTATTATATATGAGATTATGTCATATTGGACAATAAATAATAGATAGATTAGCCAAGAAGACTTGTTAAGTCATCTTGAACAAGTTAGTCTACCAACATATGAAAATATTTAAAAAAAATGATAAGAAAATCATTTTGAACAGGAACCAAATCTAATTTATCAGTGTAATTAATTCACTCAGACATTTATGGACCAATGAATGTGAAGGCATGACCCGGAGATAGATATTTTATCATATTTATTGATTATTATATGTGATACAGTCATGTCTATTTGATCTCTCATAAATCTAAAGCTCTTGTGTGCTTAAATTAATACTTTGGTAATTAACTATACCATATACTTCACGGCAAAATAGAGTACCTGAAAGAAATCAAACTCTATTGGAAAATAGTTAGGTCAATGATTGTATTCATTATTGACTGCGGTTTATATTCTAAATCATGTAGCATCTAAATCTATTTTTTTTACTCCTTATGAACTTTAAAATTATAAAAAATTAAATCTCAGTAATCTAAATATATTAGTATGATTGTATTAATATATAAAAGAGATCATGTAATACTTAAAATGTGACTTGATGATCTGAGGTGCTGCATATTTATTCTATTTTATATGTTGTTATACATACGTAATATTTGAATAACTACATATGCTCTCAAATTAAAATGTACCGGTCGCGATCTATTTGTATGAACTTTAAATAGAAATAAAATATTATCTTCTCTTAGTTAGTTTATGACGGGTATCCTATTTTGTGCGAGTGAGAGATGTCGAATTTAATATATGATACGCCCAATATGGGAGACCTGAATCCAAACCCGACCCATTTTAAAAGGTTGTGTTAATGAAGAGGTGCATTGAGCAAGTACATTTGGTTATAAATAGACACCCTTGTTCTCTTTCTCACCTATTAGATCAGAAAAGAATTTGTCACTATTATGAAAGAGAGAAAATAAGGAAGAAAGAATATTCTGTTAAGACTTAGAATAGATCTTGAAAAGCGTAAGGTTTTTTATTCCGGCTCGTGATTTTTTATATATCAATAATACTACTATACTTGTCAGATCTGCTTCCATTCAAAAGTTAACAGAATAATTTATAAGTTCTATAGGTTAATTAACAGTACCGTATGCATCATGATGTGCATGCATAAATATTGAATAAGCTTGCAAGGGCGGGCACAAAATGATCGAAAGCAAAGAGAAAATTGCATCTAGATGGAAAGAAACTGCCCGCAAGAGAACTAAATCACCTGATGGGGTGGAAACTTTAAGTAGCTAAAGCTCGATTGCTTAGAGAGAAATTCATTCCAAAATGTCCGGTCCTTTCTCTCTCTTCGAAGTTTCTTATTATATATACTGTAAGATATGTCATTATGACAGGTACTTTGTATAAGAAGCTCTATTCTTTATTAAGTACGTAAGTATTCTAATTCTGCAATGATTCATATTTTTTATTGAAGTTTTAGAACTAATATCAGTCATTGATTGAGTTATTCGTACAATAATATTACTATCTCTATAATATTTTGTGTTGAAGTTATAGTTCTCTCAATTTTCATTGTTATACGAAATACTAAATAATTTAGGAGTATAATTGTTCTACTTTATTTTTTCTTAGATTGTCATCAATTATGAATTTTAACTTTTATTGAATTCTGAATGTTAACTTTCTTCTCAATTCTACATTTATTTTATATTAAATATGTATTCTTAATTAAAATTTACATTAATTATTAAATTATTTTTATTTTTACTTTTTTATTTTCACATGTAGATGTAAATTTTTATATTTTTAAAAGACATCATTATAACAATATACGGATAAAATATTAATATTTAAATTATTATTTAATGAATTCAGGGAAGCATGTGTAAGATGGGGTCAAATTTGTTTGGGCCTTGAAGCATGTGAAGGCAATCCGATGAGTTAGGCAAGAAAAAGATAAGAGCCGAGGGGACGATATGGTACTTGTCGGATCCATCATGTGCACCCGTGGGCTCACATTTCCAACTAATCTGCTTGAGAACTTGTCCTTATAGGCGCTATCGGGTCGGATCAAGATAAGGCATCTGGCAAGAGTTTTGTTATGTTATTAATTATAAGTTATGAACTTAACTATGCATGATTCAAAGGCCTGCTTGCTTGTACTACTACATAGTAATCGCTATGGTAGCACATCAATAGCAATCAAATGAAAATTCCATGGAATGTTTTGAATTTCAAGATATTTTAATCATATCTCCTCACACTTAATATTGAACGTTTAATATGTTTCTATTTTAATTTCTTAATTAAAAAGTTTGTATGTTGTTCATTTTATCTAAAAGTATATTCATTTTGACTAAAATTGTATATAACTTTTTTTTTTAAATGACACGGCTCTTTTTTGTTTTCCTGCGTAGAATTTTATGCCACTACAATATTGTTTTAATTATACATAGTATTATTATTTTGAGAAAAATAAAATTTTATTTTTATATTTGTCTACTTTAGATTTGTAATTTGTAATTTTTATTTACATCTGTTTCTTCAGCCAAAAAAATGGACGGTGTCTATAAAATAGTGTTTAGTTGAAGTAATTACGCTTTAACAAAATGTTGTCAATATTGGTCTTGTAACAATTCTTTTTATTGACGCTTATATATTTTAAAATAAACGTTTGTTATCGTCATGTAACAAGAGTATTACCTAAAATGATAAAATTGGAAAATAAGAAGCTAAACAAAGTGAAATTATCCCCCCCCCCCCCCAATGTAAGAATGTTGACAAAGATTATTATTATCTTAGTCCTCCATTTTATTTTCTAATTTCTACTTAGGATATGCAACGGAAGTCGAAATTATCCCCTTATCCACTTTTTTATCCACCGACCAAATTTTCAATCAAAAAAAAAAACACCAACCGAATATAAACTTAAAAAATATGTTTTAATTCTTATGTTAAAAATCTAGAAATATTTTATTAAAAGGCTGGAATTATTTTGTAAAGATGTCGATGCAAATGAACATCCAAAAGTGATTCATCATTGATAATTTTGATTAATACAAATAAAATTGTCGCTCATAGATAAGATAATGCGCAAGGAATTGTCACTTACACATAAGACCCGCACTGATTGGTTTATTATTTCTTTTTGCCTGTTTAAAGAGACGAGTTCATAAAAATATATACGTGCTTCAATTTAGAGAGGAAAAATATATACACTAGTAACACTACCATCAATCTGCTATCATCGATCTCTTTTTTTTCTCGGTAACTCTGCCGTCATCAATCTTGATATCGATAAATCCAGGTACAATCACCGCATTAAATCGAGAATAAATGTGTTAAGTAGAGGTCCTGATCTAGTGATCTCCTCGTTTGGTTCAATGCCTTTTGAACTTTTTGTGGAATATTTTCTCTGTTTAATTCTGTAAAAAATAAGTATTACACGTATATTTCTGATTTCAAATTTTTGACATGAATATATCTATTTTTAAATATCGGCTTTTACAACTCAATCTAAATATTATCGTTTAGAAAAATAGAGATTTGTACTTTACAGAAAAATTAGATAATTTTTTAAACATTATTGAACATCTAAGTTTAAACTCCAGAGTTCAAACTCCGGATTTCAGGCAGAATAGATGAATGTCGAAGTGTAGACTCGAAAATCTAGAATTAGACGTCCAACGGCGCTTTAAAAACTTGTCCAATTTTCTTCTTTGACATAAGCTTCGTCTTCAAACTTTGAACGATGGTGTTTTAATTGAGTAGTGAATGCCAACTTTTAGAAAATGAATATATTAATGTTAAAATTTTTAAATCAGAAATATATGTATATTATTTATTTTTTAGAAATCTTTTCATTCCAATAAAATTCCTCAAATTTGTCCCCAACCATTTTCTCTTCCAACTTTTTATTTTTAATGATATTTCTATTTTTAAGTATATCCTCAACGGATTTATCTTCCAACTTTTCATTTTTATAATATTTCTATTTTGACAAGTTTTTGTATTTCACAATTTGATATGAACATCACGGTAACTAAGTATGAATATCTCATTGATTAGATATGAACACTGTAATTTCAAGTGTGAACATTCATACCGGTATTTCATGATTTTCAAATGAGGGGTTGGACGCATAGGACACTCATCATTATTAATAATGAATTTTAGTCTATTCGAGATGTTCATATCTATTATCATGGATATTCA
This sequence comes from Schoenoplectus tabernaemontani, assembly GCA_037127355.1. NCBI lineage: Eukaryota > Viridiplantae > Streptophyta > Magnoliopsida > Poales > Cyperaceae > Schoenoplectus > Schoenoplectus tabernaemontani. Next base: position 11,104,683 of record CM073747.1, read on the forward strand.
TACTGAAAATGAATCATGTTTCATACTGAAAATGAATCATGTTTATAATTAACGTGTGTTAAAAAACTGAGGAATTTTAATACGTGCTTAATTTCAAAATATCGTTGGATTAATTTGCACGTATTTAATTAATAATTAGGACGATCACTGAAAAGATAATGTTTGTAAATAATTTTTCGTCTGTGCGGTAATGTTCATATCTATTATAAAGAGATATTTATATTAAAACTTAAAAGTACCCATATTTACTATAACTATGTTAAAATGTCAGAGGATTTTTACAAAGATTTTTTTGTAAAGGGACAGCATGCCCCTTATTTTTTTATAGAATTGGAGAGGAAAAATCATTTTTTAGCATATCCACCATCCATAATGGAGCAGTTGTTACACTTGCTAATTAAGTATTAGTATTACACCGAGAAGTATCAGATTTTTTTACGTCTCAACCCATACAGTCCCTCGTGTTGCTTGAATTTTAAGTGATCGGTTACAACTTGCAAATATTTAGAGGCACCTATCATAATTGTGTTGCATACTGTCCTTGCGCCTCTTAAAAATTATTTTCATAGTTCAGGTGATCAAAACACTTAAATTTTTGAGTATATATAATATATAGAGAGAGAAATTATTTTTTTGAGATTTTAAAATATAGTTTTTGCATTTGTATATCAACCGATATGCAAACGGATAAAAATATATATTTATAAATTCTCAAAATTTATATAGAGAGAGACTATTGATTTGTAATTTTTTTTATTAAATTCTTCATATTCAAATGAAAACCTTATGGGATGCAAAATATTTAAAGTGTTTTATTTTTTAAATCACTTTTTGAATTTTTGAAAAATAACACAAACATTGAATATTTATTATTATTTTTAGAGCTATTTTTTCAAAAAATAGTTCAAAAAAAGTGGCTTAAAAAACTCAAAACACTATAAATTTTTATATCCCACAATAGTGTTCAAATGAAAAATTTAATGAAAATTATAAATTTATAATTTTTCAATTTTAAAATATAGTTTTTTTTATCAAATATTCTACCTATATACATAGGAGTATATAGGACATGCAATTCGTTTCATAATTGGCTGCGTCTGCATGACTGCATACAATTAGTTGTTTCCCAATAATAAATCTCTTCAGTTCCCTTTTATAAGTTGTAATTACAAATGACGCGGCGAATACCCCAAGAACGTCCCCAGTGATTTGTTATTAGAAGTGGCAATTGGACGGGTCGGATTAGGTTGAGTTCGGGTTCAGATCGAGTTAGTTTGACTTTCTGAAAGAAATTGGATCGGATCGGATCGGGTCGGATCAAGGTCGGTTGGGTCAATTTATATGTTGTGTTTTTCAGATCTTTGATAGATTTTGATTGGATTGAATATCATTTGATTTCGGATTGGGTCGGATCAAGTCGGGACAGGTTAGGTTCGGATCGGATCGGATCAGTTTGATTTTTTTAAAAATCGATTAGGTTAGATTTGAATCCTGACGAAAGTCAAACTGATTTCTCAGATCGGATCGAGTTCTACCATCTCTATTTGTTATGAAAGATGTATCCATAGTAGCTGAACAAACCAAAATCTTATGTTTGCTCTTGCTTTTCTCTTTCTTTAATTTGGCAAACCAAATCCGGATCATATATGCTCAACAACCCAATAATCGAATAAAATGATTGATTAACCTCTCTAGAAAGGACGACGAGTTAGAAGAAATTGATATCTTTCTAGGTTGCTTGTCATTTTCGTTGACAAATTAAAACCTAATTGGTCTTTTAATAGCATTTCAATTTCAAAATGCCAACTGCAGAACGAGAAAAAACATTGTAGCAATAAACATGTTATTATAATTTTCTAACCATAATATGACAGAAGAATAGGCCAAATTTATATTGAATCATTTCTAAACATTGAGAATATATTACTGAAATTCTTGAGATTAGGATTTTACTTTTCCGGAGTTTTGCTTAATAACAATGACTTCTTTTTTCTTTTTTTCTTTTTCTTTTTTTTGCAGAGTGATATGTGCTAGAAGCCAATCATGATAATTTCTGATAAGAAATTTTGAGCAGAAATAAATTCTTATTTTTTTAAAAATGCAAAAAAAAAATCGTACAATAAAAATTATACAATAAGTCAACACGAATTTTGCTGTCATAGTTAAGTAGAATGAGTGTTCATTTCAGGCCGAAGTATACAATAGTTGAAACCAAAAGAAAAAAAATTTCCTGCTTCGTGATTTTATTTAAATTATATATTTAGTGTTGAAACCTTTCTAGTCTCAACATGAGTGTTGTAATCCTTCGATCAGATGAAAAGTATTTACCAACTCTTACTAAAAATACTCAACGCCAATATCTAAGTTCCAACAAATAATTACCTTTTTGTTTGGACGCTGTGACGTCTTTGAATTCTATTAATAGTTTAATTTTTGATTGGAACTGCGTGCATTTGCCACTTTAACATAGAGTTCCTGAGATCGCTATACTTTGCGTATACAATGCAAGACACCCCTTCAAAAGAAAAATGCAATGCAAGACACTATTCCAAAAGTTAGGCTATGATGACACCGTGTTCATTCTTTTTTGGGTTAGCCAACACTTGCTTTTCGCTGATTTAGGAACTACTTTTAAGGCATACTAGAGTTTGGGAGAAGATTCATAAATTTATCCAGACAATTAGCTTTTCTTAGAAATTGAGGACTTTAAGTACAACGTAAAGAGATTTCTAAAAACTAATAAAGTTGAAAATGATCTCATGCTATTGTGCTTTTTTTGTACTTCGTCACATCTTGGACCAAAGTCTTATCATGTATCCACCAAATTTTACTAGAAAGTTTGTGTAACTACTGCGACAATATGGTATGGATAACTTTGTTCGAAATAAACATATATATAATATGAATATCAATAATAATGAATAAAAAAGAAAATATATCTATCCTCACGGCATATTATATCAGTGTCCATGTAATATAATTTTCTCGTCTTAGCAATTTTAAATCGAAATTTTCGTTTTTTTTTTTTGCTTAATTAACTATCTTTATTTAAAAATGAAATATGTATTCAACGAACATATAAGATGCAATAAGAATTTGTTTAATGAATGATGGTAGGTTTGGTGCCCACTCTACTTTGAATCCATAACCTCTTAAAATTATTTTAATTAGTTAATTATCACTTAATTTAATAAATTTTTTGTAAGAATATCGTTATGGTACGACATTTTTTGTATTACTTCATAGAGATTCATGCATGATTAATTGGTCAAAACTAAACCTGATTAGAAATGATCCAGAATAAAAGGATCGAGTATGAGTCAAGATTTTTTACGGGTCGGATCGAGTATAAGTCGACCCGACCCACCCATTTAATTTTATTTTTTAGATTTATTTTATGATTTAACAATAATCAAATATTATATATACATTATTAAGATTAATTATATATATTAGTTAATATTAAATTACTTAAAAATATATAAAAATAATAAATATATACTTAATTATTTTATTTGGGTTGGCGCGGGTCAAAGAAATTTTGACTCGATTTTAAACAGATCGGGTCGTGTTGGGTCAAAAAAAATAATAAAATAATGATGACCCGATACAAATCCAACCCGACCCGACCCATTGACACACCTAAGATTTATCAACAACGGATTAATTTGATTATTTAATTTCACAAATATATTTTTTGACGGCCTTGAGAACATTTTCTTAAAACTTAAAAAAAAATAGAAGAAATGGAAGCAGATTGTATCCCTTATAAATTGGTTTTATATCAAATTTCATGCAAGTTGAAATATGTTTAATGTTTCATAAATGCTATTTGATACGAACAATTGTAAATTTCATGTTAACTGATGAATGATGAATTTTCATAAATCTTCATCACATTCATGTATATGATATTAATGAAGTGTAGATTACATTTTACTTTTTTTACGGTTATCGAAGTTTCTTGAAGTAATTGGTTGCCGACGTATCTCACCCTACTGTAAAATCCAATAAGCAGCATCCGCCAACTAAATAAGTATTTTTCTAACGTTAGAAAAATTGTATGGATGTTGTAGTCTTAAAGTTGTGCACAGGGCGGATCCAAGGTATGCGCCAGTCGGCGTTCGGACACCTCTCTCGGTTTACTGAAAAATAAATGTCGTATGGTAAGAAATAAAATTTCTTTGAACCGAATATTCTATTTATTTGAACCGGGCACCCCTATCGATTTTTTCTGGCTCCGCCCCTAATTGTGCATATATGGTTAACAAATTTGATGTCATTCAAAAAAAAAATTCAAAGATTAATATTTTTTGATAGGTTAGATTTCAAATGATTTAATGGGTAGTAAAATTTACATCCAATTTAATATCTTTCATTGATATTATCTGCATAAACTTTATATATTCGTTTTATGTTGGATTTAAAACTATATGTTATTTATTTCTTATAGTTGTTAGTGAATCAAAATATGTTACTAGTGTATCCAGAATTAATCTGTTACAATACAAAATATGAAGCTGCTTCAATTGAAAGATATCAAATCAAACATATGAAAATCATTTACTAAGAAAGTGGGTATTTTTTTAAATGTAATAAGTTACTCATTTACATGCATGAAAGCTCCTTAATGTTTATGGTGTCATTTATCTAAAAAAAATTCTTTAATAAATTTGTAAAAAAAAAAGCATGTCTTAGCATTGTAGTGTTTTATGAGTTGTAACACAAGCAACATTAATTATAATTGGAAACGACAATTCAGCCTAAAGAAAATAACTGCAATCCATAGTCTCAGAGAACCATATCTAACTTTTTTTTTCATAGAAAAAATAATAACTTTTTCTATGACATAGAATATTCTGCTTTTTTCTTTAAAATATCGGTACGAACAATTTGGGAAGTTATGGCCAGAAGTTAAACTCTATCGAGGACACGTTGAAAAAGTCTAATAATTTTGGGAATAAAGTGCAACTTATCCTTGAAACTAACAAGAATTAGGTCCCTCGTTACTTTTAATAAAACAAAAAAAATAAAAATAAAGAAGATCAAGTGTTCTTTTCTGTCTTTCAAGAATATTTTTGCATGAGCCACCATCAAAACTCCGGTTGTCCACAGCCTAAATAAATCAGAAATATGCCGCGAGTCACTGACACATTGCCCTTATTTAAGATTTGTAAAAGTTCCCTAATTGGAACTTCAATTAATTTTGGGGTCCATGTTCTAATAATTCGGCACATGATTTACCATAATTTTTTGGTCTTCAGAGTGTATGTAATTTGTCTGAAGGGGAATTATAGGCTGTGGTCTACAGAGGGAGCCTGTGGACCACCTTTTGGTCCCCCTCACATAGTCACACAGTCCAATCATTTCTCCACTGTTGTTAAATTACATTTATTGCATCCAGCAAATAATATATACGATATATGTCAGAGGTTCTAGGCTTAAATTATTATTTTTAACTACCAGTCAAATTTATATTTTATATACGCAGTTATGCACTGAAGCAGTAGAAAATTGTCAGGTCAGAACGCTTATAAGAAAATAACATGTAGCATGGCCGCATGCATGGAGGCCAGAGGTACCAAATAAAATAAAATAAACGAACAGTACTAAATTAATATTTTTATCATCTTTTATTATGCGGACAACATAAGCAAAGCAGTAATTTAGTAAGAAGAGTTTTGTAACTGACCAACGGTCAATTCAATTGAAACGGCTACTTTCTTTTGTTAAGTTACAAAAGCAAAAGATATAGTGGGTCTGATAAAAAAGATTTATGATTCATAAATGCAGAAGCTTATTTTTTTTTTAATATTTGTCCGCACAATGCTAAAGTGACCCAAAGTGTACCTTAAATATAGAGATAGTGGGATACAGTGGGTTGTAGACACAGCAACTTTTTTTACTACCGTGACAAGTGACAAAACTCTTATCAACATTGTGATATTGAAAATCGATTTGAAAGTTGATTACTCATCTATCTATCAATTTGAAAGTTGATTAATCATCTATCTATCAATTTGAAAGTTGATTACTCATCTATCTATGATCTATCAATTTGAAAGATCAGAAAAAAAAATCAAATTTGGTGTCACTTGATTAGTGACCAAACAATTCTCAAATAATGTTCCTCGTTCATTCATTCATATCTTCCATTCATTAATTGTTGTTGGTCGTCTAAACTGTTTTTAAATTACTAACTACAAAATTTATGGAACTCCGAGTGAAGGCAAAAAATAAAAATAAATTGGATGGGATGGCCTCACGTTGCACGTATATCAACATTGGGGCTGGCAATAAGCCGAGCAGAGCTGGATCAAACTCATACTCGACTCATTAGTTTAACAACTGAACTGGCTCGGCTCGTTAAATACTTTTGACCCAAAATCTTTGACTTGAGATTGACTCATTAAGTTAACAAGCTAACCAAGCTAACTCGTTAAGCCTCGTTAAGTTTTATTTAATAGTTAATAATATTTTATATCAAAATTTATATAAAAATTAATAAAATAAATAATAATAATATATTTCATATAAATTTAACATAGTGTTTTACTTACATGTCATACTATAAACTACTTACTATAATAAAAAACCATAATAAAAATAAATAATAAATATTAATAGTTTATCGAACCTAATGAGTCTAACAAGTTGAGCCAGTCAAAGCTCAAACTCAGCTTATTAGCTTAACGAGCCAGTTCGACAATAACTCAATCTGCTAATGAACAAATAAATAACGAGTCGATCCCGGACGAGCCACAAACTTTTTTACCAGCGTTTGGAACTTGTGGCGTATATACTCCGCTTTTATGAATATCAATGAAAACTTGAAAAGTGAATGCACGGAAATAGTGAGTGAATATGTACATATCCTCTTAACCTTTACGGAAATGAAATTATGCTGTAAATCTTCAGCATGCATGTGAAAAAGTGAAAACATTGGCATATCATTGTAATGTTTCCTTCTTCTTTTTTTTGGATATTTAGCATTTTGAATCTTATGTCATCGAGATTTTAAAATGTATTGGCAATTTTTTTTTTAAAAAAAAAGGTACATGTTGTCTTATTTTCCTCTTGAATATAATAAAAAATGTACATCCAAATATTATGGTATATTCAATAGTTATGGTACATCTTTTTAAAAAATATTGTTCAAATAAAAAAATCTAAAATCGTAGACATGTTGTAATGATTTAGATAAAATGTGCATCAAATTTAAAATAATTTAGAGATTAATTGGTCATTCATCACAATATCATTTAAACTCTATTATTAAAATTTAGAGATTAATTGATTATTTGTCATAATATCACAATTGGAAAAAGATTTTACCTCTAGTCATATAATTTTAAAATTTTAACGGTAGAAATTAAATGACATTGTGATGAATGATCAATTAATCTATAAATTATTTTAAATTTGATGCAATTTTTTTGAATCATTAACAACACAGTTACGATTTTAGATTCTTTTTAATTTAAGCAATAGTTTTCAAAAAGATATATGATAAATATTAGATATATCATTAATTTGGATGTATACTAGAATGACAGAATTAATTATTTCAACTTTTAACCTGACCTGGTGACAATGGGATGCCTTACAAAAAATATCCCAAAAAAGCAAAGAAAAAGCAATAACTTGTCATAATAATTATTGATTTTATTGTCATATATTTTTCAATTAGTTGTAATCAATTAATAGGTTGACAATGTTCTCCCCCGCCCATCATGCTTGGTGAGTCATTGCATTAACTAACTTGTCATTCCCCAATTCGACAAAATGCCAAAGGATGACACGATATAATGTCGCTTAAATTTATAAGAGAGTAATGGTCTCCGCTTTAATTAACTAGTTGGGCATTGTCATTTATGAAATTATTATGGATAGTATAGTGCATTAGTTGATTACTGTTTGTATTGCTGTTAGATGAAATGACAGAGTACGAGGAAATATGATTACTGTTTGTATTGATGTTGGATGAAATGACAAAGTATGGGAAAATATTACGGTGTTTGAACTCTGTTTTTTTATACGTATTGACAATTGCATTTCAGTTTTCAGGTTGCATTCCTATCTTTTTATAGCCGAGGAAAAAAAGGGAAGGATCACCTGACCATGGTTATTTTAATAAATTTGACAATTAATCTTTAAATAAGTATGAAAAAAATTTAAAAATAAAAAAATCTTATAGATATATTATTCTATTTATAGATTGATGGTGACTAAAATTTTATATAATTTCATTATCATTTGATAGTTCATCAAAGACCGTTAAATTAAAACCGTTATAAAGTGCATAATGTTTTGATAGTCTTTGATGGACTAGCAAATAATTAATAAAATTATATAAAATTTTAATCACCATCAATCTATAAATAGAAGAGCATATCTATAATTATTTTTTATTCTTAAGATTTCTTTCATATTTAATTGGAGATTTATTTTCAAAATTATCAAGATAATCCATTGTCAAGGGATCCCTTCCCTAAAAAAAGGGCATAAGTTGACTTTTTTTAATTGTCCTATGTTATTCTTGGATTTAGAACCGATAAAACTTAAATAAAAGATAAACGTGGTTTTTTTCGAGAATGAAAATTAATTACCAACTGAATCCAATTTGTACGGCTGATTATACACTAAAGGTGAATACTTCATCTGAAATCACATAAAATTTGATACATATCCCAAAACGCATTTGATTATGTTTTAGATTATGAACGAAATTGAATTCACATCTTCTTCCGCGCTCTCGAATATTCTTTTTTTTATTATTATTTTGTAGATTCAACTAGTAAGGAATTTATGCAAATATGCATCTCAAACACCTCTCTTATATAAAAATTGAGGGCGTGATTCTGCATTGGTCTGATACGTCACAGTGGCTGAGCATTTTTAGAATGGTGTGAGGTCACATGGTGAACTTGCCAAGGAGAATATTTTCATTTTTTAATCAATTTATTGTTAAGGGAATGTGCTCTGTATGCTAGCTAGAATAGTCTAAAGAACCTTCTTCCAAGGTTCGGTTCGTTCCGGTTCAGAAATTTTGTGCCAAAATTATTAGATGGTCAATGTAGTTATTTTGACCCTTGACTCCTTGAGTAAGCATAGAGTGTTAAAATAATCCATCCGGTCAAACCTGACCTGTCCGACTTGTGACCGCGACCTGTCACGACTTGTCTCCACCTGATCCATGCTTAAACCCGTCAGACTCGTTAGAACCGACGGATCTAGCACGGATGCGGGCAAATTTTTTTGAAAAAAAAAACATGTTAGACCCTACCTGTTTTTGGACCCGTCCCGCCCCGCCCAACCCGCCCCCGACCCGACCCAATACCAGGTAAATCGGAAAATTCAAAAAAATGCGGAAAATTACGGAAAATACGGGAAAATTATTTTTTTTTGTCAAACTATATTATAGTTATATATTTTTAATATTCTTAATAATTATTTTTGAATTTTTAGATTTTTTTAAATTTATTTGAATTTTATTGGGTTATCTTTGAATTTTGAAAAAAAAAAACCCGCCGACCCGTCCCGTGAAAACCCGTTGACCCGTCCCGCCCTGACCCGACCCGTTTTTAATACACTAAGTAAGCAGAAATACTTAAAATTTTCTTTATTAAGTAACTTGTATAATGGCTTTATTATATGCTTCAAAATTATAAACTATGGAAAGTACTTGAATTTTTGTTTGATTAATGATCAAGCAAAAAAAATGATGTCTTAGTTATATACCTCTGGAATTCTAAGCATATAGATAAGCTCTAATGGTAAACAAGCAAAACCATAAAATTTGTGGCTGAAGATGACTAAAATCAAGTTAAGCTGTCGCCAATGATTTTTATTTTCATTACTTAATTACAAATTTTTAAAACGTGTGATGGTCCTTTTGCTGTTATCATTAGGACACAAGTCAACGATTAAAAATATATCTGCTGTTGAAAAATATGAACTACGACATTTAGTAGGGTTGTTAATTTTAATTCATTCGGGAAAAATCTTGAGTTGGCGTTTAATTAAAAAATAACTTATAATACTATAATATTTTATTTATTTTTCAAAAGAATCTAACAGAGTAGGAGAGATGGTCAAAATGGACGATGACTCCTTTAAATTTATTTTTAGTAAAGAAAAGTCTCGAGTCTTTTTTCATAAATGATAATCGCTTTTGGATTTCAAACCTATATTACCTGATTGTTTTAGAGGAGGGATTGCTTGTTCATGGTTATTTTGTCAATCTTGACAATGATATTTTTAAATACATTTAAAATTAAAAAAATGAAAAAAAATATGGACATTTTTTTTTAATTTGGATTGATTTATCTCAAGTTCCATGTAATCTAAGTGTCATTTGATAGTTCATCGAAAACTATTTACATTAGGATATTGGAAGTTGTAAATTTTTTGATGATTTTGTTGAATTATGAAATGACAATAAATTTTATGAAATATGAAAAACTATCAATCTATAAATTTAAAAATATATCTAAAAGTAATCTTCCAGGTTTAAAATTGAGGATACTTTAAATGCCTCCATTTTTTGTGCATATGTTGTCTTCACTTTTGAATTTCTAATAACTCAAAAACTAAAACTAAATTATCAAAATAGAATTATTAAATTTGATCTGTAATACTTTATTTATACATAGATAAAAAAATACACTAATGTGAATAATTTTATATAACATCAAGAGGTTGTAAGAAATACACTAATATGAATAATTTATGGATGTTGATTGTTTAACACATTGATCGATATAAAATATAAGTGAAAAAGTAAATGATTCTTTTATTTGCAAGAAGAGAATGTAATATAGATCAAATCTAATAATTCTATTTAGATATTTTAGTTCTAATTTTTTTAGTGATTATAACCTTAAAAAGTGAGACATTTGAACCCTTCTCTTTATTTTTTTTATTAAATTTATTTGAAATTTCATTATCAAAATAAAAAAATGATAAATCAATATATTTTAAGAGTGTTCCCATTTATTTTAACCACAATACATGTCGAAATAACATAATAAAAAAATGTAACACGTTAAATGCTAAAATTTTGTCAGTTTGACTTCTTTTCCGTGCCTTTAATTTTTAAATCAAGTATTAATTCTTAAAAATAATTTTCAATAAATATAAACTTTCCAATCGGTTGGACAAGAAGAAAGCAAAGCGTACGTCAGTCGCGTGCCAACTGGTTCTGAAAATTGCAACTATATGTTCCTTTGATTTAGGACAGTCTATGCGTCTTGACAAAACTGCAGTGATGGAAGGGATTTTGGGGGTCATTGCTCCATTATAATCCATATAAATCACTTGTTTCGATGATGTTTTTCTCATTTCCCATTGGATTACTGAACTATTTGTTAATAAAAATCTACTTTTTAAAACAAAAAATTAAATAATTTTAGTTATAAGAATGATAAAAAAAAATTATTCTTGAGAAGTAGTATTAAAAAGGACGTGTCATTATATTAAAAAAGAGTTATAATATCAATAATTCAATTATTTGATAATATAATATTTATCAATGATAATGCGATATGTTACATAATTATGTTTTATGTAGTATCTCTAGAAATTAACAACGAAATTTTAGAATTTATTTTTTCCTTGAAACTCATATATTAGATATTTATTTGTTTAATTTGAGAGGCATCAGAATAATGAAATTACAATTCTTTTTTTTGCCCTCCAACAATTGTTCTAGTTCCGTCGTGACCTGGATGGATTATTAACCATTATTAATACAAGCAGGGTGAGAATCAAGGTAGGCGTCAGTCGATGTCCGGACATTCCCTCGGTTCACTGAAAAATAAAGGTTATATGATAAAAAAAAATTAACCTGAACATTCTATTTATTTGAACCGGACACCCTTTATCAATTGTTTCTGATTCCGCTCCTAAATACAAGACATCTCTGAGCGCTATCATATTTTTCGATTTGAACAATTTTGGTTGCACCAATCTGGTTTTGTTGAGTTTGTTACATGGATGGTGATCTAATATGATTTTGGGAATTGATAAAGCTAAAGATTGGAAGGATAAAATGGATAAGGTAAGACAAAAAAAAGGTTGGGCTGCTAATCTTAAAAAGAAAATAAGAGATAAGAAATCATACTTGTCTAGTTGTGTTACAGAATTTGAATTATTATTAGAACAAAGATATTTGTCTGAGGAGTATGAAACTTTCTTTGGTGCTAAAAATGCATTGGTTAATATTTATAATGATAAAGAATTATATTAGAAACAAAGGGCAAAATTACAATGGTTACAATAGGGGATGCAAATACTAAATTTTTTCATATGATTGCCTCTACTAATAAAAGAAAAAAAATTATTACCTCTTTGAATATCGAGGGACAAGAGGCCAGAGATTTTTCTCTTATGGAAAAACATATCTTTCAATATTATAAGGAGTTATTGGGTACTAAAGGAAACATTTGGGCTTATTTTTCAGATTTCTTTTGGGATGATTGTGATAAAGTTACTTTTGAAGAAAATATGTTATTAATTAAGTCATTTACAGAAGATGTAATTAAACAAGCAATTTTTCAAATGAATCCTAATAAAGCTTCCGGGCCTGATGATTTTTCTATTCTATTTTATCAAAAAAATTGGAATTTAATTTAATCATATATTTAAATATGTTTCCAGACTTTTATGATCATCATTTTGATTTGGATAGATTAAATAGGGCTATTATATGTTTAATCCTAAAATACAAGATGCTTCTTACATTAAAGATTTTAGGCCTATTAGTCTATTGAATTGTAGTTATAAAATATTTTCTAAAGTTTTAACTAATAGATTATATCCTATTTTGGATAGACTCATCGGGAACAATCAAAATGCTTTTTTTGAAGGGTCAATATATTTTGGATGGGTAGTTACAGCTCATGAGATATTACATCATGTTCATACTACTCGTGAACAAGAAATATTACTTAAACTAGATTTTGAAAAAATATTTGATAATGTTAATTGAATTATATACTTTCGATATTTAAACAACGAGGATTTGATAGTAAATGGATTGTATGGATGGAACACATCTTGTGTGTGTATGTGTGTGTGTGTGGGGGGGGGGGGGGTTATAGTTCTATTTTACTAAATGGAAAATCTGATGCTTATTTTGAGTGTAAAAAAGTGTTAGACAAGGTGACCCATTGTCATCATATTTATTTCTTTTAGTTGTTGAGGAATTACATAAAATTTTGGAAAAAGGACGTGTTCAGAGTCATTTTGAGGGTTTAGGAGCCAATTTTACATAATAATCATTTAATTATAAATTAACAATACACGAATGACACTCTCTTGTTTCTCAAGGTTGATCCTATAATGATTGAACGTTTGAAATGGGCACTACGAGTATTTGAAGGGATTTCTGGGTTAAAAAGTTAACTTTTCTAAGTCTGAGTTGGTTCCTCTTAATTTGCCTCATCACCAAACTGATTATTTTGCTCAACTTTTAGATTGTAAAATTTAAATACTTCCTATTAAGTATTTGAGATTATCATTACATTGAAAAAAAAACCATCAAAGGCTATGTGGCAAGTTTTAATAGATAAACTTAATAAAAAATTATCAATTTGGAAAGATAAATTATTATCTTTGGGGGAAGATTAATTTTGTTAAACTCAGTGTTATCATCAATTCTCTTATATTACATTGCTATGTTTAAAATTCCAAAATGGGTTATTTATAAAATTAATTTGATTTAGAAAAGATTTTTGTGGCCTGGGGAAGACACAACAAATAAATAGAATTTTCACTTAGTTAAATGGTCTATAATTCGTAGACCAAAGGAACATGAGGGTGGAGTATTCTCAATCTTGAACAGATGAATTATGCATTTTGTGTAAATAGGGTTGGAAGTATGTCTATAAGATTCTAAAGTAGTTTGAAAGGATATAATTAGAGTCAAATTAAAAAGATTTTTAATTTCTCATTTTTGGAAGTCAACATGTTTAGTACAACATTTATTGTCTCTTGAACTTACAAAAGTGGTTGGAAATGAGGCAGGTATAAATTTCTGGCACGATACATGGTATTTGGATTATCCACTTGCCATTCAATTTTCATTAGTTTTTGCTAAAACTAAAAATGATAGAGTCTCATTATCTACGATTTGGAATTCAGGGTCGATTAACTTATTCCTTACTCGAGGGTTTCTAATGCTATGCGGGTTGAGAAAAACTAAATTATTGATATTTTATGTGTTGTTATTTTTTCTACTTATTTAGATTATGTTTTATGGCAATGGGAAGATTATAGTTTATATTCAATTAAATCAATGTATAATTTTCTTAATTTTTGGGTATCAAAAGGTCTTTGTCAAAATCAGTTTGGATTTTAAAAATTCCCCTAAAATATAAATTATTTTTTTGGTTATCTCTACATACAAAATTCTTATAAAAGATAATTTACTTAAACGGGGTTGGAATGGGGATTTTAGTTGTGTGTTTTGTCAAGAATCAGAATATGTTTCTCATCTATTTTTTTCAATGTAATATCACTAAAGAATTTTGGGAAAAAAACTGTTCAAGGACATACTCTAGGAAGGAGGTTATAAATGTCTTCAATTGTTGATTATTGGCATGCTTGTCTTAACCTTCCTTTCTTAGATATGATATTTTGGGGTACATTATTATCTATTGCTATATGGGTTATTTGGATTGAACGAAATAAAAGGATTTTTCAAGGACTAGGGGAGGGGGATCAGCTGCTACTTCTTTATATATGGAAATTATTTCTTTGTTTAAGTTTTGGACATGATTTCCAACTCATTTGGAACATCTCTTTAAATCTGATGTGCTTGCTCTTGAAGGTACGATACCCATCCATGGTGTTGTAGTTGGTCATAGGGAATTAAGAGAGAATTCATCTAGGGAGTGTTTGACACTCAATGAAATAACAAAAACTTAAAATAGAATAGTTATTTCGACAAATTAATTTGCCAAACAAATTTTAGACAAAGTAGAAGAGTGCGGAATAGTGCTAATCCGGTATACCAACTTATAGGTGAAATACCGAATTAGCTCTCGTCGGAATAGTGATTATTGTTTGATTATATTATATTATGATTATGATTAAGATTTAATATTATTATATTATATTTATAATTATAATTTATTATTATATTAATATTATGATTATTATTATTTATTATTATTATCATTATATTATTATTATTAAATTATTATTATCATTATTATTATTATATTATCGTTACCATTATTATTATTATTATCATTATTATATTATTTATTATTATTATAAATATAATTTTAATATTATATTATTATATTATGAATATAAATATAATTATTTTATTATTATATTATTATGATCAAGATTATTTATTATTATATTATTATATTATGATGATTATGATTATGATTATTATTATTTTATTATGTTGTATTATATTATTATATATTGATTATAGTGATGATTAATTTATTATTATATTATTATAATTATATATTATTTATAATTATTTTTATGATTATGATTATATTTTTATTATTATATTATTATGATTATGATTATGGTTATATTATTATGATTATGACTATAATTATTATATTATCATGATTATGATTATGATTATGATTATTATATTATAATTATATTATTAATATTATTATAATTATTTATTATTATTATTATGATTATAATTATATTATGTTTATTATTATTACATTACTATATTATGATTATGTTTATATTTGTATTATATTGCTATTATAATATTGTTATTTATTATGATTATTTTTTATTACTTTATTATTATTATCTTACTTTTATGATTATTATTTTACTATTATTATTATCATCATCATCATTATTAGTATCATAATTATTTATATTTTAACTATTATATGAGTAACAATAATTATAATTATTTATAATTATTTTTATGTCATTAATGATATTTTCGCTTATTCCAATAGTCAAGAATACCACTCTTCTATCACTTTCCAAAAAAAACATACTATTTATCACTCTTCCAAAATTACCACTCTTCCAAAGTTATTCCTTGATTTGCCAAACGGACCCCTAGTGAAGATATTGATTTACTTGATGCATGAAATATTATATAGCTTTAGTTTATACTTCATAGTTCTCTTTTGTCTAAGGGTTAGGTTAAGGTTGTATAATGAGGGTCATTGGTTAATTATTTTGTTTTGCAACATTTATGTTTTTGTTTTTATTTTGGTATTGCTATTTATCATCATAAGATATAGATCTCCTATGCTTCATTTAATTATGTACTATTGCTTTCGTAAGGGAATGAAAGTCGCGTTGCCTTTGAATACTTTTATCAAAAAAAAAAAATTACAAGACATCTCTCCGGTGACTCACCTAATCTCAAAATTTATACATGCATGGAAATTCCTTCCTTTTTCCTTTTTCCCCCTCAAACGCGAAAGCACGTAGGTGTATGCATGGTTGTTAGCTTGTTGCTAGATGCTAGGTAAAGAAATCATGGTCATCTGAGGGAAATATATAGCACACCACACATGTGCGTTGACAAACACGTTTTTCTTTGAACATTACCAACTTCATGTTTGATCTCGTTATAATATTCTCCCATTAAAATTTGAAAACACTATTGTGTTGGTCAAAAATTAATATTTTAGGATACATTTTCTTCGGATAAAATTCACTTATGGAGTGCTTCTGGACATCAATTGTGTAAAGTTTAAAGTATTATTTTACATCAAGTGAATCTACACTATTCATAGCAGATAGCACTGATATATCAGTTTTGAATTATTTTTTTAAGTTCAAATTTCATCTTTTGAGATTTGATTTGTCATTTTGAACGGCTTATTCTGATATTTTTATATTTATACCAAATCTTATATGATCTAAATTTTAGAATTTCAAGTTGTTGTTGTCTTCGTCGTCGTTAGAAAATTAGTTTCTATTGGATGATCTAAAGTTTTGAAATAAATACGATAATTTTCATTCTATGCATAATACTATAGACGAATGATTTTCTTGCTACTTTGTTAATATTGAATAAGTACAATAATTTTGAAAATTTCTTTTTCTTCTCTAAATTTCATTGCATTGCATATACGTATTTTTCCTATATTGTCCACGTAGAATTATATTTATTTTCTACGAAAATTTATGAAGGTTTTTAATCAGGTATTTTTTTCGGTGGGGTTGGCTGCTATAGTCGACCAACTCAAACAATACTTTTATTCTATTTTTCTAGAGAGAGAAGCTCTGGTCCCCTGTAAAAACCATACTATGATTGCAAGTGATAACATAGTTGTAAAGTTGAACTAGACAAATTTTGTTCCTGGTGCACATATGTGCCCGATTCAACCAAGCAGTCCTTGAGTCCAACTTTTTTCCAATTATTCCACTCATTATTCATTACATTACAAAACAAAGTGGAAAAATATTACCATCTTTTTATCTTTTTCCGCACTTCATTTATTACAAAACAAATTAGAAAAATTGAATATATGATATCTACCGTCCTTCACCACAATCAAAGCAAAGAGGTTGATATTATCTAGAAGAACCAAGTAAAAAGAAACCGCTAGTAAACTAAAATTTTCATCAAACCCCACATTATTTTGTTACCTTTTTACCCCTATTTTAAACAGCAACGATACAAAAGAAATTAACGCATCCCACGCCGTCGACAGTCGTCAAAATGTACGGATGTCTCCTCTACTCAGTCACTAACCTTCAATCTCCATTTCCTGATTAAATGGACACATCCTTTCATTTAAAAAAATATTAATATATTAGCAATGTAATTAACAAAATTATTGGAGAGGATGTGCAACAATAATGCGTACCGTTTCTCTCTCTGCTCTCTCTACTCTCCAGTCTCAACACTCGGTCACTGTTCAAACCTTTCTCTCTCCTCATCACAAAAGAAAAAGTTGGGTATTTTTTATAAGGAATATTATTATCATCCCCAACCTTTTATCTTCATTCGTTGTCCCCAAGCAAAATTTTTTTATTTTAAGCATTCAAATAATTTTTTATATGTTTACGACTTTTCATTTTTAGAACTGCATAGCACATTAATAATTAAAAAAAAATTGAAATTGAAATGACGTCTCTTTAAGAAAATTAGAGAGAGTTAGCACTTGGTAAAAACTATCAAATTTACTTATATCTATTATACTGTGCTATTATATCAAGTGTTGTGATTATTTATTTGTATAAATAGTGGAATTTAACCACCAAAGTCGGTTGATGTATATAGCAAAAATTAATAGATATAAATAAAATTGATAGTTGATGCCAATAGATACAACAATTGCCAAAAACGTAGATATAAATAACATGGATATCAAATAACAATATTTTAAGTTATTAGAATTTTAGTAACTGGCACAGTAAATATAAATAGGGACGACTAAAGATATAAATAATATCAGAATGAAAATCAATTGATGGCGCGCTGATTTTTTGTGTCAAATTTATTGTTGTTGTAAATAATCCAAACATTTATGGTCAATTAATATAAACTAACGGTTGATTATAAATTAATCGACCAGTTGCCTAGAAACAGAAAAAAATAGTGAATCTAATTGATGTCGCTGAGATTGCATGTTATGGTCACAAAAAATATCGATTTTTTTTGTGCCAAATGATTGCAGTTATGGTCAACTCACGAAGATTCAAAAAATTTATTTGTCTCTGCGATTATGGTCAAATCGCGAAAGACTTTTGACGTTTCAACTACTAAATTCACGGGAGTCAAAATTTAGGATATTTATGAGGATAAATGCTTGGGATTATTATCAGCCTCCTTTTCATAAAGAAAAATCAACCTTGAGGTACTGGATACCTACGCCCGGTTGACCAGAAAATCACCATCTTATCTCACTTTTAAGTGGACCCCACATGGAACTTTTCTTCTCGAAGATCTATTAATCCCAGTTCAACTAAATTAGCCACTGAACCCGTTCCATACTCATAATTCTCCCGAGTCTTAGCGTATCTTTCCTCTCTTTTTTTCTCTCTCTCTGCTCTCTGTTTTTCCTCCCTCCCTCTTTTAATTCTCTTCACTACTGGAGCCATTAAAAGACGTATCCGCTTTTTGATTCCCATCTCCGAGACGTCCCCACCATGGTAATGGTTCTATTCCCTCCTCTTTCCCCAAACCTCCTCTTTCTCTTCCTCTTCCTCCACCACACCACCCCTTCCTCCACCCAAAGATTCCATCTTTCCTTTCAGATCTGATCCATTTCTCCAGTTTTTCTTCCCCAGCCCTTCAATTACAGCTTATTTACAGTTTCATCCGAGCGTTTTTTTTTCTCGTTCCCACCAATGGGTTGTGGAGCGTCTAAACTAGAAGAGCAAGAGGCGGTCATCCACTGTAAAACGAGGACTCTGCTCCTGGCTGAGGCGATCCAGCACAGATATGCACTGGCCGAGGCGCACCGGGCTTACACACAGGCACTAGAATCAGTGGGTCCGGCTCTGTTTTCATTTTTGAGTGCAGCTCAAGTGGGACCAGCTCCACCGTCGCCTGTAATCACTCTCCCTGTGCAGAGAAAAGGCGACCCCTCCCCTCCGGTTCCCACACCGGTACCAATCGCCACTGCCTCAGCCAACAAGCCAACTCATGCCCAGTCAAACTCAGGCGGGTCACATATCCAGTTCTCAGACTCTGATTCAGAGCATGATTCACATTTACACTTCCACTCTGACGAAGAGGATGAAATTGAGCCTGGACTAGCCCCCCAATTGAACCCGAAAATCCATTACAACATGAACTATGCCCGCAACCAGCCGCCCCCACCATCGGTGTCATTCGAGCAACGGCCCCCAGAGACTGTCTATCCATCCTATAATGACTCATATTTGTACCAGCCTCAAAGCTCGGTACCTTACCCATCTTACCCATACCCGTCTTACCCTTCATATCCAGACTACAGCGAAATGGGTGGAGGTTATAATGGGTATTTTGGGACATCCGCAATGCCAACTGATTTCCGTCCACCTCGTGAACCTGCAGCCCGAGAAGATGAGCCGCCACCGGCCCCGCCTTCTCCACCTCAGGTTTCTACTTGGGATTTCCTAAATCCATTTGAATCCTATGACAGTTACTATGCGGCACCTTATGCTTCAAGCAGAAGTTCAAAGGATGTGAGAGAGGAAGAAGGAATTCCTGATCTGGAAGAAGAACAGGAGGTCGTGAAAGAAGCATATGGGGATCAAAAAATGCCTCTTGCATCTAGTAAGGAGAAGGTCGAGAAAGGAGAAGGGTCAGGTAATTCTGGTGATAACCCTCATCAGAAATCGCGTTCGTTAGAGGTTGGCAGTAGCAGTAACAGTGAAGGAGATGATAGCAGTGTCGGTTTGGAGCATGACGTGAATATGGTGGATAAGAATGTGGTAGGAGATGATACTGCTAGGAGAAGCGTTGGAAATTTGTCAGTACCAGTGCTCAAAAACTACACTGATGATGCTGAGGTGGTACGAGAAATAAAGATACAATTTGAGAAGGCGTGTGAATCAGCAAATCAGGTCTGTAAGATTCTTGAGGTGGGGAAACAACCTTACCAACAAAAAAGTTCACCCCTGAAAGGTACTACAGTTTGTGGTAAATGTTTTATTACTAATTCTCTGTTTGATTTTTAATTTGATAAATGATTTCTAATATGCCTCAGCCACTGTGAGGATGATTTGCGGGTTGCCTTCTGTATCTAATTCTGACGAAGATTTGTTGAAATTTGAGGAGGAATCGGCAATTTCGTCAACATTGCAGAAGCTCTATATATGGGAAAAGAAGCTCTTTGAGGAAGTCAAGGTTGATATTATTCTTAGTAATTCCACTTATTTGGTTGTGATAGTATTAGTTTGACCTATCCTTGTATTTGGCTCTTAATTTGTTAGAATTGTGTATGGTCAGGTAGTCTTAGATAATGGGTTTTCATATTATTTATTTTTAATATAGCTGTATGGCCATCACTTTTTCTTAATTGGTTGGATTCTAAGGTTGTTCATGTACTGGGGACCATTTGATGTGATGTCGTGTTGGTCTAATGTTTTGCCGGAATTCTCTTTAGTTTTTTTCTTTTTCTATTTTATCCAACTTATTACATTAAAAAAATAAGCCTTATCTTTGGCGCTACCTATAAATCCTCTGTTTCGATGTGTTCCTGCTCTATAACTACACAGATCCATTGTGTTCCTGGTCTATAACTACACTAAGATCCATGGGTCATTATTACAATCGACTTGATATCAGCTCCCTGTATTTACACAAACTTTACTTTTCAAACATACATACTTTTCACATTTTTCACAAATTTACTCAATGCATGAAAAGTAGAATCCTTTACACAGCAACCAATATGATGAGTTATATTTAGTTTACTTGTAGATGTAATTCTGAAGATGAATAGTGCTAAATATACTGTATAGCTATGTGGAGTTCTGTTTTCAGATTGCACATTTGTATACATGATAATAAACCTGTATGCATATGTTTATGTAAAGTAATAAAGGTTATTCTTCTAAGATGTAATGTTGGAAGTTGGATGTTGTTCAGTCTTGTTCTATATTATTACCTTATGTTTATTTTTAGCATTTATTTGATATATGCCATACATGTTTGTTATTTGCAGACAGAAGAAGAAATGCGAGTGTTGTATGATAGAAAATGTCAAGAACTGAGACATCTTGATGAGAGAGGGGCTGAGGTGCATAAAATTGAGGCGACCCAAGCTTTTATTAGGAAGTTATCTACCAGAATAAGCATCGCTATTCAAATAGTTAATACAATTTCAACCAAAATCAGCAAGTTAAGGGACGAAGAGCTATGGCCCCAAATTTGTCAGTTTGTTCAAGGGTATGTGCATTTTCTTTTCCTTGCTACATTTGTGGTAAGTTTTACATAAAAACCAGTGAAAACATGTTGCTGCTACTGATTCTTCGAAGCTTTTATATTTTTGGATGGGGTATGAGGGAGGTGAAATTGCAAACAGCTCTACTGTTGCTTTTCCCGCAATATAAGGTAGCGACAGCTTCAAATGTGGGAACATACCATTTTTGAACTTTGAACAAGTACTACCTCGCAGGCCAGAGCATGAGAAACTCACTCATTTGTCGCTATCTTTGTCTGCGGGTAGTGCTATTAAATTGGCATATTGCACTAAGTAGCTTGAGAGCGAAGTTGTCAATTTACCTTCAGTAGGAACAATGCCTTTTTGTATTCTACTCACATGAACTGAAGATATATGTTTTTCTTTGTTGACGGCAAAAACATTGTGTAACTTTTTGTTCCTCATATATCTTTTTCATAATCAATGCTCTTTGCTGAGATCATATTCCTCTATTCCTATGGTTATCAGATCAACATATATCTTTACTGCCAGTCATATTTGTACTGTTCAACCCGTGGTTATTGCTTGTGGAACATTGTTCATTTTCTTCTCTTTTTACAGGAAATGGTGAAGAAATTTTAATCTTTACCCTCTATTAAAGTAGGAAATAAACAATTGATAATCATTGAAAAATATTGAAAATACTGGATCATTCCTCTTTTCTTTGTCTTAAGTATTTCATGATTTAAGTATTGCTAATATTTCTTTGATAAAACCATTCCTTTCTTTAAATGCACCATTTTAGTTTGCGTTTTTGAGTTTCTTGACTGAATTGTAGAATCCAAATCAAAATGTACCATGGAAAACATACTTCACCAGGACACATAACTAAAATTAACATTTCAGGTTCATGCGAATGTGGGCCATGATGTCAGAATGCCACCGCATTCAATGTCATGCAATTTCTGCTGCCAAGAACCTTGACTCTGTTCTCTCCTTCCCTCGCCTTTCTGATTCGCACCTCGACTCTACCAAGGAGCTTGAAATCAGATTACTTGACTGGATGACGTCCTTCACAGCATGGATTGCTGCACAGAGGAGCTGCATAAAATTGTTAAATGCATGGTTGGTCAAAGGCCTTAACTATGTTGAAGAGGTAACTGAAGATGGACCTATCCCTTTCTCTCCAGGCAGGCTGGGGGCCCCACCAATCTTTGTAATTTGCAATCAGTGGTCAAATAGCATGGATATAGTCAAGGAAAATGAAGTAATTAGTGCTATAAATGACCTCGCAAAAATTGTGTACCAATTATGGGAGCGGCATCGGTTTGAAAGGAGACAGTCATTGATGGCAAACACAGATGGTATGGATCGAGCTCTGAAGTCGATGGACAGGGATGAGCAGAAGATGAAGAAGGAGATTGAGATTCGAAATAGGAAACTGGAGATGATCAGTGGTGCTCAGGCTGGAGTTCTGGAAGCAGTGCAAAATGCTGAGATCGGGAGTCTGCAGTTGAGTTTGAAACGTGTTTTCGAGGCCTTAGAGAATTTTACAGCCTCTTCGGCAAAAATTTATGAGGATTTAAATGTGCGGTCTGAAGAGGAAAAGGAACGGTTAAAAGATAATTCGAAGGTATCGTAGCATATGCCTTAATTTATGAGGCTGTGATAAAGGAGGCAGGTAAACAGCCCAGCCAAATGAAAGTTTATTTAAATGATCCTCTTAGCGGGGAATATGAGACCTTGTAGAAGAGAGCATAGATGACAGAAAGCAGATGCAATTGCAAAACTGCCTTCCCTGAAGACAGGAAATCGGTACTTATACTGTTTATAGAATTTTGGTAGTAGAATTAGTCTTGTAAAAGGAAATTTGTTATTCGACAGCTAGGCCTCAGAGTTCAAAAGCCTTGTTAAGCTAAAGTTGTATTATTTAATTTGTAGAATTAGATCTAACCCCCTCCCCCCCTCCCCGCGCCTGTTGTGTAATTATTTATTACATTTCTTTATTCAATTTTGTTCTGGATTTGAGCTCGACCTTGTAAATTGTGCTGCAATTATCTTATCATCGTTTTCTTGTTATTTTTGGCACCTTATTGTCTCCTACTCACATAATTTTGCTAAAAAAAAAATCAGCTTATCAATAAGTTTGTCAATGTAGCCGTTACGACAATGTGGCTTAAATTTGTGATATGGTTTTTGTTTGAATTTAGATAACGCTCAATACACGAGGATGAAACAAGGTGAGAATCAATGTTTTTCTTGTCAGGTTTAATCTCCTTATGACAGTATAGGTATTCTGAAAATGTCATGTACCTTACGTTGAAAATCTCGGAAAAAAAATACATTTTCACTACAAATTAATATCAAAGCCTACAATTTCAGCTGGACCAGCTAATTGGACCTCCTAATTTGTTTATATGGAGCACTTGGAACTTCGTTTTCGCAGCATATGAGAGCATGCAGTCCTTTTAACAAAGAGAAAAGAAAATCGTCATTCATTAATTATATTTATTTCAGCCAGTAGTAGTTACTAAAGTTTACTTTTCATCTACAATTCTACATAGAGCAATGCCAGTGCTAAACTAAAGAAATAAAAGAATGTTTCCTCATTAAGCGATAAATTAAATCATGGTTTGTGCTCGCTTAGTTCTAATGCTAAGGAATAAACAGATTAAACCTTATAACCATCTGTAGTTAGTACATTTGCAATGAACAAAGTAAAATGTTGCAAATAATCTTACAATATAATTTGTAATAACATAACAACAACGTAAGTAGCTAATAATTTGCGCTCGTGGACAATTCATGTGTATTTCAAAATAAATATAGTAACATGTATTGTCGTTTCCATATCCCCCATCTGAAACACTTTCAAAATTTTATTCAAATCAAAGAAAATAATTCATCACTCTTTTTATAACAATAGATCTCCAACAAAACATAATATTTTGTTTTGGGATCTTTTGACAACTAACAACTTCGACAACCACAACATTTTCATAAAGTAATACCATTTTATTTTACTAAGAATAATTTGAATTCTCCAAAACAGAATTACTTATTTCTTCGCTCTTAGTTCCTTTTTCGCTGGGAAAAAAAGAGTCTTCATGTACGAATTGAGAGGGAAGAAATGAGTAATTAATTCTGTTTTGGACGAAATTCCGAGTTCTTCGGAAAATGTCATATTTTAGAAATTTATATTAGGAGATATTATAATAAATAACTAGTTAAGACAATTAATAAAATTAAAAAATTAGATGAAATAATTGTCTATATAAATCCACCTTCATCATTATAATGATCATAAAAAATAGACTTGATTCTCTTTCATCTTTCTTTTCCTTATCTCATTTTACTCACAAATACTAAATCCTCCATTTACATCCAAATTCTCTCGACAAACTCAAGAATTCATCTTCCACCTAATCATTTTCATTCAAAATCTTGATTATGCTTTTAATTATAAGTTAGTAGCGTGACCGAAGCATCCTCTAATACGCGGTACGCGTGCAACGCGTCATTCTTGCTCATAATTCTCATGAAAGGTTCTGAGATTAGTGAAATCCGAATCTCAATGCAAATTTAACGACGCTCTCTCTGCCCTGCATATCGCACGATGCAAATTCCATTTTTTTATATGACTCTTTTACATCAAGTGACAAAATAAGGAGTTTGTGGAGCTGCAAATTTATTTTGAAGCAATTTACTATCGTCGAGACTAAGACTCAAGTACCAGTAAAGGATTGTGACATGTTTTGGAGTATCAAGGTTTTTAATAGATGCAATGTATTGAAGCTTTATCATCTAACTAACAATAATAGAAAGTCAAGAGAAGTTAGCCGCCAGGGGTGTAAGAAAAGAACCTGGCGGCAATATTGTCACGTAAAACGAGCGAAATAAACAAAAAAAAAAGCTAATTCGACGACTTTTCGCGCGCTCCGATCCGATTCGGATTCAAAGTTATTTGTCAACGTTTGTGCACTTGTATTTTAGTGTGAATTATAATTTAAATAAATATGTACTATGTACTGGAATTATATTACACGTTACTAATTCATGATTTTTATTTATTTCTACTCCGGGGCGGATCCAGTGTTCCACGGCCCCCTAAATTCTGAAAAATAATATTTTTCGATAATCCGTAATTTGTCCTCTCTGAAAAAAAAGTTTGCCCTCTTGAATTGTCTGATTAATTTTATTGAGAAAAAAATATTTAATATCGTCATAATGAAATAATTATACAAAGATATCAAAATATAAAGTTCCATAGATGAAAACTTTCTTCATCAACTTGATTATCTATTACTTTGAGATTTATTTTGTTGTTATTTTTAATATATAAAATTTTATTATTTTAATAAAATTTTATTAGGTAAGAATATGTATTAAATTATTAATTTTTTTATGTAGTACCTTATTAGTTAATGGATTTCAATCCGATAATTGTCCCCCGACCAAAATTCTGCATCCGCCCCTATTTCGACTGATTAATTAATATATCAATCGGATATACTAACTAAAACTTGTTTCACACATAATTTGTAGTGGTTATACAATTAGATCCCGCTAAAAATAACTTTTGATCTAGTGGCAACAATAATATTTTTGTATGAAAGATCACATGTTCGAAACTGAAATAGAGGTGGCATAGCTTAAACTATCATCTTTTACTCGAAAAAAATAGATTGCACTAATTAATATGTCATTTCCATTTTATTGTTATTTTGTAGGAGTTACAGAAGTCCATTCTGGGGAAGGTGTATCTGGTTTATGTCATCCAATGTCCTCCATATTTTATAAAACATTGAGGATTCCATACTAAACAGTAAGATGTATCCTTCATTTAGAGGCTTGCTAGTTTAATTCACAAACAGTTTGGGAGCGTTTTATAAGATGGGGTATGACATGAGCAATAGAGAGGCTCGAATTTGTGTATACTTTTGTTCTCAGCATGCGACAGTAACCACTAATTTGTGTATACTTTTGTTGTTATATCTAGCTTAAGCTATTTCCAAGAAATTTATTTTACCCAATTCAAAGGTGCATGCAGGATACAACTTGATCCTACGAGACGTCGTCGGATCCAGCTTGCACGATACTGATGAAGAGATTTATTTCAAGAACACTAGATGCTATAAAGGATTTGTTTAAAAGTATTTAGGCTTTATTTCTTGCTATTTAGTTGCCAGTCTGATTTACCATGTGTTTTATAGGGTGATTCAGCCATTCAGGTACAGTGTGGATTGTTCTTTTTTGCTTTGGAGAGGAGAGAACACGTCAACATAATGTCAGATGACTTAATTGGTCACGTGTATTCCTTGTTTAGTGTCAGATAATCAACCCTTTTGGGCTTAAAATGAGTCCAGATAGATCAATAATCTGCACAGATTTTTCGTATCATATAACAATAAATTGCAGCACAATTCATAAACCCTACTTTTATACTGCCAATTAAAAGTAATAGGCCCAATAGACGTGTATATATTGTTACGGGCCTGAAAGTACTTTAGAAAGCATATATGGGCTGGAGCATTGCAGGAAATAATGGACCATCATTCTTTGACCAGACCTTGTTAACTCTCTTCTTAACTTCCGAAATTCAAATTTCATCCATACATTTTATAAGCATTACAAGCTTATTCAACTGAAAGCTGCTAATTGCTCAATAATGCTGCCACTGTTTTTAAAATGGTGTTCGCTTATGTCGTATAATATTAAGTTATTAACCGATTTAATTAGCCAGTTTGGATTATCTGTTAGATTAGAGTGGATATGTTTTGATAATATTTTTTTGCAACATTAATTATGCTTCCGAAATACATATCAAAATAAAATTTTAAAACATAGAAAATTTTATTAACATTTATTATCTATATATTGATTGTGCCTCAATTTTCATGCAAATTAAAATTGTATTGTATAACATTAAATGTTATTTATGCCAGTTCAGTTGGCGAATGACGAACTTGCAGAAATTTTCATTATATTTCTTCATGCATATAATTCAGAATATAGAAAGGGATTAAACATCCAAAATTTCTAGCCATGTCACATATTTCATACATTCTACCATTGAGAAAGGGTGGGGATTACTTGACAATTGACAATGGGTTATTTTTAATAATTTTATGTAATTTCATTGACAATGAATTTTTAATAATTTGATACATATTTCATACAAATAAATATGAAAAAAAAAATTAAAAATAGAAAAAACTTTATGGATATGTTATTCTACTTATAGATTGATGGTGATTCAAATTTTATGTAATTTCATTATCGTTTGATATTCCATCAAGGACCATCAAAATTTTATATAATTTACAACTATTATAATTTGACGGTCTTTGTTGGACTATCAAAGTATAATAATTTGATACATATTTCATACATTCTACCATTGAGAAAGGGTGGGGATCACTTGACAATGGGTTAATTTGATAATCTTGACAATGAATTTTCAAATAAATATGAAAAAAATAATTAAAAATAGAAAAAACTTTATGGATATGTTATTCTACTTATAGATTGATGGTGATTTTTTATGTAATTTCATTATTTTTATTCCATCAAAACCATTTATTTAAAAACTATTATAATTGTCAAGATAATAAAATTACAAAATAACCATTTCCAAGTGATCCCTTCCCATTAGGAAAAATCAGACAAGAACAAGATAAGTTCTGAAGTACTGAAGTAATCATAAACTTCAAATCCCAGTACCATTTTCCCTCAATTGGCTGTTGCTGCTTTTTTGTAATCCCCATTGCACCACGTTTATTTTGCTGTTCGTGCCGTTTCCACCAAGTAATTAAACCACGTCTTATTATCCTTCAAGTCAAAAGGGACTGGATATACCTCCATTTCAATTTATAAATATTAAATAGGATGTTGCTCTTTTTTTCTTTTAGCGAAATGCGGCCTTATTTTAAAGTTAATGTATAAACAGAGCTGGACTGAATACATTTCTCTAATTAGTATTTATTTAGATGCTACGATAACAGAGCAGCATTTATTTTAATTGTCTGCGCGATGACATAGTTCTGACTTGTAAGTACTACTTATGCAAGGTACAAATTAATTTGTTAGAATTTTATTTAGAAGCCAGATATCTCCTCACAAATACCATATTCCTAATTGAATCTTTTGTTGGTTGAAGAATTTAGATTCTCTTTTTTCACTTTTGTTGAAAAGTGAATGCAAATGTCGTGACTAGTAATTTCCTTTTGGATCTAAAAGTACTCCATATGTCAACAAAGACCAGACACATTGTTGCTTGTAAACTTGTTTGTCATAGTTAATTCCATTTTGCCAATGCAGCAAAGAGAATTTATATTTGACAAGTTACTCCAAATAGCCAGTTGAGGGAGAAGAAAATTAACTAAGCTGACAAATACATGCATTACTCTGTTGGTGTTTTCATCCATTTTTTGTTAAGTAATGCAGTTCTGGAATTGAAAAATATTGACTTTATATTATCTGAAAAGAAAAAAAAATAGGTATAAACTAGTATCCAGAGTATTTTTCTCATGTGTTAACTTTATAAAAATATTCAATAATTCTGATTAAACAAGTCCTGCCTGTGATCTTAGTTTTGAAGGGAATTTAAAATAGTTTCTGCAGTCTAATTTTCAGTGCAAAGTGCACAATATATATTTGGTATATAGTTACTCCAAAACCAACGACATACTAAATGGTCAAAAAACGAACTCGATAAATTAATGTGGTACTTTTGAAATGTTTAACAACCTAACAGGTAACAAATAATTGGAGTTATCTATTTTTTTTTCAAAAGAAAAAAGGAAGGTATCAAAAGAGTGTGGGATTCAAATTGCATTGAGTATTGAACTATTGATACCTTTAGAATGAAGCTGATGAACATTCCTTGATATAGAATTTGGGTGGTCCAAAATTATACATATATCTGGACAATCCATTACAGAGTCCAAGAAACCAGGGCTACCAGTCAAAAGTGAAAGCTCCATTGGATTAGTGGAACAGTGGTGGTGTCCATATATTGTCCAAGTGACCAACACTCCAACAGAAATTGGGCTACTGATTTTTTTTTTTTTAATAAACATCTGGTAGACTGGTACAGAAGATATTTCAAACACTAAAATAGACATCT
Source organism: Schoenoplectus tabernaemontani (assembly GCA_037127355.1). Taxonomy (NCBI): domain Eukaryota; kingdom Viridiplantae; phylum Streptophyta; class Magnoliopsida; order Poales; family Cyperaceae; genus Schoenoplectus; species Schoenoplectus tabernaemontani. The sequence continues at coordinate 11,134,638 of CM073747.1, forward strand.
TTGGACTGCCTGCATATGGTGTATCTGTTTTCTGTATTATTCTACATAATACGGTACAATCTTTAAAATATCCTAAAAGAAGAAAAAATGTTTTAAGACATTTAAGACAACATTTAACTAAAAAAAGCAGGAGAAATACAGAAAAAAGGGCAAGAAGAACAGTATTAAACTGAGATGTTCCCGTCTTCAATAAAGCAGTTTTCCATTCACTACATACTTCCTTTGCCAATTAAATTTCATCTTGAATATATAGCGTCCCCAAATGTTCTATTGCATCTCTTTTCAAAGTATAAACAATCAAATTGCAATGATCTCCCTATCCTTGATATCAATATTCAGAATCCAAAATTAATTGTTGAACATTTAACCCCCCCCCCCCCCCCCCCCAGCTAACAATAATACAGAACGGTCGTGCTCTGGAAATTTTATATGTCACGTGTATGAACTTGAAAGCTGTCCTCACCGTCTCTGCATTTTGCCCACACAAAAAACACATATTTACAATTCCATCCTCTTTTCATGAAAATATTTATGATGAGTATAGGGGTGTACAAACGGATCAGTTTAATTGAACCGTTAAATTTTGAATTATTTGGTTCGGTTTTTCGATTTAAAAATTTTAATTTGGTTGAAAAAATTAGTTCATTCGGTTTTTATTTTTTTTAGTTCGGTTTATGATTTCTAAATCAGATAAACTGAATAAAACGAATAGTCTAAAATTTATCAAACGAGTTCATTTAGATTTATATAAATAAGAATCATATCAAAAAAAATAATTCAAATATATTTATTTTCTATATATTTTATTTTCTAAGCTATTTATTTTTTCTATCAATTTTTAACTATCAATATTTTTCATTCCTCTTTAATTAATATAATTTCAGTTTAACAGAATAAACTGAATAAAACTTCAGTTTTTTTCGGGTTTCGGTTTATTTGGTTGATATTTTTTAAAGTTTGGTTCAGTTCTTAATTTGTCAAATCAATCAAAACTTTGGATACGTATATTTATTTTGGTTTGAACCGAACCGACCGATTGCACACCCCTAGATGAGTATGTTATTTTGAAGAGCCAGTCATACAAACATTTAAATTCTTGGCGGTATCCGTAGCTTCCAAACTGCAGGTAAAATTCAGCCGGTGTGTTTGGATGATGGAAATATTAGTGCAAGAATAATGTTTTTTGAGTTAGTGATTGAGAATAGTGTGAGATTAATGACATCTCGGAAAATATGAGAATTTGAATAATAATTACTATTTCGGATTAGTAAAATATTATTTGGATGGTAACTTGAGAATAGTGGATGAAATAATCAAAATAATTAATTAATTTTTATTATTTTATTTAATATTATTTAGTTAATTTTATTTTTTACTAATATTAAAGAATTTTTTTTATTATTTCCATGAAGCACCAATCTGCTAAACCAACGTTTCTATAATTTAGCATATTAGCATTATTCTCGTGCTATTCTGAACTGATTTTTTTTGTTTGAATTAAATTTATTTGATAATAGTATTATTATTCTGCTATCATTATCATTTCTTTTGTAAGCCGATTCACATGTGTAAATGCCATTTGTGGCCCATTTCCATCCGGCATCATCTTCACTGGTTTGTGTGTAATATGATATTTTCTTGTCGAATCTCCAGGACTAATGGAGCAAATTAAATTGACTTGTCGTCTCTACTGATGGAAAATCTCTAAAGTAGCCTCTCCAATTTAGTGCACTCAAAAACTCCTTGAAAGTGATATTCAGATTGAGTGCATATGAAAAAAAGAAGGAAAATTTAAGAGTTGCATAATGCCTGAACCTTCATGCCAAAATGTTTTTTCAGTGCCAACATTTCTCAAAATTGAGTACTGACAAAATGGAAAAATAAAATTTAATGGGTTCATAAATGGAGGTCACCTCTGATCACTTATCAAATTAAATGAAGGTTCAAATGACTATTTCCACAATTTGAATATATTCTGTTATTACTCAGTTTTTTTTACTACATACAGTACGTTCATTTCAACTATCCAAACGGCCCCATAAATTTTCAATTAAAATATCCGGAATTTTAGCTCTTTATTTTTAAGCCACGTGTATGGACTTTGGAGTTTTCAGTTCAATTTCAACATTTTGAGTATCATGATTTTCTTAAAAAAGAAAAGAAAAGAAATGACCACACAACCTGCCGACTGACACCGATCCTTGGTACCAGGACGCAATAACATTTAGGACCTTAGCTGTTAAGTGTTAGCAACGATTTTACTGTTAATTGCATCGAACAGTCAAGATGTGAATATAATGTAACTCGTCGTTTCATTTCTATCCCCAAGGCATGCTGAAAATACAATATTATATAGGGAAGGGATTAGTTGATAATGGTTATCTTGATAATTTTGACAATGAATTTTTTAAATAAATATGATATAAAAAAAATTAAAAATTATGAATATGTTCTTCTAATATAGATTGATGGTGATTCAAATTTCATTATCATTTGATATTCCATCAAAGACCGTCAAATTATAACCGTTGTAAATTGTATAAAATTTTGATGGTCCTTGTTAGAGTATCAAACGATAATGAAATTACATGAAATTTGAATCACCATCAATCTATAAGTAGAATAACATATTCATACAGTTTTTTCTATTTTTAAGATTTTTTTAATATTTATTTGAAATTTTATTGTTAAGATTGTCAAAATAACCCATGTCAAGTGATCCCACCCTATTATATACGTTCTTTTTAAATTTTATTCATTACTTCACAGTTGCAAAATCATACCAAACTTTGAGGCAAATGACAATAATCTTCTTTTTCTTTTAAAAAAGGAAAGAAAAAAATGCTGGGTATAAGATCATAAGAATGAAAAACTTAAGGACAATGATGCATGTCTCTTGTCATGTCTTTCTATGTCATTCACTACCTCTTACACACGGGCCCACATGATTTAGCGTTTTAGGGGCTCTTTTTTGAAAGATGATAGGAACAGTTAGGGGCATAATGTTGGAGCATTCAATTATTTTTTAAAATTTTAATCCATTGTGTTTTTGAGAAATTTTTTTTTTTTATCTCGTGCTCAAACATAGTTTTTTTTTTCTGTTTTTACTGAGAGGTTAGGAGGAACAGCCTCACGAAAAGAAAGAACTAATTTCAATCATGTTTGCGACAAGAATGAAGTTAAATAACAGAATGGAGATGAAGTGATAGTAGTTTAGTTACCGCATTTTTGGGGCAATGCGATGGTGACTCGTTGAGCAAGAATGAGTACCATGAGAAACCGAGAAGTACTTCATTCCACGAAGCAAAAGGGACTGGAGTACTACGGATCTCACAATATTGTCAGCGTGAACTATTCTAAGAACACTTTGAGTGCATTGAAATTGAACCCTCTGTTCAGATTTCACATTCTCTGATTCTGATATCTTTGTTTGTGGACAGAGAATTCGTGCAAGTTGGTCCTGTTAACGTTCCGATTCGAATAGAGTACTTGTTTTCGTTCAATGCTGCACAAGGCTGTTTATTCTTCTATGTTGTCGTTTGTCCAATCGTTAGTACTCATGAAAGCTCCTGCCTAAGCAATGGGAGTTTAAAAAACAAAATGAAAAAGAAAAAAACTTGCCACATTTTGAATATACTTAAAAACAGAGTGGTTCGGTTGCATTGTACATTCATTTTTCATGGTATAACTAATTTAAAATTGTAAATATATTTCTAATGATTTAGATATAATGTGTATCAAAATTTTACTTAATTTGAAAGAGATTATGTCCTTATCTGTGTTGCACGGATGTGAGTGTGAATATTATAATGGATACGGTGATATGTCAATTTAAAAAATATTGAGATACAAATATGTACATATATATATAGTCCCCAACTATGGTGCTTTGTAAAGTACAGAGGCGAGGTGTGTTTTGCACTCTATTCTTAATTTTAATTCAGAAATGATCGATCTGAACCATTCAATCTAATCTTCATATCAAAATCTATTAGTAAACCAAATTTTATGTTTTTTAAATTTTTTTGCTATTTTTTCTAGTGAGAAGAAAATGACTTGATTTGAGAACTCTGGTTCATCCAAAAATGATGGTTTCCCCCTATCCAAAAAAATAGCAAATGAATTCCAAAAAATATATAATTTGGTTTACTAATAGATTTTTATATGAAGATTAGATTGAGCTGTTTGGATCAATCAAATTTGACTTAAAATTAATAATAGAGCGCAAAGCACACAACACTCTTGTGCTTTGCAAAACACCGTAGCCTAATTATATATATATATATATATATATATATATATATATATATATATATATATATAGTCCGACTATGGTGCTTTGTAAAGCACGAGAGGCGTTGTTAATTTCAAGTCAGAAATAATTGATCTGAACCGTTCAATCTAGTCTTCATATAAAAATCTATTAGTAAACCAAATTTTATATTTTTTTTAAAAAAATTTTGCTATTTTTTCTGATGAGGAGAAAATGACTTTATGTGAGAATTCTGGTTCATCCAAAAATGACGGTTTTCCCCCTATCCAAAAAAATAGCAAATAAATTCCAAAAAATATAAAATTTGGTTTACTAATGGGTTTTGATATGGAGATTAGATTGAGCGGTTTGGATCGGTCATTTCTGACTTAAAATTAAAAATAGAGCGCAAAACACACTACACTTTTGTGCTTTGCAAAGCACCATAGCCTAATTCTATATATATATATATAGTTATGCTACGGTTAGTCATGAAATACAAAATATTTTTGTATTTCGCGTCGTATCTCTCATTTCCGAATTCAAAACACTGATTCAACCATTCAAAGTTTTCTCCATATTAAAATATGGTTGGAGATCAAATTATATTTTTTAGATTCTTTTATTTTTTAGGGGTTGAAAATGCATTGAGTTTATGATTTTCTAACCAACAAAAAATAGAATTTTTTTAACAAAATATAAAATTTGGTCTTTAAATATATTTTAATATGGAAAACACTTTGAACGGCGATCAATGTTTTATATTTAGAAATGAGAGATACTACACGAAGCACAAAAATATTTTATACTTCGCGACTAACCGTAGCATAACTCTCTCTCTCTCTCTATATATATATATATATATAGAGAGAGAGAGAGAGAGAGAGGCTATGGTGCTTCGCAAAGCACAAAACCTCCCATATTTCGCGTCTGTATCTCAAATTTAAAAGTTCAAATGGCCAATCCAAATGGTTGAACATGATCTTCATATTGAAATATCATTGGAGATCAAATTTTATATTTTTTTGAATTTTTTATTATTTTTTAGATGGGTACAAAATCATTAGTTTTGGATAGTGCAGAAATCGTTAGATCAACAAATTTTGTACTCATTTAAAAATAGCAAAAAATTTAAAAAAATATAAAATTTGATATCCAAAGATATTTCAATATGAAGATCACGTTCAATGGTTTGGATCGGCTGTTTGGACTTTTAAATTCGTGATACGGACGCGAAGCACATGAGATTTTGTGTTTCGTAAAGCACCATACCCTCATTACACACACACACACACGAGATATATATATATATATATATATATATATATGAGTGTGTGTGTTTGTGTGTGGAGGTGTGCTAATGTGCTTTATAAAGTACAAAATACTTCGTACTTCATGCTTATATCTCATATTTTAAAATTCAAATAGACGATCCAAACCGTTAAATATGATATTCACATCAAAATCGGATCAATGTTTTGAATTCGAAATGGGAGATATGACACGAAGTACAAAAACATTTTGTACTTCGCGACTAACCGTTGCATAACTATAACTATATATATATATATATATATATATATATATATATATATATACACGTAAATTACTACTAACACAAGTGAAGAGATAGTGTAGCAGTCTCATGCATTTATTGGTATAGCTCACTTTTTGGGTTTCAATCTCACTCATGCATTTTATTTTCTGATTTTTTTGTGTTTGATAGCACAAAACCGTATCAGAGCCCGCGCCCAACCGTACCAGAGGCCTATCTGCCAATCAAATTGATTAAACTAATCGAATACGTCACGTGACATACCCAGACATATCCATATTGCACCCGACATGTACCTGTACCTAATACGCACCTAATACTTATTTGGCTGAGTATATGAAGTACTCGAGTAACATCGGTCCTTATCATAAAATTTTAAAATTGTTAAAAATAGAGTTTCAATAAAATTGTGATAAAAAGATTAATTAATCTCTAAATCATTTCAAATTTGATACGCATTCTATCTAAGTCATTATAAACTCATCTATAAATTTGAAATCTTCATTTGAACCATATTCATCAAAAACTGTATCACAAATACTGAATGTATCATTAAAGTTAGATGTACCATAAATGTTTGAGAAGGTTTGTCGATGGATATTCAAAATTCAAAAGTTCAATCTAACCCGCATGAATGGATTCATAAGTAAATATAGAAAAATATTTTTCTATGTATCTAAAAAGAATTATTTGATAGTTTATTGATCCACATATGGATCTAGAAAAAAGATCTTACCTTATTATTTCAATTCGATAGCTGCTACATACATTAATATTGATTTGTGTTTCAATACTCAAATTTTAATTAAATTTGAAAGAATGTGAATTTTATAAACTTCTAATAGATTAGGATTTGAATTTGAATTATGCTAGATTCAATATCTGATTGAATCAGAAGTTTTCATATATATATATATAGAGAGAGAGAGAGAGAGAGTTAAGCTATGGTGCTTTGCAAAGCATAAGAGCGTTGTGTGTTTTGCACTCTATTATTAATTTTAAGTCAGAAATGATCGAATGGTAGTCCACTTTTATATAAATATAATACTGCTCTGTGTACATTTCTATTAGCTTATTTGAATTTCTTGTCTGTATAATTTAATTTGTTTCTCAAGTTTGTAACTTTATAAATGTGCTTTGAAACGGTTATAAAAGGGTTGAAATCAATCATTTATTTCGATAATCTTGACAATCAATTTTATATAAATTAGTAAAAATCTTAAAATTAGAAAGAAAAAATATAAGCATATTCTTAAGCTCATGTATTTATTAATTTTTATGTAATTTAATTGTTATTTGATATTTCATCAAAATTCATTAAATTTAATCCATTAAAATTGTCATATAATTTTGATGGTCTTTGATGAATTGTTAAATGACATTCAAATTATATAAAATTTGAAATTAATCCATACAATTAATAATATATTTATAAATTTCTCTTTTAATTTTAAAGTGTTCTATAAATTTATATAAAATCTGTTACTAAAATAAATTATTGTCAGGTATCTCCCACTATAAAAAGCATCATAAGACTTAAAAACATACTTTTCAAAAAAAAAAGACTTAAAGACATTATATATCATATCAGAGGAGTAAATATGACGTGAATTTAATCTCACGAAGACATTTTATGAACTGAACTCAAAAAGTATATCAAATTATCTCTAAATTTTATTTTTTCACACTCGTTAAATTTTTCATATGAAAATCTTTGAGGTACAAAAAATTTGGGTGTTTTAATTTTTAAAAATAATGTAAAAACACTAAATATTTTATTATTATTTTTAGAGATGATTTTTTAAAATTAAAAATAGTGACTTAGAAAACTCAAAACATCTCAATTTTTATATCTCATAGGGTTTTCATATAAAGAATTGAATAAATATGATATATTAAAATTTTAAAATTATTTAATGTATTATTTTAATTATGTTCATGAAAACTCATTCTTAGCTCACTCTCATGCTATCTTTACTCCATATTAGAATACGCAAAAAGAGCTATACAATTAAATGGTACATGATACCCAATACGGAAATGACCGTAGTAGAGGCGCAAGAAAGTTGTGGTAGAGATAGAAACGAGTTCCAAGTAATAAAAATAAATATTAAAATAGAAAGAACATTTTTTTGATTGTGTTGGAAAGTGAGGAACCAACCCTTTCCACATTTTTTGGTAATTAAAATAATTAAAAATCATGATTTATTAATTTTTTTTGTAAATTAGATTGATTAGTTTGGACCAAGTTTCAAACTCGGTCACAGTTTTTTTTTTTTAAATTTTATATGTTTTGATTAATTATTTTAGTTATTTTATTTAATTATTTGTTGAATAGTTTAGAAAATAATTAGAAATATGATATTATTGTGTTTTATAGTATGTTTATATACTATTAAATATATTTATATTTTTTATTATGTATTCAATAAGTATGTTTATTATGTATTCAATAAGCATATTTATTACGAACTAAAATATATACATAAATTTACTAAAACAATAATGACAAAAAGTAGATGTCCAAAGTTTCAAACGTGTTTTTGAGCTTGAAGACGAGATTTTTTGACTAAAAAAATGACCGTAATAGCGTATGTAATTAACCCTATAGATCTCGTTGTCAACTTTTCATGATCGCGTAGCACGCCGCCATCGGAGTTTTCTATCAAAAGTTATGACCATTTAAAGATGATATGTTCAGATTTTGATTTTATCTTCCGATCTCATCTCCGTTTGTTCGATCGGGAGCGTTGGATAAATTAAATATTATAAAATTTAACAATCAATTAAAAACAAATTAAATCATAGAATAAATAATTAATTATAATAAATAACTAAATAAATTATTAGAAACTATAAATATGTATATTTATTCTAATTCATAATAAATATGTAAAACATATTTATTATTCTTATTTATTATTATTATAATGTTCTCTTATGATTTTCTAAAAATACATATTATTATTGAAACACAATAATATTTCTAATTATTTTTTAACTATTCAATAAATAATTAAACATACTAAAATAACTAAACAAACTATAAAAATAATAAATAAATAAATAATCAAAACATATACAATTTGTAAAAAAAACTTGGACCGAGTTTGAAACTCGATCCAAGGGCCTGAGACCGAGTTTCAAACTCGGTCCAGGCTAGTCAGTCTAATTTACAAAAAAATCTTACTAAATCTCGATTTTTAATTATTTTAATTACCAAAAAAATTTGAACCCGCTTCCTCGGATATAAATATTACCGATGGAAAGTCAGCGATAATGTATATATTACTCAATAATCTCAGCCAATATAAAAAGATTAGTTTAATTTGAAATGTGATCTTTAAAATATGATACGTACTATATTAATATAAAAACATGAAAAATAACAAAATATGATGCAAGTCTAACCATTTATGTGTTGTTTAATAAAATATCAATAACTATTTTAAAATATATATATTTTAGTGTACATTCAACTTTTATGATACATTCAATGTTTATTGTATATCTTTTTGAAAATATTGTTTAAATGAAAAAAATCATAGATGTGTTTCTAATGACTTAGATGGATTATATATCAAATTTGAAATAATTTAAAAATTAATTAGTCATTCATCACAATGTCATTAAAACTATACCGTTAAAAAAATTAAATTGAATGATAAGAGATAAAATCTTTTTCAAATTCACTAAAAATTTAAAATTGAATGATAAGAGATAAAATCTTTTTCAAATTCACAAAAAATTGATACACGTACTACAAGTCATTAAAAATACATATGTAATTTTAGATTTTTTTTATTTGTGTAATATTTTTCAAAAAGATGTACCATCAGCATGTGACATTTCATAAAAGTTGAATGTACACTGTTACTCTTAAGAATAAGACTCCCACAAAATTCAAACACATTGTTTTTCATGTCTTTTCTGGAACTAAATCAGTGACACTCCGTAAAGAAGACAAACATATTATCATCTCTGCAGACTATACTAAATCTGAGGACTAGAATTAAATTGAAACTTAACACAACCAAATTAATAAACCATACATGTTTAGAAAATTTTAAAATTACATAATAAATATAGGTCGTAAAAATTGTCAAAATTTTGATTGCTAAATTATTTCAACTCGTATACTTTTATACTATTGATTTATAATCAGTTTCTAAAGTTTTCACATTTTACATCTACTCTATGGTGCTGAGATGTGGTTTTTGAAATAAAGAACATTTCCAAATATGTGCGTGTTCATTAAGCATGACAGATCAGTATCCGTTGTCATTTTTTTTTATGGAAAGAAAAATATTACACACCGGGCTAACGAAAAAAATTCTTACCAAAAAATTAAACGTTTTATTATTACACGCTTATTATTATTCATTTTATTACACATTTTCGGCCATCTAATGAATTTAAATGATTCAAGTTAAATTCAGAAGGCATTTATTATTGAGTAGGCCCCACCAATAGTCTTACATGATAATCGGCTGTCATAGCCGAATATGACGGAGGCGGGAGAGGTACAAAGGGCTTTGAACCAAAAAATTGGTTCAAAGACTTCTAATACTGTTAATTTTGCATCGAGATTCGTACTTTTAATAGATTCTAAATTTAAAATTCATACTTTCAATAATTATTACGAATCTCAATACAAAATCAACGACTTCAGAGAATTTTGAATCAACTTTTTGATTCAAAGCCCTTTGTATCTCCCCACTTCCGAATATAACAGCATATCCGTTTCCAAACATGATGGTACACCCGACGGTGGAGGCGTAGACGAATACTAGTAACTAATAAATGTACGATTGACTTGTATAGTTCGTCAATATATTGATTAAACAACAGATTGGGATCATGGATCTGCTTTCTCACAAATCACATATAAAGCTTTATAAGAAAAAAAAATTCTTTCAATGGAAGGAGTATGTGTAAATGATAATCCCTGGCAAGAAATTTTTTTCCAGTAAGAAAATTTGACCGTTGTTACGGAACTTTCGGCCACTTTGCTTTTGTCGATCGGGTGGAACTTCTGGTTCTACGACAGTTGTTACGCATTACGCATTCGCAGAGATACTTTATATTCCAAACTAATTTTTAATATATCATATACTACGAAAAAGGATCTCAATTTCATCCATATCGTTTTGCTTGTTACTTCATTTTTTATTTTTTATGCTTTCTTCGTAAAAATTCTGAATTGTTCTTCCAAGATAGTGCATCTGATTCTTACAATAAAAATCATCAAATACTACAAAATTATATCAAATTCTGCACATATCCAAATTGATTTTAAAAATATGTCTCCATTATTATTTTGATGAGTTTTCTATGTTGTAATGGATGCTTAAATAATTAAAAATTTAATTAATGGTACTGGATGTTTCATAATAAATAATACAAGTAAAGGGCTTTGTAAGATTTAGAAGTTGGTCACCTAATAGATTAAATGGTGCAAGAAAATAAAGAATTTAAGAGGAATAAAAAATAAATTTTAATTTGGGATTTCATTTTTAAATTTAACGGGAGCGGAAGATAATTTCAATTCAATTCTCACACAAGTATAGCAATTAAAAAAAGAGAGAGAGAAACGAAAAAAAGAGCAAATAAGAACACAAAACATAACAAAGTTCTGCATATAACACTTATTTCTCCGGGACATTCAATCTCCAACAATTAAATTTAAGCCGATATGCTAAAAATAAAATATCTTACACTTATAGAACTTAATCCCTTATACAAAAATGAGTTCCAATCTTATCGATAACAAAGAAAAGACAACACACTCAAAAATAAATAAAAAATAACGACACACTCAAAGCAAAAGGGAGTGACAACATACTAAAAAATGAACAAGAAAAGTTGATCACAAAGATTAACTTAGAAGAATGAATAGAAACTAGATTGAACTTAAAGCAAGAATTTTCACTAATTAAGTGTTTTAATCTATCTCACTTTAGACATGATTTTATGAGCTCTCATGAATAAGGATTTTACTAGATGTAATATATTAATGTGAGTTAGAGAGTTAACCCCTTTATATAGATCTTCTAAAATTGATTAATAAACTAATTTAACCTGAGCCATTATAACGACTTTGTGAGCCGTTGTAATGGTTTAGAAAGAATGCTCTAATAGCGCAGAAAGGATAGTTGTTGTATCTTATTTATTGATTCTTTGAGATCTTGAGTTCAACCATTCTAACGGCTTGATAACCTGTTGTAACGTTTGAATGAATCACTATAACAGTTTCTGAACTGTTACTTAATGATTTGCTCTGTTACTTTTGAGAAGCTTTCTGCCTTTAAGCATTTGAGATAAACCGTTTTAACGATTCCTAAAGAGTTATAACAGCTTACTGTGCAAAAATATTTTGCTTGTTGTTTTAAGCTCAATTTATTTTAACCAATTCAATCTAATTTGAGTCTAACTAAATTTTAACATAATGCAGTCTTGATTTAACTTTTACATCCCATCATTAGTTCTCTGATTTTTTTATCTAATCCATTTTCATTATATTCCCTACACAATAATCAAATAGGATAAATCATAAAAAATTTAATTTATTTTGTAAATCGATAAATTAAAAAAATATTTATCATAAAAATCATTCAAACATTTTGACGAAAAAGTTGTTTACCAATAAACGAACAAAATAATTTCTAAAATGTTTTCATTTTCTTTTTCTAATTTTAGCTACATTACTGTTATTTTGAAAAGCGCTCCCAATGTCCGTGCATTATGTGCCGAAAGAACTTGGATTTATTCTTTCTTCGAAATTTGTTTCAGTACTAAATTAAATCTAGTTTGGTGCATAACATATTTTAAAATGAAAAATTATATAATTATTATTTTATTTAAATTGATGCATGGCTGCAGGCCGTGATGGAATGTTAAAATTTCTCAGAATTTGAATCCATATTTAGTATTTATTGCCACGAGAAATTCCAAATATACATGTACACATTTCTCACTTTTTTTTTAAAAAAAAAAGTAAAAAAAAAATGCATGTATTAGCATGATGGAACTTTTTTTTTTTGATAAGTGTTAGAATGACCTGAATTTTTTTGTTGGACCAGATTGGGTGGTCCGGAAGAAAAAAATTCGAATCATTTTTTTTCGTCAGAGCATTCTGATATGAATTTTTAATTCGGACTAGGGTGTTAATGGCTCGGGGTCGGGTTATATTATTTAATTATTTTTTTTATCCGATCCGATTAAATTTGCGTTGAAAAATTTTGACACGTACCCGACCCGACTCGTATAAAATAATTAATTATTTTTATATAATTTAAAGTAATAAAATATTAATTAATTTATAATTAATCTTAATTAGTATATAATTAGTGTATATTAAAGTTTTAATTAGTACTAAATCATAAAAGTACTTCAAAAAAAATAATTAATCGGGTCGGGTCGGGTCGGGTTGATCCGAATCGGATTCGGGTCACAAAAATCAAACCCATACCCGATTTAGCACCAAATAAGATGCTCAGAAAAAAAATATTTGGACCAGCTTTTTTTCGGCAGAGCACCCTAGTTGGAATTTTATAAGATGAAAGTTTTTTGCCATGTTCAAAATGAAAAATTTTGGGCTAGTAAATTTAGGTTTTCTCCCAATAACTCTTCGAGTTCACATCCTCTACAGTGGACAGCAACTTTAAAGTGTATACTGGACATATTTTCTACAGTTACTATAATACCCGGGCAGCATCGAGATCCGCACTGAGCTTTGAATGGCTAAGATTGATTGAACTGACCACTATAAAAAATACAGTACTACAGAGGATATGCACCCCCCACACACATTCTCCTCTTCTTCATCCTCTACCATCATATTTTACCTTTTTCTCTCTCTCAATGCCGCAATTATTTTGAGTGTTCTTTTAGATTTATAAACTATGAATGCTCTACTATTCAATATTTACTATGGAGGTGAGATTCTGAACACACTAATAGATGTCAATTACACCATTAGTGCAGCTTACACAATATTTATCTCTAATAACATTAACTTCAGAGATTTAAGAAAACAAGTTCATATCGATGTCGGTTTGCTCACTAAACAATACAACCTTATTATCAAAGCTCAACAACTCTCAATTTGTACTATGGTGGATAAAATATTCCACAAATGTGTTGAATGATTATTAGAGAGGAGAGGAGTTGGAGAAGAGTGGTAAGATCAATGTCAAGAATATACTAAAAAAATAACAGAACTAATAAAGTATCATGAAAATAAGAGAGAACATATGATGTGATATTGCTAACTTGTGTGTCAATAATTATTTGTGTACAATGGAAATGATGTTCTTGAGGAGATAAATTATTTATTTTGTTAAATACTTTAATCATTATTTAAATTTACAGTTTCTTACACATATGTGCTCATTTGATCGGAGAAGGACAAGTCGGATATCAGTTTCAAAAATCACAACTTACCAATTTTCTTTGCGATCATGTACATATTGTATGTTCATTCAAAAGGTTTGATCTAAGGGAGTACAAATACATCAATCCATATTATATGTTGAAATCATTAATCAACACGTGGTATGGTGTATTCAACAATTATGAAAACTTATGGGATTGACAGATGTATCATGTTGTAATTATTCGATCAGATCTGACAACAATCAATAAGAGCGGGAGGAGAAAAATAAGAATTTCAATGATAATGGATGAAATGAATTGTTGAATTAGCAGACTTTCGAGCCTTGAAAGATGACCATCAAAGTGTAGATAATTTGTTAATTATGTTTAAGTAAATGATCAATAGATTTTGTTTAATTTTTATATTTGTGCGAATTTTTTTCATATTTAATTTTTAATAGTAATTGATTCTCTTTATTTAAATACTTATAACTACAATTAATGTATCACAAATAAAAATTTTAATTAATATGATAACATGAAAAAAATTAATGGTAATTAGTTCTCTTCCGTAAAATTTTTTTTTGGAGCCATCATAATCTAATCAAAATTAAAAATTCAGATCAAAATGCTCTATGGTGAAAAAAATTGGTCCGAATTTTTTTTCGGGCCACATTATCTGACCCAAAAAAAAAATCAGACTATTCATATATGTCAAAAAAATTCCAATCATGCTAATGCTTGTGATTTTTTTATTTTTCTATTTTTTTTAAAAAAAAATGCATATTTCTTCGGACCAAATAATTTTCCGAACTCCGTACAAATGAAATAATTGAATGCAGTTAATGTGTATCGACATCCTACTAGTAGTCCGCTACGGTACAAACTTTTTTTTTTTTGGAGGATAGCTATGGTACAAACTACAAACGCACTTAATCAATGCATGCCACCACAGAATCCTAATCCTCTTAACTCAGAAATTGAGTTGGCCGCATACAGTAATTTAATTTTGGAGGGAGACAGGGAGTTAATCGGTGTGTCTGTTTTTGACCGCTGTTCAAAACCCACCAATCAGAAACCGTCACGTATGAAGTCAAAGTCTGTTAACTCCTCAGAGGATACGCTTCCTGCCACCACAAACGACACCATGGCAATTTCAGGCATCCATGACTCCCACATTAACTGCGCTCTTTCTTCACTTCCACAGTTGCAACCAAGAAAGTACGCAAAGGAGGTGGATAGTGGATACCACCAATCTGGCAATCTCCATTCAGATTCCAAACTCATGCTACAAAATAAGTGGCATGAAAATCATTCCTCTTTATTGCACCTTAATTTCTTTCCCCCTGTATCCCCACTTCCGGTAACTCACACCTCTGTAGCTTGTTTTCGCTGCTGGGTGGGGTTACTTACTCGAAGCTTGCCTATGTAGGCTATATTGTCTAGACTCCCTGCTTATACAGTTGAGGCCCTGAGCCACTGGCCGAGTGACAAAAAGACAAGATTGAAATTCGACGTGGAAAGTTAAAGGCTTAAAGCTCCGCTCGAGCCTGGATGTGATACGGGTCTCCAGTGTGTCTTTCATGCGTGCTTCATGTTATTGTTCCAAGATGAGCCGTTGCAACTTTCAACTTTACTTCTTTCTGGTATGTTCTGAGTTCTGACAGTAAAAAGAAAAAGGTGGCAGGCATTACGTACATGTTTATTTCTGATTTTATGTGGATGGCATAATTAGTTTTTTTTTTTAATTTTATGTTGGGTACTTCATATTTGTATCTTTTCAAACATAATTTTCAATTTATGATTTTTTATGAATAATTTTACAAATTCAAATTAGATGATGTACTTAACTTAGATCTGGTGGTGTACTGTCGAATTCAAAAAGAAATCGCCAAAAAGTAAAGCAGAAGGCATGGGCAAATGATAGATCAAAGATGGTTCCTGAAGATTTGATTGAAACTACAAACAGAATAAATAGTTCAAATATGATATGAATCTTCAAATTCAATAATTGGTGTTAAGGATGGCAGTTTAGTCTATCTGGATCCGCCCGGCCTGGCTAGTTTGGAGAGCAAACAACGGGTAGAGTCCGGTCGGGCATGAGTTTGATGTTAGACTCGTCCACTTGATTCAAATTATAAATAAAGCTTGCCTATAGATATAATTGAATATTTTTCTTAATTGAATTAAAAAATATTTTTTTTGTCTTTTTAACATAATTTTAGTTGGCATAATTTTATTGAATTGAGAATATTAATATCATCTAAATGCATATAATAAATTATATTAAAATAAGGTAAATAATTAAATAAGAAATTAGCATGTTAGAAAGATCGGGTCGTGTCGGGATTGAATGACCCGCGGACGCATCAGGTCTATGATTTTAGTTCTGTTGGCACGGAGTTAGACTAGATGTGCTATAAAATTTAGGGGACGAACATGGCACCAAGATTAATGAAAGCCCGCTTATCTGATCGATTTCATCCCTCATACGTGTACAATTCTACAAAATATTATATATATATATATATATATATATATATGAGTGAGATTTTGTGATTCGCGAAGCATCATAGTTATGATGATTCGCGAAACATAAAACATTATGTGATTCGTGTCTGTATTTCATTTTTAAAAGTTTAAATGATCGATTCAAATCGTTGAATTTAATCTTTATATTGAAATATCTTTAAAGATCAAATTTTATATTTTTTAATTTTTTTACTATGTTTTAAATGGATGAAAAATCACTTATATTGAATGATGCAGAAATCATTAGATCGACGGACTTTATACCCATCTAAAAAGTAGCACCATAGTCTCACTCTAAAAAAAATTTTCGTGTTCAAATATCAATGAAACATTATTAATAAATTTCATGTATCAAAATTTGATAGAATGCTAACTTTTTTAACTATTTTTTTCAATTGTTAGATGACAGTTGCAATTGTTTTTATTTTGAATCCATCTTTAAAGCAAGTCGACATTCAGGGGCGGATGTAAAGAGAGCCAGGGGCAACTATCTTCCATTAGATTTTAAAAAATATTACTTTTCGATAATACTTTCGATAATTTGTCTTCCCCTAAAATTTTTGTTGTCCCTCTCTGAATTGTTTGATTACTTTTATTGATAAAAAAAAGATTTAATATCATACATAATGAAATAATTATTTATTATTTGAAATTTTTTATTGTTATTTTAAAAAATAAAAGGATATTATTTTAATAGTTTTTTATTGGGTAAGAATATATATTAAGTTATTATTTTTTTATTTAGTACTCAATTAGTTAATGAGTTTGAACCTGATAAGCTATTACAATCCGATAATTAACCATCCTAACTAAAATTATGCATCTAACCCTGCCGACAACCCGCTCAAAATGGTTTTGAGCTCAGATAACGGCCCGTGGCCCGTGGAAACTTTAATGAAACAAACAAAATCCCGAGTTAAATAGAAATTGAACACTAGACAGTGGCAGAGCCAGTTTAAGAAACAAGTCAGACACACTTTCATTTTCTCATTTAGATATGAGAGGAGACTCAATGAAACTCATACACTTTGTACAATTTTATCTATATTTTTTATGGCTCAAGACAATAGCTTATTACTAAATTGCTTATTTTAAAATTCAAGCTTAGACACTGACTCGAACTTGCCTCTATACAGATTCGCCTCTGATACTAGATAAGTAAATAACACATATGTGGGTCATGCTATCATAATAGCTATGATACAGTCCTGCCAAGAGATAGGAATTACAGCTAGATTTAATTTAAACGTACAGCTAGATTTAATTTAAACGGTCCAAATTTAGATAATAAGGATGGCTTTTTATTTTTTATGTTGTAGATTTCATCAATCATAGTTCAATGACAAAATCCAACTATATATGACAACGGATATAAATTTCACATATATATCATGAATACTCAACTTACTGCTCTAAATAATGAGGCGGAGCTGGGACAACAGGCAAATAGTGTAGGGGTTTGGAAGGACGGTGCGCACGTGCGCAGGGCGCCGGCCATTGGGGCGTTATGATTGCGTTGCCCCGCAAAACTGGACTCGAGACGGGAGCTACGGAGCGGTGGTAACATTAAAGCCCACGATTACAAACCCTGGAAGGTCGAGGTCGAGGGCCCTAGGAAAAGAACGTATCCGCGTAACGTCCCTTCCTCCCACTGTTCACTGTTTACTTTGACGCATCCGTATCCCCTATTATTCTTTTCAATAGTAGGAACCTACTTTTACTCGGCCATAACCGTTGGATATTATCAACGGTACAGATTTGCTATTTTCCTTCTGTATTATTTTTTTCTTCCCTTGCCTGTCATTTCTCCTCTTCTGACTTTGAGAAGTATTTTTCCATTTCTAATTGCTTCATATTGTCCGTTATCCTTTCAAATTTCTCTCTGATTAGAGCTGTAATGTGTATTTCACCCGACAAAATAATTCTCATTTAAATAATTAATAATATAAAATATATATGCAATCAATATTTCACATTTAAGAAAAAATTGAACATCATTTTTTTAAAATACTAAAAATATACATAATAATATAATTAATAACGAAAAGCTTTAAAGTTTAATACTAAAAAAGAATCATGTTAAGAGTTAAAATTCACATCAAGTATATCATACTTATTTATTTTAAATGAGAAGAAAAAAAACTACATGAGTTATTGGATTCAAGTAAACAAACAAATAAAATCAATGGTGAAAAAAAATGATGATGTGTCATGTTTGAGAGGAAGACTTAACATTGTTTATGGGTATCTTCATGATTTTTTTTATCAATAACATTAATTAAATTTTATTTTAATAATAAATATTAATTAATTTTTATTTTAATAATAAATGTTAATTAATTTTTATTTTAATAATAAATGTTAATTTATTTTTTTATTATTAATAAATAAATATTAATTCAATAAAATTGTAATCATAAATATCAGATTGAAGCGGTGTTCACAGCTGTCAGCGAGATTGATATCAATTTTGTTAAAACTTTGCAGATAAGATACTTGCGTGATATTTGCAAATTGACTTGAGGTGGCGTTGCCTCTTTTTTTAGGGTGTGTTTGGATGGTGAAAGAATTAGTATAAGAATAATATTATTTGGGTTAGTAGTTGAGAATAGTGATATTTCAGGATATATGAGAAAAATACTAATTTTTACTATTGAGGATTAGTAAAATATTATTTGAATAGAAACTTGAGAACAGTAGAGAGAATAATTAAATTAATTAATTATTTTTTAGTATTTTATTTAATATAATATTTATTTAATACTACTCCATACTAATATAAAAGAAAAAAATTTTTTTTATTATTTTCACTATCCTCATTGACACTAATCCGCCAACCTAACATTTTATGTGGGTTAGCGGATTAGAATTGTTCTGTTATTATTTTTAATTTTAATTTTGTGTTTGAATGGTTGTTAATTCGAGAATAGTAATGTTATTCAGAGAACAGTGTTATTCTACACCATCCAAACACAAACTTAAAAAATAGCTGAAAATTAAAGAAAAAGGAAAATGCTAGTGTTTTTATAAAATATGTTAATAGAACTGGGGCGCCATCATAATTATTATTAAAATTAAGAATTAAGTAATATTTATTAATAAAAATCACAACTGATTCTTTAACGATCGAGCTTCATTCTTTGCACGCTCCCCAAAGCGAAGGAGAAATCGAGACCGAGTATTAATTGCATCCTGTTTGGCTTTTTCCAATTCGGTAGGACACAACGAGAGGTGAAAATTTGATAAAATTGAGTATTCAATTTATATATTTATTTTTTAAATTAAAAATTAGATATTTATTTCTAAAATATTAAGATTTTATATATTTACTCATAACTAATATTATTTTTATGAAAATTAAATTAATAATAAATTAAAATTATAATAGGACAAAAATATCACTTTGTATTTTTTCATTATCCATGTAACTTGCATCGCAACAAAATCAACGACGCTGCATTAAATTATTTTATTTTGTTATGCATATTGTATTGTTGTTATATTGCTACTTACACCTGCTCTCTCTTCTTGAGCTCTAACTGTATGCAAATACAACCTCAAATGAAGTAATAAATTTTTACGAACTAGAACTGGTACAATCCAAACTTGGTACAAATCAAACCTGACTATAACTAGTGCCTACCCAATGAGATTAATATTTATAACGATAAAATAGTTTCATAATTATGATTTTGTACATCGCTAAAGTAATAAAATTAGCAAGAAGATTTACATATAAATGAAAAATATCTTGAATCATCAGAAGGAGAATTTCTATCTTATTATAATTTTAATTAATTATTAATTTAATTATTATGAGGATAATATTAGTTATGGGTAAATATTTAAAATTTTAATATTTTCAAAAATAATATATAATTTTTAAATTTGAAGGGATAAATATACATATTACAATACAATGTATTGAGAGGTATATATTTAATTTTGTCTAAAATTTTCGTCAGCCAAGTTTGTGATGAAAGACCGTAAATGAAAAGAAATTGACCTATTTGGATAGATAAATTGAAATTAACCTCTTCGATTTGTTAGTTGAGAATTAATGAATTTGAAGGCTATGAAATTCATAGTTTCCGTTTAAGCAAGATAACAATTATTTCTTTATTTCTATGTCTCAAAAATCAATTAAATTGGTGAGCTTCTGCTTTAATGTTTTCAGTTTCAAATTGAGTAAGATATAGAATGCTTCAGAGACATATATTCTCTGTTGAGTTAGTTTTTTTTTTTCGTTTTTATTATAAATAACAACTTTTTCATAAGACCTCCAGCAAACAATAATATTTTTTAATTGATACGTTCTTGTTTAGAAGTTCACTTAGTATGTAAGAACTGGAATGTTCAAGTGTTTGAGTGAATGTGTTTGTTGTTTGTAAGAGTCACTTTGATTTATAAAGCTATGTGCATGTGTAAAAATGACGACTTTTTTCTATGTTCTTGATAATATCTTATTTAGAAAAGGGGTCATAAAGAGAGTCCATTAACGTTAGTTAATGATATTTTAAGTTTGAAATCATAATATTAAGTGCGCAAGATCGTGTCTCAAGCTACAATAACGGTTACGAGATATGAAAAATTAATGACAACAACAATCATATTCGAGATCGAATGGACATTTTGAGAAGTATTCGAGATGAATGTTAGATAAAGAAGACCATATAGGACTTAGTAAATTAACTTCTCAAAGCTAAATTTTCGACCTTATCTTAGGTAAGTATTCGAGAAAATAACCCTATCATTAATGAACTAATTGAGCATTACTACAATTGATGAAGTACAAAAAGGGCCAGCATTACAAAAATCATTACTTCAAAATGTTAGGATCTTTCTGCATATTTGCTGTAAGTCCCTGCATTACAAAAAATTGCACATCACCAGCTATTGTGGTTTAAATCCAATACATATATTTCATGACACATCTATGAAATAGTACAAGTTTCCTTTAGGCTGCACAAAAAAGACATATCTTAAGAAACCTAAGAATAAAAAATATACAAAATGAGATGTTCTGATAAGATGCGCCGCTTCTTTTATCCAAATATATATATATATATATACTGAAGTCTGAAAGTATATATCGATTCAATTTTGATGGTGCTTCAAAAAGACCTGCAAATTTAGTGACCCATTTTATGTCATGAGAAAAAGAAGTTGAATCTTGCTTCAGAATTTCACTTGTGTCCTGCGATAAACTTTATATGAGCAGAACCTTAATCATGGATGCGTCTTCAAAAGAGTAGAGATATGGCAGTGAATTTTCACTTGCTGTCCCATACAAAACAACATAGATTAAATCAGAAATCCAGTTTCTATATGCATATCTGTCCTCAAGATGCTTAAGCAATTACCATGAATAAATTCATCAGAGGGATATTTTTAGAGGGACGGTACTTCACGAGTGGAGTATTTTAGAGGGGAGTCTGCGTCTGTTGGGAGTGTTTGGCACTCAATGGAATAACAAAAAGTTGGAATAGAATAGTTATTCCGACGAATTAATTTGCCAAACGAATTTTAGACTAAGTAGAAGAGTGCAGAATAGTGCTAATCCAGTATACCAATTTATAGGTGGAATATCGGATTAGCTCTCGTCGGAATAGCGATTATTGTTTGATTATATTATATTATATTATTATATTATGATTATGATTAAGATTTAGTATTATTATATTATTATATTATATTTATGATTATAATTTATTATTATATTAATATTATGATTATTATTTATTATTATTATTATCATTATATTATTATTATTAAATTATTATTATCATTATTGTTATTATATTATCATTACCATTAGTATTATTATATTATTATTTATTATTATAAATATAATTTTAATATTATATTATTATATTATGAATATGAATATAATTATTTTATTATTATATTATTATGATCAAGATGATTTATTATTATATTATTATATTATGATGATTATGATTATGATTATTAATACCTATTATTATTTTATTATGTTGTATTATATTATTATATGTTGATTATAGTGATGATTAATTTATTATTATATTATTATAATTATAATTATTTATAATTTTTTTATGATTATGATTATATTTTTATTATTATAATATTATGATTAAGATTATGACTATAATTATTATTATCATGATTATGATTATGATTATTATATTATGATTATATTATTAAAATTATGATTACTTATTATTATTATATTATTATAATTATAACTATTTATAATTATTTTTATGATTATGATTATGGTTATATTATTATGATTATGACTATAATTATTATTATCATGATTATGATTATGATTATTTTATTATGATTATATTATGATTATATTATTAAAATTATGATTACTTATTATTATTATATTATTATAATTATGATTGTAATTATATTTTTTTATTATTATATTACTATATTATGATTATGTTTATATTTTTATTATATTACTATTATAATATTATTATTTATTATGATTATTTTTTATTACTTTATTATTATTTTATTATGTTATATTATATTATTATATGTTGATTATATTTATGATTAATTTATTATTATATTATTATAATTGTAATTATTTATAATTATTTTTTTGATTATGATTATATTTTTATTTTTATATTATTATGATTATGATTATGGTTATATTATTATGATTATGACTATAATTATTATTATCATGATAATGATAATGATTATTATATTATAATTATATTATTAAAATTATGATTACTTATTATTATTATATTATTATAATTATGATTGTAATTATAATTTTTTATTATTATATTACTATATTATGATTATGTTTATATTTTTATTATATTACTATTATACTATTATTTTTATTACTTTATTATTATTATCTTACTATTATGATTATTATTTTACTATTATTATTATTATCATCATCATTATTAGTATCATAATTATTCATATTTTAACTATTCTGAGTAACAACTGCCAAATGATATTTTCGCTCTTCCAAATAGTCAAAAATACCACTCTTCCAAAAAAATATTATTCTATCACTCTTCCGAAATTACCACTCTTCCAAAGCTATTCCTTGATTTGCCAAACGGACCCCAAAATAATAGGACTCAGTTATTCGAGTTAGACTATCCGATAAAAAATGAATGAATTTGATCAATCTCGAAGAAAGATAAAATAAAATAAAAAAGAGGAGAAAGAAAAAAAATCAATCCGGACTATTCGTTTTCAATCTAACAGTCTAGTTCGAGATAAAAGAGTCTTCTTCTCCCGAAATGGATAACAGCGGACATGGGCGGATGTAGGATTTTAGTCAGGGGGGCAAATATCGGATTGTAATAGCTTATCGGGTTTAAATCCATTAACTAATCGGGTACTAAATAAAAAAATAATAATTTAATATATATTCTTACCTAATAAAAAATTTATTAGAATAATAACATTTTATATATTAAAAATAACAATAAAATAAAGCTCAAAGTAATAGATAATCAAGTTGATGAAGAAAATTTTCATCTATAAAACTTTATATTTTGATATCTTTGCATAATTATTTCATTATACATGATATTAAATATTTTTTTCTCAATAAAATTAATCAGACAATCCAGGGGGGGGCAAAAAAAATTTTCAGGGGGGGCAAACTACCGAAAGTATTACCGAAAAGCACTGTTTTTCAAAATCCAGAGGGGGGCCGCTTTCCCCCGGATATCTGTGGATCCACCCACGACAATGGATGTGAATTCCTTGAGAGGAAGTGAATTCAGAAAATGATAGAGTACTTTTTCAGTTTTTTTATAACTAAGAGTTGCTAAGTTGATCCTATGGCGTTAGTGGGAAAAATGTCACTACCAATAACGTTGATAGTTTTTTTTAGAAAAAATAATTAAGAAAAAAAGATGTCACTGTCATTGGCGTCTTTGTAAAACGCCACTGATAGTGACGCGC
The DNA here is from genome assembly GCA_037127355.1 of Schoenoplectus tabernaemontani. NCBI lineage: Eukaryota > Viridiplantae > Streptophyta > Magnoliopsida > Poales > Cyperaceae > Schoenoplectus > Schoenoplectus tabernaemontani. The sequence continues at coordinate 11,159,306 of CM073747.1, forward strand.
TGCCATTCATATTTCTTAAATTTTTAATTTTATCACTTTTATTGTTAAAATTAGAATTATTTAAATAATTATAATAAAAATCTCTGGTAGTTTTTACTCCCGCCTAAATTAGCATCAAGCCTCAGGAGATATTTTAGTGTATTTCACTAACTGGGCAGACAGAGCAGCCATTATTAAGGACAGCTACTAGTAAATCTTGAGAAAATTTGAACATACGATGAATCAAACGATCGAGACTGAGGAAAAATTGGAACCTACTTTTCCCAAAAGAAAAATTGGAGACACGGTTCCTACTGTTCACCATCCTCCCTTTCCTGTGTCTCTTGTCCCTTCTTCTCCTCCTTCACCTCCTACTGTCTTGGTTGTTCATGCACGATCATTTGGACCTTTCTTCTTCCTTCTGTATTTTTTAAATTAATCTGCTCATGTTGCGTTGGGCATTTGAGCACGTTGGACAGGTAGGTGCGCATTTCCTATTATCTAAGAAGCAATACATTAACTAGTTCCTTAAATTAGCCTAACAACTTATCAATTATGAAATAATATGATATTTCATCAAAGACTATGCTACCAGTCTACCCTTCCTAAGATCTCACCAATATTTCGGACGACTATATATCACTTTCACTTACCTCCAAATTCCAATCATGCATGCTCGTTCAAATCCTTTTACTCGTGTACGACTTCACCTATCATATATTCATATTCAATAGTACTGGATGTGGTTAAATTTTTTTCTCGTTGATTATGTTATATATGTAAGATGCATACGGAAAAAAAAGTTCTGTTTGATTTATTCAATACGAGCATATTATAAATCGGAATCAGTTTGAATCCCTTGTTCTAAATGAGAGTTGATGAAATAAAATCATATTTGATGCTTTTTTTATTCGTACATATAACATTTGTTCTTTTGATAAATTCGTACGATCTTTTATAAAGTTTTGGTTTTTAATATAGACCACGTTAATTCAACATTCATTTTTTCATAGACGTCACTCGGTAGATTACGCAGTTTGATCTAAATAATTTACATTTCTACAAAATACAGAACAAATAGATAATATTTTTGTTATTTATACGTGATGTTTTTAGACTTTAGTAGCTAGTTTGTATTTATTCGCAGTTTATTAAATCAGGATGGGGAACCGTTGGCATCTATTTAATTGCACGACAATTTATCCCCTTCAGTTAAAAAAAAAAATATTAACATGCGAATTCTGATGATGATTTTTCAAACAAATAAAAAACGTGAAAAATAGAAAAAAAAAGACATATATTTTAAACTCATGGATTGACTTTGTTCCAATTGTCAAATATCTAAAGGGTACATTTGGTGATTAGTTTAAATGATTTTGGATTCAATCTATACGATTTATCATCTGGTTTAGATTATTTATTATGTGATTATGTGTTTTATTTTACAGTTTATGTGTAATTAATTATTCAATTTTATTCAATTTAGATACTTTTAGGAGGATGGTTCAAATGCCTCATTTTTTTATTCCATCATGCACCCACTTTTTATTTTTTTAGTGCCACAAAATTTAAGACTAAAATGTTAAAATAAAATTGTTAAATTTGATCTATATTATTCTTACACATGAAAAAAGACTCATCTTTCACTTTTATTTTCTATGAATCAGTAATTAAAAAATAATGTCCAAAAGTTATTCATATTAATATATAAATTTTAAGCTTTTCATGTCTCACAAAATAATATTTAAATGGTGTAATTTTTACCTATCCATAAATAAAGTGATATAAATAAAATATTACAGTTTTATTTTGATAATTTAATTTCAAATTTCAAATTATTAGAAATTTACAAGCAAAAGCATATGATAGAGGCAAAAAAATGACCACATTTTTACCCTTCTTTACTTTTAAAGAGCATTCTATTTGTGTGCTTTGTTATTCGTTTTCTTAAGAGTCTTGTCGAAAATTCGCTGGAGCATCGCCCGAATTCGTTGGAAATTTAATAGAAGTTGTGAAAGGGTTTCACTTTCACGGTAGGTTGTATAAAGTATTAAGTAATTACATAAATATTGTTCGGTCAAAACAATCAGCTGTAATTATATATAATATATTAATATCTGTGTATTCTCCCCGACATATAATACTGGCTCGTTGTATTATATTTGATGTTTAGAAGAAATAGCGTATATATGTTGAAAATGAAAAACAACGTAGTTACCTCTAAATAAAAAAAATATAGTTTTTAGGACTAAATCACTGACGAAGAATTAAATGAAAATAAGTATTGACAACAAGTGAGAGACAAAAATAATTAATGTGTTTAATACAAGGAAGCAAGCGAGAGGAGCATTTACGTGGGAAAGAGGATAACATACGCTTTCTCTCAAAAAAAAAAAAATTCTATGCTTTCTCCATCCTGTCCTTTGAATTCAACTCCTCTTTATATATACACTCATCAGTAATCAGCTTTCCCACCTTGACGCGCAGCCCCCATATTGAAAAGGCATCCATAATTCCATACAACCCCTTCAAAAATCCCAACAGGAGGGTAAAAGCATAAAAGCAGGGAGAGAGAAATAACCAACACCAGGCACAAGAACAGAGGAAAGAAGGGGAAATGAGAGGGTTAAAAGATACACCTCAGTTAATGGAAGGAGAACTCCCCATGGTTAAAAAATCAAAATTCAAGAGGGTTTGTGTCTTTTGTGGGAGCAGCTCTGGAAAGAGAAATAGCTACCAAGACGCCGCTATCCAACTTGGAGAAGAGCTTGTATGTACTATCATTGTTTCTTTTTGAAGCGGTTAATTTATGCACTAATCAAGGGTTAAATTAGTCTGATACTATATTAAAATTTGATTTTCACTTTAACCTTTCTTTTAAGGTGGCGAAAAAAGTGGATTTGGTGTACGGAGGTGGCAGTTTGGGGCTTATGGGGCTTGTTTCTGAGGCTGTTCATAAAGGAGGTGGACATGTTATAGGGTTAGCTTTTATCTAACACATGTTCTAGAGCTACTTTTTTTTTTGGGTTAATTCCCATGTTGTTTTCGACACTGATTTTTTGTTTCTCTCTCTAGCATTATTCCGACGACTCTCATGGGCAAAGAGGTAACTAACACAATGTTATCTCTTGTTCCATCGATCAGCTATCTTTTATACTGTTTTTTTTTTCTCTTTTTTTTTGGCCTAAAATTGTTTATTTTTTGCAAATTTTCTTTTTTTATTTAATTATAGATTACGGGAGAAACATTTGGAGAGGTGAAGGCAGTAACAAGCATGCACCAGCGCAAGGCAGAAATGGCTCGCCACTCTGATGCTTTCATAGCGTTGCCAGGTCTCTCTCTCCTCTCTCTCTCTCTCTCTCTCTAAGATCATAAACGACATAATTGCTTAATCACCATGATTATTTATGCGCTTGTAGGTGGTTATGGCACATTAGAGGAGCTTTTGGAAGTGATTGCGTGGGCTCAACTCGGTATCCACAGCAAACCAGTAATGCAACTTCTAATGACAGCCCCTTCTTACATTTTTATCTTTTATTGAAATGAAAGGCTCTGGTTTTTCTTATAAAATAGTGTAAGTAAAGTTACATGAGAATGGAATGCACGCAGGTGGGGCTCCTGAATGTGGATGGGTACTACAACTTCCTCCTGGCATTTATAGATAAAGCAGTTGATGATGGGTTCATTCAACCGTACCAGCGCCACATCTTCGTCTCGGCCACCAATGCCAAAGACCTTGTTCAAAAGCTTGAGGTGCATCTCCCCTCTGATATTTTTCTAGGTTTTTCTTTTGAAGTTCTGATTCTCCTTTATTTTAGCTAAAGCGGCCTTAATTTTTTTTTTCTGACTGAGTCCTATCAGTCAATTGTTGAAATTGTGTCCCATAGAGAGTGAAAAAACAAATGAAAACAACTCGAGTACTCGACATGGTTCTGTAGTTTTCATCCACGTGCATCAAGGACAAAAATAAAAACGAAAGGAAGAAACCTGATTGTCCGAATGGATATAAAATTTCATGGTTGAGTGGTTGAGTTAGTCTGGAATGTTTGTCACGCAAAAGTTAAATAAATTATTTCTTCAGATGTTGTTATGTTCCCGATCATTCTACAGGAATAAAATATATCTGATATACAGGAAAAAGCTCGTATCCCTTTTTGGTACTTGTGATATGATATGATGTTACAATGGAATGACATTATTTGAATAATTAGTAAAACAAAATAAGAGCAAATTATTTTGAAATTATGTGTGAGTTATCCTTGAATTTGGTTAATGAGAGTGAAACTAGAGCAGATGAGCATATCAACGTTCCCTGCCTATAATTGGTCGATTAATTCCTCCGGCCTCTGTTTCTTTTTTTGTTTCTTTCTTACTGGACAACAAATTTCTTTTCTGGGTGGGACCCACTTGCAGGAGTATGTGCCGGTTCAAGATGATGTTGTGGCACAGCTGAAGTGGGAGAAGGAACAAGTTGAGTATAATTCCACTCTCCAGGTTGAAATTGCTCACTAACAACGAATTGAGAGCAAACAAAAGAAAAGGAAAACAGAGGAACAGCTAGAATCAGAAATGGCAGGAACTGCTACTTGCCAGCAAAACAAAAAGGACTATTTTGGTGTGTTTTGTTGTTTTGCCCCTCCATTATATAACCACATTCTCTTTTGTCTTTTCCATGAAAATTGATGGATTGCTTACTAGTAGGCTAGGAAGTAGATATTTTGTAATTTGTGTGGTTTTTATGTATGTAATGTCACTAATGGGGGTCTTTATCTAGTTACCCCCAAATGTACGTATGTAGTGGCACTAAGCTAATCCGAATATAGAAAAGGAACCGGTGGTCTTTCTTGTTCCATTTATCATTGGTTTATGATCACTTGCTTCATATTTTCCTTTGGTGTGATTTAAGTGTTCGCCTATTTTAATGAAGATTGCATTTTCTATGTACAAAGAAATTTATGACCATCTCTACCATGCTCTTAGCATGACTATGATCTCTATTTACTTATACTGTTTCCGGATTTATTACAAAAAAAAACTCCGCTGTGCGATGTTTTCGTTCTATGATCTTTAGTGTTCTTTCAAGATCATAGATTTTTCTTCATTTATTTTCTTTCACAGCTTTTTGTTAATTTAACTGAATGACCATAATTTTCTAATTAATTGATAATTATCTAATATCTGAAAATCGATGATATATTGTTTTATTTCAGAAGTATTACATTCACGACAAATAGTAAAAGAGTTCAGTGTTTGTTCGTTTTAAAATTACAACGACAATAAATAATAGTTTGTTGTGATTAATTTGATTTTTTTAACATTTCATTCCGGTATAGAAAATAGCAAAAAACTTCTATGATTCTTTCGTGCAAAATACATTGCGTTAAAAACATAACAAGATCAACCGTAATGATATATTTCATTAGATACGTCGGTGGACCTTTACTATCATTTGTAAAAAGATGTTTAATATAATAGCATTAAAAAGACTTTCTTGAAAGATAAAATGTAGACGTCTATAAACGTGTCGAAAATTTCCGAATATTCCAAGGTTGTTAGTTGTTACACATACGATATTTCAGTAGAAAATTTCTGACTGCCATATTTTATCAAAATTCACATGTCCAAATACCAAGAATAATAAAATATTTATATCAAAATTCTTAGTACGTACCTTAATGTAATTAGAATGTTTTAAATGTATGTTCTAGATTTAATAAACAGAATCCGTCTGCTAGAATTATTTTTTCAATTTAGTTATAAAGTTTCGGAGTCACCCAATATATACATGGCGTACAAAATTTCAGGACGAGCTTTATTTTTTACAATTATTTCGAATTTAAGCTTGTTTTTCTTAGAGAATAATATTGGGTGGGGATCGGTTGACAACGGTTAACTTGACAATTTTAATAATGAATTTTATAATAAATATGAAAAAAATTTATAAATGTATTTTTCTATCTACATATTGATTGTCATTTAAATTTCATATAATTTTATTATCGTTTGATAGTCCATCAAAGATCATTAAATTTTCATATAATTTACAACGGTTTCAATATAATGTTTTTAATGGAATATCAAATGATAATGAAATTGTATGAGATTTGAATGGTCATCAATCTATAGATAAAAGATTGCATCTATAAATTTTTTTTCATTTTTAAGATATTTTTCATATTTATTAAGAAAATAATTATCAAAATTATCAAGTTAACCCATTATCAACCGATCCCGACCCGATAATATTAATTATTCTAAAGTTATTTTTTTTTTAAATTTCAGGACCTCAATTGTGGAGGAGTGGGGAGTGCAACTGCCCGCCGGTGTTCCCACGTGCCTGCCCCTGCACTACTATTACGATTGTTTGGTGGAATCGATTAACAATTCCTTAAAATAAATTTCCTAAGAAAATTACTACTTGATTTTTTTATTTTTGACAAAAAAATAAATCATCCATTATTAAATTTTTTGACAAAAATATGTCTATTTACGTAAATAAATTAGATAAGTAAATCAGATATTTATATAAGTTTAATTTTTATATAAATGAACAAAATATTTAGATATATTATCAGTAAAAGAAAAATAAGAGAAAAAAATATCATAAAATATAAAAAGAAGAAAAGAAAAATCTCAAAAAACAAAGAAGACTTAAGTATTTATATATGTCTGTCAGATATTTAGATAGAAAAATGATAAACACATGTGCTATACGGAAGAAATATGTGGAGATTTTCTGGGGGAGGAAGGGAATATAATTATTTTTTCTCTAATATCTCATATAATACAATCAATATATGCAAATTAAAAATAAAAAGTGAAATATATGTTAAAATTTACCAAAAATCTTTTTGGTAAATCAGCACAATGAGAATAAATTATTTTTATATCATATGGAGAAATTTTACCACAGACAAATAGAAAAAAAAATATTCAAAACTATAGTTGTTATTTTAAACCTTAAATTAAAAAAATAATGTGTATTTGTAGTGAATTTCGTTTCAACTACGTATGTAATTTGCTCCCAATGATCAAATGATGTGGCATCTCCTGACAAAAATAAAGTACTTGTGCTTGCAAGGTTTCGTCCGACGAAGAAAAGTTAAGACTTTAAGTGGGCTTTAAAACACCACGGATTAACTGCTCTGAATTGTAATAACAGGGCCCTTTAATTAAGCTTTTCGATTATTTAGACAATAATTAAAGAGCTAATTAATGTGGAATGTAGGCAGTAAAAGCCTAACACATTTGCGAGCACTGTGTCGCGAGGTTTATAATTCAGTACAAAGGCTACTCTTTATCTCTGTTCATTTTTTGCTTTTGCTTATGTGAGTGAGACAGCAAGAGTCAGAATTGAACTCATTTTGGGTTCCAGTGCAGAGTGATTTGTAATTTGTCATTTTCTGTCCTTTTTGTCGCTGAGCAGTGAGTAGTGAGTAGTGAGCAGTGAGCAGAAACAAAAATGGAAAATGAGAATATGACTATATGAGATGGATGGAAATAGGCAGATAGGTAATGATGAGTGTGGAGGCAAACAGCAATCATGGCAGAGGAGTGGAGACTTGGAGTGATGAGGTCCGTTACAAAACCGGGGCAATTGCGTGTGGTTTCAATTGAAATGTATCAGTCATGCCTCATGCTCTGTGCACACTGCTGCCAATAGTACAGCTGCCTACTCCTCCTCCACTCCACTTCTGCATTCAAGGCACTGCCAGTCCCACCTTGACTTGAATCACTTGATCATGATGCATGTTTCGTTCCCCGCCACGCCTTTTAATTTCCACCGTCTTGGACTTGCTTGAGAATTGAGATTGAGAACTCTCTTATTAGCAAATCTATTTTATTTTACAGATATTTTCTTCACCACCTATGACTGTGGGCTCCAGAGTCATAGATGGTGGGACTTCCGGAGGCAAAACGGGGTCATTATATCAAAACTCTATTTTCCAATATGGTAATATGTTGTTGATAATTTATTTATCATAATTAATTCAATAAATATTATAAGTCGAAGAATTTAAATCTCAAATTATATAAACGTTGCACTGTTTTAACTTCTAAGAACGATTTTTTTTTTTACCCGGAGTTCTTCTCCTTTTTTGTTTAAACGATTTATTTGATGTAGCGAGTCAGTAGAATATACATTGTGATTTATGTTATTGTGGCGGATTATGTAACGGATCACATATCCGCTGCGGCGGGTTGCGCACACATGATGACATGTGGTGCCAAACTGCCACCAAGAAACCCAAAGGAGCTTTTATTTTTCTTCTATATCATTATTTTTGTTATTTTGAACTTTTTAGTGATGTATGTGTCCTCGTCATTCTATCTTTTTTTTTCCCTTTCCTCCTTGATCTAATACTCTTTCTCTCTCTCTCTCTCTTAATAAACAAGGAAGGCACCATAATCCTAGGCAGTAAATGCAATAGTTGTTTCTAGTATGATAAATAGTTATGTGACATTTCTTTGTTTTCCTTCTCTGTTTTTTTATTCTAATGTTATAGAGCATTTGCTATCAATATCATCATCATCAATAATAAAAGTCTTTAATTTAAAATAATTTGGATATATTAGAAATGAAATATAATCCGAAAATTATAGAGATCAAAGATCTAAAATATCAAAAATCAATGATAGTAATAGTGATATTAATAATCATAATGATGAGAATAATGATGATAATAATGATAATAATGACAATGATGATGATGGTATTGACAGTGATAAAAATGCTGGTGCTAATGAAAATGATACAATAATAATACTATTAATAGTAATAATAATATCAATAACAACAATAGTAATATAATAATAATAATAATAATAATAATAATTATTATTATATAACAAAACAACAACAATAACAAAGCCTTTAATCCCAAATAAATTAGGGTAGGCTAGCAATGAAATTTAATCCAAAAGTATAGAGATCATAGATCTCAAATGAAAAAAGAAAATAATAAAAATGATGATGATGATGGTACTAATAATAATAGAAATATCTATAATAATACTAATACTAATAATAATAATAATAATAATAATAATAATAATAATAATAATAATAATAATAATGCTAATAATGATAATAATCCTAATAACAATTATCACACTAAGTCTATACTATGAAATATACTTCTAAATCCTAAAAATCCTAAATTCTAACTCTAAAACTCTAGAATCTAAGAATCTAAAATCTAAAATCTAAGAAATTTAAGAACCTAAAATCTATACTCTACTGTTATAATCTAACTCTTAGATTATAGTTCTGATAGGATCACCGTTTGTCAGACACTCCTATTCAAAGTAAGCTCTTTAGGTATATTTCATTCATTCAATTTTTTATTACTTCCTCTCATATTAATCTCGGTCGACCTCTGCCTCTTTTTGTATTTTCGGAACGACTTATAATACCACTACGTACCGATGCCTCAAGAGGCTTTCGTTGGATATGACGAAACCATCATAAATGGCGTTGGACCAACTTCTCTTGAATTGGTGCTACGCCAAGTTTTTTTCGTATATCATCATTTTTGATTCGATCTCTTCTTGTATGACCACATATCCAACACAACATCCGTATTTCGGCTACACTCATCTTCCGATTGTGTTGTAATAATAATAATAATAGTAAATCTGTAACATGAATCATACTCCTAAAATTAAAATTTAAAAAATTTAAAATCTAAAATTTAGAATCTAAAAATATGAAATCGATAATTGTATTGCTAGATTTTAACTCCCGAAAAATATTTATAGTACGTGAATCATCATCTTCCATGCACTCTTATTCAAAATAAACTCTTTACAAATACTCTATTTTTTTCAAAAAATTTTATCGCTTCCTCGATCTCAATCGGTGTATGTTTCTTGTATTTTCGGTACGACTTAAAATATCCACTATATACTAGTGACTCGGGAGTTTTTCATTAGATATGACTAAATCATTAAATACATTGTGGAAATAGTTTCTTTTGAATTGATATTACACCAAATTTATCCCATCACAGCCATCCTCTTTCGCTGTTGGAACTGACTCTATAGAAACTAGTCTACGTGGCCAGAGTTAATATTATCAATATCATAAAAAATATGTAAATTTTAGTTATGCAGGTGTTATAATGTAAAGTTTCACCCGGAATAAAAAATTGTATTGATATTTAGGTGAACACGAAGTTGATTTGCAATGACGTGACATATTTTTATGGCCAAAATTTAAAAAGCAGGGCTTGAAACCTCCGTTTAATACAATAAACAATGCTCCAAATATACTTCGGACTTGAATCTCAATTCTTCATCGATGTGTCCACAGCAGATGCCACACTGTTCCAAAACGCGCCTAAGAATATCCTCCACACCTTGGAGCTGTCGGTTTTAACTAGGTGGGTGTCATAATTATAATAAATTATGTTCAACTTCATTAATTGTCTAAACATGTAGCACCACTCCATAATGACATGCGAATTCTGGTGCTTGATAGTAATTGCTAGCTTTTTCCCATTACCCGAAATGGGGCGACACTTGAGCCGATTCAGCACTTGAGATCTCTTGGCAGTAGCAATTGGACAGCTTGTAATGTTGATCGTCGCCAAGCCTATTTCCCTCCGTACACTGTTAAGTGTTAATGCTAGAGCTTTCATGTCCCTTTTCTTGAACTAGTGTGGGGCCACGGCTGCTTGTTTGGTGATTTTTCTTGGATGTGACCGTACAAGAAATCCCAGTTATTGTTGGTTCAGGTCTTCAGGAATCACAGGTATAGTTCATAAGAACTCCGTGTTTAAATCCGGTCCTGTTGGTTATTTAAAAAAATTAAGTTTTACTCGGTTTTTATAAGTTTAGTGATGGCAATCAAGTCTAGAGATCTACATGTGAACAATCATGATAAAAAAAATATATTCTGGACCAGTTCTTAGTTTGAAGAAACAGATTCAAGTCAGATTTATAATTAATTTCCGAAATAGCTCTCTGGACAGATTCATATCGGGCCAGTATTTTTGCATAACTCTCTCATAAAGGCTCTGATTTGGGTGTTTTAAAGTTCTGTGATCAGCTGATGAAATAGACTATTTTTTGTGTTTTGAGTTTCTCCAGATTCCAGATGCGTCTTGGTCAAAACCTCGTGTCAAGTGAGCGTGATCACTGAGGAGCCAGCCAGCAACATCATTTAGTTTCTTGGAACTTGTCTTTTGAGTCTCTCTATATTTTAATTATATTTTGATATTAGCAGTAGTAGTTAATGTCCTTTTTATTGTGTTTTGATATTTGCAAAAGTAGTTAAGAAGTTATTAATTAGTATGAAGTTTATAGAGTTGAGTTGTATGGCTATATCAAGCTTAATTTCTGAATGTAAACTTAGTTGTTGAGTTATTATGAAAAAGTTTATCTTGAGTTGAGTTTATCTCCTCTTTTATTCTGCTGTGAGTTGAGAGAATCCTCCAGTTGTGATTTTATCGTTGTACGTGTACGTATCCTTGGACGATTCATAGCTCGAACACTATCAGTTGGTATCAGAGCAACAGGTGAAGGATGATGCGACGTAGTGCTCGTGTCAATCCTCCTGAAAGAAACCAGCAAGCCGATCGAGATATTGAGTTGAACGAGTTGATACAGCATGTGCAACAACTCCAAGAGCGTCTAGCGCGCGTGAAGGCCGCTGGGAATAACCGCGATGATTCCTATCGTGGCTCAGATGGCGAAACTTATGGTGACGATGATGAGGAGTTCAACCCCTTCCACGACAACCACACCTTGGTGTCCAGTGATGAAGAGACTCTCCATCAAATCACACCCGAAGGAACCAGCAATTTCGACGGGCTTTTGATCTAAAAGCGGATATTCCGGTGTACAAAGGACGCATACAACCCGATGAGTTCATACATTGGCTCAATACGGTTGAACGTGTCTTTGAGTACCAAGATGTCCTTGAGGAAGAGAAGGTGAAGATTGTTGCCATCAAATAGAAGAAGAATGCATCTATTTGGTGAGAGTAGTTGAAGATGAAGCGAGCCCGTGAGGGTAAGCAAAAAATCAGAACATGGGAAAACATGATGAAAGAGTTGCGAAAGATGGTGAAAGAGTTGGAAAATTTTATATAAATTTTGAATACAGAAATTTAACTTTTATCGTTCAGTAATTATATATTTGTAACTAAAAGATGTTTTATTATAGTTAACAAATAAACGATGAATATTTGAGTGGACGGTAAATATTTTCTTTTCACGAACTTCGGTTTCCAGGATGATTTTGACCTCATGCAATTTGTCCATGAACCATACGATTAATTATAGGGTTTTTATGTGTATTTACTATAATAGACTAATCCCTTATTAATTCAAGAACATAAGTAGGACAGTGAATTAGCAGTGCATGAAAGCAATGATTGTTTTTATTGTTATATTAACTGTTTATTGATTAGTCACTAGCGGGTTTACTATTACCGTCAATCAATGATTTAATCACTACAACAAAAAAGATCTTTGTTAACACTCAATTACTAATGATTTATATATAAAAAAAATACTAGAATCGCATAATGACATTTTGAAAATTATCTATTATCGTTTTGATAACGATTATTAGAAAAATCCGTTAATAAAAAGATGGACGGATTAATAATTTAATTTTATATTATTATCTCGGTTAAGTTCTTCAGTCCACTCCTGGGTTCTTCATTTTTCATTCTAAAATAGAAAAAAAAAACACTAAATTTACTTATTGGCCGACCAGGCACGACCAACCGATGGTTGGTTAGCTTGGCTTTAGTGCACCCATAGCCTGTTGATGTTAATATCAAATTTCCAATCTCATGCAATTTCACATTAAAGAGTCTTTTAGCCGGCTATCTTTTCGAAGGTTACTAAACTGCAAGAGAAAGAAACACTACTTATTCTATCACTTTTAAAGGATATGATGACATGATGTTTTGCACATGCAATAAAACTCCCATCTCGTACTGCATTAACACTTGTCAATATATTATGCTGCCTCTATGGCTCTATCTATCTATTCGCTAGATAGCCGAGCAAGTTATCGTACTCAATTAATTTTCACCGAGGAAAAGTAAATAAGTGGAAAACGTTATGGAGCTTCCAATTAAATGTACTCATCAGAGAGTAGAGGTAAAATTAAATATAAATTTTGATGCGGAGGATCGCTACATAATTGCCATCAATGTAAATTGAACTAAATTAAAATGTATTAAAAACTAAAAGTTATGTACACATTTTTTTGAATTTATAATTAAATCGGCTGTGTTCAAATTAATGACATTTAAATATTTTAGTAATCCATGACTATTAATATTATTTGATGCTCTTATGATTCGTTTCAAACACCAACATGGAATTTAATCATAATAATTTTTCGAATTAAAATATTTATTTGTCAAATCGCAAACTATACAACTCATACATAATTGATTACTAATCAAAGTCATTCCAGTACTGACGTGGGAAGCCATTTGCTTTGGCTAATGAATTATATCGTTATGTATGTTATTGCTAAGTAATTAGGAATAATTACATGACATTTTTGTTGAAAAAGATGCTGTCCTGTCGCTGTTCAATGTGAGAAGGCAAGCAAGGTCGGTTTTTGGTTTGGGCCAAGTTGCTACCAGTTGGACCTTAATACATTAAAATTGGAAAAGGTGAGCCCGTTTTGATTTTAGAAGGATTAAGGCCATATCCTCCTACCTAACAAAACAGTTGTCTGGTCGCAAATCCAGTTCGAGTTTGGCTTCAATCAAGTTGGTTTTATCAGGGACGCCAGGTTGTTGTCCCACATTATTATATGTTTAAGGCCTACGGGGCAGAGTGCGTATTATCTGAAGTACTACTCTATACGATGAAATTTAAATCGTTGATCATTGAAAATAGTTAATTTATGGGCACTTCATTCGTAATTTATATCAGGGGATGCGAATTCTACAGGGCACCGAGTCCGACGCGCATCCAATCTATGAATTAATATAAGCACTAGGTGCTTCTCAACTGACTGGTGAGGTTCCAGTCAGAGACTCATACTGTGCCCCACAAAAGAGAAGGGGAGGGGAGAGAGTAAAATGAGTGAGTGAGAAAGAGAGTAAAATTTTATATTATATTTTGGGATAATTTTTTTTTATAAAATTTGTATAGAAGATTTTACCTCCTCTCTTCCTCTCCTCTCTCTCCTCTTTAAAATAATATATTATAAAGTAAGTAAAGTTGTTTTAATGAGTAAAATACTAATGGATCACTCTTCTCTTCTCTTCCCTCCTCCCCTCTATTTTTGTTTGGAGCACAATATCAAAGTTACAATGAAGGAAATTTTTTTATAGAGGTCATAATATATTTTTAATTATGTTAAATTTTAAAACAGAACACCTTCAACCATTAAGTTAAAGTTTTTTTTTTTACTTTTAAAACTTGGATCCATAGACTAACTTGAGTGGATTAAATTTTAAATTCGCACTTTTTATGTCCCATCTCTAAAATTAAGACACTAATTATTTAATCTTACGTGACATTTCAAAAAAGCTTGCTAAATTAGCAAGTGGGTCTCATCTCTGAAATTAATATCGCAAGCATCATATAGGCAATAACAGAGAAAATTGAACGTTGACTTGAACTTTTTAATCATTCTAAATGCTAAACAATCCAGCTTGTTGTATTGAATTGACTAATTTCTCACTTGTAGTAACTTAGAATTTAAATTACTATATGATACAATTTGAACTGTTTGTTTCGGATCTCGATAAGAAACAATTACCAAGGTCAGAATTTAGATCAACTTTTGAGTTAAGAGGATTTTAACCCCGCATAGTTTATTCGTAACCTCCATTTTCCAAACAAATATAATTTTCTTTTTGATAGGAAATGCGCGTAGGCCACCGAGCAAATATACAACTCACCGATTGATCTTGATCATTCCTTAAAGTTAAAATTCTCTGATATCTCCAATGAGGCTTCTAATTCCTATCTCAAAACTTTTACCCTTGAATAAATTCCCCACCATACATCTCTCCCAATCTGTGCTTCTGCACACCTCCCCCGACATCACCAAACCTGACTCGTGGGACCGCCGGTTCCCACTCCACAAACCGCGAGGCCAGCACATTCTAACGAACCCACGCGTGCTCGACGCTATTGTTGGTCGATCCGGGGTCGGGCCCGATGATACCGTGCTGGAAGTGGGGCCCGGTACTGGCAATTTGACCGTGAGGTTACTTGGTGCTGCTCGACATGTCACGGCTTTAGAGATCGATGAACGAATGGTGGAGGCATTGCGAGAGCGAGTGGAAAACCTTGGCCTTTCTCACAAGCTAACTGTACGTGGATTCCTGTGTTTTGTATGTTTGATAAATATTTATGCTCACGTCGTGTTTGTGGAAATTCCTCAGAGAGGTTTCGAGGATTATAGTGGGCTTAAGCTGGCAACTTGGCTTATTATTATTTTTACTGGGATCATTTGCAAATTGCATCGATTTTTTATGGTTTTATCCTCTACCTAGTAGAGCATTCATTCACATTCCTATTTCGTACATAGTTAATCACAATATTATTATTGTTCTAAATTTTGAGTAAATTGACTAGTGCTATGATATGATTGTTTAGTTCAAATCGGAGTCTAATAATAATTTGTTTTTTTGAGAAGTTGGAAGGATAAATCTGTTACAAAAGAAAGCAGGTGTGGACAAACAATTGGTTTCTACTTGCAGTAGCTTATTTCTTTCGTGTTTTAAACTTAAATTTCATCATAAAATACTAAGTATCTCAGTCTATCATAACGTCTAACGGTTTAAAACTTTTTTTTTTTTTATTTTGTCAGGTAATAACAGGAGATGCAACAAAAATGCAGTTCCCTTGTTTCAACATATGTGTTGCAAACATTCCATATGGCATCTCGTCTCCTTTAATAGTGAAACTCTTATTTGGGCCATACCAGTTCCGTGCTGCTACTCTTCTACTACAAAAAGAATTTGCTTACCGCTTAACAGCCTTACCAGGTGACTCAGAGTATAACCGATTGGCAGCAAATGTACGGCTCATGGCAGAGGCTGAATTAATCATGGATGTAAGCAAGCGGGAGTTTGCACCTGTACCAAAGGTCGATTCATCCCTAGTTACAATACGGCCGAAGCTCAGTGGCATCACGCCAGTGGATTTGAAAGAGTGGTTGGGATTTACAAGAGTTTGTTTTTCTAAGAAGAACAAGACCCTTGGTGCTATTTTCAAACAAAAGAGGATGGTTTTGGAATTATTCAAGAGGTCAAAGGCTGAAAAGAGTAGTAGTATAAACGGTGAATTCCATAATATTACAGATTTGGGGAGTGATAGAGAGGAAGAGAGTGAAGAAAATGAAAGAGAGCAAGTAGATTTGTACGACTTGGGCATTTTCAAAGAGAAAATTGGTAAAGTGTTGGAAAAGGAAGGGTCTGGTAAGAAGAGGCCTTCAAAGATGTCAAACGAAGATTTGTTGTGCTTGTTGAGAGTTTTCAACCGAGAGGGAGTGTCATTTCAGTAGGAACTTTGCTCATGGTCCTCAAGACTCTACTAATATTGGAGGCAGATATTGGATTGAAAAAATGATTCAATAGGCGTCTCTTTCTCTGAGGGGTCATTTGGGAATGGCATATATGATATATGGGGAAATGTGAAGGTTTGAGGCTTTGAGCTAAGTTTTCCTAATAGTTTTGCTAACTACTGCATTTCTCTTTCCCCACGCACAAAGCAAAATAATCCCCCTTCATTTTGTTTTGCATTCCAAATCCTGTAACCCTTAATTACTGACAGGAGAAATATTGTTCTGTTTTTCCAGTTTGCTCTTCCATAAAAGTACTGCTACAATTTCCTCCTGTCCCCAGTTTAACTACTCTTTTCGGAAGCAAATAAGTTCAATTGTTCATTTCCCTCAACTCACAAGTGCTCATTCAGAGGAAAGAGTCATTTTTGCAATTTGTACTTCCACAAGTTCCTGCTTTAACTTACTGTTTGTGCACTTCATAAACAAAGCCCAAATATACAGAGCTTGCTGGTATGCTGCGATGATGCTCAATGTTTGGTCTTCTAGTAAATTAAGATTGTTATAAGCATGTATTGGTGCACTACATCACTAATGTATAATGGAATAACTATATTCTTCTTTATTGCACTTCTTTTTGCAGTCCTGGATTTTGCTTTTCTTGGTCAAGAAATGAGAAATCAAATTAAAAATGTATTTTTCAGTTGGAATTGAGTGTTTTTTACCAGTGATTGCCACTAATCTACTTTTGATTTATACATGTACAAACTCTCCCTTGTCTGTAACATATTATTGTTTCTTGTTTGCGCTCTAGGCTGCGATAGGTTATTTGGTGCGATTCCACATGAACGTTTTTTTTTCCCTACGTGTTTCTGTGTTCTTAAGACGTTAGCATGAGACTTGTTGCCGAACTTTTGGTATTCTGTCCATGACCATGTAGGCTGTTTACATGGTTATTTATATTTTGTTAATCTCTTCCTCTGTTGGTTGGAGTTGTTTGAACAAATCCTCAAAAAGCCAAAAAGTGGTCCGTGCTATCAATTTCTTGATACTTTGTCCTTCGTAACACAAACTTTATTATTAAAATTTCTTTTTGCGATTGGAGATTAAAGGTTTTTTTTTAATAGAAAGATAAGACTCAAACTTTTGCATTGATAGTAAAAAATGTTACATGAAATCGCAGGTTTTAATATGCATGTTAATGGAAACATGATTGCACTATTATATCAGTGGGATGGGTGTGCACTAAAATGGGATGATGAAGTTTTTGACCGCCATGTTTTGAAATGCCAGGTTATCAGAACTGATGTTATGACCTATAGTAACTATTTGTTTAAATTTGATGGTATGAATCTCTTTGCTTTTATAAGCTTAGCAACTAGCACTCTGTTTTTGTCTTATTCTTTTGCATGATATAATCTATCTACTTTTGTCTTATTTTTCTATTGTACCATATAATCTACAATTCTCTGCCATGATGCTCATGCTATGTTGGGAAATAAGACACCGAGATAGATTAACTGTAGTTGATGCCATTACCAGATTAGCTGCCGCTGGTTGTTGTAAGGGTAAATTTTATTGGAGGTTACATAATTTTGCTTTTTTTGCACGAATTAGTCACTGAAGCCCGAAATTTGTATTACTTTATACTATTTTAGTTCGCCTAAAATATATATTATCATACTAATCATCCATATTGTTTATTTTTAATTAATCATCATTCCGGATTAATGATTCAATGATTCATAGAAATAATTGTATGTGGAGAATTGGCTACCTGGATTAATTAATCTACTCCATAATTTACTCTAGATTTTACGTTAACAAGTTTTATGATATCAATACATTATTAAAATAATCTGTAGCAACATACGAGCATAATACTAGTCCAAGGCTAAACGTCTGAACAAAACTTTACTGGTGTGTTTGATTGCCAACATAACAACACTATTTTGGAATAGCATACTATTCTTATTTGAAATGCAATCCAAACATAATTTAGCAATTTAAAATTGCTCTAGAACAACGTTGTTCAGCTAAACCGTCGAAACGTTGATTTAGCAGAATTGCACATTTGAGAGTTGAGAGAGCCTTTCAGATATTACTAAAAAAAATCTCAAACCTTTTTTAATTCATTGTCAACTGTAATTTTGTCTTTCTTCTTTTTCTTCCTTTCTTCCAAGCATAATAATGCAGATTCATTTCCCTTAAATCTTCAAAATTTTTGCAACGAAATAATGAAATGGACTTAATCCCCCCCCCCAAAAAAAAAAAAAAAAATAAATGAAGCTCCGAAATGTTGTATACTAACAAATAGGAGTTGCTTTCTGCAAAGCAAATATGAAATAAGGTTCTTCTTTACACCCAATAACACAATACGGTCTGGTCAACAGGTGAATTTATGATAATAATATTGCTTAACAAAAAAATATATATGACCCGTTACCAGATAATTTGCTCGAATGGACCACTCAGATAAGGCTTCTAATTAACTCGGTGGTAGCCAAGTCTCTAACAGACATTAGTTTGGTAATCTCTCTAAATGTGCAACAATATCCTCTTAAATCAAATAATTAAAGTATAGTTTAAACATTACAAGTCAGACGAGCAAAGGAGCAAATATTATTTATACAAGAATAGTCCGAAATCATGGTTAAAATTAATTAATCATAATTTTTTTTATAAACATGAAAAAGTTGATGATTTTAAATTTGAAAATTGGATATTAAATTTTGTAATATAAATTTGTAACATTTTATGCACTTATTGTCTGTAACTGTCCTTAATTAAAGGTAATGATTATCATAACACATTACATAATATTCTTCCATCTAATATCTCTTCATTGCCGGTGCAGATAACAGATCATATATTAGGCTTAGAGGAACCAGAGGAAGAGGGTTGGTTTGGAAGAGAATTAATAATGCTTAATCTTGATTAGTTTTACAGTGAAATTACATCTAATACTAAAGCAATACTTTGCAACTGCAACGAATATATTTCAATTCTTACGGTATTTGTAGGTTTTACATTAGTCTGTTTTGTACAAGGTTAAGCAAATCAGAATTAACTGTGATATTTTGATGATACTAGTAGACTAACCTAGATACCGGGTTGTGGTATCAATTAAACTCTATGTTTCTTAATGAAACCGGTGGTAATCCACTTTCTGTTATAAAAAAAAAAAAATTAGCTTTTGTTGTCTGAACATAGCATAGCAGATTTCGGAGATTTCAAACTACGATCGAATTACATCACTCAGTATTCCTTTCTATCAAAAAAAAAAGTAAAGAAAAAAGAAAAAAAAAGTGTTTGGATTCGGCTAAACTGAATTTCAATTGTGCTTGCTTGAACCCGGCCCATTTGACAAAGAGAACTCGAGGCGCGATGCCCACGGAAAATCTAAAGTCGAGAGCAGATATAACAAAGAGAACTCAACGGAGTACAACCGTGCGGCCCTAGATGGAGTAAGAGAGATAAACAGAGGTTCTATACGAGATCCCGGTTCCCCGCTTGTCGATCTCTTTCCTTTATCCGGCTCAGAACAGGGTTACCTCCTGTCCTTTTTTCTTTTGATTTCCTCGAACAACATGCAATGCCAAATTTGTTCAACTTCACCTGAAGTAAGTTCTAAAGACCCAAATCTCGAGTCTCTATCATGGCGTGTAGTTCAATTTGACAATGCCTTCAGTTTGTGGGTTATACCTTATACGCAGTCAATGTACAAAATAACTGAAGTCATGTAGTGCACGTTTTTCTGGTTTCAGAACTGAATATCAAGATTGCTCCCATATGATATCTTTGCATCTTTCTTTATGGTTGTACTGTAACTAATAATTATGATTATTAGTGTTTGGTACTTGCTTATTTGTTGTGTCTGCAACGTTTCTATAAATTTTCATAGGGGATACTTTGTTTAATCAGAATGTTGGAAATTTTTCATAAGTTCCCAGATGTCATCTGATAGAAGGCTGTTGAGAATCCTCTCACATCATATCCATATCTCTGTATGAAGATTAGGGAATACCTCAAATTTGCAGTTTTTAGTAATAATAAGTTTTAGTAAATTAATATTATTAAAAATAAGAGTGAGAAATGAAAAATTTTAAATATATGAATGGAATGGCCTCAAATTTGTTCGACTGGCAGAATTAGATATTTAAAATTTTACGATATTATTTTTAATAATATTAGTTTAATAAAACTTATTAATAATAAAATCTGTCAAATTTGTTCGAGAAATCGATATAAAGTTTGCTTGCAAGAGTATATGATGATAGTTCTATATTCTTTCATTTGAATGTCATGCTATACACTTGTTTTGTACAAAATTCCTAATCATAGTGCTTTACAAATGACTACAAACTAGAGACGTTCAGAAGAGATACTTGACATTGGATTAGATGCCGGAACAGGCTTTCTAATCCATTCTCTAGTTCTTCAATGTTGTTGATCAATGCAGTGACATCCAAGGCACCATCTTCAAGTGCAATCTTCTTTTTAGGTAACCTAAGTACAAGAGACCACTTGTGCTCTTTGCCCCGACAATTTGTTTTGATAAGAATGAAAAATTGATTGCAGCAAAGAGTGAGTAATCTCTCTACTCTTCAACAAAAGAGAAACAATTGCTAAGGATTCTCCACTTGCAGATTCATTCTTTTTATAGATCTGCATCTTCAAATTTCTGTTTGCCTTCTTTACCAGCAGATTGTAATATCTCACTCTACTTTTCATAGCCTCTGAATCCCCTCTTCTCATTGCTGATTCGAGATCTTCAATGTGGGTTTTAATCACATCCAAGTTGTCCCTTGATGTACTACAGATGTCAATTAACTTGATAGACTCTTCAAGCTCTTGGTCGACCAGTCTCCTTTCTTGTGCATGAGAGAGGCTGTTTTGGTTGCTAGACATACCAAGTAGGTTGTTCATGCACTCATACACATGCCCGACTGCTTAAGTGCATCAAGCATTATTTCAAATGTGAGGGAAGGGGAAGCCACACAAGCTTTTATTTTGGTCAGCTATTCCTCTGTCTTGAGCACTAAGAAATTGGATGGGGTGGGTAAGCTAATGGATCAGGTGTGGGATGCCATCTTTTTTATTTGTTTTGTGCAGGAAGAAACTTCCTTTTGGAAACTCTTATTGGAAAATTAGAAAGGATTTGATGGTCCTGCTCCATCACCAAACATCTGTTTATATATGGAAATGAGAAACTATGATGAGGAGGCAACAAGAATCTGATGAAACCAAGTCCACATCAAACTTGCGTGGTGCCAACACATGCCTTTCTCTTTGCCAGGTATTTCTTGCAACACATTTTACCGACAGCTAATTTGAAAAAAAAAAAACAATTTTCAGGATTCTACTTGTCTCTCTTGTTAAATAAAGCATGTTGTTGTCTTTTAGTGACACTCTTATGGCATTACAATGGGCATGGTGATTGTGCAAATTATTTTTATATAGCCTGAAATGAATAGTTCGAGTTGTTGTCATATACAGAGACAACAAGATCCACCATCATCGGAAAATAATTATTGGTGATTTGATATTTTTAAGCGAAATAGCATAGCGAGTATGCAATTAAGTGGAAATCAATTAGTTAATGATAGAAATATACACATGCAAGTTTTAAATATATCCCTACAGTTCTAGTCCATTATTAAAAACATAAATGTAAAAATGCAGTATGCCTTTTTTGTTTTTTTTTGCTATAAATACATTCCAGCAGTTAATTTTGTTTTCATAATAGTTGATATATGTTTCTAATCAGTAAAACTGGTAATTTTATTTTAAGATTAATTCTTGTTGTGTTATATTTAAGAATATTGATAGACAAGTTAAACATGTTCTAATGATATATTTAGCTGCTGATATGATTAAACAAAGTTTGATGTATCTTTTAGAATTAAAACTAATGAACGTTCAACCAAGTATTTCCTATGATTTAAAGATTAGCAGCAACTAATGAATATGCATTGTGGTCCAACATGATTCAAAACATAAACAGACAACTATTATGGTCTGTAAATGTGTTCTAGCATATTTTTATATGTAAATTTTCTTATATTTTTTGAAGCAGAGGGTGATTGTCAATTTTCTCATTTTCTTTATTTCATGCAAATATTTTAAGTATAGATATCTCTCGGGTGTCTTAGATAGATTGATGTCAATCTATTTCTATTCTGATGCCATTTCCACATGCTTCTAGATCGATCCTTCCAAATCATTGCATAAACTTCACTGGGTTAAAAGGAAAAATCGTACATCCTTATCAAGTTTGTACTCACCCAGTGTACCAATTTATGCAGCAACAGATCTAAATATATTGGTGAGATCTTGTTTTGTAAAAAGATGAAAGCATCAAAGATCAACAGAACTCAAATAGAAGGAAGAGTCATTCCATATATTAATGTATAAGTTTTTGTCTATATGCACTTGTATTATCTATAAATTTACAAGCTACATAAATTCAACAGAGACACTCTACATTGGATCACATGCCTAAATAGGAATTCTAATCCGCTATCCAAGCCTTCAACATTGCCAAAAAAAGAAACAATGTCCAATACATCATCTCCTTTTTCTTCATTATATGTTGCAGTCCTCTTGTGAAGCAATTTAGAGGCTAAGGACCAATTGCTACACTTTCGTTTGAAAATGTGTTCAAGCAAAGAGGCAAATACATCTTGCAATAGAAAGAAAGCAAGCTCTTTAGCCTCCATTATAAGGGAAGCACAAGTGAATGATCCTCCGTCAAAAGATCTATTCTTTTTAGAAACATGCTTCTTAACATCCTTACGTGCCTTCTTTACCAGGTTGGTGAAGTCTGTAACACAGCTTTTTGTAGCCTTTGATTCACCTCTCCTAATTGCTGATTCTTGATTTTGGATGTAACTTCTCATTGAATCCAATTTCTCTCTTGATGTGCTGCAGATGTCCAACAACCTGACAGACTCTTCGAGTTCTTGGTCGATTCATCTCTTCTGTTGCCATTGGGTGAGGCTGTTTTGGTCGCTAGACATGCAGAGGAGGTCATTGACGCACTCATAAACATGCCCGACTGTTTTGATTGCATCAAGAATTATTTCATAAGTGAGGGAAGAAGACCCCACAAAATCTCTTGCTTTGTTCAGCTCTTCTTCAGCCTTGAGCACAAAAGAAAGGGACTTGTGGGCAAGCTATTGGATCGGGTGTGGCAAGCCATTTTTGGAACTATTTGTAAAATGAAAGAGCTTATTTCTGGTGATTGATATGGAAGATTAAGAGAGAAGAATAAGGTATGATAAAGTTGAACTCTTGTCTTGCATCTGATTATATATCAAATTTGTGAACTGTAACGAGCAGACAATAGGAATCTTAGGAAGCAAGGTCAACAAAACAAGCATGTGCTTCCATCAGAGGCTTTCCCTTATCCAGGTCATAATGGCAACAGATCTAATCAACAATTTACTTATGAAAATATATTGAATAATTATAAAGATTCTGCTTGTCTTGTTGTTTAGTTTAATTATATGCAAACATGGTAGCTCTTTTAGGACACAAAACAAGCAAGTTGCAGATGCACAAATTCTTTGTTTATTGCGATCAAGAGTAGGCTGTCTAAATTGAATCGTTATGTTTCATCTAGAGGTAGCATGTAACATAGTCTATCACGGGGGAAGAAAGAAAAAGATGACTCAGAAATGCTGTAGATTTGGCATGAGAAGAACGGGCTTTGTTTATTTTAATTTATTATTATTTTATAAATAATGTAACAACATGCTCCTAGATTTTTATTGGTTATAATTTTCTCAATAGTGCTCATTGTTAATCTGCATTGTCTTGATTCTAGTAGTGTTCATTATCAGTAACGAAATTCTAATAGAAAGTTCACAAATGAACAAGTACACTAAAAAAGAAGAGACACGATTCTTGCAACAGTGAGTATTCTTATATAATCTAATAAGCTATACACTTGTTGTTATATACGGGGAAAAAATGTACATTAGAAGCTACTAATATTCAAAAGACAATCTAGATTTGGCCAGATTGTGAACAAAGTTTCCAGTTCATTCTCTAGCCCTTCAATATTTATAACCAAAGAAATATCAAATACATTGTTCCCTGGCTCTTTGCATGCAACTAGACTTTTTCTGTCCTACTGACAGCAGGCCACTTGCTGGTTTTTTGACTGACTATTTATTTCAACAAGAATGAAAAAAGTGATTGGAACAGAGAGATAGTAATCTCTCTGATCTCCAACAAGACTGGTGGCATCAGATCAGTTCTCTAACTTTGCTCCTAGTAATCTCTCTTCCTAACAGCCGATAATTTCTTTTCATCCTTGTTTGCTTTCTTTACCAAGTGAATAATTTTTCTAGCTTTGCTCCTAGTTACTTCAGGTTCACCTCTTCTAATTATAAGGGCTGTCTTGAGATCTTGGAGCTGACCTTTGATTGAATCTAAGTTATCTCTTGATGTGCTGGAGATATCAATCAACTTGATAGACTCCTCAAGCTCTTGATCGACAAATCTCCTTTGTTTTGAGAGAGAGAGGTCATTTCTGATGCTTGATGAGATCATTGAGGCACTCATAAACCTGTCATACTGCTTTAATTGCACAAAAAAAATATTTCGTAGGGAAGCGAAGGGGAGAGGCCACTGAAGCTCTTAGAGGTTCGGACCAAAATCAAGACATGGCAAAAATTGGTTTTTGGATCAAAACTCCTTCATTTTTTGTTATCAGTGTTCTGATTTGATCTCGACTTATGTTG
This sequence comes from Schoenoplectus tabernaemontani, assembly GCA_037127355.1. Lineage (NCBI taxonomy): Eukaryota > Viridiplantae > Streptophyta > Magnoliopsida > Poales > Cyperaceae > Schoenoplectus > Schoenoplectus tabernaemontani. The sequence continues at coordinate 11,184,538 of CM073747.1, forward strand.
TCTTTTTTTTTTTTCTAAAAATATCAAAGGCTTTGTTGTTGTTGTTGTTGTTCTAAAAATATCAACTAAAACTAGACAATACCGTAAACTTAAACAATTTAAATCTACAATTAAACCTAATTAGTGTTAAAAAGTTTTATTTTGAGAAAAATCTAATACAAAAAGTAGTATTTTAGTCAATTCATCACAGATCCACCGATGCAAAACATAGCATTTTAGTCAATTCATCACAGATCCACCGATGCAATGACTTCGTGTGTCCTGCATATGAAAGCACTCGACTGGATTTGTGCTTACAATCGATATGCGTCAGTAGACTGAATTTGTGCTTACAATAGATTCGGGTGACAGCAGGCTACTTGCTGGTCTTTTGCCAGTTTATTTGTTTTGGCAAGAATGAAAAAGGTGATTGGGGCAGAGGGATAGTAACCTCTCTGATCTCCAACAAGAGTGTGGCAACATCAGAGGAGTCTACAAGTGTGGATTCACTCTTTTTAACAACCAGTAATATATTTGCATCCTTGTTTGCTTTCTGCACAGAAAGAATGTATTCTTTAACTTTGCTTTTCATTACTTCAGATTTGACCTCTTCTAAGCACCAACTCGAGATCTTGGAGCTGACCTTTAATTGAATTCAAGTTATCTTTTGATGTGCTATAGATATCAATCAACTTGTTAGACTCCTTGAGCTCTTGATTGACAAATTTCCTTTGTTTTGAGTGAGAGAGGTCATTTCTGATGCTTGAGATACAGAGGAGATCATTGACGAACTCATAAACCTGTCCGACTACTTTAATTGCATCAAGCATTATTTTGTAGGAGAATGAGGGGATGCCACTGAAGCTTTTAATTTCATCAGCTCTTCTTCTGACTTCAGAACAAAAGGATGGGATCTTGTGGGCAAACTCGTGGATCGGGTATGACATGCCTTTTTTCCCCAGAAAGACGAGAAGAAGATGAGAAGAAGATAATTTAATAAGTTTGATCCATTGCTTACCGTCTGCTTATATATCCAATTCACAAATCATGATGTGGAGACAAAAAGAATCTGATAGCACAAAGTCAACAACATACCCGTATGGTGCCCACTGTGGCTTGCTCTTGCTAGGTAATAGTTGCAGTCGTTGTAACCAGCAAATTGATTTTTCAGAGTGGTTCTTTCACGTATTACAACAAACAGGTGGTGTGCGTGCAATTTTACTTTTCAAGTTCTCCTTTCAAGTGGATTAATTGACCTGAGGTGTTGTGCTTCACCCACAGACAGCCAGATCCGATGAGAATGGACAAAATAATTATTGATTAATTAATTTTTGACGAGATTTGTTGATTAACTTAGAAGCTTGTCTCATATCAGACCACTTACTGGTACAGCAAGGAAGAATAGTTTAAATAAGATAGCACAAAATACAACAGTTACTCATATCATATTTGCCCTATTAAATACAGTATAAAATATCATTCTAATCATAGTTAGACAACTCTTGTTCCCCGAGGAAGATATTTAAATGAAAACTCAGGCCCAACAATCCCGTTTCAGTCGGAGAAAATAAAAAAAATCCTTTTGTTAGAGAAAATATAAAAAAATAATTGGTACCCACGAGCTGTTTGATGTGAAGTCTGAAAGAGCCACACTGTCTGCACATTGATAATTTAAACAAGGCGACAAGAAGAATCTCAATGGTTATTAAGGAATTAAATGAGCAACATATTTAAGGATCGGTTGCAAGGAGAACAAGATTAGATGCCAATGTGTTGGTATCAGATGAGTTTGGTGTTGATTTCATTTAGCTTGATTCTTCTTGTGTCCTCATGATAGTTCGAGACTTCCATATATATATATATATTGACCACAGGCATGAAATCAAATTAACTCATCTTCCTCATTTGATCAGATCCAGTTAACCATTATCAAAACTTCCTTCTACTAAGAAAGAAGAAATGACATGCCACGCCTGCTCTCATAGCTTGACTACAAGGTCCCACCGTTTCTGGTAAACGCAGAAGAACAACTGAACAAACTACGAGCTTGTGTGGGTTCTTCTCCTTCTCTCAGACATGAGATGTTTCTCGATGCACTCAAAGCATTCGGGCATGTTTATGAGAGCATCAATGATCTTCTTTGCTTGTCCACCAGCCAAAATGGTCTCTCACACGTGCAACGCAGGAGGTCGATTGACAAAGAACTCGAAGAGTCTGTCAAGTTACTTGACGTCTGCAGCACCTCAAGGGACAACCTGGACATGATAAAAGCTAAATTTCTAGATCTTGAAATTGCAACTAGACAAGATGATTCAGAGGCTATTAAAAGCAAAGCTAGAGACTACATCCTCATCATAATGACGGCAAACAAAGATGCAAGCCAGATCTGTAAAAATAATGAATCAGCTAATGGAGATCTCTTAGCTATCATTTCACTTTTATCAGTGATTAGAGAGATCACTATCTCTCTGCTCCAATTTATTTTTTCATACTTGTCAAGACAATTAGACATGCAAAAGACCAGCAACTGGTCTCTTTTCTCAAGGTTACTTGAGAAGAGAACAATTGCTTCAAAAGAGGGGAAAATGAAAGATTCATGTGATGCATCCTATTTAAGGGTCAATGTAGAAGAGCTAGAAAATGAACTCGAGGGGTTGTTTCGCCGTATGATCAGTGGCGGATCCACAGTTGTCCGGGGGGGGGGGGGCAGCGGCCCCCCCTGGATTTTGAAAAACAGTGCTTTTCGGTATGTTTTCGGTAGTTTGTTCCCCCTGAAAATTTTTTTTGCCCCCCTTATAATATTGTTTGCTATTACTTTGTGTATTGTAAAAGCAGCTATATATTAAATTTTATAGAAAGTGAATACAGATCAATTCTTACACTCAATTTTTCTCAGCCATTTCTGTTGATGTACTTAATTTTTTCCTGTATGGTGCCAGTCATACTAATTTTCAAAGATCAATATGCATATATTATTGTACTACTATTTTTTTTAATTAAGAACACTTCTGATAAACTCAGTTTACCTTATTTCAAACAGTTTTTCTCATAATGACACCATTCTCTTATATAATAGAAGATAGTATTCCTGAATCACCTGACTGTAAAGTATGACTAATCATTTTCATCAAACAAAAAAAAAATCAGGTAAGTATATCTTTTGACGTTGCCAATTGATAAGATTTTTTCTTCGGCTGCTATTAATTTATTTTGTTTGAACATTAATATTTCGTTATTAATTGGCAAAAAGTTTTGTTTATTTAATTAGAGAGAACTAACTTGGAGTGGAGTCAAACAGTTAATCATTTTCGGCGGTGTCGAAGCTGGTGCATCCATTTTTCAAGCTTTGCACCCTATAACTCATTTTCGACGGTATCAGAGCTGCTGCGTCCAGTTTTCAAGTTTTGCGATTTTGAACTCATTTTCAACGGTTGGGCTGTTGTGTTTGGTTTTCACATTGTGTGCTCCCACCACTCATTTTGACGGTTCCGAGGGAGTTGCGTCCCATTTTCAAATTTTGCTATGTCATACTCATTTTTCTGCAGTTTCGGTGTCATTGTGTCCATTTTTGACATTTTAAACTCCATAACTAATTTTTGGCAATAGCGGCATTGCTGCGTGTAATTTTCATTTTAGTGATCCTAGACTCATTTTTTACTGTTTCGGGGTCATTGCGTCATGTTTTCATATTTTACGCTCCCGCACTCATTTTTGCGTAGTTTCGGGGTTGATGCGTCCATTTTTCACGTTTTACGCTCCTAGACTCATTTTTAGCGGTCAAGGAGCAGTGCGCCCATTTTTTATTTTTTGCGCTCTATAACTAATTTTGCATTGGTATTAATCTTAAACCTTATTCGTGTCAAAATTTTTTAATAACACAATGATTAAAATATAAATGAATGAGGACAACATTCAAAATATTTTTATATATTTTCATGATATATGTGTTGAAATAGGATTACAAATGATGCAGAACTCAAATAAACTACAACTTTTATGACACAAATATTATTGAAATATTAACACAAATGCTTTGAATCATTATTCAGTATATTCAAATTTTATATCATTTATTGTCCTATTTTAACATATAAGATCACTCAAATATATAAAGTTATTTTGAATCATTATGTTTTTGACATTTATGAGACGAATATCTTAGAAAGATTAACACAAATGCATTAAAATAATATTCAATTTATTTAAGTTTTGTATCATTTGTAGACTCATTTTAATACATAAAATGACCCAAAACACTAAGTTGTTATAAATGATGTCCCATATTCGATTATATTATAATCATTGTGTTCTTGAAACTTTATAACACAAATTGTGTTGAAAACACCAAAATACACAAAGTCATTTTGAGTGATGTGTCCGATTCATTTATATTGTAATAATTGTGTTTTCGAACATTTATTACATGAATAGCGTTTGAAAGATAAACATAAATGTATTAAAATGATATTTTATTTATTTAAGTTTTTTTATCATTTATAGTCCCATTTTATCACATAAAATCACCAAAATACACAAATTCATTTTTAACGATGTCCCCAATTCATTTATATTATAATTATTATGTTCATAAATCTTTAGTACACAAATAACGTTAAAATGTACTCAGTTTATTCGAGTTTTGAATCATTTCTAGCATCATTTCAACACATAAAATTATCAAAATACACAGTTATTTTGAATGACGTCTTATACTCGTTTATATTAAATTCATTATGTTCTTGAACCTTTATGACACAAATAGAGTTTAATGATTAACACAAATGCATTAAAACGATATGCAGTTTATTCAAATTTTGTATAATTTTTAGTCTCGTGTCAACACATAAGAACATAAAAATAAACAAAGTTATTTTGAATGATGTGCCCTATTTATTTATATTATAATAATTATTTTTTAAATCTTGATGACACAAACAAAATTGAAAAATTAACACAAATACATTAAAATAATATTCAATTTATTAGAGTTTTGTATAATTTGTAGTCTCATTTCAACACATAATATCACCAAAATACACAAAGAGGTTTGGAATGTTGTCTCATGTTCATTTTTATTTTAATCATTGTGTTATCAATCCTTTTTGACCGAAATAACGTTAAAAGTTTTACGCAAATGCATTAAAATGATATTCAGATTATTCGAGTTTTGTATTATATGTAGCGTCATTTCAACACAAAAAAACACCCAAATATACAAACTTATTATGAATAATATCTCCTATTCATTTATATTATAATTATTGTGTTTTTGAACCTTTATGATATAACTAACATTAAAAGATTAATATAAATTCATTAAAATGATATTGAGCTAATTCTAGTTCTGTATCATTTGTTGTCTCATTTCAATACATAAAATCACCCAAATATACAAAGTTATTTTGAATGATGTTCCCTATTCATTTATAATATAATCATTATGTTTTCATACCTTTATGACATGAATAGCGTTGAAAGATTAACATAAATATATTAAAATAATATTCAGTTTATTCGAGTTTTGTATCATATGTGTCCCGATTTCAACGGATAAAATCACCAAAATACGCAAAATTATTTTAATGTTGTCCCTTATTCTTTTATATTATAATATTTAGCTTATTTGAGTTTTGTATCATTTGTAGCTTCATTTTAATACATAGGATCATCTAAATATACCGAGATATTTTGAATATTGTCTCCAATTTGTTTATGTTTTTAATCATTGTGTTCTTGTGCCTTTTTGACATGAATAGTATTTCAAGATTAACACAAATGCATTAAGATGATATTCAGTTTATTCATATTTTGTATTAGTTGTAGCCTCATTTTAACACATAAAATCTCAAAAATAACAATATTATTTTGAAAGATGTCCCTTATTCGTTTATATTACAATGTTGTGTTAACTTTTCTCGAATATATTTGAAATCTTCTAAGATTGTAAAAAAAAAAAGCTTTTTATCAATTACAAAGATTCTTGAGAACCGTATATTTAGTACAAATGATAATGAATATATTTTTCTAAGAAATAACACAAATTAAAATCCTAAAAATAATGTATGAAAAATAATATATTTTGAAGTTTATAGAAGCTCTATTTTTAAAAAATAAATCCTTGGGATATAACGTGTATTAAGGGTTAATCTTCTAGGAGTTCACTAAATTTTGATGTTCATCCATATTTGGTCACATAATTTTTATTTATCCGATTTTAGTCACAAAGTTTTTATTCAAATTTGATCACTCTCATTATTTTTTCATCTAATACTAATAGTAGAGATTGTAAATTTGAATAAAAAACTAATGGAGTGATCAAATATATATAAACATCAAATTTTAGTGATTAAAAATGAATAAATAAAAATTCAATGACCTCCCAAAAAATTATCCCTTATATTAGCTGGCGGCTTTTAGAATTTATTTGATAATCCATCGACTGGTTACAAAATATAAATTGTTTGACCGACTATTGATTTTGAAACTGATTCATGTTGGTGCGCTCCATTCATATAATGAAAAACAATCTATAATTTTATTTCTGTGACTAGTAGCTAGTTTTTGCATTCTTGAAGATATAAACTGATATCCCATAAAAAATAGATAAATACTAAAATCAACTTTATAATTATAAAAATATATGAGTTTGTCCACTACTAAAAAGCTATTAATTGCCAATGTATTTATCCAAACTTTAAAAATTAAACATGTCCTCAACGGAAGTTACAAAACATCAAAATAATTGATCTTTTTCTTTTCATATACAATATTTTTTTATTAAAATTTTTGACCAATTATCTTTGTAAATTAGAAGTTATTGTAAGAGATATGTTACCAATCGTATTTGAAAAATAATACATCCTGATTTAGAATAGCAGTATGTGTCAATGTAGAGCTGGATGATGTGTAAGTACAAAGATGTGTGTAAAAGGGGTACGAGAGTTACTCTGACTTATAAGCTTTGTGTATGTGTAAAAGCTGGATCTCTTTCCCTATCATGAGCGAGGCTTTATATAGGAGAAGGACGGTCTGAGGATCGTGGCCAGTTCATGGCCTAATCTCAGTAAAAACTAACCCTAAAAGTAACAACTACATATAATTGCAAGTCAGTGTGCTTGATCATATCCCCTTGCCTTGTTTAGCTGTGCTATTTTAGATTATGATCAGTTATAATCGCTATTCATAGTGGTGGGCGGTTATAAAGCCAGTCGTACCCGAGATGAGTCTTGGAGTGATCTCGAGCTTGTGGATACCCATCTCAATGTTTGTCTATTTGAGACATATAATGAATGAAAGAGGCTGCCAAGACCTTTACAAATCTTATGAGCTAAGTGTTCGAACTAGTCGGTAAATAAACTTCTGAAAACATAGCCCTATTAAAAAAATTATAGTTGACAAAAGAATATTAAGTCTCTTAGCCTCACACATATCACATCTTTTCTCATTTACTTGTTTTCTAATAATAAATATTTAATTCGTATGTCTAGAAAAATAAAGAATTTTATTGTTAGAAAATTAAGAGAATTTAACTAAATAAAAATAATAAATTGAGAATTCATACATTTTTATTTCTCACAATCATATTTAAAATTTCATAATTAATTTACCACCAACTAACAAAATTATAGTTTTATTCTTAAATAAATCTATTTAATAAAATTATATAATAATTATTATATGAATTCCGTAGCGAAGCGCGAGAATATATAATAATAAAAGATGCTAACAACAGACATATTTTTCCAAAAACTAAAAAGAAAGAAAAAAAAATGAATTTCTAGATATGGTCGGCCTTTGACAGAAGAGAGCAGGGAACGATTCAATTTGCCCTAAACCCTAAATCCTAAACCCTAAACCCTAAACTCTAAACCCTAACTCATGAGGTAACGAATCCCATATATCAGTCGGAGAAGATAAATAAAATTGGTTTGGTCACTGGTGGTTTAGTGCCCACGAGTTAGTTGATGTAATGTCTGAATTTCAAAATAGCCACACCGGACGTGTGCACCTTCATAAATAAAATAACCCGACAAACAGAATAGTAGCGATTATTCAATAAACTGAACAAGCAAACATGTTGGTAAGATGGATTGCAAGAGGAATAAGAGGGCAGCTAACATGTGTTATCATCACATGAATATGGTCTTGACTTCATATATCAAGATTCTTGTTGTCTCCTCATTGTATTTTGTGACCTTCATATATAAGTAGATATTAGACGGAACCAAACTCATCAAGTCCTCTCATTTCCTCATTTCTCCAGATCCAATTCATTGCAACCAGAACTTCCTTCTACTAAGAAATCAAAGATGGCATTCCACACCCGCTCTGTTAGCCTGCCCACAAGGTCTCACCCTTTTCTGGTAAAGGCAGAAGAAGAACTCAACAAACTACGAGCTTGTGTGGGTTCTTCTTCTTCTGCCCTCAAGTACGAGATATTGCTCGATGCACTCAAAGCAGTCGGGCATGTTTATTATAGAATCAATGATCTTCTTTGCATGTCTAGCAATCAAAATGGGCTCATGCAACATAGGAGGACAATTGACCTAGAGCTTGATGAATCGATCAAGGTGCTTGATCTCTGCAGCACCTCAAGGGATAACCTGGATGCAATCAAAAGTCATGTTCAAGATCTTGAATTGGCTTGCAGAAGAGGTGATTCACTGGCTGTTAAAAACAAAATCAGAGATTACATCCTCATCACAAAGAAGGCAACTAAAGATGTAAAGAGCCAGATCCGCAGAAACAATGAATCAGCAGATGCAGATTCCTTGGCTGTGGTTTCACTTTTGTTGGAGACCAGGGAGATTACTATCTCTCTGCTCCAATCCATTTTTTCATACTTGTCAAGTCAATTAGTCAGCCAAAAGACCAGCAAATGGTCTCTTGTCTCAAGATTAGTCGAGAAAAAAATAATTTCTTTCAAAGAGGAGAAAGGGGAAGATTCCTTTGATGCTTCCACCTTGAGGAACAATGTTGAAGAGCTAGAGAATGGAGTTGAAATCTTGTTTAGGCATCTGATCCAATGCAGAGCGTCTCTTTTGAACGTGTGTAGCTTGTAAAGTTTAATTTGTTATTACTTTTTGTATACGCAAAAACAAGTGTATAGCATCAAATTAGATTGAAAAGAAGAACATATTGATTCTCATACATAATTTTTTTGTGCCTTATATTATGATGACCTAAAAATTTTCCTGGTATATATAGCATGAGTCATACACTAATTTTGATGAAGATTAACATGCATATATCGTCTTACTTACTTTATTATTGAAACTAACTTATTTACCTTATTTCAAACAGTTTTACTCACGATGTGACAATTCTTTTATCAACATGTGCATATCATAATATCATACATACACAATCATCCCTGAGACCTTGACTCAGCTGAATATAAATTAAGAACAGTATTTTACCTCAATGAAAAGAAGAAGAACTGATCATCATAAAACATGCTTTTCATGTTGCCAAGTGATTGACATTTATTTCGTTCCATTTCTTGTGTTATATAGTTAGTGAGAAATTAATAAATATAAATGTCCAGGAAAGGTCCGTAATTTGATAGAAAGAACAGTTGAAACATATTATTATTATTATTATTATTATTATTATTATTTTCGAAATCATTTTTTAATCTTCAAAATAATGGTCGTCTGTGTGGTACATCCAAAGCCCTCGTCTTTCTACTTCCTTTCTCACAAGATGTACTACTTTTATGTCAATTAACAAATCTTATTGAAAATATTAATTAATCAATATTCTTTCTCCGTGCTTAGCGGATCATGCAGCTTATGCGTGAGGCCTGACAACTCTACCAACACATGCATGGAAAGAAAATCACAAACAAAATTACACGCCCACAACTCATTTGCTGTTAGGCGTGACAGAGCCTCTCTGTGAATGCATGCATAAACCAAGCAGTTAGATAATAAGCATCTCTCTTTTATTTAATAATCAATAATCATCTTGCTGGCTACTATGACTGCAACAATTATCTGGCAACAGCAGGCCTCAGTTGGCACCACACGGGTTCGTTGTTTGACTTTGTATCATCAGATTCTTCTTGTCTGTGCTTAATGATTTATGAACTTGATATATAAGCAGACGGTAAGCAATGGATAAAACTCATCGAACTCTCTCCTCTTATCTATTTTTTATGTCAAGAAAAAGGAATATCTCAGCTCCACAAACAAAGAAAAAATGGCATGGCACACCCGATCCGCCAGCTTGCCTACAAGTTCCCATCCTTTTGTTCTCAAGGCAGAAGAAGAGCTGAAGAAATTAAAAGTTTCAGTGGCTTCTTCCCCTTCACTCTCCTATGAAATAATGCTTGATGCAATTAAGGCAGTTGGACATATTTATGAGTGCATCAGTGATCTCCTCTGCATGTCAAGCATCAGAAATGACCTCTCTCTCTCTCAAAACAAAGGAGATTTGTCGATCAAGAGCTTGAAGAGTCTATCAGGTTGATTGATGTCTGCAGCACATCAAGAGATATCCTTGATTCAATCAAAGGTCAGCTCCAAGATCTTGAGTCGGCCCTTAGAAGAGGTGAATATGAAGACATGAGAACCACAGTCCGAAACTACATTCTCTCAGTGAAGAAAGCAAACAAGGATGCAAAAAAATCAGTAATTACTAAGAAGAGTGAATCCACACTGGTAGACTCATCTATTGTGGTCGTACTCTTGTTGGAGGTCAGAGAGGTTACTATCTCTCTGCTCCAATCTCTTTTCTCATTCTTGCCAAAACAAATATTTAAGCAAAAGACCAGTAAATGGCCTGGCGTCAGTAGATTACTTCAGAAAAGCGGAATTACATGTAAAGAGGCAGCGGATGTTACATTTGATATTTCCTCTTTGAGTTTAAAAAGAGAAGGCCTAGAGAATGAGTAGGAAATTTTTGTTTCGGCATGTTGTCAAATGCAGAGTCTCTCTTTTAAACATTTGCAGCTTCTAATTTCATTCTCCTTTGCCCCTTGTATAAAAAGTGTATAGAAGAATAACTCAATGTCACAAGCAATGTAGATAAATTCTGTTGAGATATTGTATGTTTTACGGGTTTTTTGGGGTTTCTAGGGACCTAGAGATAAATAGGTTAAAAGTCAGGGGTTATTTGTAAGAAGACATGTAAGTCTTATATAAGCCCAAAGGATCATTATTCAATACACAGAAAATATTTTGTACTTTTCAGTTTTATTCAATATGGTATCAGAGCCAAAAACCCTAGGTTAACCCCCCTCTTCCACTGTAGCGCCGCGCATATCATCGTAGCGCGCACCGTTGTAGCGTCGGCCGGTCGCTGCTAGTTGGGCAAGAGGCGGCGTGGGGGGGGGCGATACCTCACGATACCCGAGAAGCGGGATTGATCGGGCTTGCTGACTAGTCGGCTCGAATCTTGATGACATAAATCAAGATTGAGTTAAGAAGGAGATAGGGAGTGAGTTTAAGCTGGAGTTATGGCAGAGGAAGGTAATAATCCAATGGAGGGGTGATGGCGAATCTGAGCGCCACTGAGCTCCAGATGCTGATGCGAGCGTTCAGTGTGGCTGCGAGCGAGAGCACACCTAGACCCGTGCAGAGGATAGATCTTCCAGTGCTTGACAAGAAGCTTGATGGATCAGCTTCGTACTTGAGCTGGTCGCGTCGGGTGAAGTACACTCTGGAGGGGTACTTGACCGGGGACAAAAATGAGCCAGCTGAGGGATCTCCAGCGAGGGCAGAGTGGAAGTCCACTCACATGACAGTATATATGTGGCTTCTGAGTTCATTGACTCCCTATTGCTTCTACAAAGGTGGATGGCATAGAGCGGGTCAAGGATGTTTGGGAGAAGCTAAAGAGAACTTATGATGGAGTGGGAAACAATTTGAGAGTGTTCCAGATTGAGAGAGAGATAGAGGCAGTAGTGCAGGGAGATAGATCGATTCAGGAGTATGCCACAGATCTGGAGCAATTGTGGGCAAATTATGATCATTTCTCGTCAGCCGCATGTTGTAGGGATCCTGAGTGCCAGAGAGGGGCACGTGATACTCAGAGGAGGACTATGCATTTCATGAGGGGGTTGTGCCCGGCATTTGAGCTGAGGTGCACAGGGTTATTAGCACAGCCGAAGATTCCCTCACTGGAGGAGACGATCTCGGCCATGATACAGGAGGAGAGCAGGATTGGGCTCCAGTCTGGTACGGCAGGACTTCCGGGGGTGAAGTCAGCACTTGCAGTCTCCAAGTCAGGTAATACCGAGTACAGGGGCGAGACTCGGGAGTGTTACAACTGCGGTGAGGTAGGCCACCTGAAGCAGTTTTGTACTAAGCCACCGAAGGAGAGGAACTTGGGAGGAAGAGGTCAGTCTGGAGGTCGTGGCCGAGGCAGAGGTGGCCGAAGGGGTGGAAGAGGAGGCTACCAGGCACATCTGACGGTAGCATAGGAGGAGAGTGAGAAGACTGCGGTCTTTACTGAGGAGGATCAGGAGTTTCTAGAGATATTGAAGAGGAAACAGAAAGCAGCGGGTGAAGGGAAGCGTGCGCTCGATGATGCATCCACCTCATCTTCCTCAAGGGGTAACATTGCTTCCTTTGCTCACTCAGCCTCAGGTATTGGTGATACACTTGCTCTTTTATCCATATCTACCACCAGAGCACCAGATTGGATAGTTGACTCTGGTGCGTCTCGACATGTGACTGGTGCTGCTAGGGAGTTTTATTCCTATACTCACCTAGCAGTCCCAGAAAGCATCCAGACGGCCGATGGTACGGCTCAACCGGTAATTGGTAAGGGTACCGTGCAATGTACCAACACTTTGACCTTGTCTAATGTTTTGCATGCTCCTTCCTTTCCTGTGAGTCTTTTGTCCATAAGTGCTATTATATCACAACTAAAATGTGTGGTTTTGTTTGATATTCCAAAGGTGATCTTCCAGGAGAAGGAGACCGGCAGGCGACTTGGGACTGGCACATGGCATAGTGGCTTGTGGTACCTGGATAGGGAGAGTATGGACTCGGCTCTTTCATCCATTGTGGAGGGTACAGGAGGAGTTGGAAGGAGTGTGGAGGACTTACTGCTGCTCCATCATAGGCGCTTAGGTCACGCCTCTTTTTCTGTTTTGGGTAGGTTGTATCCGTCTTTGTTTGAAAAGGCTAATAAGGAAAAATTGTTTTATGATGCGTGTGAGTTGGGGAAACACACGAGTAGTTCATATTCTAGTTTTAGGAGTAGGAGTTCTTTTGTTTTTGACTTAGTGCATTCTGATGTATGGGGGCCTTGTCCCACAACTGCTGTGAATGGATTTAGATACTTTGTTTCTTTCATTAATTGTTTTTCTCATGTGACTTGGCTTTATCTGATGAAAAATAAGAGTGATGTGTTTGCTTGTTTCAAAGACTTCCACAAAGGGATTCAGACCCAATATGGTGCAGTTGTGAAAGTATTAAGGTCTGATAATGGGACGAGTACACCAACAAGGCGTTTAGGGAGTACTTGTCATCTCATGGGATACAACATCAAACCACCTGTCCATACATACCAGAGCAGAATGGGGTAGCCGAACGGAAGAACAGACATCTCCTTGAGATTACTCGGAGCATGATGATGTCAATGAAGGTACCAAAATACTTGTGGGGGCAAGCGCCCGACAATGGCCTACTTGATCAATAGGATGCCCTCGCGGGTATTGATTGGAAATCGCCGATTGAGATGTTGAAAGGCAAGAATGGGGATGTTTTACCTCTCAAAACCTTTGGCTGTGTGTGTTTTGTACAAGATAACAGACCAAATGTGGGAAAACTAGATCCAAGGGCGGTGAAGTGTATGTTCGTTGGGTATTCGGCTACTCAGAAAGGGTATGTGTGCTGGAGTCCCGTAGAGAGAAGATTGTTTGTTAGCATAGATGTCACATTTAAAGAGCTTGAACCATACTACTCTGATCCAGTCGCATCGCCCTTTGGTGACTCGCTCGATACAGGAGGTATGAGGCGAGAGGGGGAAGGTGATAGTAGTAGTGAGAGAAGGATGGTGAGTGTGGGGGATATTCCTTGTCTGCTTGTGGATTCGATTATGGTGCCGGTTGTGGAGACCGAACCGGGAAATGATGAAACTCAGGCTCAGAGGGAGTTAAGGGTGTATACTAGAAGAAGAAAGCAGAATGAGAAAGCAGTGCCTACAGTGCCACTTGTGCCAAGTCCCTCGTCCCTGCCTCCTCCGACTCCTGAGACACCTACATCATCCACCTCAGATTCAGAGTACATAGGTGATATGATTCCTCTTTCTCCTCCTCCCACTCCCCTATCGATAAGGATGACTTCTCGCAGCAATGCAGGAGTTCCCCCTGATCGATATGGTTTTCCACATGATATTGCTCAGTTTGTCTCTTACTCTAACATATCACCTGTGCATGGAGCATTCATTGCATCATTGGACATTGTCTCTATCCCTAAGTGTTGGCAGGTTGCTAAGGAGGATCCAAAGTGGAAAGTCGTCATGCTGAGGAACTTGAGGCCCTGGATAAGAACAAAACCTGGGAGCTCGTGTCACTACCATCAGGCAAGAAGGCGATTGGCTGTAAATGGGTCTTCACGGTGAAGCAAAACCCGGAGGGTCGGATTGAGCGCTACAAAGCCCGATTGGTGGCAAAGGGGTACAGTCAGACTTATGGCATTGACTATGATGAGACATTTGCACCCGTGGCAAAGATGAGCACAGTACAGACACTGATTTCATTGGCTGCAAATGGGGGTTGGAAGCTACACCAGCTCGATGTGAAGAATGCTTTTTTCCATGGTGATTTGCTGGAGGAGGTGTACATGGAGATACCATCAGGTTTTGGCACGAAACAAATGGATGGTAAGGTGTGCAGGCTCAAGAAGTCACTCTACGGGCTGAAGCAGTCCCCTCGGGCCTGGTTTGACAGATTTAGGAGAGCTATGGTAGGCATGGGGTATCGACAGACCAATGCAGACCATACGGTGTTCTTCCAACGACATGGAGGCCATATTACAGTGCTTGCAGTATATGTGGATGACATGATTATCTCGGGAGATGATGAGGGTGAAATTGCATTGCTAAAGAAGAAATTGGGAAAGGAGTTTGAGGTGAAGGACTTGGGACAATTGAGGTACTTCCTTGGGATTGAGATAGCTCGTGGTGCAGAGGGAATTGTCTTATCTCAGAGGAAGTATGTGCTGGATCTGCTTACAGAAACAGGTATGCTGGGTTGTAGACCCGCAGTTTCTCCCATTGACCAAAAGTCCAAGCTTAGTGCTGAGGCTGGAGAGCCAGTTGATAGAGAGAGGTACCAAAGGATGGTTGGTCGCCTGATCTATTTGAGCCACACTCGTCCTGACATATCCTTTGCTGTGAGTGTGGTGAGTCGCTATATGCATGATCCCAGAGAGGGTCACATGGATGCTGTGTACCAGATTCTGAGGTACTTGAAAAGTGCACCTGGAAAGGGGTTGATCTTCAGGAAGAATGGACATCTGAACATTGAGAGTTATTGTGATTCAGACGGGCTAGTTGTTCTGGATGATAGAAAGTCCACGTCTGGATATTGCATGTTTGTAGGGGGCAATCTGGTCTCCTGGAAGAGCAAGAAGCAAACAGTGGTTGCGAGGTCCACAGCTGAGGCAGAATACAGGGCCATGGCCCTAAGTGTGGCAGAGATGTTGTGGTTGAGAGCTCTGTTGTTGGAGCTCAAGATGGACAAAGGGACCCAAATGAAGTTGTGGTGTGATAACAAGTCAACCATCAGCATCGCCAACAACCTAGTGCAGCATGACAGAACCAAGCATATCGAGATCGATAGGTTCTTCATCAAGGAGAAGTTGAACAGTGGACTCCTGGAGTTAGGTCATGTTTCAACTAAAGACCAGACAGCCGATTGTTTGACGAAAGGACTCAAGTCTTTGAATTTAGCGAGAGGATGTGACAAGATGGGCCTAGTGGATATCTTTTGCCCATCTTGAGGGGGAGTATTGAGATATTGTATGTTTTACGGGTTTCTTGGGATTTCTAGGGACCTAGAGATAAATAGGTTAAAAGTCAGGGGTTATTTGTAAAAAGACATGTAAGGCTTATATAAGCCCAAAGGATCATTATTCAATACACAAAAAATATTTTGCACTTTTCAGTTTTATTCAATAAATACAAATGAACATTTTGCTCCTACTTCGATTCACTTTTTAATTTGAAGAAATTCTGTCATAATCTCATCACTGATGTATAGTTGAACTTCTTCAATTGGACACAGTTGTCCACTGTACTTGTAGAAAGAAATCTCAAATATACTATGAAGTAAGTTGTAATTCTAAATAATCCAAAGGAATTTTGTTAAGATTACTCGGTCCACTCTTTATATATATACGCTCATTTTTTTTCTGAATTTATTTCCCTGAAGAGCTTCATAGAAATCACCACAATTCCTCTCGAAAATTTTGAATAATAGGTAATTTTAGTTGTATCTTAACGCTATAAAATTGATAAATATAAAAAGAAGTCTATATAAAAATATATTGCAAAATATTTCAATTGTTAGCATTGTGGAGCATGGACAATTGAAAATGAAAAGATGTCGTGGTCTTAATTATCCAAAAAGAAAAACAAAAATAGAATAAAATGTATTATTGAGATGATCAAGCAAGGATTGACTTCAGAGATTTGGAGTAAAGTGCACTAAAAGAACAGCCGGAATCCTCTATTTATTATATATTTTCACTCCATAACACCTTGTGCAGTGCTAGATCTTATTCAAGTCGGTATGTTCTTCTCAGATTTTGTAGCAAACATACAACAAAATGGATAATTTTTCCTAAGAAAAATAATTAATTTGAAAACTCAGGTTAAGAATTCTATTTCTCAATAAAAAAAAATTAATTGTTGCCCATGAGGAATTTGATACATTAATGTCAGAAACAGCCACACTGGCCCTGAAATTATCCGACAAGCGGAATCATAGTGATTATTCAGAAAGTTGAATAAGGCCGCATGTTGGTAAGATGGATTGCTAAACGAATAAGAGGGCAGGCTGTGTTGGCATCACATGAGTATGGTGTTGACTTCATTTAGCCAGATTCTTTCTGTCTCCTCGTTGCAGTTTGTGACCTTCATATATAAGTAGATCTTAGGCAGGGACCAAACCAAGTCCTCTCATTTCCTCATTTCTCCAGATCCAATTCATTACAACAAGAAATTTCTTCTACTAAGAAATCAAAGATGGCATTCCACACCCGCTCTTTTAGCCTGCCCACAAAGTCTCACCCTTTTCTGGTAAAGACAGAAGAACAACTCAATAAACTACGAGCTTGTGTGGGTTCTTCTTCTTCTACCCTCAAGTATGAGATATTGCTCGATGCACTTAAAGCAGTCGGGTATGTTTATGAGAGTATCAATGATCTTCTTTGTATGTCTAGCAATCAAAATGGGCTCATGCAACATAGGAGGATGATTGACCTAGAGCTCGATGAATCGGTCAAGTTGCTTGATATCTGCAGCACCTCAAGGGATAACCTTGATGCAATCAAAGGTCACGTTCAAGGTCTGAAATTGGCAATCAGAAGAGGTGATTCACAGGCTGTGAAAAGCAAAATCAGAGATTACAGCCTCATCACAAAGAAGGCAACTAAAGATGTAAAGAGCCAGATCTGCAAAAACAATGAATCAGCTGATGCAGAATCCTTGGCTGTGATTTCACTTCTGTTGGAGACCAGGGAGATCACAATCTCTCTGCTCCAATCCATTTTTTCATACTTGTCAAGACAAATAGTCAGGCAAAAGACCAGCAAGTGGTCTCTTGTCTCAAGATTGCTCAAGAAAAAAACAATTTCTTGTGAAGAGGAGAAAGGGGAAGATGCCTTTGCTGCTTCCATCTTGAGGGACAATGTTGAAGAGCTAGAGAATGGTGTTGAAATCTTGTTTAAACATCTGATCCAATGCAGAGTATCTCTTTTAAACGTGTGTAGCTTGTAAATTTTAATTACTTTTTGTATACGCACAAACAAGTGTATAGTATCAGAGTAGATTGAAGTAAAGAAAAGATTTATTCTCATACGTTATGATGTCCTTAAGATTTTCCTGTTATGGCGCCGGTCATATATATTAACATGCATATAACATCTTACTTCTTCTTTTTTTTTTTGAGGTAGCACAAGAATAGTCTACTATGAAATTTCAACTAAACGAAATTAAAAATAGTTCATACATATAAAGAAGAAAAAGAAAACAGAAAGAAGCCAGATAAATGAACTTCTGATAAATGACTTCCTTTTTATATCAAAATTAACTTCTGATAAATGTTGTTTACCTTACTTCAAACCGTTTTATTCAACAATTCTCTTTCAATAAGTACATATTATAATATCATACACTGTGATCCCTCACTCGGCTATAAATTAAGATTAGTATTCTGCCTTGATTAAAAGAAAAGGGACTAATCAGAGTAAAACATGCCTTTCTTGTTGCCAAGTGATTGAGGTTTGGTTCCACGGGCTGCTATTCAGTATGTTCCTTTTTGTTATAGTTCGTGAGAAGAAAAAAAAACAACCACGTACTGATTATTTAATACGCGGAAACGAGAAGTTATAAAGAAAACAGAAAGCACAGCAGATAAATGCACTACGTTACCTGTTCAAATTCTGCTTCTGGGCCCCGCTTAATTGGCCCAGAAAGGTCCGTAATTGACACAGCACGCTTGAAAAGTATTTTCTTCTCTCTTTTTTCCTAATTCCATTTTTTTATTTCGATAATCGAAATAATGGTGTCTCTCCTTATCATCCACTGTCTTCCGTGAACACATGGAAGGGAAATCAAAAACAAAATTGCACGCCCTCAACGGCTCGACCTGTTTGTTATGAGGTGTGAAAGCGCTACTATATATGTGATTGTGAAAACATGCATAAACCAATAGACAATAAGCATTTATCTTTTATTTAATAATCAACTTGCTGGTTGCTATGACTGCAACAATTAATTTTACAAGAGCTTGATCAAAATTGGTCTCTAAGTTTTGTTTTAATCATTAAATTAACATCTAATTGGAAAAAAAAGTATGGGATGAAAAATAAATTGTATCGAGATTGATGAAATAATTAATTCAATAGTTGAAATAAGATTTGGGACTAAGGATTTTCCCAAGGGCTTAGAGACATTAACCGGTTCCTATGGGAACCCTTGTTAAATTGGAAATTTGTTTGTTTCTTGCTCCGAATGATTTGATACACGATGGTTCAAAAAAAGATACATATCTGAATTTTTATTGCAAAAATCAAATCGTACCTTTCGTTGTTCAAAATTGACAGGATACTGGAGCGCAACACCTTTGTGCTTTGATACAAAGATGTTCAAAGACACGTCACCCACAATACACAACAAACCTGGAGAGATATTTGGAATTAAAGGCCAATACACACCAAACCTGGAGAGATATTTGGAATTGAAGGCTTTATTTTTGTTGTTATTATTTGCCTTATAGATTGGATTATGTATTAATTTTCATACAATGTAATTGTCATTTTGTTAATTTGTCAAATATCATTAAATATAGAAATTGCACTGAATTATGTCTTTCAAGTGTAGGCATGTAAATTGTATATATTATATTCATATTTTTCGGACTTTCAAATCTCATAAGATATATAACAGATAATTTGCAATATTCCATTGTTCTGTTTCCAAAATTTCCAATTAATGCATCAAATTTCTTATTTCAGTGACAAAAATTCCAGTACTTTATACATCAAACAGGCCAAATAATGTGACATATAACAGGGAAAACAGTATAATACAAAGGAAGAACACAATGCAATTGCTATTAAGTGCCTAATTAGTTTGATAATCCTGACAAACCAAAATAACTTTGTCAGATAAATATATCTGTCTGTTTCGATTGCGCTTTTAGATCCTTGAGCTTCTTCAAGATGTTGGTGAAATAGTCTTGGAGATACTTCTCCAATGTTACAATGTCCTTCTGATCAACTCCTAAGAGGTTATACGTCTCTGCCATAGGTACTGAGAAAACAGTATCACTAGACAAAACCTGGAAGCAAGCATTCTACTGTCAGACTTCACCATATCTTTGTCAATCAGAAAAGCCCAAAAGAAACCTTATTGGGGATGGTGTCCCATAATTGTAACCAGAAGTTCTATTTTAAGCTCTTAAGTCCTAACATAGAGCATTAAGAGACTTCAACGATGTTCTCCAATTTACCATTTTACATAAGCACTACCAAGTATGCACTGGGTACAATGGAAAGTACTAAAATGTTAAAACTCAGAGGTTTGGCAGAATCCAATGATAATAGTACAGTTAGCGGCATGTTTCCACCTAACAGCTGAAATTGGCCAAATTTTTACAGAGTCTATACTATTCTTAGTTTAGTACTTCCTGATTAAGGTCACTATATGATTTTGTTTACCTCTGTAAAAGCCAACCGATCTGCCACATCATTGGTCCACTGGAAAAAGCGGGTTAACTGGCGAGTAAATCTCAGGACTGAAACGGGTACCGTTGTTACATTTGCATCTTGTCCTGCTAATCTCTCACACAATGTAATCACCTGCAGGAAGGGTAAAAGAATTGAGGAAAGATTCTTGTACAACCATTCAAATACATGAAACAGCTCTCCTTTGATAGAGTACTTTATACCTCTTGGGTAGTCCATGCACGTGGGCCTGCAAATGTTAGAACCTTCTTGTTGGTTTTCTCATTACGCATTGCCATAAATGTCAGCCGAGCTATATCCTGCACAACAGGCCACTTATCTATAGATCATCTATAGTTGAAATAAATCATTTAAATGAAAAGTTAATGTTCTGACAATACCAGATGACAAATTATATTTCTCAGGACAAAAGAAAAATAGACACCATATATAAAGGTAACAAAAGGAAAAGAGAAAAGAATGGACCAGAGAGACAAAGGGAGCTCATCTTCACCTGAGTTTCCATGTAAGCAATCCGAGTTGGGGCATCAGTGCCCCAAACCGTCTTTTCTTCCAATATAGGGACAGCATACTGCCCAATCAGACCCTTTTAAGACAATTATTAAAAAAATTAATGTCAATATGCAAAGCAAAACAAAAACAAAAAAAGCAAAAGAATTTAACAATATTCACCATTTGATTACGTTACAACATCACAAAGTATACCGAATGTCACATGCAAAGAATTAATTCCCAGTCCAAACCAAATTCTGAATTCTATCTCTTCATGCAACACACCCAAGTAGAGTTGGTATAACTACATGAAAACATTACACATACCATCTATTTCCACCAAAATTATAAGCAGGGTAAAACACTTATGAACATGGTATAACGGCATATCAGAGCAAACCAAGAATATCAGATCAACATAGTTATGTCAAGCATCTCAATTGTAAGAATACATTGGCAAACTTCTGAATAAAGAGAGCAGCCGGCACAAACACACACTCCCCTTAATAGCCCTTCTAGCCTATCATATCATTTACTAATTGTACCTGCATGAATCCACATAGCCGAATTGTTAGGTAGTTTAAACCAGAATCCTGAAGAAACTTCTCAGTGCAGTACTTAATTTCCATCAAGGGAACCTCAGGATGCTTATCACAGTTGTGAATTGAATAGAACACATACTTTTGAATGCCCATGGCTTTTGCGCATTGTATCAATGCAACTTTTCCTTCCCAATCTACCTAATAAATAATAACACCTTTAACATGCTATGGAAGTCTTGAATTACAAATTTTGGGATTTTCATAAAATAAATCATGACAAGACACAAACTTTTCGAATAGGCTCCTCTGGCCGGCCTGTTGCACAGTCAAGTATTGTGTGAACCCCAACTAGAGTAGCAGGTATTGTCTCTGGTTTGCTAAGATCTGCCTGCTCAAATATCAAACATCAAACATGATTTCATCTCTATGCTAGTCTTAGGAATATATGGCTTCCTCTCCCGATTAAACAAGGTTCAAACATCAAACACACATACTTGTTTAATAAAAATAATTATAATAGTACAGTACTAACATTGACAACTATAGCTCCCCAATCCCTGAGAAAATCAGCTGGGGCCGGGCGGGGCCTGACAAGGCACCTGACATCATAGCCTTCATCCAGTGCCCTCCTAACCACCTGTCGTCCGAGAGTTCCTGTGGCCCCCACAACCAATATGCTTGTAGGTCTAACAGGGGTCCCTTGTGAAATACTTGTTGACACGGTCTGAGCAGCACAAGTAACACTCAATCTTGCATAAGATTTGCCTGAAATTAAGAGTTATATATGGGCTCCATGTGCATTTAATTAATTGGAGCTTAAGTTAATGCAATTTTCCTACTTAAAAAAATTAATGCAATTTCTAAAGCTTAACCACTATTTTTTTCTTTGCTTTTTGTGTACAATAAGGACTAAAAAATTTCTCGTTTCCAATTTTGACCCGACAAGCTGACGGTCAGCGCCAGAGATTTTCTTACATTGCCAATTAGAGGTAAGCATCTTCATAATTCCATTAAACAAAAATCAATTGCACCTGGACCTAATTGATAAGGAATATGACTCCGGGTTACATTTGAACAAAGAAAGAAAGCTCGTTACCTAGTGAAGTGGAGGAACATGACACGTCAGCAAGAGGAGGTAACAAGGAGCGGCCCCAGAGCAGCGAGGCATTCTTGGCCTTACTAAAAGAGGATGAGAAGTGCGGAGGAAGAGAGCGAAGTTGCAGAGCCATTGATTGATTATTTATTTAATCAATTAATTAACGAGTCTTAGCATGTTACGGGAGTGGGGTTTAGTATTTGGGGATTGAGTGGAGACGAGTGAAAGAGGGATGAGTTGGACGAGTGAAACAGCAGTCTATCTCAATTCTGGCACGTCGAATACATCCGGATCATGCATTTCTCCAACGTGGCCAGCTTATTGGTGCTGATTATTAAAATTAAAATTTTATATTGCCGATTGATAAAAATTTTAAAAGTGATTTTCTTAAATATAATGAATTTATCAAAATGATATTTTCATAATTAATTTTTTATTTCTCTGTTGATTTGGTTTGTCAAATGGACCATTAAGTTTAAATAATTATCTAATTTTATTAGTTTTATATTCTGAAATTAAAATAATAATTATCAAAACAAATTTGATAATTAATTTGATAATATACGTAAATGCTCTTAAAATCTTTTTTACTTAAATATAATAAACGGAGCCCTTTGGGTTGGAAAACAAGGCGTTGTCGAGGCTGACGTGGTTGTCAAAAAATACATAGTGCGTGGTGCTCAGGCTCAGCCATCTGGCCAAATTGTGTGTCACAAAAAGTTTATGGGTGAGAATCACTTGACAATGGGTTATGCTGACAATTTTGATAATAAACTTTAAAAAAATATTAAAAAAAATAAAAATAAAAAACTTTATAGATATGTTATTTTATTTATATATTGATAGTGATTCAAATTTTGTATAATTTCATTATCATTTGTTATTTCATCAAAGAAGATTAAATTTTAATTATTTTTTAATATTTTTTGATGGACTATCAAACTATAATGAAATTACATGAAATTTGTCAATGTTTATGCAAAAAAAAATATTTATAAAGTTTTTATTTTATTTTTTTATATTTATTCTAGATTTCATTATCAAAATTATCAAAATAACTCATTGTCAAGTGATCCCCATCCAAATATTATATGTATACAAGCTTTATTTTTTGTAAAGGTGGGGATCATTTGACAATGGATTATTTTGACAATCTTGATAATATACTTCTAAATAAATATAAAAAATAAAAAATAAAAAAGTTTGTAGATATGTTATTTTACTTATAAATTGTTGGTGTTTCAAATTTCATGTAATTTTATTACTGTTTGATAATACATCAAAGACCGTTAATTGAAATCGTTACAAATTGTATAAATTTTTTATGATCTTTGAAGGACTATCAAACAGTAATGAAATTGCATGAAATTTGAAACATCATCAATCTATAAGTAAAAAAATATATCTATAAACTTTTTCATTTTTAATTTTTTTTTATATTTATTAAGAAGTTCATTATCAAAATTGCCAAAATAATTAATTGTCAAGTGATCCCACCCTTTTTGTAAAGAGACTCCCATGTGCTCATTCAAGTTCTTTTTTTCTAAAGAATGAGTCATTGTGATTGTATCCAGTTTTCTAGCAAATACATATACATATATCTTTAAGAAAAATCACATTTGATCTTCACTCCGCGCACTGAGTTATTTTGGAGTAAATATTCAAAGATAGACATTAAAAACTAGAAAATTTTAATCAAAAATAATTTTAATATTTGTTGAAAAAAATAATTTTTAAGACGGTTCTAGCATACATCAAAATTTTACTATAAATTTATTTGATATCATCAAAAAATAGTTTTTAAATAAGAAGTTAAACTTATAAAAGTATGATGTGTTGTTATTTAAATTAAATACAATATTTAAATTTAATCGCAAGTGCACGGTAAATTAAAGTAGTATAGATGAGTGTGGAATCCACAAGGACGATTACTTATCTATTATTCTAATTATTTTCTTATAATCTAAGTAAAACTAAGTTAAAAAGAGTATTTTCCTAAAACAAAGTTGATCAAGTATTAAAAGAGTTTCCTAGGGTTTTGGCAAGACTTCAGTATTTATGCTTAATTGATATAATTATTTGCAATCAAAAAGTGCCTCAACTTTCATTTGTTTGCTACTAATACTATCATTTTTATCTCTTGCGGGTTTCTAACCTAATGTAACAATACCAACTTGTGTTTGTTTATTGTTATATTAATTGAGTTATCATTTTCCATTTGTTTACCCAATTCCTATCATAACACCTCGACTCAACTTTAATTTGTTGTCTATTATGCTAAGTTCAGATTGGGTATTCCCTTTGAACAATTAATCTCAACTCCCGTTTGTTGCTTAATTGCCTAAGTTTATTCTATGATGTTCCGATTATAAGGTATAAGTTTCCTACAAGTATCAATTCAATTATCCTAAGTTTTAGTTAAGTAAATATGACAATCATTTAGGTAACCTTAACCTATTCTAATCAAATACAATACAAGCAAGAAATATTCAATGAAAGTACATAAAATAAATCAAGAAAATAAAAAAATAATATATATCCAAATAAATAATCAACTAATCGTAAATATTGAGACGTAACCTCACCTAAGAATGAGTAAACTTAACCTAGACACATGACATAAAAATAATAAAAATAAGAAGAATTTGAAGTAAACTTGTTTCTCTCCATCTTCGCAACTTGAGCATCTAGACTTTGACGCTACTTCTAACTAACTCTTGACAATGGCGGAGCTATTATGTGGCAGGGGGAGGCCTTTGTTCCATCTTGAATTTAAAAAAAAAAGGTTTGTGATTCAAAAAATTAATATATATATATATATATATATATATATATATTATATATAAAGCATCTAAGAATTGGAGGGTCCATTTTTTTGTCATGGTAGTTTTTTATTATACCCATTTTATCCCTCAATTAGATGGATAATATTTATTTTTGGTTGATCGAATGTATGTGATCGCGTCATTGATCCCCTCTCTCTCTCCATTTCTTTCCCATATATACTATTATTTCCATAATATTATTTTTTTATTTAGCAATCTTGTGCATATTTGGTAAGAAATTAATGGTAATAATATATGTTAGAATAATTTACTTTTCTTGCAATAAAAATCATGAATCATTAACTCATATTGTGCAAAAATCTCATCCAAGATTAAATATAGTCTTTATTATAGGTTTTCTCTATAATTTGGTGAATATATAATTTAATATTAGCTAAATGTGATTTTTTTTTATCTTATAATATTTTAATGTTTAAATAAAAAAATTTGCTGCAACGCGCGAGTATATAGCTAGTATATATATATCATTCTTAAAGAAATCACGAAAATATGTCCTAACCTGAAAAATATATTTCTAAATTATACATCTATTATAAAAGATTATAGAAATATATTTAACTTTCAAAATAATTATGATATTATACCTGCAAATTTTTTTTTACCAGCCGGCTCCGCCCGTCTCTTGACATCTAACAGCATAAAATCCTAAGGCTTTTATAGCCGACTAAATCTCTAAAAATGACCTGGACCAGTCAGTGGAGAGAACAAAAACGTGGTATGTCATGACACAACTCCTAAAAATGGCCTAACTTCTGGAACAAACTGAATCCGTACATGTAACTGGTGTTTAGGCCCATGCTTTGTCAGTGCTTCGGTCTCATGTTCTTTGCCTTGAGATCATTGTTTCGGTCTTCCTAATTGCTGCTTTGGCTTGATTGGAACAAAAAATTGTTAATTATAACTGGTTGTTGATTTTGTATTGACGTGGCTCAGTTGTGCAGTTGTGCAGATGCTGACCTGGCTTCCGTTTTCCTCACTAAGTGTTGGTTCCTTACTCATTCCTCTTGTATTTTATTTTTTCTTATTATTTATTATATTTGTAATATTTAAAGTTTGTATGATCTTATTTGTAAAATTTATAATAACTCAATAAGTAAACTCAGAAAATAGAAAATGAGAAGTGATTCCCAACAAAAAAAAAAACACTCTTCTCCTCTTTACTCTCTGATTCTCAACTATTGTAGCACCAGAGTCCCTAACTGTGCGTCATCGGGTTCGCAACCTTACTTGAGTTCGTGATTGTTCTCTTTGTGGTTATTATTGTCCTCTTTAGAACTGCTTCTGCGCCAACACTAAACACAAAATTGTACAAAATAAACTGCATGAAGCATCTAAGTCCTACAATTGAAAAGTCAAGTAAAAAATAATTATTTTCATTTTTTTGAAGTATTTTTTGGGTTTTCCTTAAATAAAACCCTATAACAAACATGTTAATTTTATACTCATCAAAGTGTTATAACTAGATATCATGTACATTAATTTTGGTCTAATTTCAAAGTGATTTAATATTTTCTATTAAATAATTTATTTATTTCGTAATATAATTTTAGGGGCGTGTTTATTGTCCCTCTATAAAAATTCTCAGTTTTTTTAATACGCACACAATAGATATTAATATATTTTATTTTTAGTATGAACACTCATGATAATATATATATATATATATATGAACATCTCGTACGGATTAAAATTCATTCATACTCGTCTTACACCCTACGACCGAACAAAAACATGTCAATAATGAAAAATTGGAAGACAAAATGGTTGGGGACATATTTGGGGATAGAACACTGACTGAAAAAGCTGAAACACCCATGTTGTTCATACTTATACATATAAATAATTCATATTCATTTATAAAAGTGTGCATATCTAATTACAGGTGTGTACATATCTAATCATGGAATATAAAAATTTGTTAAAAATAAAAAATATTGCTGAAAATGAAAAGTTAGAAGAGAAAATAGTTAAGAGACTGATTTGGGAATAGAGCACTAACTGAAGTATAAGCAGAAACGCTCATGTTGTTAATACTTATACATATGATTATTCATATTCATTTATAGAGTTATTTATACCTAGTTACTGGGGTTTTTATATCTGATCGTGGAATATAAAAACTTATCAAAAATATAAATATTGTTGAAAATGAAAAATTAGAAGAAAAAAGTTGGGGGACAAATTTATTTGATAGAATCTTGAGAATTAAATTTTTTTTAATGACCATTCATAATAATTTAGTCTTCTTTTACTATTCTTAGACAATAAGAAAATTATTTTTAAAATCGTTCATAATAATTAAATTAAGTAATTTTTAATTATATAAAAATAATAAAAAATATGAAAATATGAAATATATAAAATTTGATATATAACTATATTTGAATATTGAGATTATGTCGAGCGATTTAGATCGATTATTTAAATTTTAAAAATAAAAAAACTAATTCATAACACAAATTGACATACGCTATACATAGTACATAACCCCACTCTTTTTTATTGTAATTTATTTTAGTTTCTGTTAGATTTGGATTTCTTAAGACGTATTAGATATCTTCAAAAAATATTTGATTTAGATTTCTCGACAAAAACGCATTTTAGAAACAAAAATGAACATATAACTAGCATGCCTAAAATCAAATGGAGATCCGCATAATATTTGCAGTGCAGATGCTTGTTTCCTCTTCAGAAGCGACAAACCTCCGGTTCTACCTCTCTTGTCTTTACTTGACCTCCTCCCGTCAGCCGCTGCCGTTAGCTCGAAAATGCAAGGTGGATCCACCGGTATCGTTTACGGTGGCCTGAAATACCAGGTACACTTCACAAACCCACAAGTCTTGCTCTAATGCTTCCGTGAAGAACCTTCTGGAACTTTCGTTTTTCCAGGCTCGATGCATTGCTGACGTCAGAGCCGATCTCGGCCACACCAGCTTCCTCGCCGGCACTCTCAGTCTGAAGGAAGAAAACGAGGTTATATTTTGCAAAATTCAGATTCTAATTTCGAGTTATCTTTTATCTGTTTATTCGTGATTTGATTGTGAACAGGTTCACCTGATTCGGCTATCGCCATTTGGTAATGAGATTGTATGCGAGGGTTTGTTCTACCATCAGAACGAGATCTGGGATCTGAAATCGTGCCCGTACGATTCTAGAATCCTTTCCACTGTTTACACCTCTGGTGAGTTCAACTAGATTTCTGTTGGTTAGTTTGAAGCTGCCTGTTTTCTCTTTTAAAATGTATTGTGTGTTTTTTGGCACTAAGTGTGAGGTTAAATGAATAATGGAACCATCAATTATGCAAATTTGAGAATCTTGTAGCTCTCATTTATAAGCTCTTTTAGCACAGATGGATAAGATGTAAAAAAATCAAATTTTCAATAATGAAATGGGGTTAATGCCATTTTTCAATAACAAAAAAAAAACTGATGGATAAATTGTTATTAAATTATCTTGTTCTAATTTTTTGTAAGTTTATCAAATTGAGGTGATACATATGGGTCATCTATATGGAAAATCCCAGAGCTCCACACCCAATCAAATTCTCCGCAGCTTGAGCAACTCGTCTCCCTCAATGAACACACAGCCAAGATCAAATCGTCAGTATATTTTATTCTATGCCCGTTATCATACTTATGACTGCCTTACTCATTTCACTTCTTAAATAGTGCTAATGTTAAACCTCTTTGATATAGTGTCCTTTGGTGGCCATCGGGGAAGCACGACAAGCTAGTCACAATTGATGAGAGGCACATTTTCGTACGGAACATTGATTCCTCAAATAAGATTGCAAATGTGGTATCACAAGAGTCAGTGGGTATGCTCCATAACTTGTCTGGTGGCGCATGGGATCCACATGACAGGAATTATGTTGCAGCCATATGTGATTCATCCCTTCAGTGTTGGGATCTACGTGCCATGAAGTATGAAAAGAGAGCTACTGTTGTAACCTCAGATTTACAATTGAACTAATTGTTACTATATCTATATACTTCACCATTTCCTCAACAGAGCTCAGTTGAGCAAACCACTTTGCATTACTCTTTGCCATCGTGCTTATTGAAGCTTTTTGTGCCAACTAGGGACCAGTACCTTACCAGCCTTTGAGATTAAACATGTTATAATTGGCCATCTTATTGAAAATATTTCTTAGAGTAAATTACATAAATGGTCCCTAAAGTATCACTCTTTTATCTAATTGGTCCTTAAAGTATCAATTTGATCCTTAAAGTATCACTTTGCTATCAAATTGTCCTTAAAGTTTCAACGATATCATTTTAGTCCCTAAAATTTCACTAACTTATCATTTTAGTCCTTAAACTTTTTTATTTGTAACATATTAGTCCTATAATTATCAATGCTAAAAAAATAAATATTTACGTTGACATCCATATCATATAATATATCTTATAATTTGTGAAAATTTTATAAATATCATATGAATTAATTTATAATAATACGACATTGATGCAGTATTTTTATTGTTGTATTCATACTAGTTACAATGTTAAAAATTAATTCTATGATAAATGGGAATATCACTTTTAATAAATTTTAAATAGGACTAATTTGGTATAAATTAAAAACTTCAAGGACTAACATGATACCTTTGAAACTTTAAGGACCAATTTGATAACAAAGTGATACTTTAAGGATCCAATTGATAATCTTGAAATTTGAAGGACCAATTTGATAAAGTGGTGATACTTTAAGGACCATTTGTGTAATTTACTCTATTTCTTATTTTAGGTGATGCCAATTACATTTTACATCTTTACGGTTGGTTATGTAATGATTTTGCAGGAATGTAAATGCAATTGAGCATGCACATATAAGGGATGTTGATTATAACCCAAAGAAGCAGCATATACTTGTGAGTATTATGTTGTTAACATTATCTACATCCTTCCTAACAATTTCAAATTCTTTGTACATTTCTACTAAATTTTGATTCTATAGTTTTAGTAATTTATTTTGCACATCTTTTGATAAACATTATACTGAGAGGTTGGCTGGTTTTCAGCATCAAATGTCTGGCTGTTCCATTTATTATTCATTTGTTATAATATTAGGCAACTGCTGAAGACGAATTTGGTATACGCCTATGGGATTTGAGAATGTCCAAGATTCCTTTGAAGGAGCTCCCTGGCCACGCACATTGGTGCAAATACCCTCTTTCTAGTTTTTTTAAGAAGCTATTTGTGGTAATTTAGTTTGTTAGTTTGGTTAGTTAAATACAATAAAAATTCTTTTCTATTTTTTTTAATGTGTTGACAGGACATGTGTTGTTCGTCATAATCCAGAAAATGATGGCCTTATATTGGTCAGTGTCACCATCTCTAACACAAGCATGCACATAGACTGCCACTTCTGTTATTTCTCTAAATCATCATAATTACCAGAGTGCAGGAACTGATTCAACTGTGAATTTGTGGCAAGTTGGAGTTAGTAATGAGGATTCAGCACTTGATAGGTTTTTGCCCTCTTATTGTTTATTTATTTGCTTATTTAAAACTAAAATACTATAATATTAATTATATTTTTAGTAAATTTTTTTATTCCGTTTCCTATGTAGTCCCCGAGACAGGAATACAAGGCAGATAGACCCACTGCTGAATTCCTACACTGACTATGAAGATAGTATATATGGTTTGTTTGAAGCTTTTCAAATATTCATCTAAGAGTTCCTTTCTGATTTCATTTGAGCTTACAAATATGCTACTATTAATATCAGGTATTGCTTGGAGTTCACGAGATCCTTCTGTGTTTGCATCTCTGTCATATGATGGGAGGGTATGTGAACTTAATTGCAACACAAAGGAACATAATTTCCTGGAGCTCTCAGTGGTTTTATTTTATTTTCACTATTTCCCATCTCATAATGTTGTTGTAATGGTTACTCTGATCTATTCAGGTGGTTGTGGAATCGATCAAACCTTACATACAGAGGAAGTGAAAGGAATGCTATGAGCTATTTGCACAGTATAACTGTACCTTGTGCTTTTAAGTAAGTTCACAAAATCTGCACTAACATATTTAACTTGTTTTTCTTTAGTATAGCTGTCCTTGCTTGAAGTAGTAAGTTCACAAAATTCTATAATAAACTTTTGAAATTCATTTTAAGGATAGTCAATTGATTTTGACTTGGGGGCCTGGGGCTATATAGAGCTTACAACACAGTCTTTCAAATAACACCCTAGACTATTCCATAATGACCTATTTACCCATAGGTCCCTAGAAAACCCAAAAATCCTTGAAATCATACAAATAACTATCAAAAATATCTCTAGCCCCCCCCCCCCCCCCCCCAAACTATTGGTTTATGACAAATTGGTCCCCAAACTTACAGTTTGGACACCCCCTCCCCTGAACTGTGCTATCTGCGACTCTGAAATAAGAGATGACCAAAATATCTATGTGCATTTATAGCATAATATGAAATGAGTCAAATGGCCAAATATCCTTGTGCATTTATTACTTAATCCCTTTTTTTTAAACTAAGTTCGCAAGATCTAAGGAAGTTCAGTTATCACTCTTACAGGACTAGATGAAATATGATTTTTAAGATGAGGTTCATGGCATACAAGAGTTGGGAAGTTCTGTCGATTCATCATTGAATACTCCAGAGTTGCAGAGCTGTAATAAAATCAGTGATAATGCCCATTTCCTTTTCATATTGTTGCATTATTCCTTGTTCATTTAATTTTTCTTTTCTAATGTCGAGTTCATCATACTCAAGTAGATAAAGCACCCGTGTAGTTGAAACTCTTTTTGACCGTAGCAGCTAACCAGTATATCGTATACTTTTAATCTGAGTTGGCACATATAGACCGTATATTTTTTTCTGGGAGCTGATACATTAATACATAAATATGATAGTTGTTAGTGTCATCCATATTAACTTTATTATTCATATTGCATGAGTTATCATTTGTATTAATGATTTTATTATATAATTTATTTTATACAGTACTTTGTTATTCAGCTTAAATGAGTTATTATTCAGATTAATAGCATTTACATTGAATAATAAAAATAATGTCCAAAATAAATTGCATCATTAAGTTGTTGACATAAATAATAATGTTTATCATAATAATAACAATGATGGTATCTCCTAAATAGTTCTCTTGAAATGAGCATTTTCTAAAAAAAATGACTTTAAAACCTCACTTCGCTTTATGTTATTCAGATCTTCATGTTTCACCTTAGCATGTATGTATAAAAAATTAAAAATGCACAACGCCATCACAACACCGGACATATACTGATTTACAAAAACATGAAAAATAATTAATCTAAAGCATAACTAACACGAATGATTTCAAAGAATGAAAGCCCAAAATTTTGGAAGCAAAGCCAGGAAAAACCTTGCTACATGATATACACAATCATTGGACTAAGTCAACAAAATCGTAAATAAAAACAAAAACAAAATTACAATACAAACAGGGGTTAAATAACTCTGCAAGATGCTCAGGCCAAGATGCAATATGTACAGTAGAACTCTCTTAGGAGGGGTGCTTTGTTGTGAACACACCATAAGATTTATGAAGAAAAAGTAATTCTAGCAAATAAAAGAATCAGACTTAGTCAGAAAGAGTCTCTTCCACATCATTGTCATCTGAATCCAGATCAGTTGAATCAGGGTCAGTTGGATCAGTGGGTTCTTTTCCTATGGGAGAATCCTCACCATAATCAAAGTCTGACATATCCACCTCACCACCACGGCTGTTAATATTTGGTGGCGCACTGACACCTCTTCCAGTTGTTGCCTTGTTACCGTCATGGATGGTTAAAGAATCTATCCTGGTATCTGAGTCAGATTTTTCACATATGCAAGCAGCTGGATTCTCATGAAACTCCCCCCGGCCTGGTCTGATTTCCTTGGGTTCTCCCATGAAACCTCTTTGGTACGTTCGTACCTTAGAGCTAAACATGTCCCAGGTCATATTATTTCGGTTCAGGAACAATGAATAGAGCTTCTTTGCATTAGGTCTTATTGTTCTCTTATGCCCAAAATACCTCCTGGCAAATTGAACAAATGTTGAGATTAGAATGATCACATGAACAATCTGCATGTGACCAACTATTACAAGAGTACTGGAACTTCATGTATACAAAATCCTCAAGGTCGGTAATGGTAAAGTATTTCTGTTATTTCACCTCAGAATTCCTTTAAATGTAGCTAAAAACCTTGAGCCTTCTGTTAAAGACAGTTGATCAAATTAACAATATACGGGAAGAAGAGGCAGTTAAGTTCTTAGGAAAATAGAGAGGAATGTAGATAGGAAATTGCTGAATCCAAGCAGGATATTTAACAAAAAAGTATGATATCTTCTTACCTCCGGCCAGCTAAAATCTTAGCCATGTTGCCATTATTGTTGGTAACAAAGGCGTCGCTCCCATCACAGACGACAAAATCAAGCGCAGCCATCCGAGAGGAGAAAGAGACAAATGGTGCAAGCTCCTCTTTGCTAGCCAAAGTCTCTTTTGAGTGGAAATTGGGAAATAAAGCCTTTAGTGGTGCTAAGGTCTCATTTCCACCATAGATTTCACCAGATGCCACATAAATGTGCACATCTTCGCCATAATTTAATGCTCTTAGCATTAGACCAACTTCTTCAGGTGTTAACGGGCACTTTCCATGTCTCCTCTCCTTTTCAGGGTTACTTGCCTGATAACATAATTGAACACTTATAATCCATATACCTCATGTAAGTCTGACGTATTACACACATATGCATATATCAGCAAATACCATGTTGCAATGCATAGTATTTGTTGACCATGCAACAACCCCAAATCTCAATTTTCAGATGCAAACAGCTGATGTGAGCAGCTCGAAGTGATTTGTACATTAAAAGCTTGTAGGAAACAAACTCTTTCGCTAATTTTTTTATCGAGAAAAACTATTGATTTTAAAATATGGGACCATCCAACAAGACAATGGCAATGTTCTCTCCCTGACCAAAGATATAGTAAGAAAAATCTAGAAAGTATAGAAACAAAAAACTATTGATATTAAAAATCTGGGACCATCCAATAAGGCAATAATCCATGACCAAAGCTATACTAAGAAAAATCTAGATAGCATAGGAAACAAAATTTGATTGTGGAGATCACATTGAATGGCTCAGTCAACCATTGGAATCTCAAAAGTCATTTAGACCCATTGTACTCTTTCGTCCATGCTATATGTAGCACCATAGTATCTATTATAGCTATTATTGACTAATTTTAGACTAAGTACGGTGAAGTGATAGTGATCTTAATGTTGCGAGTATGGGCTATTGCCCTGTACATATTTCCTTTTATAATCCTGAAGTGAAAACTAAATTCAGCAAATGTATCTCTTTCATTGGTCACTAAGTTGACCCTGGACATCAAGATTTGTTGGCTGAGTTAACAGTGGTACTAATGGATGGTGTCATTACACATAACAAAAGAGTAATTTAGCCTACTCGCAATATTGGAAGCCTCGATGCTGAGTTACAAATATAGCAAAGAATTCAACACAGATTGCAAAAAAAGGCCTTCTAAGCTTTTTTTTTTTGCCTTCTTAATATATGAACTTGAGGAATTTGAGAAATGTACTATTATTATGTATTCAAGACCATTTTCTGAAATTTTCAAAACTGCACCTCATTCAAAAGATTTCTA
Source organism: Schoenoplectus tabernaemontani (assembly GCA_037127355.1). Lineage (NCBI taxonomy): Eukaryota > Viridiplantae > Streptophyta > Magnoliopsida > Poales > Cyperaceae > Schoenoplectus > Schoenoplectus tabernaemontani. The sequence goes on from CM073747.1 coordinate 11,219,585, forward strand.
TGTTTAGATTATAGTTCATGAATCCAGCATGATGCTAGCAAAAAGATATGCAGCTGACATGAACATGTGATGTGCACAAAAAATTTAATTTTATTATCTGTTTGTTCAATAATCTGGTTGACTGAAAATTTACCCGCAAGGTTTTCCATCTTTTGCGAATTTTACCAAGTTCCCTCCTCTCCTTATCACCGCCACCATAGTAGCACCCAGAAAAGGCAAGCATATCAGGTTCAAACCTGCAATAACAGGTTGCTCCCTTAATCTTTATTAGCAGGATTTAAGTTCATGACACCTGTGGATCAAAATGGACCAACCAACAAACCCACACACTCCAGGTAGGGGCAATTAGTGTGTGCAGAAGATAGTTCCTATTCGGGCATACAATACTCACTCAAAACAATGTTGAACCGTTTGTCAATTTCAACTAGAAAGTATAACCCATAGAACTATTAGGAACTTTTTTAGTTACATAGTCCAAATCAAATGGAAATCAACATGCTTAAAGGAGATGGAGGCATCAGTCAAGACCCAGAAATTGATATATATGATCTGCCCCAAGAGAAGAGCTAGGTACTAACCTCAAGTGAAGAGCAATAAAGTGCTGACTCTTTTCTCTCATTCTTTGTATCAGTTTGTCACCCATTTCTTGTATTTGGTTTGTAAACCTAAGCGAGTGGTAGTTCACTTTACACCTCAGCTTTTGCAAATCTGTATCCAACCTGTTTGCAAGTCTATAATCAAATTTTGTCAACTGCACCACCTGCACATGTCAAAAAAGCAGAATAAGGAGCCAAAATTCAAGAATCATTCAAAAAGAACAGAATCAATGATGTTATGATGGTACTAACATGCTTTTTGAGAAGAACAGGTAAGACACGAGTTATATAACACCGCTGGGTACACTTGCGGGGAACACGCATCGTATATGGTCCCCTAATAACTCTTCCGTCCTTTTTAGGGAGTTCTTTAATGATCCTGACGTCTTTTGAGAGGAAGGTTATGAACCAATCCACATCAAATATTTCCCCAAAATTGCTGCAAGGTAAAATAGCATCAAAACAGATGCATGAATAAACATTTTTAAGAACCGACCTTGATATTGAATAAAACAAACCTAGAGTCTTTCCAAAAAGATCTTTGGTCAAGCTTGGGAACAACAAGAGTGGCATTTAAGATGCGAGCAGCTACAACAGCATCTGTTATCTGAAATATTTCAGGCAACTTTCCAAGTTTTTAAGCAGTTCCAGTTTACATATTATAAAAGTAAATAAATATAACTAAAAAGAATCACCCCAGTTCTCTGTTGATTTAATCCCCCACTGGTAGCAATCATCAAATATCTATCAGGATATGCAGTCAATTTTGCATCTGCTTAATGAGAAGAAATAATAAAGAAAACCAAAATTAGGATTCAAAATATGCCTTATGGTGACTAAAATTAAACAAATACCAATGACACTATCTAGGAAGACATAGGCACATTATAGCAATTAAAGTCATTTTAATAACCTTTTATTCAATATAAAATTTTCAAATAAGGATCTATATGTATGTCCCATTTGATAAATAAAAATGTTGTAAATCGAGATTTGGCCACTTATGGCTATGGAAACTTGTTACTCGAATCGCTGCATCCATAGAAGTTCATAGCAAGCTTGGACCTCCATAAACCATCCTCCAAGCTCCTCCTGCCGTGCTACAAAATAAATGCAAGCAATTAACAAGCAGCCAATTTAGCAAGTATAATACTAGAGAGGGAGAGAGTAGAGGGGGAGGATTACTTACAGGGACATGAAATATCTCTCCTAAATCCCCACTCTTGTTCACATTCGAACTCTTCAGCTAGACGAAAGTACAGATCAGAGTAGGATAAGATGAGAAACGACTCGGACAAGTCAGTATAACAGTAAATGTATACTTTCAGAAAGATAGACACAGAGAGAAAGTGAACGAGAGGTGTGAATGTTGCTTACATGTCGATCATCAGAGGAACCGCGAGATCGGGGGAATAGGAGGAGACGGCGTTCGGGGACGGCGGGATGTTCCCGGAGTGGCGGAGCAAGGAAGGAGAGAAGGACTAGAAGAGAGAGGAAGAATACGGCGGAGATGGCGGCGAGGAGTCGCCAGCGATGGCGGTGGCGCCGCCGCGCCGGAGCCATCTACTCCGCCTTCGTAATCGATTTATGTTTTATGCTGGAGATTGAATTTGGAGAGCCGGTGAGCGGCGCGAGAAAGGAAAAAAAGGTTTCAGTTTCAGGCTTGTGATTAGACACCAGTGTTTAGATCTGGGCACGTGCCATTGTTATTTTTAGCTACTTTTTCGCAACATCTTTGTCCGCTCTGTCACTGTCAGTGGGGCTCTCTTTCTGTCTTTCAGATTTTATGAACCACGATCTTCCACAAAAACAACGAACAGGGAGTATTATAAATTATATACTACTACAAAATCCATAATGTAGTTTAGGATGTCGATGAGAAAGATAATGTCGTTCCGTGATCGAATGAGCAATGTGGTAGGCTGAACGCCTGGACTTTACTGTTGGCATTCTCCTGGCCGATGAAGAACATCATAGATGTTTGTATCGAGAAATTATCAACTACTACTGTAATTCGGGTAATTCGGTTTCGTTCTGATAATAGTTGTCAAATAAATAAATAATAATATAAAATTTTAAATAATAAAATATTATTAAAAAAATTAAACATAATATTTTAAATACTAAGTAAAAATAATAATTATAATAATAAATAAACACATAATAATCTATAAATGATCATATAAAAATATTAAACCATTTTAAGAGTTAAGTTTCACCTTAAATATATTACACATATTGTTTTAAATAAGAAGAGAGAAATTATTTTATATGAACACTTGGATTCAAGAAAATTAAAAGTTGTAAACAAAATCAATGGTACAATAAAGTGATGGTGTAGTATGATTGAAAAGCTTGAAAAATTAATTATTTTTATGTATTAAGGATCTTTTACGGATGTCATTTAAGTGATGTTTTTAATTTGCCAAATCCCTCCAAATTTATTAATTTTGCTACACCTCTTATAGAATCACCTCACATTGTTTTTTTTCTGGAATAAAAAATAAATTTTCATGAACCTTGATTTCTTCTTTTATTTTTTTATAAAAAATGAACATAAATCTCTCTGTATAAAGACAAAGGCGTTACTTTATTTTATAAATATCCGTGAATTTTAAAATCACAATTTTCTCCATTTGGCTTAACTTTTCAAAATTAATCTCTTTTAAAACTATTTTGCTCCAATTTTAAATAAAGACTCTTGTATATTGCAAAATCTATTTTATGCGATGTGTTTTGTAAAATTTAAACACGTATTTCTACGGAGAATAAGGTCCATTACTATTATATGAGGTTTTGCTAGCTCGATAATTTTATATATTATTTTTTTTCGCTATTATCTAGTGGATAAGATATTAATTAAAAAGTGAAAGTTTAAACGAATAAAATGATGAGTTGGCCCTTTATAGTGCTGGAAATAGAAAAGTACTTGTATGGCTTTTTGTTATTCTCCACTTTGCTTGTTGTACACTACACTACACTACACTTGATCGGTTATCTGGAGATCTGTCTAAAAGTTATTGAAAGCTGCGGCCGGTCCAAACAAAAATTGTCTATTATATTTAAACAATCATGTAAACAAAATAATTTAGTTGTTCGGTCGGGCCAAATTAAAACAAAAAATAGAGAGAAAATGCTAGAAAATATCATTAACAACATTTTGGATATGGTTTTATTATACACATTTAATTAGTTATTATTTATATTAACAATTTTATTACATGTCATCACTTAATTATTATTATATTAATAATTTTATTATATGACTGTATTAATCAACTTAAATATCATTAAAATGCATAATAACTTAGTTAAATTGAATAATGATGGGTGTGGTATAAAAATGAATTTGCATAATAGAGTTATTAACATATATAGTAACTTATTAACTTATATAATAAAGGCCGTATCGATAATAATATCAACTCCCTCAAAATTTTATTTCCTTACAAATAGAAGGAAAATTCCGATTATAGCCATCAAAACCTTCTAAAAGAACCCATTTAATTTTGAATTTTTATTTGCACTGTTTTAATTTCCAAACTTATAAAAACAAAATTAATACTATTTCACAAAAAAAAGATCATGGGATGTGTTTTTGGATAAAGTTGTGTGTTTAAGTTACCGAACCGAACTTTAAATGTCTATAAAGAATCTTATCTGAATTTTAAATCAATTATCTCTCATATGGATTGGGGGGTGAAATCAGAAATGATCGATAGAATATGCTCGAGCCAAATAAATAGAGTTGCTGGGCTAAGAAAAAGTTTATTTTTCAATGCGTTAAGGAGAGATTTTTTTAGTGGATCAAGGGGTGCTCAGCAATGGCTGATATTTGTCTTGGTTCAGTCGCCACTGTACATAAAGTATATTACTTTTTGTCACTACACCGAAGATTAGTTTTGGATTGATGGAATTTCGTGTACGGCTAACAATGTTGTCAACATGAAACTAAACACCCGCATTGAATTTGGGTCAATTAATGCACATCATTTATTGGGAGATAGTGGTTTATTTGCCAGCATTTAATTATTGTCTTATTGATCAAATCTTTCTCAATTCAATACTAATTTGTACACATAATATAAATGAATAATATAAAGCGCATGTATAATTTTAGTTCTTAATTTTGACAAATTACAAGATTGCGAAATAAATTTGACCTTTTATGTATCTTTTCACTTTATTTAGGAGATAGATATGGCTAACCTCCAAGTGTTCGTAAATCGTGTGATTTCATTTTTGTGTCTGGTTATGTTCCTCTTCTCTTCCCTCTCCTTACTCTTTTCTAATTTTTTTATTTCGCGGAGCAAGTAAATAATGTAAAATGCATTTTATAAGTCTGACTGTTTGCTTCATAAAAAAGAAAATGATTGTTTGAGCATGGCGTTTTTCCAAAGTTGATTTGGATTTGATTGTATAATAATGGACTTGCATTGCGTCGGTTGAATCTGTTGGACCGAGTTACGCTGAGGCCCAATCCTGACCCAAGAGTGTTTCCTTGACCGGGTTGTCTACGTTGACATGATCCACCATGAAACTCACCTAGTAGGAATTTTGGAATCCATATGATAATGGAGTATCCATAGTCATAGACCATAGAATTACGATCATCCCCTCTTTTACTCGTTAGTTATTCCCCTTTTTGGCGTTGTTAGGCGTTTATTGATTTTAGATAGCCATCGTAGTCTATTCTAGAATCTAGACTCACGGACTGCTAGTATCAAGGAATCCAACAGAATTTATAATCGAGGATTTGGATCTTACCTTTCTGTTCGACACTCGAGTCCAGTTTTAACGCTCCAAAATGATTACAGATAGAGGCCTTCAATTCTAAATAACCATGGTAGAATCCGATCCGATTTGAAAATTATATCCGATTCGTTCGGATCTGAGTCTGATTTAATCTATTTTTTTATAAAATCAAACTAATTTGATTCAATTCGAACCTGATCCGACTCAACTCAAAATCAAATGACTCTCAATCCAATCGAAATTTATCAAAAATTTAAATAAAAAAACACAATATATAAATTAACTAAACCCGATCCGATCCGATTTCTTCTAAAAAATCAAACTAATTTAGTCCTATCTAAACCGAATCCAAATCCAATCCGACCTAACTCGCTCAATTACCACCTCCACCTCCTACAGAATAAATTCCCCAGTCTTACCGCCACTAATCCAAATTTGAAATTTGTATCTCCAGTTCTCCACCCGGGCAAAAAGCACCTTTAAAACCAAGTCAAATGGGTCAAATATTTTTGTCGCCTTCTCCCATGCTCTGACTCATCACCTCGCACCGAGGGACCGACCCCATCCCTGCCACCTCCATTAATAACTCCATCCAAGAAAACCCGCAAAACAAACAAAAAACCGACCAAACTCCAAATCCCTCCACCCTCCACTTGAACGAATCCCACAAAATCCAGCACTTAGATTCCCAAAACCCAGATATGAGATATCCGTATCACTGAGACACTGACTCTCAGTGCGCACTGTGCTATACTGCGCTCTCTTTCTCTCTCCATGCTAAACCTTACCGTCAAGATGAGTTCCCTCTCTCTACTCCTCTCCGTTTCCCTCCTCTTCTTCCCGCTCACCTCCGCCGCGCGTTTTGCGTGTACCTCCAAGAACCCCGCCACGTGTCAGTCTCTCGTTGGGTACGTCCCTGCGAACGCAACTACTCTCGGCTCCGTCCGGGCTCTGTTCCAGCTCCGCTCTTTCCGGTCGCTCCTCGCCGCCAACTCGCTCCCGTTGAATACGCCTCAGAACTACACTGTTCCCGCTTTGTCTACTGTGCGTATAAGGTTCCCGTGCTCGTGCTCTGGTGGGTCGGGCTCTTCATTTGGCCTCCCGGTGTACAAGGTACGGCCTGGGGATAGCCTAGATAGTATTGCAAGAGGGGTTTTTGCTGGACTGGTCACTTATGAGGAGATTGCCAAAGCGAATAACATTTCCGATCCGAGCCGAATTGAAGTTGGCAAGCAGATAAAGGTTCGCTTCTTTTTATATTTAAAATATTAAATGAATGTTGGGCATTGGTTGAGCTGGAAACTTTTGATAATAAAGTGACTGGGATTCGGCAATAGAACCACAGTTCTACTGATACAATGCCTAAATAATGTCTTTTCTTAACTAGTTGCTACATTCCGAGAAAAATGTCCATTTGTCTTGTGCACTGAGTTTTATTAAGAAAAATGAACAATATATTGATTATTATTTTACTTGTAACTCAGTGCATGGCCTACTAGCGGAGTTTGCCAGTTCTTTTTGCCACTAGGCTCAGCCATTTGCCTTTTTAGACTATCATACAAATACTTTTCATATCAAATAAAAGCCCATTTTCTTGAAATTCTCAGCTTATTCTCTCCAGAATTTTAAGACCATCAACATCTCTCTTAGTCTTGGAATGGGGATATTATAGAGTGACTCTGCCATGTAGCTGTGACATGGGGATATTATAGAGTGACTCTGAATTTGGTATTGCAGATACCTCTGCCATGCAGCTGTGACATGGTTGGCGTTGATCCTGTTGTGCATTATGGACATGTGGTCGCAGCTGGAAGCTCAATAACCAGTATTGCGACAGCTTTTGGAACCAGTGAAGACACTCTGATGAAGTTGAATGGGATCACAGATCCAAAGAGCCTTCAAGCTGGCCAAGTCCTTGATGTGCCTCTAAGAAGTTAGTCTCATTGACACATAAGATTTATGTTCATTTCTGGAGTATTTTTTTTAGGATTTCAACAACATGATGAATGCTAATTTTTTCCCTTAACTTATTACGAGTTTTGATGCTAAAAATTAAGGAATTAGTAATTTAGTACCATATGTGCTATGAGCTTACCAGTAGTGTTCCATTTATTTTTGTTTAGAAGAAAAGAAAGAGTAAGCCTTTCTGATTTCTCTGGATAAGACCCGATTCTAGTAAAATTTCCTTCTAAAAGTGGATATGCTATAGAATCATGATTCTGCACAAATTTAAATTTTCTTCCAATGATGCTTAATATATGGAGAGAGAGAGTAAAGATACCGTGAGCTTAAGCTCACGGAGGCATTCCGTAAGTTTAACTCAAAAAATATATCAAATTATCTCTAAATTTTAATTTATCATGCTCATTAAATTCTTTATATGAAAATCTTGTGGGATGCAAAAATTTAGAGTGTTTTGAGCTTTTTAAGTCACCGTTTTTAATTTTTAAAATGATGTTCAAACATTAAATTATTTAATGAGCATGATAAATAATTTAACGGCCGATCCAAACCGTTGAATATCATCTTCATATTGAACTATCTTTGGAGATCAAAATTTATATTTTTTTTGAAAATTTTTGCTATTTTTTAGATGGGTACAAAATCGTTAGATTAGCAAATTTTGTATCCATTTAAAAAATAGTAAAAAAATTCAAAAAAATATAAAATTTGATCTCCAAAAATGTTTCAATATGAAGATGATGTTCAACGGTTTGGATCAGTCGTTTGAACTTTCAAATTTGATATACGGACGTGAAGCACGAGAGATTTTGTACTTCACGAAGCACCATAGCCTCATATATGTATATATGTATATAGTAAAAGTGTAAAACTAATATACTCCTAGGAGCACAGAGTCTTTCCGTGTTCTAACTCAAAAATGTACCTAAATGTTTTTGAATTTCAATTTGTGTCTTAATAAATTCTTTATATCAAAATCTTATGGGATATAAATTTTTTCTATTTTCAAAGTTTCTTAAGTGCTTGTTTTAGATTTTTTTAAAATAATTTATTTTCATATACAAAAATTAATTATTTTATTATTATTGTAGGTTTAATCTTAAAAAGAAATAGATACTTAGGAAACTCAAAAAGTAGTAAATTTTAGTATTCCATAATATTTTGATATAAAGAATTTATTGAAAGAGAAAAATCAAAATTTGGAACTGATTAAATATATTTTTGAGTTAAGAACACGGAGGAGCTCCGTGCTCTTAGAAGCACCTTAGCTTTACTCTCAATAAATTCTTTACATCAAACCTAAGAAATAACTGTTACATAATGTACAGCTTGCTCATCATCTATCAGCAGCACTGCATTAGATCGAAATCTTCGCGTCCCCAATGGAAGCTATGTACTTACTGCTAACAATTGCATCCAGTGCAGCTGCAGCTCCACCACTTGGCAGTAAGCTTTCAGTTTGTTTATTTAAATAATTACTTATCAGCAGTCATCTCTATGGTTACATCTGATGTTCATTACGTGTTTTTTTCTGTACTCAAGGATGGACTGTATTCCCACACAAGGAATTAGCTCATTGGTTTGCCCTACTGCTAAGTGTGGAGATATGCTTCTTGGAAATACCTCTTCAAACTCGGCATGTGATAGCACACGTTGTTCTTATGCTGGGTACACCAACAGCACCTCATTTACGATCCTTACCAATATCACAACCAATTCTGTATGCAACAGTAAGTTCTTACTATTTAATCTCCTTTTTTCTTCATAGGCCATCCCTTTAATTTTGTGTGGTATTACCATCCATTATTTCCAAGGTTGATGTCTTCTTTTGGTACTTTTTACTTACAGATGAAGCCTCACCAGTATCTCAGCCAAAAGCTAGTTCTGCCTTGAGATCAGGGTTGGGACTCTCTAGTTGGATGGAATTTGTTGTCTTTGTTCATGTGGCCTTGCTTTTCGTTTGTTTTTTGTCCTGATTCGGACCATTTTAATAATTTTATTTGTCTTGCTTGTTTAGTGGTTAGTAAAATTGTAAACTGAACTCGTTTTATCACTTGAAATACGCTTTTTTTTTTTTAAGATTGGCAGATGCTGTTAAGTAGATGTCTCAATTGGACGGGCGGGATCGGTTCAGTAGGGTCAGTTTAACCTTCTGAAGCAATTGAATTAGGTTAATTTATATATTGATTTTTTTAGATATTAGATTGATTTTGATTGGATTGCATATAAATTGAAATTGGATCAGTTTTTTTTAAAAAAAAAAATTGGATTGAATTTAGATATAGATGGATTTTTCGGATTGAATTAGATTTTATCACCTCCTGCTAAAGCAGTTTATGTAGATGGAACATTGCAACGGTTCAGTACAGCAACAACAACCAAAACAATCCACAACCTACAGACAATATGGTAAGCCTAGAGTCTAACAAGCATGAAACAGATGAAAGTCAACAAAGGAATCAGGCCTAGTTCAGAGGTTTCATGATTCATGAAAAAAATATATATATAACGTGTCATGAGCATCAACAAACGGATCAGGCTTAATTCAGCATCCGCTATTATTCTTACTCGATCCGTAAGTCGTAAGACCGTAACGAATGACGGCCTGAGTAAATGTACCCTTTCCACGGTGTCGCGACAGTGGGTATATAATAAAATCACGGAAGCTCAAAAAGTAGGCATAAAATTCTTCTTTATTCAAACCACAGTGGAGATTAAGTATTTTAAAATTATCTTCCTTAATATTTTATACATCTTCTTCTTAATTAGTATATAAATAAGCCTATATAAATAAAAAAATAAACGGGTTAACGAACCCGACCTGACTCTGAGACATGTCAAAAATTATAAATCCATACCCAAGCTAGTCATTCTCAGATCAAGTTGCATCGTGTTGGATTTGACTCATTGGGTCAGATTGATTTTTGACACTCCTATGCAAAATGTTTCCAAATATATCTTTTATGTATTGATACTTTTCTTGTAACTTAAATAATACAGATATAATAAACTTTATGAAAATTATAATGCGTTTAAATAATTCCACTAGAGTTCTGTTGGGATTCAGAATGCCCAAATCCCATTAATGCTCAAGCTGCGGAAAGACCGTAGAACAAAAATTTTACTTCTACTTAAGTTAGGGATTAAAGTATGTCGGATAATTACCGAGAGATACGACATTTAATCCTTTACAAAAGACTTGTAAAATATTATTTTACTTCTAACTTAAGCTTAGGGTTAAAGTGATGTGTCGGATGATTACCGAGAGATACACACCTCTTTAAACCTTTATTGATCTACTCCATGATTGATTTCTAAAATATTAATCTACTTAACAATTAAATAGATTAACATAAGATGTTATACCTCGCTTCCAAATTTTAATTGGAATGAAAATCGGCTTGTCTCGGAGCACCAAACGTCCGATGCCTCTCAGTAGGTTATCCACCAGATCGACTGAGAGAGCGCTTATTTCTTTTGCCGTAAATACGTAAACCGCGGTTTCTCGCAAAAACACTATTCACCCGAGAAAAATACGAAATAGTACTATTCACGACTCGCAGTAATTCTGTTTCACAAATGTGCAGAAATACCGCAACTTTCGTAAAAACACTACTCACCGTTCCCGTGAATTCTGAAACAACCGTATACCGAGAGAGAGAAAGTAGAACTGATTTGGTGTAACTTTTTCTCTCACCCTACCCCTCTATTTATAGAAAAAGTGAAATTGCCAAATTACCAAAATGCCCTCGTGAATAGTAGGGAGGTTTCAAAGTGAAAAGACCAAAATACCCTTAAAATTCATCCAATTTACCAAAATGCCATTGGGCTTTTTGGCCAAATTACCGAAATACCCTTGGGCTTTTGGACAAATTACCAAAATACCCTTGGAGGTCGTCATGGGCTTTTCATGGGCCTTTTTGGGCTTTTTTTTGGGCTTTTCTGATTTTGGGCTTTTAATTATTAATTAAGACTTTAATTATAAATGGGCTTTGGCCCATAATTCAAATCCAGAATTAACATTTAAAATCCAAATCAAATATATATAATTGTCATCTACAATTATATTTTTCTCGATTGTTGTTTCTAATTTATACGACGTGTCCAACACGTTATAAATTCAATCTGATTTTTGCTTCTTGTCATCTCTATGACAAATATAATTATATCATATATAATTAATTATAACCATCTTATTATTAATTATAAACAATTTATAATTAATCAATAAGATTCTCCGATTAACTCCTATACGGTGACTGACCCGACAGATCCGTGTTATGTTGATAAATAGAGTTAAAACCGTTTTAACTTCTATAATCATAGGAGGCATCCGCGTAATGCACTATGACCATCCAATTACACGAGATAATGATGTACTTGTACAATATCATGATCCAAGAAACTATTTACTTGTGTTTAATTCTTTTGTCTCATAGTTTATCGATCGCTTTCAAGGTAGGTATGTGTCATCCTTGCAAACTTAATCTTTTCTTGATCCTGAGTAAATTATCAAATATAATTACTCTTATAATTATACTGCTAGCAGATAATCTTACTCTATAGAAATACGAGGGACAATAGTACTTTTGGCAAACCATCTCTTCATCCGCATAAGTTATGTATACCGAAGAGCTACCTTTATAGCCACCTTTTACGGATAACGTTTGGTAGAAATGACACACATACATATCTTATGTAGGAAAGATGAATACCTCATACTTTAGAATTTAATACTGAACGAAAACATTAATGACACGAACACAATTCCATTTAATGTTTCATTCGGTCTATCAAATACGATGTTCCTAGAACATCTATCTATGTGATTAAAATGACAACTCTTTGTCTATGGTCTGTAAAACTTGACCATCATTTAATCCACATACTAACCTGATAACGGTTAATTAGTGTTCCTGCTAATTGCCTTGGTTAGTGACTTTTAAGAGTATATTCTATATTATGAAGTTTCACAATTCCAGTCATGAACTCGGAATGATTCATAAATTTAATAATACTCAAGGAAACAAAATATCGTTTAAATATCCAATTCATGAACAAAACTTTATATAACAAATTTATCGTATTATTGACTTCAAGATTATTACAAACTAACAAGTTCTTAATTAATCTAAGCCTCATGTGTATCTCAAAATAACTCAAACTCACAAAAATACTTCCAATATAGCAATATGTGTTTATAGTTATGTCATCACTAAATGAAAATAGTTATACATTTTTATGCACACAAAAAAAACTCAAGGCATTCAAAATGCATGTTTATTTATCTTTTTTTTTTATAATTTAATCACCAAAACTCACACAAACACCTCAAACTATGCCTTCAATTTTTTATAATTTTGTGCGAGTAAAAAAAATAAAATAGTCACACATTTATATACTTAAAAACACATTTTTAACGACTGATATTTTTGATAATTTAAGCCTCATTTATCATCGTAAAAATCATTAAAAAAACTCGAAGAAATGTCTTGAAAATATCTTCTATAGATTGGTGATCTAGAAGATCAATCATTTATGATGATGTTTTTGTTTATGTATTATATAATTTGTGTCATTTTATTTCTTGAGTTTTATATATTTTATTGATTATTTGAGTTGATGACTCAAATTATGAAACTATATGATTATTAAAACTCTTAATTATCCCTAGTCTCATGTCTCTAGTTTCATAGATTGTTTTAGCATGTAACACTGAATGATAAATTGATATTATAGAGTAATATGTGAATTAATATATGATTATATTTCATAAATTATTGATACTGAATATCTATTTAATCACATATATATATATGTTAAGGGTGCATGATATTTGTCATGACTCACTTTGTCTTTGTTGTATAAATTGTGTTTGTGTTATCAACAAAGTCATAAAACACTATTTTTAACCGATGGCTATAAAGCTAATTTTGGGATATATATGAATTATGCTATGGATTATGAATAGACAATAAGATATTTTATTCGTTTCATTTTTTATGAGATCAGTGAGATCTATGGGCTATTTGATGTAGTGATAATTATTGTGCATATAATTTATAATTATGGGATAATCACGTATATAAATAATTATGCATTGAGAATCAAAAAAATAATTAATGATCAATGATGACACATTTCTACACTTGATATTAATTATTTGGTATTATATGATAAAGAACTTAATATAAAAGAATAAATGATCATGATTTGTATGTGTTTGATTGGGTGATCATAATGTATTGTTAGATGTCAATTATGATTTATAAATTAATATATATTAATTTATTACTAATCATGATATGTACCCTACTAGGTTATTTTGTTTGACAAATTAAAATATATAATAATTAATTATGATGGACATAATTAGTTAAATTAAATTTTAATTGAATTAATTTGAACGAACTCAAATTATGAATGAGATGTAGTTGATTATACAAAATTCGGCGGGAGTAAATATATACATAATTATACATAATTATGAATGAGATTAGTTGATTATACATAATTCGGCAGCATGACAACCTCTTTCGAATGACTTTTGCGCAAATGATTCTGCATTGTAACCTCTTTCAATTGTTTTGTGCGCTTGTGGTTTCTGAAATTTTGGCAGAGACGAAACTTTTTTTGCGCGCTTGTGGTCTCTTGGATTGCTTTGGCGTTTGGCAGAAGAGTGAAAAAAAAGTGACTTCTTCTGCCGTGTGAGTGAATCCGCAAAAATAAAACAGAGCAGTTTTTTTTGTGGTTCTCTCATCCGAAGCTCATCCAAAGAATTTTTGAGAAGTTATTCTTTTAATTTAATTATTTTTTTATCCCTTTCATGTGTTGATAACAAAAACAATTTGAGAATTTTATTTTATTGGAGCTCTAACAATTTTATTTCGACTATTTCCCCCCTTTTGGTCTGTCTTTATTTAGCTTACCTTCCCACACCTCTCTTTACCCGCCGTGCCAAAGTTGAGCATTGTACGTCAAGGAGTACACATGGTAGATGTTTTATGCTTAGAAAACTTTTGTGAGACAAGAATAATAAATGATATTTTTGTGGTGATTTGTGAAGATGCACGTAAACCGTCATTCAAAAGAAGTCAAAGCGCTTAATTACGATATCAAGTAAGGTATATTATTCATAAATTTATAGTTAGATTTAAATTTTATACATATAATTTACATGAAATTTTTTAAAATCTCACATCTCATGCATATCAAAAACTCAACATTTATATCCTCAAGTCGATATTATTATTATTATATTATTATGACTATGATTATAATAATAATAATTATTTATTATATTATATTATATTATTATTATTATGATTATGATTATAATTATAATTATATTATTATGATTATAATTAGAGAGATCTTACGGTGTTTCACGAAGCAAAGAAACATTTTACTTCGGCCTAAAAAATCTTACAAAATAAATAAAAGTTTAAATTTTCAATCTAATTCACCCAACATAAACTATATATTCAAATCTTATGAAATACCAAATTTGATTATATTTGAAGTTTTCTAACTATTTTTTTCGGATTTTTGAAAAATGTCCATAAATAATAATAAAATAATGATAGGTGCACCTAAAAAATTATTATCTTTCAAAAATAAAAAAATAGTTACAAAGTTTCAAAAATAATAAAATTTGGTATTCAACAACTTTTTTAATATCTAGATTATTGTGGACTAATTAGATTGATATTTCAAGCTTTCGGTATATAAAATTTAAAACTGAAGCAAAATATCTCTTTGCTTTGCGAAGCACCGTAAAATCTCCTATTATAATTATTTATTATTATATTATTATATTATAATTATAATTTATTATTTTTATATTATTATATTATATTATGATTATTATTTAATTATGTTATATTATATTATTATTATGATTATAATTATTTATTATTATTATGACTATAATTTATTATTATTATATTATTATATTATAATTATATTTTTATTATATTATTATTCTCATGATTATGATTATTATTATATCATGATGATATTATTATTATTATTTTACTATTATTATCATCATCATCATCATTGTTAGTATCATAATTATTTATATTTTAACTATTCTAATTAATATTCTAATTAATAACTATCAAATTATATTTTCGCTTTTCTAAATAATTAAAAATATTATTTTCTATCACTCTTTCAAAATGACACTATTCTATCATTTTTTTAAAATTACAATTCTTCCAAAATTATTACTTAATTTGTAAAAGGAAACTTTCGATTAGCAGACGGCAGATATTAGACCAACTATGGATTTAAACTCCAATCTTAATCATTGCAATAATGACTTTAACGATTCGGATCTCATAATTTGTGTACAATTGAAATATATCAACGTGCTGACACCATGTTCAACCGGTATATGCTGGGCTTATTAGACTTGTTCTTCACTCGGGTTCTGAGTTCACTCTCAAAGGCGTACAATTCTTTTTCTGAACCAAGTTCAACCGACATATTCTAGGCGGCTGGATCACGAGCATTATATAAGGTTTCTCGAATTATCGGTCCCACCTCATGAATAATTGAATATCAGAATATGAATATGTGATGCGGGTAATTCAACGGACACCTCTGTGGTGCTATTGCTTGCTCTTGTATAGATCACGAATCACAAAAGTCACAATGAGTTTTCAGTTTTCACACACGTGCTGAACCCAAGACTCGCTCTAGCGGAATGTTGACCACTCCCTCTAGGCCTCTACCCTACATATTAACAAAAGAGAAGTGATGGGTTGATAATGATTTATTTTGATAACTTTGACAATAAATTTTTAAATAAATATAAAAAATTTTATAAATAGAATTTTTTTTATAGATGTGTTCTTTTACTTTTAAATTGATGGTCATTCAAATTTCATGCAATTTCATTATCATTTGATAGTCCATCAAAGACTGTTAAATTGAAACGGTTATAAATTATATAAAACTTTGATGGTCTTTGATAAATTATCAAACGATAATGAAATTATATGAAATTTTAATGATCATTAATCTAAAAGTAAAAAAACACATCTATAATTTTTTTTTCTATTTTAAATTTTTTAGTATTTATTTAGAGATCCATTATTAAAGTTATCAAAATAACTCATTATCAATCGATCCCCACTCTTAACAAAACACCAAAAATATCCCTGGTTCAAACTTCAAAACAATCATCAAAATATGTTTAATTCTAATCGCCTACTGCGTATGACAATGTGCAGCGTACTAATAAAAGAACTATAAAAATTAGCAATTTATGTATAGTATATAATATTTATATCAGGATTAATTAAAAATACTTAATGAAGTTCGGTACAAAGTTTGCAAAAAAAATAAATATATTATTGATATTACGGATCGGACGGGCGGGCCTCACCTTAAATCCGTACCCGTCCGATCCAGCCTTATCCATTTGACCTTCGGACCAGACGGTCGGGTGGGTCCGAGTAAGCCGGACGGACTATGAACTTTATTGCCATACCTAAGCAGGAATGAAAAATTTGACCGTACTTTGTCAACAGAACTGTTGCCGCATGGGATCAGAAACCCAATTGAGAAAATTGCTCACCCAGGGACTTCTTATTCAATTTGAAAAGAAATGTAGGGATAGAGTTGTTAAAACCTCTGAACCCCCCTGAAGAAAGCCCGACGAGCGAAGGCTATCTTGCACTCGTCTATTTCCTGCTCAGCCGCCAATTCCTCCGTTCTCTTATCACTTGGCTTTCTTCCCGGTAACCTTATGTTTTCCTCCGGCTGTGGATTTCTGGAGTTGAACTCGGTGTAGGCGAAGATCTATTCGACCGAATTGTAAGAGAAAAGGTACTTTGGATAGCGATTCTATCTCTCCGCATGAGCTTATCCTTTACCTTAAAGTGAGTAGAGGCATATCCAGTCAATAGCGCAATTTTGGGTATGGTCAATAGTTTTATCAAAACTTGGGCTTTACATGTCTTTGCATTTCTGGACAGCAGATGGGAGGCTACATTATAATATCTTAGCATAATCACCTGTGGGAATCATCATTTTTTGTTTTACCTGAGAAATCAATTCTTGGTGAAAATTGAATTATAATTTCAAACTAATGCAATTTCTACTTATGGTGTAGCTATTTGAAGACTATGATGAAGGTCACATGCCAACAATCCCTTTTTCCTAGATCAGCTGCTAAAAGCTCCAGTGGAAAAGATAAAAGGAACATTTCTTCTTCTACACATGGCTGTTTTGCTCGACAGCAAAATATTAGTAACATCTCGAGAAATTTTCCGTCGGATTTGAAATTGCACTCCGTAGCTTTGCACAAAAGGCGTTCAATATTACCGGCCAGCAGCCAATCATTCTCAGATCATAGTCTCAGCTCAGATAATGGCGGCAAGACATATGGTCGCGATAAGGAGAGCCCCTTGGTTAGCTTTAAGGAGGCTGCCTCGTAAGATTTCTGTCTTCTGTGATCCTGCTAAGCATACAACATTTCAGGCCCCAGGGTTATACTAGCAACATACCTGTTTGACAATCATCAGAATCAATATGATAAAATTACAAAAGTCTTCTTTATTATGTAGATACGTTGTTGATCAAAAATTCAAAATGGATTGGTTTTCCATTGAGCAACTGCAATTCATTTTTCTTTGTGCTTGATTGATGACCAAACAATTTCAAAATTGATAAAATATGATTTGTTGTCAATATATCCCTTTCCATTTTATTTTGTTTTTTCCTACAGAATAAGTACTTAGTCTACAAGTCTTTTGAGCAGCGAACTTACTAAAGTATGTATTATCCTGCTGAATTCCAGTGACTATAGGACCAAACTTGTCTTTTATGTTATTTCTTGTTTAATTTTTCTTGGAAGGAATATCCTAATTGAAGCTTTCTTTTGGTGCTTTTGAAGTTCTGTGTGATGCTGAGCTTCTTTTGGTGCTTTGTTTTTAAATAGGTTTTATAACAGAGGTTTATTGTACTATTATTGTTATTATTGTTATTACTATTAGCATATCATCATCATCATCATCATCATCATCATCATCATCATCATCTTTATTTATATATTATTATTATTATTTTATTTATTTATTTTCTTTTTCTTTCATCATATTCATTATTATCACTGATATTTGAGATCTTTGATCTTATGCTTTCCGATTGGGTTTCATTTCTAGCCTACCCCAATTTATTTGGGATTAAAGGCTTTGTTGTTGTTGTTGTTGTTGTTGTCGTATGTCATCTGAAGTCCATAATTTACTGGATCTTTTTTTAGAGGACGTTCTTTTGAGTTTGATTTTTAATGGAGTAATTTCTGCTTTAGTAATTTAGTAGGAGATCCTGTTGGAGGGACCCATGACAGCACAAGTGCTAGAAATGAACTCATTCTTCTTGCTGTACCGGCAATAGTTGCGCAGGCGATTGACCCATTTTCACAATTGATGGAAACAGCATATCTTGGCAGATTAGGTACTATGTCATTCGCAGTCTGGAAACATAACCTAAGAAATTCGTGATCTTTCTTTACATGATAGAATGTCTTCTTTCTTGAAGGGTCTGTGGAGTTGGCTTCAGCTGGAGTTGCTGTGACGGTCTTCAATCTCATATCAAAGCTCTTCAATATCCCTCTTTTGAGTGTTACCACCTCATTTGTGGCAGAAGAGATATCGAAGAATTCTATCTCAGGTATATAGTAAAGCGAGAACAGTTACTCTACTTTAATAATTGAAATTGATTTGTAGTATTAAAAAATGTGGCAAAACACATTTGTAGTATCTAAGAATTGATTTGTAGTATTAAAAAATCTTGTAAAACACATCTATGTTCCAAACTGCAATTTATGATGCTCTTCCATCACCAGACTTCAATATACATATCTTAACACTGAAATATAGAATTTGTGCGTGTTACATTTTGGAACCCAAATTTGCTTTCTAAATTCAACCATGTTGTCAGAGATACTGTTATTATTGCACTTCTTTATTTTACAATCTGGTTGACAAAAGCGAGCTGACATTCCACACACATCGTTTACACCAAAATCTAGATGGCAACTATTTATCATATGATTTTTTGAGATAGTTATTTGAAGGAAACAGTTGATTTAGCATTGAAATGAATGCACAATTTTCTTTTGAGGATATTCTTTTTTGGTTTTGGTGGCAAGGGTGCCTCTGAACCATTTGTTCTTGTTTTTTTTCAACAGGAATGAGTTACAGTTAATAAAATGTAGTGGGTGGGTGAAATTTGGGGGGGGGGGGTTCCCTTGTTTGAATGAAAGATATTAGCTGTTTTTGAAGGACAAGTGATTTTGGACTTTTGAATGACATACTTAAACCTCTTCTGTTTAACAGATAATGCATCCCAGAATGGACACATGATTGGGAACAAAATGAGACTTCCTTCTGTTTCCTCTGCTCTTTTATTAGCTTCTGGAATTGGGATTACTGAGGCCATTGCTTTATTTTTTGGCTCTGGGATACTTCTCAGGTTGATGGGTGTATCACCTGTAAGTTTGTACATTTTGGTTGATCTTATGCCATAATGCTGTACATTTCTTGATTTTTAAAATTGTATATTTGTATATTTAAAATTAGGTATCACCTATGAGATATCCATCAGAGATGTTTCTTAAACTAAGAGCTTTAGGTGCTCCTGCTGTGGTGCTTACTTTGGCTATTCAAGGTGTTTTTCGTGGCTTTAAGGATACAAAAACACCCGTTCTTTTCTTAGGTAAGGGACAAAATTTATAGTTCACACTACTAGCATGTTAAAATTGGATATGATAATTCTTTAATGTATTTCATGCAGGTGTCGGGAACATTTCATCTGTTGTTCTACTTCCTGTGCTTGTATATTCTCTTGGTCTTGGCGTAACTGGAGCTGCTCTTGCTACTGTTGCATCCCAGTATGACTTATGTAGATTATGTTTTACCAAATTTTCTTATAGAATTTAAAATTGCATAATCAAACCCTCAAAAAGCACATTTGGATTGCCACTTAACATGCATGAAACCAAGGATTAGTGAAACAGCTGCTATTAGATAATAGATGCTAAATTAGTTAAACATGTAATTGATCTGATAATCTTTTGAGCTTCAAATGATCAGGTACCTGACAATGTTCCTGCTTCTGTGGTCACTTGGAAAAAGAGCAGAAATACTGCCTCCAAAGTTGGAAGATTTGCAATTTGTTGGCTACATCAAATCTGGTAGTTTGCTGACCTATGCTGATCTAGTCCAGTCTTTTTAAGCTTTTATTTTCTTATTGAAAATTTTCTTTTCATGTGCTTATGTCTGAAATTAAAGTGCGCTGTTTTTCTTTTATTTTTGAATTTATGTTGTAGGGGGTTTGCTTTTGGGACGGACACTTGCAGTCCTTCTGACAATGACACTTGGAACTGCTATGGCAACCAGACAGGGACCAATAGCAATGGCAGGGCACCAGGTTTGCTTACAGCTTTGGCTGGCTGTTTCATTGCTTTCAGATGCTCTGGCTGTTTCAGCCCAGGTAAACTTTTCTCTTATTGTCTCATACTTATAATATAAGCAATTGATTTTGCACCATATTTATTCAATCAAAATTATGTAGTTATGCCAGTCACAAAAGAAAAACAAGATTCTTTTCTCCCCCTTTCTTTTGGTGAAATTGTGTGTTTTAGACTTTTAATGATGTTAATATTCATAATTTTTCTTGCCAAAATTAACAATTTAGGTGTCTCTTATTTTTCTATTACAACAGAAAAAAAAACATTTAGTCCCAAACTCTTAGTTTTCTATTATCACGTAATATTTCTTTTGCCACATCTCAGGCATTGATAGCTGGTGCTTTTGCCAAATTTGACTATAAGAAGGTGAAGGAGATTGCCTACCATGCATTGAAGGTGAGAATAGCCTTATTTATTTGCTCTGTTGAACATTGAAATTATTCTTCAAATTATATGTTCTTTTGCCTCCAGCTCTCAACATCTCTTTCTCGGGGAAATAATCATCAGTTTTATTGTGTGAATTTGTTTCCAGATTGGAGTATTTGCCGGTATAGCATTAGCTGTTGGCTTGGGGTTATCATTTGGAAGATTGGCAGAACTGTTCACGAAAGATCCTGAAGTTTTACAAGTAGTCAAGTCTGGTCTATTGGTATGTTTGCTTACTGTTTGAAACTTTGTACTTGAGTGTTGACTTCTCAGCTAAAAAAATATATTTTGCTCATCTTTCATTTTAATTGTTGGAGTGAATTAGTTTTTACACATTTATATGCTGAAGAATCTTATTTTTTTATTCAATTTTAGTTCGTTAGTGCTAGTCAGCCAATTAATGCTCTTGCTTTCATCTTCGATGGTCTGCACTATGGTGTATCTGATTTCTCATATGCAGCTATTGCCATGGTAAAAATATGCTGTTTCAATAATGTCAATTTTAATATTTTTTTCTAGCTGGGTTCACAACTTGCCCTGTAATTTCCTCTCTGGTTTGTTATTATTTACATGCTTATTTGTTATTTAGATGAGCGTAGGGGCAATGTCGTCATTATTTTTGTTTCTTGCTCCAAAATTCTATGGTCTTCCTGGTGTATGGATTGGGTTGACTCTTTTTATGGGGTTGCGCGCAGTTGCAGGAATTGTCAGGTGTGTAGCAACATTTCAATTCATTTTTAATTTTCAATTTTTTAGCATCTTTATTGATATACTTTTACTAAGCCTTCGTTGATTTGCTTTCTCAGGCTGCAATTAAAATCAGGTCCCTGGTGGTTTTTGCACCGTGAAGATCTCAAACATGAGGTCCGTGATTATTGTTACAGGAAGTGAATTTTTTTTTTCCAATTATTCTATTTCAAGGTTGTTTTACTAATTTCTGTGTTTTCCTGCAGACCATAGGACCTGCCACTGGTTCCATATTTTCAGCTGGAGAACATAAATCAGACCCCATGGAATTGGATCCCTCAAGGACAGATTATGATTATGCCCCTACAAGTTAAACAATAACTTCTGGTGTTGCATGTTGACATTTGCAAAAGTCTCTACAAATGAGGATCTTGAATAAACATTCTTTTATCATTGTAGTTTAGGATAGCGAGAGAGGATTATGGTTGTACAGTAGCACTCTATATGTTTCAGTGCATTTTTGTATCATTCAATGAAAATATAATTTTGGCAGGTCTTTCAGTATTGTTGCTATTCTCATCTATCTAGCTGTTTGTAGTTGTTCTTAGCGCTGACAATTGGATAGAAGAACAAAAGTAAACTAATCAGATATATTTAATTCTCCTTTTAAATTTACTTATAAAATTATAAAATAAACAATAGTTTGTGCAAGACAGAATCTGATGCACCTTGTCTTTAGGCTTGCTAACCTCAGTGTCTCTATGTCTACATATTAGCATAGTCGGCTGGTCCATATGGCTCAAACCATTCTGCAATCAGGCTTTTTTTCCTTCTAGGGTTATGTCCCATGTCTTGGCAGAGCATATCATTATACCATATATTTACAGCTGAAACACAAGAATTGCGAAAGTCCGTCCCATTATACTTCATCTTGTACTTTTCCCATTGTTGGATCTCTGCTTCCATTTTTCTTATGCTTGGCAGCTGAAAGCTGCCAGCAAGAAAATGGGCAACCCAGTTGGACATTCTTTCTGAGACATACATGTCAGTTAGGCTTGAAGAGTAACCGATGATTGCCAGCCGGGGAATTCGAGGGTGGATGCATTCCCTGTGAATGGTATGCAAATAATTTTTGCTGTAAATAAGATATAATTGTAGAAAATATACAAGCAGCTAAGGGTTGCTACCTGGTTGCTGGTGCTATTTTTATCTGTTAAAAGTAGTCATCATAATTTAGTCGGTTCGTTTTTTCCTTAAGAATATTTAAAAATATTTAGACCTGTAGAGAGGGGAAGTAGTGTTTGGTGAGCCAGCAAGTAGCTTTTGAATCCATGGTGATACAAAAATATTTCTCAGCTTCTGATCCCCTCGAAATCCAGTTGCGAAGATCACAAGATCAGACTCTACTGATTCATCTCCACCATTGAGCACCACCCCTTCTTGGCCGAATGCAAAGCATTTTGATTTTGTCAGCACAATGCTCCCTTCTTCCACTCTGTCATAAAATCCCTGTGGCAGCCTTGCGATTTGACAAGAAGACATTGCATGGCCAAAACTGTACTCAGGCACCATTCCATGCTTCTCTAAAGGGATCTTGTTCTTGAAGTATGTCTCAACAATTTTGGATATGGCCCATCTCTACTTACAGAAAAATAATAAATAACTGTAAATATAGTAACAATAATTTAGTCCAAGATTTACAAGTAGGCACAAGATCAAATTGTACTTCATACCAAAGGAGAAAGGAAAGTGGGCAATAGACTGGACAGAAAACCTTGGCCTGGCTTGTGAATTAGTAGTTCAGAAAAGCGATTGAGATAAAAGTAACTAAGGTCGATACCAAAAATCTTAGAATCGTCGATCAGCCAGTGCTTGGTTCTGAACACCATTGTGCATGGATACTCAGTTCCTGCAATTAGAAACCCAAAAATGTTAGATAGCAGTCCCTAAAAAAAATGATATTGCAATTATAAGACCTCCAGAGCTCTTACCATTTGCTCTGGCACACTCTGCTGCAATATCAAATGCTGATTTGCCAGAGCCGATCACTGTGACCCTCTTTCCCTTAATGAATTGAAGTGCTACATCATCAGCCATGTTGGAGTAGTCCATAGAGTGTATGACTTCTCCTTTGAAGACTTCAGGGCCTGCCTTAACCGAAAAGTCGGGAATGTTTGGGGCCCCGCTGTACAGGCCAATGCAAAGGATCACAAAATCCACCCGAAATACCTGCATGAGAAATTTTATTTTCTTGTAAAGGGATCTCCCTTAGTCTTAATTCTGTATGGTAAACAATTTGTGTTTTGTCTTCTCATTGTCTGGTTCTTTTCCATGGAAATTGAAATGGCTCAAATCATGGTCTCACTAAGTTTTGTATGAATTACTTAAGTACCGCTGTGACTCCTTGCTTCAAGTCTTCAACAGTGATATGCCACTCTCCCTTCTCACCATTGTCGAATGACTTACCGTTCCCGGACCAAGTTTCCCACACTGCCATCTCCTCTTCATAAACACCTACATACTCTATCCCCACCACTCTACTATTAAAATTAATACATTTAGCCAAATCAAATTGTCTGGCATAAGCCTTAACGTACTCCAAGACCTTATCGTGACTTGGGCACACGTCATCAGTCAAGTCAACCGGCCAAGGGAAGTCGGAGAATCGGTATGCATCTGCTGATGCTTGTAGCCTTGTCGATTCCAATGTGTGGGTCCATACACCACCAATGTCCGGCTCAGCCTCGAACACAATTGGGTCGAATCCTTTGTCCATAATGTGCTTGCAAGCAGCCAGGCCGCTCACACCAGCTCCTACAATTCCGACCTTCTTATCCATTTTGTTTTTTTTTGTGTTTGCTCACATCGGAGAGGTAACATAGACCTTTTTGTAGGTACGTGGTGGTTAGATTTTTTAAGATATTTTATTTTGTTGTAGTCCACTGGAGATGAGATCAGATATTTGTTGACTTTAATATACGCATTTAAGGAGTAATTTGTAAATTTTGCTATCAAAACAAACTGTTTAGGACGTCGTAAAATCTATGGCAGTGCAAGATTCAATTCAATTCTCACAAATAATGAAGCAATTAAAATAGAGAGAAGAGAAAAGATAATACAAACAAAGAGATGTGCGGTGTAATGAAGTTCGACATAATATTTACGTTTTCGTAATCCGTAATCATATACTTGAGTTGTATTATACACACTATAAAAATAATGTTTATAAATATAGTTGATCCCGTACAAAATAAATGGGTTGTCGGATCTAGCCAAACCAACTTCAGTCCTTTAACACACAAGGGTTGTTAGAGATAAAAAAAGAAAAAAATCTTGATCCCTAACACAAGGACTGACAAGGATTGAGGAAAAACTCAAGCACAAAGACTTCTAAGAAAATGATTGAAAGATAATCACGAAGGATCTAATTAGATATTTAGGGAAGCAAGTTTGAGTTTATATCAAAGGATCTAGAAAGGAAAACTTTTCTCAATAATGAGATTGGGCTCTCTGAGAATTTTTAACACATCGAAAGCATTAGTGATGCAGGGAGTGACCGACCTTTTTAAATAGATCTCAAAAAGTTCAATAGATCTAGGTTTTTTTATTGAAGACGTTATAGTGGTTTAGCTCTGATATTTAAAATTTTTTAGTCGTTAATTTTGAAATTTTGTGACTTTGATTTGAGCCATTATAAGAGTTTATAAGTCATCACATAACAGAGCTCTCAGACATTTTCTTTCTTGAATTTTGGCTAAGTTCTGAATTATCGACTTGAGCTATTGCAACGCCATTGGAGCCGTTAGACAACAAAGGTTTCAATTTTTTTCTTTCTGAAGATTTAGGCTAAGTAAAAACCTTTTGACTTAGTACAAACTTAAGTAGTTGCAACGACTTATGATCTATTGTAACACTTTAATACGGCCATCTGTTTTCTTTATTATTTTAACTCAAGTTTACTTCACAAAATTTATAAGTTTAGAGTTCAGATAAATTTAAGCCAATTGATTTATTCTTTGAAAGTTTTTTTCGATGTCTTCCTTCGAACGACCTTAACTATTAATTGGTACTCTAATTAGAGCATGCAAGGACCACTTTTCGGGGTCAGAATATGTCATTTGATGTCTCAAAAGGCCATCTGAAATTTCAAAACAAAGAAATCATAAAGTTTCAAATGAATTATCTTGCAAATATTCATACAAGGCAAATGAAAAATTGCTTAGTGCAACAATATTGGGTTGTTATCATATAAACTAGCCTTCCGGGGCAAATTATGATTTATGAAAGACTTTGAAACTACAAAACAACAATATTTTGTGATAATTAATATGAATAACTAATATATGCGTTTGATATTTTTCTCATGGTCCCATCTGCATATAGACAAACAAGTCGAGACATGCATACAGTGACAGCTTGAGCTTATGTGTAAATAAATTAGTTCACAGGAAAACTTATACCAAGATTAATTATCTTGGAGATGATGCACATGATCCAAGAATTTTTGACTTGTCTTCTTCTTAGAATGAGGTGGAAATTGGTTTGGCGGGAACCGGAATCCTCAAAGGCAGCTAGAGACCATTACATGGTGTGGCGAGTCATTAGGCACTCGAAGAAATTCAGGTATCTAATACCAAAATAATCAGTTGCTGTATTAGCAATCTCTTGCTTTTAACTTTCTTAAAAAAATCATTATTGATACCGTCATCAATAAAAAAGAATCTATGATGACAATAGAAGTCATTTTTTTTTCAATATTTACACACAATAAAAAATCAAGTAAATATTTTATTTTGTACGAAGGTCATAGGTTTAGAATCTGAATGATTTTTTTATAAACATTTGAATCGGAATGGCTAGTTTTAAACCTCCATTTTTATTAAAAAAATAAAATAAATAAAGATTTGGTAAATGATAATAAGTTAGAGCATTCACATTGATGTCATCGTTAAAATTAAAATTTTATATCATATTACTAAATTGACGATTTCTTTTAAGAGTGATATTTCTGAATAAAATGAAATTTTCAAAATGACATTTTTATAATTAATTTTTTACCCTCTCAGTTGATGTGGTTTGTCAAATGAATTGTTAAATTTAAATAATTATTTAATTTTATTTAGTCTCTATATTTCTAAAATTAAAATGATAATTATTAAATAAAATTTATCAATCAATTTGAAATGAGATACGATTACTCGCAACCGCACAATAAAGTTGGTGCATAAAGCGAACCAGACAAGGGTAATGGTCTCTAGCTGCCTTTGAGGATAAGAAAGCGAGTGATGATTTGTATCGCAAGTTCGTAACACATGGTTGGCAAGTGCCAAGTCCGATGTATGAATGCCAATGGCCGAGGTAAAATGGATACTTCTATTTCGGTAGTGAGAAGAGAAGAGCCCACAATCGATAACCACCTAATGGACATGATTTGAAGAGAGGAAGCCTGTTATGTGCCGAACCAATATACATAATATCGGCCCAATAGAAGAAAAGCAACGGTGAGATCCAAGCCCCACTCGTATCCAAACCTCCACAGGAAAAAAACAGGAAGGAAGGAACTCTTCGCAACTTCACGTGATGGCTTCCAACCGCCACCGGAGATCGATGGGACTTGGCGACTTCACGCGCGAGCCAGAATACCTCAAAGCTCTGGAAGAATCAGTGGCGGCATGGAAGAGGGCATCGAGAGAATTTCTTTCAAGAGTAATTACTAACTAATTCGATCAAATTGTGATAGAATAGAAAGAACCAGTGATGAGTCGGAACGGAAACGAGAATTGAATCTCAATTGAACAATTTTATTGATTTTCAGCATAATTCTTACATCAATTACATAGCCTTTATATAGGCGAAACTATCTGAAAAGAAATAATGAAATTACATCGCCAATCCATCAAGATCTAAGCTAATTTCCTAGCGATGCGCCACGTCATCTGTGTTTGAATAATAGCCGTCCGATCTTCTATCTTCTGTTGGATCTTCAGCTGAAGCGCTCCGGTCAGTATTTAAATAATGGTCCCATCGTCAGCGACTCGTGTTTGATAATTAGCCTGACCGTCATGCCTGCCCGATCTGCCTTGTTGTTATTGTCTGTGGGTGTGTTTGGATGGTGCAGAATATCATTGTTCTGAGAATAGTAATATTGTTTTTGGGTTAGCAATTATTCGAACACAAAATTAAAATCGAAAATAGTAGCGAAATAATGCTTATCCACTAACCCATATAAAACGTTGGGTTAGCGGATTAGCGTCTATGAGGTAGTGAAAATAATAAAAAAATATTTTTTTCTTTTATATTAGTATGGAGTAGTATTAAATAAATATTATTATTAAATAAAATACTAAAAAATAATTAATTATTTTAACTATTCTCTCCATTATTCTTAAATTTCTATCCAAACAATATTTACTAACCCGAAATATTAAAAATTAACATTCTTTTCACATTTTCCGAGATATCACTAATCCCACACTATTCTCAACTACTAACCCAAACAGTACTATTCTTACACTAATTCTTTCACCATCCAAACACACCCACACACACCCCTTCTTCTCTCGTGCTGTCTGCTACTACGGTGTCTGACACTCTACAAGTGAAAGAACCCCAACTAGCCTTTTCTATGGTTTGCGCTCATCTTCCTTTCATCGGTCATCGGTTTGTTCTAGTTTGCTTGCTCCATTTCCAAAATAGTACCAACTCTAAATTAAGTCAAGTATGACGCAATTTAAGAAGAAATAGCAGGTCTGGGACTTTTCGTGCAGTATCTTTTTTTCCCTTTAAAAGATACAAAAAAAAAAACTAGATTTGAACTCTTCTTCCTTGTGGATGGAAAATTAAGCAAATGCAAGAATTTATTCAAACTGGGGAACATTTGGAACATTTTTTACCACAGGCATGCAGGACTTTTTATTAGTTCTGAACCCCTAATTTATTGATTCATATCATGTTGTTGTAATTTCATGATTCATGTTTTCATATTTTACAAGGAGCTTCATTTAAAAAAAGGACGAAACAAGCAAGCATTCATCCATTGATCCATATATGCGCACATACATGGTGATCGAAAGGAGCAAAACATAAATAACTTCTACAAAAGGGTAAATCAAACATAATTTTATTTCCAGGGAGCGATATCAGCATAATCATCAGGCCCATAAGGAAGCAGCAAATCAGCAAAGAATCCCTTCTTCCTTTTAGGATTGCAACCCATGTCCCGGCACAACTGATCATTATACCAGATGTGAAGTGTACCGATACATGACCTACGGAAGTAATCATGGGAGTATCTTTTCATGAACTTCTCCCATTCCATCACATCCTTCTCCATTGATCTTATGCTGGGCAATTTGAAACCCCCTTGGAGAAAATGAATTAACCATTTGGAACGGAGCTCGGATGTGTATAGATTGGAAAGGCTTTCGGAGTAACCGACTATTGCTAGTTGGGGAATTCTTGGGTGAATGCTTTCCCTGGCATGTATTTTAAACTATTATGCAATTTTTAAATCCACAAAAAAAGAGAACAAATACATGTACTTACTAATATGATAAGTTAAACTAAACCAGACAAGAAAAACTACTACGCTGTATACCTAAGATATAAAATATTGTTCTTTGAAACCATTCAAATATACTTGCAGGAATATGTTGAGAAAGATTAATGCTAGATTGTTTTTCCAGTCTTATTTACATTAATGGAAAATTGTCCAGGTTAACATCAATGATGATAATCCTGTCAACAAAAGTTTGAACTACCAAAAGAACTCACAAATATAACCTGTCCATGAATTCTTCTCTTTTTCTTTGAAAACACAAACCTTATGTTTTTGAAGCTGTAATTCCAGATTATGCTACAATAGCTGGGAGTTTGCATACTCCAGTTTATGTATAGAACAAAAACTTGGAATATAAATATGCACAATGCATCTTTTACTAACCTGTAGAGAGGAACAGTAGAAGATTGTGACCCAGCCACAATATCCTGAAAATATGATGACTTGAATATATTTTTGAGCTTCAAGTCACCACGGTATCCAGTTGCAAAAATCACTATGTCACTTTTTATAGGTGTATTATCTCCTTCGAGAATCACACCATCCCTGCAAAAACTAAATGTTTTTGCTTTCTTTAGGACAATGCTTCCTTCATCCACTTTATTATAAAATTTCTCTGGCAGGATAGCGACCAAGCATGAAGTTATGGACTGGAAGAAGCTGTGCTCTGGCACCATCCCATGCTTCTTCATCGGTACCACAGACTTGTAATAAGTCTCACAAAATTTTGAGAACAGCCACCTCTATAATTAAACAGGTATTAATAAATTAGGAGTCATCATACTGGAATTGCCATTCCATCATGTCACTATTGACACGGTACGCACTCAGGAAAACAGAGTACTGGATCTTTTATGGTTAGTTTTGACATGAGAACTTCAATTTTAATTATTCTTCTCTAGCTTTATTTCCTATCTTGAGCATGCACATTCATGCCACTTGTAACCCAGTATGTAAATTTGGTCAAACATAGAGCCCGTCCCAATCAGTACGTTACCAGTTGCAAAACATTTTAGTTTGATACAAATGAACCAATTATGTGCAATTTAGCACTTTCTAGAAGCAAATTGAGATTGTAATTGAACATGTTATTAAAAACAATACCAGAGGCGATAAAAAGGTGGCCAACAACCAAAGCAAGAATCCTTCACCAGGTTTATGAATAAGGAGCTCCGAAAAACGATTGAGATAAAAGAACATTATAGGGAATCCAAACCATGCATAGTAGTCTGGTATGATCCACCGCTTTGTTCTGATAATCATCGTGCATGGATATGCAGAACCTAATAAATCACAGTAGGGATTTTTTTTTTCAGGAGATACATTTGAGCTCAGTTACAGAAATTAGAAGCTGCATTGGCAATAGTATTGTCACAATACTCTTTTATACTCTCTTTCACTCATTTTGTTTCATTTTTTTTTTAAAAAGAAACTGAGCCGCACAGATTAGATTGCAGCTACTTGTTTGCAAAGGTTGTCAGTACTTAATGGTATCAAACTGTCATCATTCGATCATATGCCTTGAATAAAATTTCACATTATGCAGAAGGTTCCTTTACCATTCACGTTGGAGCATTCGTCAGCAATATCAATGGCTGATTTTTGGAAACCGACGACCGTGACGTGTTTATCCTTGATCAACTCTGCTGCCTTTGCTGTGCCCGTGTTACAGTAATCCATTGAATGAATAACCTTTCCTTCAAAAATATCAGTTCCCTTGCCTTGAGGAAATGTTGGGATGTTAGGGATTCCACTGAATCGGCCAATGCAGAGGATCAGAAAATCCATTTGATAAGTCTGTGGAGTCAGAAAGTAGTTTTTTCTTAGAACTATGATTTAGAGAATTTATTTCTTTAATTAATAGTAGGTACTAAAAATTAAGGCTTTTTCCAGCTTTGAATTAAGTGCAATGTGGGGGATGCCGTCAATATTTCCTAAGAAAAATATTTTACATCGCAAAAAATCATGGCCAGATATATGAAATTGTGATGCCTGCTTTTGTGATGAAAAATTTATTTGTGAGACCCTGAGACACATGTTTTGTACTATGATACTAATCAAAATTGAATATTCTTTACCGTATCCAGCAAATTGGTCTTACGTGGATTCCAGCGCTGTCACACCTAAACCAAAAATATATTTGTTCTACTGATGCTTCTTTACAAATTAAATGATTATTATGATACTAATACTTGTACTATTAACATTAGTACTGCATGGTTTGGGTGATTGCAACCTGATCTGGATGATCTAGAAATCATGTTTGGAGATGATCGACACAGGTTTTCAATTTATTTTCTTAAACAAATTAATGAAATTAATGGTAACAAACCTGCAGCCCATATCACCTTAATATTAATTTCATATCTCAAATTATTTCAAGTTTACAAATTAAAACAAAATACTTTGACCAACTCAATTTTAATCCTCGCTTAAGTCATGATATTGCTGCCGGTGGTTAATTAATATTGGTGAAATGATCCATCGATCGAGTAGTGGTGAAAACTTTGTTCATTTTCATTTTAATTTTCGAATATTTATGCAAATACGAAAAGGAAAATAAATAGAAGCGAAATATGAACATAGTTCAATTATGAATAAAAATGTAAACTTAGCTTGAAAATGAATATAAATTTTATAAAAAAACTAAATTTCTTAATATGATCTTATTATAATAATGGTGAATAATAACATATGTTTTTATAATAAATATTGATCTAAAGAAATATTTATACTTTGTTAAACAGATACTGCATTTCTAAAAAGTATAACAGCAAATAATTTAAATTCAAAATCATATGGACATCCGAATTGTTTGGATATTTGAATATCTATATACACATCTGAATTTGCATAGTATATGGATCTCATGTGTGGAGCCAATTAATCCTTTAAATAGTTTTTAGAAATTTTAAGAAGGTTTAAGTTAGGATTAAGGCTTTACTAATTGATATTTACTAGCTGAAAAACCATTAGTATCTCTTTGATTTTGGTGAATATATTGGAGGTTTCATCTCTTTAGATCTAGATGCCGGAATGGGTTAATTTCCCAATGGCTTGGGACCAAAATTTATCTCAAACTTTGTTTCAATCATTGGATTAGCATTGAGATTGAAAAAAGTAAAAAATGAAAAATGAGTTGCATCGAGATTGGTGAAAAAAGATTGATCCAATAGTTAAAACAAGGCTTGAGATAAATTTTAGTCCCAATCATTGAGAAATTAACCGGTTCCCTAGATGCCACCCTCTCACCACCAAGACGGCAGCAAGAAAGGGTGCTACTCGTCCTAAAGACCAGTCCAAAGGTATAAGCACATTCAACCCTCTAATTAGGCTATTAGAAATAATTTCTAAGCACTTCTAACAATTAGATCTATAGTTTGTGTGAAGAAATTTTTTGAAACATTTTTCTTTATGCAAATGCATTTTTCCTTCAAAATAATCAGCAAATGCTACCAATAAATTTGACAATTAGCGCTGAAATTTGTGAACGCATGATCATTTGTTGAAGACGCCAACATAGACTGATTCTTAAATTACTCAATTGGGTAGCCTTAATTACTCAATTTTTTGGCGAAGAATAAATTGAGTAATTATAACAATTTTTAGGGAAAAATGTAAAGAAAAGATAGGAAAGGAAAGAAGCAATTCAACAATTGTACAGAAAACAAAAGAAAGAATGAAGGAAATCTAAACCTGAATTGTGCCTTCATGTTCAACCGTAACATGCCACTCGCCTTGGCCACCTCCAAATGCCTCACCATTCCCGGCCCATGACTCCCAAGCTTCCATCTCCTCCTCCTTCGGTCCAACGTAGTCGATCCCCACCACTCTGTGCTCAAATTTGATGCACTTCAACAGATCAAAGTGATGTGCATACGACCTAAAGTACTCCATCACCTATAATTTTAGATTTTATTTGTTTGTATGAACAACTAATATTTCCAATTAAGCGTACATTTATCAATCACATGAATATCTAGAGCAACTATTTGAACAAAGTTGATTAAACCTGATGGTGGTCGGGGTATGGCTCCGTCACATTTTTCGGCCATGGGAAATCCGAAAACTGATATTCAAAAGTGGGGGTCTGAAGTTTAGTGCAGTCTAAAGTGTGTGCCCACACCCCGCCTATGTCGGTGCTGGACTCAAAGACGATCGGGTTGAAACCCCGGCCGAGGGCTTGTTTGCATGCACTGAGGCCGCTCACTCCGGCTCCGATGATGCACACACGCTTCCTTTCCATTTTGAGGATGATCAGGCTGCACTCCAAAGGGTTGGGGATTTGGGGTATATATATATTTATGCCCTTTAAATATCTATTGGCTGAGACTTGGGACAAGGCTGATCGGTTTTAAAGTGTAATAATAAATAATTAATGTGGGTCCCATGAAATTATGGAAATATCTCTCTGTACTCTGGGAGTCTGGGGAGTTGCCCATCGACATCGTAACTCTGAATTCTGATGAACTGTAAAATTGGCACATTCACCCGTAGGATAAGATTAAACTCAGAAGATGCGGTATAGTACAAGTGTTACCCATCTGACACTTGTCGTTTCAGACATGGAGATGGAGTGCTACTGTGATGTAGTTAGTGATGTCAATTTTGATCTGATCCGACGGATTAATTTGATCCGATCGGAATTCGATTCGATCTGATCTGAATCTGATCCGATCCGACATGATTTGAAAATAAATGGGTTGGATATGAGTTCAATTTTTTCATCCGAATCGGGTCGGGTCGAGTTTAGGTTATCCCGACCCGACCCGATTAATTATATTTTTTGAAGTAATTTTATGATTTAGTACTAATTAAACCTTAAATATACACTAATTATATACTAATTAAGATTAATTATAAATTAATTAATATTTTATTACTTAAAATTATATAAAAATAATTAATTATTTTGCACGGTCAGGTCGTGTCGACTCGTTAGGTCGGGTATGAGTCAAGATTTTTTTATCCGAATTTAATCGGATCGGGTTTGAATTGAATTAAGAAAAATAATAAATAATATGATCCGATCTGAACACGATCCAATCTGATCCATTGACACCCTAGATGTAGTGGACTGCAAGAATGTATGGCAATCGCCAATCGATCGGACACATAGGTTGGACTGGGTAGGATTTGTTATGTTTCATTTCATATAATTTTCGGGGTTAATTTTGATCAAATTTTAGTTATGGATACATCATAAATAGGTTATCTCAAAAAACAAAATATTTCTAAATTTCGAATCTTAATTTCTGAACAAGTTTGGTACTTCTGTAGTTTTCGAGTTTCTAAGCAATCCAACAGAAGTGATAATTTTTTTTTTGAGATAAAAAGATCGAAATCTATATTACTCAATTTAATATTTGGGTTTTTAAATGTGAACTAGCACAATCACAATGAAAAATAATCTTGCCATAAGATCAAAGACACATATTCGATAGAAGTAAGTTTTGGTTACAATCGGTTCCAAAATGTATAACTACTAAGTTATTAATTAGTTTTGTTTAAAAAGTATGATTAAGTCTTCTAACTTTGTAAATTCATATAAAAAAGTTTAATCAAATTTCGAATATGTAAAATTTCACATGACGTGTATATATATTTTTGGTCATTATATTAAAAGTTGGTTTTCAAGATCAATTTTTTAAATAGGGCTCAATAATTTCGATATATATTTATTTTTCATGTCTTTCTCGAACTTTGACGTGAGCCACTCCATAGAAAAATAATACTTAAAAGTTAAAATCA
This sequence comes from Schoenoplectus tabernaemontani, assembly GCA_037127355.1. Taxonomy (NCBI): domain Eukaryota; kingdom Viridiplantae; phylum Streptophyta; class Magnoliopsida; order Poales; family Cyperaceae; genus Schoenoplectus; species Schoenoplectus tabernaemontani. The sequence goes on from CM073747.1 coordinate 11,254,806, forward strand.
TCTGTACAGATATACGGTTCATATTCAAGACCATAATTACATTGAGGTTAGGTCATCTCTTCTTCAATAATCTCGGCTGCTAATGACAAACTTTTGCGGACTTATAACGCTAGAGATAAGGTATTCCTATTTTCCATTCAAAAGTTATCACTAAAATCTCGATGAGTGTTTGTGTGAAATGCCTTCGTTGCTGGAAGGTTCGTGACTTAAATTCAGATTCTATGATCGATGGATCTGATGTGAGCAGATAGTAATTTATCTCCTCTCTTTTTTACAAGACAAGCATATACTATCTCATTTTTTAGTATTTGTTCAGTGCTTGTATTTTGCCTGACATAATCTAACAGGAACTAACTAACGCGGCAAACACCACTCCACAGTATCAGGACGTAACAGATCCTCAGAACTCAGCAAAGTCAATATTGTCAGCCATTGACTTATTGACTATAATCCAAAACGAGAGATATATATGGGCAATCAAGTGATATTTGATCGATTCTGGGCTGATTTTCTTCTTACATGTAAACGGAAATCAACCACGACCATTCAACATTTTTGTTGTTTTTTTTTGTTTTTTTTTTTTTTGGGGGGGGGGGGGGTACCTCTTAGAAGTTCGATTAGTTAAATCTATTTTAAAATTTATACTGTGATATATAGAAAAGTTATATTCATACTTTAATAAGTAAAGAATGTCACATAAAATTCGATCTTGTATATTATTATGTTTTCTAAAATTTGCACATCAATATTATTTTTCATATTCTTAAATATACTTAATTTTTGTTACTTTTTAATTAGAATATGCTTTATGGCAGTGACGGATCTTGATGAGGAAGGGCTACGACCCCTCCAAAAATTTTAAAAATTAATATATCTATCAAAAGATTTATGATATTTTATGATTTAATCATGATTATTTTTTATTTTAACCTCAAAATTTGAGATGTAGTGTCCAAAATATTTATAAATTTATTTTTAACTCTCTAATTTTGAGTGCAAGCTTCACCACACTACTGCTTTACGGTCAAGTCATGATCAAGTCAAGGATGCTATGGACCCTGGCAGGGACCAGGCATGCTCTAAAACTGGCTCAATCGCCCGGGTTCGTTCAACCTCTTGCCCAATTGAATCCCAATTCCAAAACTTTGTCGTTCATCTCGTCAGACAAAAGATTAATTTGATATCAGACACCCAACACAACGATTGGTTACATTTAATTATGGACCATGAATAAATTAGCTTTATACAATTGAAGAGGAGAGCAATAAATTGATATCGGAGTTTGGAACCGGACAAATTAAATATTTTTTCGTGATGCATATGATTGTAACCAACATGAGCACTGAAATCAAAGATCGTTTCCACAAATCCATAGCTCAAAGTCAAGTCATTTGAGAAATAAACACCAGGCCGCATAAGGTAGCTAGCTGCAAGTTAGGCAAATAGTTTTTTTTTTTGAGTAAAGATAAAGTTTTAAGGCTCTTCTTTCATTTTTGTATTCATGAAATTTATTTTTAAAGTTATTCTGATTAACTATTATTTAAGCTACTAAAACATTTACGAATCGTTTACGGTATGAAAATAGATTGAGTTTGCAACACACAAATAATCAGAAAAGTCATCCCACAATAGTTGAATTTTTTCACCTATTTTGTTTCTGCTTTCGTTTCGCCTTTTGTGTTAGCGTGCTAGACTGATGAAAATCTTTCACATGTGTTTTTTTTTTTTTTTTTTTTTTTTTTTTTTGACTGATCTAGGAACTTCCTTTCTTGATAACCTGTGTTGTTATTCGGATAAATCTCTCACCATATACATCGGATAAGTGTCCGATACAATGCGGATACATATCGAATATGTCACGTGACGTATTAGATTAATTTAATCGATCAAATTGAGAGATGCGGTCAAGAATATGGTGGGATTCGCTCCGATACGGGGTAAACTCATTCAAAATTTGTCCCAAATACGTACCACATACGTTGCCGCATGGAAGAAACCACATGTAATCCGACCTTGAGCTTGTAAAGCTGGGCAAAACTCCTTGCTTCAAGCGGGATTTGAACCCAAGGCCCCTAAGCTAGCAGATTTTTTTTAGTAACTAAAATAATTAAAAATTCAAATTTGGTAAGATTTTTTTGTAAATTAGACGGATTAGCCTGGATCGAGTTTGAAATTTGGTCCCAGACCTTTGGATTGAGTTTCAAACTCGGTCTTAGATTTTTTTTTTATAATTTTTGTATGTTTTGATTAATTATTTATTTAGTTATTTTAGTATATTTAATTATTTATTGAATAGTTTAGAAAAATATAATTAAAAGTATGATATTTTTTGTGTATTCAAGAATAATATATAATTAGAAAATCACAAGAAAAAATTATAAAAAATAATGAATTAGAGTAAATATACATATTTATATTTTTTTATTATGTATTCAATAAACATGTTTATTATGAACTAAAAAAATATATTTATTATGTATACAATAATAACTATATATGAAACATAATGAACTAGAACAAATAATTTTTACTTACAAATCGAAAAAAATGATGAATATATAGATGTTCAAAACTTCAAACATGTTTTTAAGACAACAGATTTTTTTTGGACCTAAAAATCACCGTAACTACGTTAGTTGTTAACTCTATAGATCTCATTATGAACTTTTCGTGACGCATAGCACGCCTCGATCGAAGTTTTCTATCAAAACTTATGACCGTTTGAATATGAGGCGTTTGAATTTCGATTTTATCTTCCGATCTCGTTTCCGTTTGTTCGATCAGGAGCATCAGATAAATTAAATATTATGAAAATTCAACAATCAATTAAAAAAATAAACTAAATCATTGAACAAATAATTAAACATAATAAATAACTAAATAAATTATTAAAAACTATAAATATATATTTATTCTAATTCATAATAATATGTGTAAACATATCTATTTATTCTAGTTTATTATTTTTATAATTTTCTCTTATGATTTTTAAAATACATATTATTATTGAACCACATTCTATAATCTATATGACATTATAGATTGAATATTTATGCTTCATGTACTTTTAATTTACAAAAATAAAATATTTAAATAATTAGAGAAATCTAATTAAATATTATTAATATATATTTACTACGTCATTTTTATTTTTACATAATTTATTTTTATTATTATCATAAAATAATTATATAAATAATTGAAATTAATAAAATATTTGTTGTATTTAAATTTCAAAAATTTGAAACACCATGTGGTTAATAATGATTTTTTTATAATTTAAAAATTGATTTTGAAAATGAAAATGTGGAAGTAAAAAATAAATTTTTATTATGAATTTTTTTTTTGAAATGCATATACAAAGTAGACTATATAACATCAAAACAGAAAATGAGACTCAAAATATATTATGTATTCTTAATATTATTTAATAATTTTTTCTATTTTTTAAATCAGAAATATATGAAACATAAATATATAATTGATATTGTTATAAATAGATAAGGTTATTTTTATCATTTTGTTACTGAAAATAAAATATCATATGATTAATTAACTGTTGGGAGCTGTTCATCACATATTTGGAAGTTCAGAGAGATATTTGTCAAAATTAAAAATTCAGAATATAATTTATTGCAAGTGAAAATTTAAGGATTTGTGGAGGCATTACCCCTTAAATAAGTTGTTGTTTATGGTAATGATTGTATTATAGAACAATATTTTTATTAAATACTACTATATAAATAATAATTTATTTAATCAAATAATATTTTTATATAAGATCAGTTACATAATAAAGTCATTAATCTGTATAATGACTATTTAACCATAATAATAAATCTGTATGGATAACCGTATTAAAGATTGCATATGTATATAAGCTTTCTTATTCAATAGGGAAGTGACTCACAAACTATGTTGGTTTTGTGATTATCATATATATGCATCATTTCACAGAGAGGCATGATTTATTACCATCTATGTTAGACCTGTTCACAAACTACGTTGCTTAATAGCGTTTATTAACCCTGTCAGTGATATTCATGTGATTATCTAGTTAACTTGATTATAATATTTTGTGAGTTTTCTGTTTGGCAAAGTAATTTTGTTGCGCCTGATTATTAATTCCAAGAACTACATGCTACACTACCAGCAAAAGTATCTAATTTGTGGGCCCCACCTGCCATTGACTCCATCACAATAATGGCAGCAGATGTGAATCCCAAGAACTACATGCTACACTACCAGCAAAAGTATAATATTGGGCCTGCCAGCCTGGCCTTACTTGATTTGTTTAATAAAGGAAAACATTAGGCCGAATAAGTAGTTCTGTTTGTCCAATCAGCCTTTCTCCGCTCCTAAGGCCTCAACTCTCCTGTTCTCCTCTCCCTCTCCTGTGAAAATGGGGGATGAGGATTTTACTCCCTTGCGAAACAATTACTGGGTGCTAAGGCATGGGAGAAGCATTCCAAACGAGCGTGGTCTCATTGTTTCCTCTTTGGTAATCTAGTTTTTCATTATCTGAACTTGCATCCGTCCCTTTGTATTCTTACGACTTCTTGAAGTTGTTGAAGCTAGATGTGACTGTTTGTACTTTGTATGATTTTCCATTTTCCAGGAAAATGGGACTCGTCAGGAATTTGGGTTGGCTGCTTTAGGAATCGAGCAGGCGAGATTAGCTGGCGAGTTATTTAAGAAGGTTAATTCTCATATCAATTTTTCTTTAGGTGGAAACTTATTTCTTTATGTAGTGAGCTGAGCTGACTAACAACGACCATTCTAGTAATATATAAATTAACTTCTCTTTATTTCATTGTTGTATAATGTAATTAGGAGTTAGAGGAAAAGGTCATCAGAATTGACCGGGTCCGAATCTGTTACTCTCCATTTGCGAGAACAACTGAAACTGCTAGAGAAGTTGCTAGAGTTCTGGGAATACCATTTGACAGCTCCAGTTGTAGAGTACCTTTCTTCTTTGCCGGATCCATTTTCCAACTATTTCACTATAAATTCACTTTTTGATATGTTTTTAAGCACTTGATAATGATTTCGGTTTCGGTTTTGTAGGAAATGGTAGAATTGCGTGAACGGTATTTTGGTACACTTGAACTCCTTTCACATGACAAGGTGAGTTAGGTTTTCAATGTATAGTATAGAGCTCCTTGTTGTATATCAAATTGAATCATGATTGAAATAAATAAAACTTGTCGTTTCTACTTTCTAAACAAATAGGCGAAGAAATAGAATATCATACACGTGAACTCCTTTCACATGACAAGGTGAGTTAGGTTTTCAATGTATAGTATAGGGCTCCTTGTTGTAGCTTTGATATATCAGACTGAATCATGATTGGAATAAATAAAACATGCGGTTTCTACTTTCTACACAGAAAAGTGAAGAAATAGAATATCTGAGGTTCTTGCATGAATTGTCATCTCTTGTGGACAACATTTTGGTTTTTTTATTAAAGTAGCTAAAATTTGGTTTAACATAAGCAGTATGCTGAGGTGTGGGCCCTTGACAAAAAAGATCCTTTCATGCCACCTGAAGGTGGTGAAAGTGTTGCTGATGTTGCGTCTAGACTCGCAGCAGCTCTGCTTGCTATTGAGACAGAATTTGAAGGGTATTCCATTGCAGTTCTATTTTAAAATTTGAAGTTCAAGGGTATTTCATAGATTTGCAGTTTGTAGCACATCTAATTTTCAGAATTTTGAAAATTTATGCCACTAGATATTTATGTGCCGTAGGTAGATTTCGACCACATAGTTATGCTAACTGCATTCCAATAGACCCAATCTTCTGATAGGTCTTCAAATAAAGGGTTTTACCATTCCAATATGGTATATCATAGTTATGAAATTATCATGCCAAGATGAAAATCAGATTCTGTTGGTGCTAAATTTTCAAACCAAGGGTTAGTGAATTACCATGCCAAGATGAAAAACATGTTCTTTTAGTGCTCACTTTCAAATCAAGGGTTAGTGAATTACTATGCCAAGATGGGATCCCATAGCTATCCATTTCTTAGTACAAGCATAAACCACTGGTACTAAATTATTCCCAGTTTATATACCAGTTGGTTGCAAGTTAACTCCTCATTTTATTTGTCTTTTTAGTCATCGTTGTAGTCAATTACAATAATGTTAGTTCGGTCTTATTGTACACTAAAAAGAGTGCAAAGTGTGATGTAACCTTGTTTTCTAATTAATGACTGTGTTATCTAGAATTTTTATAAGATTCTGGTTCTTTATTATATTTTCAACATTTATATAATAAATATTCTGCACATAATCAAAGTTGTGCACATGACAAAATCTGGCAGATTGTGGGGCTATAGTAAGGTACTCTCTACTTTGCACAACCACAGGAAGTAGTTCTGTTGTTCTGGTAGTCACTGAAAATGTCAATAAAAAATGATTTTTTTTAATCTATTTGAAGTAAATGATGTCGCCCTTACAATTTTATCTTGGTCATGCATGCAGATGTGCAATTCTGATAGTCAGCCATGGAGACACTCTCCAAATCTTACAAACTTTGCTTCAGAAATTCAAAGACGAATCTTCTTTGGATAAAGATTTTGAATCAAGAATAAAAAATTTCATAGTTAATACCGTCTTGTCCCAGCACCGCAAGTTTGCATTGTTGACAGGAGAGCTGCGTCAGTTAATTTGAGTTTTTTTTTTTTTTACTTGAATTGCTTATTGATCTTTTAATGATAAAGATGAAAATAATTTTTGCGCTTCTTGGATTTAGTTTTCTTGAAAGTTAATCTAAATAAAAATCTAATTTATATTCGCTATGTTTATGCTTGTATTATTACTTTAATATGTTGGAAATCTGAAGATCATTTTGTTAAAAATTAAAATCGTTATCATAGAGATGTCAGAGACCCAAAATGCTAGAAACTTCACCATCTGATAGTTGTAGATTTATAGCATTCACATTGTATCAATTGTCTCGTCTGAAAAACGACTGCGCCGACAATATTCCCTGTGAATAGTTGTATAATTATACCATTACAATGTGAATAGTTGTTAGCATTCACACTGTAATGGTATAATTATACAGTTGCGCTGGACGGAGAGTTCAACCCCAAATTTTAATTTTACATGCTTAATAGTAAAATATAATATGAAGTTCTATGAATTTTTGTGAGGCCGGCGACCGGCGAGGTATTTTCTTGTTGAATTGTGTTGTCCGGCTTTTTAGAGTATGGTATAGTCCCCGAAAATCAGCAAAAAAGAAAGTGTGGAAACATAAAATAATAAATAAATAATAATTGATATCTATATCATTGTTATATTATAAAGAGCAGGCTCTTTTAGTATTATTCAGTCTTTTCAATCTTTTCCTTTTTTTTTTTTAAAAGTAGCGATATATATCATCATGTTTCATTAAGAAATAAAAGATATTTGTGTTATCACAATCCGGTACTAAGACATAATATGAGCTAAACTCTTAAGAAGATAAATTTCTAACAAGCTAATAATTTTAACTACTAGCAAACTAACAGTTTAACAGCTAACAAACATAACAACAGTAACAGTAGCCACATCCCGGCTATCCTAGACTAATACTGTTTGGATATTAAAGAAAGAAGTTATATTAAACATCATTAACAACACAATTTTCCTTGAGAATTTTCATTTCTCTGCTCATTCTTTTGCGGCATCTTCTTTTAATTATGATCATTCCAATCCCAGCTGAAAATATGATGTAAAAATAATTCCAAAAAGAAAACAGAAAACATACTTCTAATAAGCTAACCAAGTCATTTCAATCAATGTAATATTTTTAGAGATGTAAATTAAGCTAAAGACATTTCAATCAAGTCATGTTCTCTTTCAGATAAGTCCGCTTTCTCGGGGGTATAATTCTTAAAAGATACTATGTTATCTGCACTGGTTATAGGTGAACATCAGTGGACAATATTACTTTTCAATTTTCTTCCTTAATGATCGAAATATTTCTCATACACATAAGAATATCGAAATAGTATATTTTTAATATTTTAAAGAGCATATGTACTGAGCATATATACTGAATTCTTTTAATAATACTCGAGATCATTCAGGTTGAATTAAAGATGTTGTTGCAATAGGCCTCCCATTCCCTCCAGTCTCAGGTTCTGATCCTGTTCAAGAGGCTGGTAGCATTCAACACATCACATGTTCAAAAGACAAATAAATAGAAAATAGCAAAATTTTTATTTATTTCTTTATCTAAAAATCAAACCAATCATTCTACTTGCCGTGAATAATATTTTTTATTAATACAAAATTATAGAAACAAATTTTGGCTGATAAAAACTGAAAAGTGCTCATCTTTTTTTGTTGAATTCATATCCCTACGCGTCGCAGCGTGCAGCGAAGATCTCTTTAATTTTTTTGAAGGGTGTGTTTGGATGATGTAGAATAGCACTGTTTTGAGAATAACAATACTGTTTTTAGGTTAGCAATCATCTAAACACAAAATTGAAATCGAAAATAGCAGCAAAATAGTATTAATATGCTAATCCATAGAAAACATTGAGTTAGTGGATTAGTGTCCATAAGGGTAGTGAAAATAATAATTTTTTTTCTTTTATATTAGTATGGAGTAGTATTAAATAAATATTCTTATTAAATAAAATATTAAAAATAATTAATTATTTTAACTATTCTCTCCACTGTTTTTAAGTTTCTATCCAAACAATATTTTACTAACTCGGAATAGTAAAAAATAATATTATTTTCATATTCCCCGAGATATCACTAACCTTAAACTATTCTCAACTACTAACCCAAACAGTGCTATTCTTACACTAATCCTTTCACTATCCAAATACACCCGAAATGTATAGTTACAATCTCAAAAACATCTCCAAAAAATTAAAGAGCTGACAACGCACTACAGCGTGGTAGACACATAACTCGTGATTGGTGCTTTCACTTCTAGTTCTCTCGTGCTTCTCACCTTTAATTTTGTGGGTCCCATCATACGTGGTCGGTGTTAGTGTATTAAAAAAAACCGGATGGGTCAAACCCGACCCGTCAAATCCGTGTTCGCACCCCAATACAATCCGAGACAAAATCTATGGTAATCCGTGCCCCAAGTAACTCATGATCCTATCACGAGTTGCAGACATTCTTTTTCGAAAAAAAATATCTAAAACCCATCTCGAGAATCCGTTCCCGACCCGTCTAATCCATCTTAACTCATGATACCTATTTGACTGACCGGCTCAACCTGTTAAAATTTAAAAAAAATACGCCCAAACCGTTAACCCGTGTACCATTTCCTGCAGATGAAGAAATCCAAAAACCTAGTAGGTGGGAACTGGGAAGAAAACAGATGAACTAGGTAGTTGTGCGCACTTATGCTAAAAGCCTAAAACACCTAATGTGGCCTACTGCCTACAGTTTTTAAATTACCTTGGTGATATAAAATTAGAGAATTTTTGATGCATTCAATTCGAAGGCCGGTGCAGAGCAGAGTCCAACTCCAACCACAATAATCAGTTCTTTTTTTTTGAAAAAAAATCATACATGAATACTGGCAGTAGCATTAAACATAAAAGTAAAATCCCTTTCCACTTTCAATTATATAATTAGTTTATCATTTCATTTTAAGCTATATCATTTTATTTGAATTTTTTAACATTTATTTAAATTTTTTTATTTTTTTTGAGTTGTAAAAAAATTATCAAGATTATTGATTGTTATATATTTTGAATATCTTCAACAATTATTTTTTTATTTTCAGATTTTTTGAGAATTTATTTTAGTTATTTTTGAATTTAAAAAAATCACGGTCCAAAATACTCAACCCGACCCACTCCGGCATTCGACCGTCCCGCCCCATCCTATCGATCCGTCCGACCCATAATCTTAGAACGGATTGCGACTTTACCCTCTCAAATCCAACCCGTCCCGACCCGTCCCGACCAAACCCGACAAACCCGCTCAGGTTAGCCCCAACCCGTCCTGACCCGTCCCGATTTTAATTCACTAGTCGGTGTAAAGCATTAATTAAACGTAAATCTTCAACATTTAGGCCTTTGGACCCTGGCATTTTAGTAAAGCCCAATGCTTAACCCATCAAATTTTCTCTTTTATAACGTGAACGCAGTTGCCTATGACACTTGTCAACTGCCAACTTTTTGCGCCTTATTTAGAGCCCAAGTTTGCATCAAGACTCCTACATCATCGCTTTTTACCAGTTTTGTCTCTCTGTGGCTTGGCTTTCAAGCCAATAAGCCATGCATGCTTTGTTTCCAAAGCAAGGGATATAGTTCTTTTGTTGCATGCCACCGTGGAAGGTTCTCATAGCCAGGACCAGTTAAACCATGGCCAGTAAGCGCATGCTTAAGTGGTAAGTGTACTCATCTTTGATATCACCATTATATTCTTGTCTATATATATATCCGCTATTTTGATTACAAATCAATACAAGTCTCATTTGCTTTAATGATCTATGTACCGTTGCAAAAGTGCGTTGTCTTGTTGCTCGGGACCTCCCCCTGTGATGCATCCCATTGGTGTCAGAATTGAAGTATCAGATCGATATGTAAGTGCTAGCTTTTCTTTGTTTATCAGTTTCTTCATTTTTAATATTGTATCCTTTTGTTGATATTGATAATTGTTGATTTACAATTGTACATTGATGACAAACTTTAATTACGTGTCAGGTTGTGATAGATAATGGGATAATTCAGCTCACTCTTTCAAAGCCTGATGGGTTTGTAACAGGGGTCCGGTACAATGGTGTGGATAATCTGATGGAGATCCTTAACAAAGAGGATAATAGAGGGTACAGAATCCTTTAGTTTCCTAATTGCAAAGCCATATTAGACTTTGGACCTATTATTTCCCTACTTTGCAGAACCATTAATTAGACTTGGGCCTATTATTTCCCCAATTGCAGAACCATTAATTAGACTTGGGCCTATTATTTCCCTAATTGCAAAGCCATTAACTAAACATTGAACCTAGGGCTAAATTAAAATAAGTAACTGAACACGAGTTATGGGACCCAGCATACAGTTGTATTTATTAGATGTGTAAGTGCATTGTTTCCCTAATTGTAAATGTGCATTGTTTCGTGTGTAGGTATTGGGACATTGTATGGAATGAACCAGGCCGTTCTGGAATATTTGATGTGTAAGCACACTAATATAAATTATATTTGCATCTTTTTTCTTCTACGTTTTTAGGTGTAAAAGTGCTAATTGCGTTCAAATTTTACAACTATAATAGTATAAAAGGAACGGATTTCAGCATAGTTACACAAGATGATGATCAAGTGGAAGTATCATTCACAAGGATGTGGGACCCATCTCTTCAAGGCAAACTCGTTCCTTTGAACATTGATAAAAGGTACACCAGACATCAGTTTAGTAACTTTTCATCTCAATTTTGCATGATTTATTGGGTCCCAAAGTATTGCTGCATGTTGTTGACTATCTGGAAATTTGAAGGTTCATAGTACAAAGAGGCAGCTCAGGTTTCTACACTTATGCAATCTATGAACATTTGGAAGGATGGCCAGACTTTAGTATAGGCGAGACTAGAGTTGCTTTCAAGCTTAGAAAAGACATGTAAGAATAAGTTTTCATCCTTCTTGCTTGTTGAGATTGTTCTTTTTTATCAATTGAAATTTCTAAAATTTTAGTTCCGTAAGTCCGAGCGAAGAAGCTATTTGCCAAATTAAATCAGGCTAATGCTGTAATAGCTAACTCCTGTTAGATAGGTTCTTATTGTGAATATTTTAAACAAGTATTTCATCTAATTGTAGATTTCAGTACATGGCTATGGCTGACAACAGGCAAAGAGTGATGCCACTACCAGATGACAGGTTGCCTGGAAGGTGCCAACAATTAGCATATCCTGAAGCTGTTCTTCTAACCAACCCAATTAATCCCAATCTCAGAGGGGAGGTAATATAATCAAAGTTTGTCATCAGCACTTCTGTAATTACAATTAATTTAGCGTTTTCTTCCCATAATTCTGAATAAAATTAGAATGGTTATTCAAGGTGGATGACAAGTACCAGTACTCGTGCGATAACAAGGACAACAAGGTGCATGGATGGATAAGTTTTGATCCTCCTATAGGCTTTTGGCAGATCACACCTAGTGATGAGTTCCGTACTGGTGGGCCCCTCAAGCAGAACTTGACCTCCCATGTGGGCCCAACCACTCTAGCGGTAAGTCATTAACATGGAAATTAGTAATTACCCTGTTAAATATTTTCTTAGAAGCTCAATTTCAGAAAGAATACTAATGAGAAGCTAAATTTTGGAAGTAGAGAAAAGGTCCTCCTAAATGTAAAAGCATATGCATTCACTAATTACAAGAAAGAAATGCATGTTACTAACATAAAAGGGATTTACCATTGACTAAAGTTCTACATCTTTTGTGTTTGATCAAAGTTTAGATGTTCATGAGTGCACACTATGCTGGAGATGATCTTTCACCAAAGTTTAGAAACGGTGAGTACTGGAAGAAAGTATTCGGTCCTGTATTCATGTACTGTAACTCATCATGGGATGGATCTGACCCAGCTCTCCTCTGGGAAGATGCCAAAGTTCAGGTTATTGTTATATACACATGTAATCTTTGACATATATAAAAGCTCGTATTTATCGATAATATGTTATGCAAATTTTTCTCAATGTGTGAATTGAAAAGAAAATATCTTCTTTCAAATAAATTCAGATGCTAATTGAAGTTGAGAGCTGGCCATATTGTTTTCCAGCTTCTGACGATTTTGAGAAATCTTGGCAAAGAGGTTCTATTAGTGGCCGTCTACTTGTTCGAGATAGGTAGTCATCTAAATTTCTTACAAGCCTCTTTTGTCCTTTCTTTTATCCATCATTGTTTGGAATGAGCAGCTAGGTTATCAGGCATGTAAATAACTTCTGTCTGAATTTTATCTGACATGTTTTTTATCAACCAGATATGTTAATGACATGGATATGCCAGCTAGTCAAGCTTATGTTGGTCTAGCCTTACCAGGTGAAGCCGGATCATGGCAAAGAGAATGCAAGGTAAAAAGAATTCAGAGACTCCATATATCCTGTCCAATATTTTGTACAGCACAGTAAGGTACATTGCATCTAGTGATATCACTGTTCTTCTACAGGGATACCAATTTTGGAGTCAAGCCGATGAATTTGGTAATTTTTATATAAGCAATGTACGAATTGGTGATTATAATCTTTATGCATGGGTACCAGGTTTTATTGGGGATTACAAGCTTGAGACAACATTAAACATCACATCTGGTACGTCTCTAATTAAACAGAATTTAACTGTTCATATTTACATTTTAGGAGTCGTTCTGGTATGGTTGTTGCTAATATAGGTTGTTTTTCAATGGTAGAGAATTGTGCTTGTTGAGTTATGATTCAGCCTTAAAGGTACAACTTAAGTTTGCATTACTTACAAGTATGTTCCCTTTTTTTAACAATCAATTCAAGGTGGAAATATTAATATTGGCGAGCTTGTGTATGAACCACCAAGAGATGGCCCCACTTTGTGGGAGATTGGCATCCCAGACCGCACAGCTTCTGAGTTTTACATTCCCGACCCTAACCCTAATTATGTCAACAGGCTCTTCATCAATCATCCTGACAAGTAAGGCTTCTTAAGCAAGGATTTCTAAGTTCTAATTCGCTTTATTATAAACTAGTATCTTGTTCATACGTTGCTACGGTGATATCTTTCAGAAATATAAAAATTCATATCTTTATATGAAAAATAAGGAAATAAAAATAAAAATAATTTAGTAATTAATCTAAAATTCAATCATGAATACATAATTAATGCAAAATAAATATAAATTGAGAGGAAAGTTAACATTCAGCATATAAGGAAAGTTGAAATTCATAATTGATGGCAATCTAAGAAAAAAAGAAAACAAAATAGAAATTGTACTTCTAAATTATGTAGCATTTCGTGTAACAAACAAAATTGAGAGAAAATTTTAGCTTCAACACAAATGGTCATAGAGATAGTAACATTATTTGATGAATAACTCAATTTGATGAGTGATATTAGCTTTAAAAATTTAATAAAAAATCTGAACCGTTGCAGGATCAGAACATATATGTGTTTAATAAGCAGTAGAGATAGAGATAGAGATAAAAATTATTGTGTGTTACTCATTATTTTTCCCATTTCTTACAGATTCAGGCAGTATGGTCTATGGGAGAGATATGCTGAAATTTATCCTGACACTGACATAATTTACACAATAGGTGAATGTGATTATACCAGAGATTGGTTTTTTGCTCATGTTACCAGGTAATAATTATAGTTCAAATACTTAAAGAAGCATTTTTTTTTCTTATTTGTATATCTGACTGAAAATTAAATAACAATACCGCTGTCTGTTTTATCTTTTACTTTACAGGAGTGATGATAATTCCTACAAAGCAGCCACATGGCAAATTAAGTTTCGACTTGATGCTGTTCTTCAAAATGCCACTTACAATCTTAGAGTAGCACTTGCATCTGCAGCATTTTCTGAATTACAGGTAGAATTCATCAAAAAAAAATAACTTCTTTTAGGGATTTCTTGTGAAATTAGAAGTGGAATGATCAAAAGGGATAATGATGGTTCGAGCAATTCATGACAATTAAAATTATCAATATGTTCTTTTGATGGTGTTTCAGGTCCGGTTCAATGATACAACAACAAATCGACCTCATTTCACTACAGGACTAATTGGTCGAGATAACGCAATTGGAAGGCATGGAATCCATGGTCTCTACTGGCTATACAACATTGATGTGCAAAGTTGTTGGCTTGTGCATGGAGAGAACATAATATATCTCACACAAAATAGAACCCAAAGCCCTTTTCAAGGCATAATGTATGATTATATTCGCATGGAAGGGCCTGCTACATCAGCTAACTAAAGCAGAGATTTGTTTATATTTCACATGGATACCATGCACACGCCGGTGCCACAAACTTCAGTTGTACAATTTCTTTCCCTGAGATTATTAACAAGTTTAATTAGGTGTGTGGATTAGTCGAATTGATAATTAAAAAGCTGTAAGGATTCATATTCTCTCCTGACTAGGTATATTCAATTATAATCCAGAAGTCTTATTACTTGAAGTATGTTATGCGTCTTTGGAGTTCACTTTGTTGGTATTCCAATTAATTTAGTTTTGAATGATGAAAGCCATGGTACGGCTGGTGTTAGAATATTCACCAATCTACTGGAAAAACCGGAACAAAGAAATTTTAATGATTTGTTGCTTTTTGAAAATGTACTCTTTTTTATTTAAATGGCGAGCATGATCCAAAAGCTGTTGGTGATCAAACCCACTAGGTCAGGAATTCATATTCTCCGGTGTGCTGCAGCATGTGGATTATTGGATCTCTTAGTAATTCGAGCTGATACGGATCTTAAAATGATCCAACGATCCATGTGCTCCGCTACACGATGCTACGTAACAGAGGATCAAGATCCAATAAGCCAAAAGTATGAACTGGTTTGGGCAACTTGGAGGCTTTCCAGAGGAATTAAATAACGTTGGTATCTCTTAGAGTAGACGCATAAATAACTTAGTGTTTACTTAAAAAATGAGGAGTTAATTAATAATTTCTGTAGTTGTGTTTAAGTGGATTATTATGCAAATCCACTCAGGTACCACACCTTTTAAAGTGAGGTGGGGTCGGAATTTCGTTGCCGAACTAAAGTATTCTTTGGTTTTATCTTTTATGGTATCAAACTATAATTTTTGTACTATGAAGTTGAATGATTTTTTGAGAATTATTTTATGTTAAAAAAATTGTTTTGCTTGATATAATTATATTTGACGATAGCAATTTATTATATTTGATATAATACAGCCTCACTTATTTTTTCCATCAAAGAGTGCATATAAAACAAAGGGTTTTTTCTAGCGTACATCTAAGTTTTTTAATACATCCCACTTTTAACATACATCTTAAATTATATCATTGACTAGTAAATGCTAAAATTGTCCATGTAAAGTATTAAAAATCAGTTATATTAGATGTACATGCCATCATGTGACAAATTTAAAAGATAAAATGTTTAAGTACATTAATTAAAATATAATGCACATAATTCAACAATGAGAGATGAGTACCTGCTTTGTTGGCGACAATGCAGCAAACCACTACATTATTACTCTCATTGAGTAAGAGAGATTAAATTAGTTTCACTCTGGATGGGTCCAAACTATCCAGTCAGAGAGGTATTGTAACCATAACTTACGATAACCAATGTATTGGACCACTTTTCCTTTTTAGCAATGTATAATGTATTCCATGAAAATAGGTACCACATGTGCCCTTACGGTTATTGGGCAATGATAAATATACAATTTACCATCACTTGCATGCTTTGCATCTTGTGCCTCCATGATTTGTACCGGACGAACTTTCTTGCTTGAACCCATGTTGATTCCTTCGTACCAAAATTGTTGGAGACATTTAAAACAAATATTGTATGTGGTATTTATTAATGGAGTCATGGTCTTAGGGAACAAAATTCGAAAAATGCAATGGTCCATTGTCATTGGTGGAATTGATGACGGAATCATACAAAAAAAAAGAGGAGGGGTTATTTTAACAGACAATGAATTTTTAAATAAATACTACAAATTTTAAAAATAGAAGAAATTTATATTTTTTACTTATATATTATAGTTTTTTAAATTTCATATAATTTCATTATTGTTTGATAATCTATCAAAAATCATTAAATTTAAATTATTATAAATTGTATAAAATTTTATTTATCTTTAATGGACTATTAAATAATAATAAATCGTATGAAATTTAAAATACTATTATTTATAAGAAAAGAATTTTTAAGATCATTTTTTATGTTTATTAAAAAATTTACTTTCAAAATTACCAAAATAACCCATTGACATAGTGCAGACGCTGATTCTCTCAATAATGACACATGACAAGGCAACCAAATAAACAATATTTGCAATTTTCTTTTAGCCGATAGATGTCACCATGAAAGTGTAGTTGATTTTTTTTAAAAAAAATAAACTTAATAGTTGTTGGTGATGGCCTGATGGGAGATTGGGAGTGCATGACGCATTTCGTGTCTCCGGATTTCAATATTCTTTATTCTTCAGAGTAAATTTTACTTAAAAATAACAATAAAATATTAAGACTCAGATAACAAAATTATGTGCAATCGTGATATTTTTATCATTTCTGTTACATGCACGGAAAATGTTGTATTGCTTCTTTGAGAACTATAAGATTTGTAAGTATTAATTGATGGGCATGAAAAAGAAAAACGAAGCATTACAGTACTGTAGATATATGTAGAAACAATATATTTAAATTGGATCTTTTTTATTTTTTATTTTTTATTTTATTTGTATTCTAGACTTTTCTATATTAATAATTTGAAAAAAAAAGGACAGCATTTGAATCTGTCGGATATGTGCTATGGTTCCTTTTATAATTTCCTTCTTTTCGGAAATAATAGGTAGGTGCGTTATCGTCAAATTATATATAAAATGATAAATGTCCCTGTACAACTTCCGTACAAGTAACTTTACAGTTAACTAAATTTTCACAATCCGAGCTAATATGAATTATTCTATTAAACGGAAACTCCTAACAAGCATAATTTTTAATACATAAAAAAAAAATTTCAAACTTTTTAAATATATCACATCATCATTTTTCTCCATCATTGATTTTATTTTAATCTTTCCATCTTCTTGAATCTAAGAGTTCATATAAAATAGTTTCTCTTTTTTCATTTAAAATAATATGTGAAATTGAATTCTTAAAATGATCCAAATTGTTTATATGATCATTTATAAATTATTTTATATTTATTTATATTATATATTATTATAATTATCATTATTATTTAGTATTTAGTGTTAAAATATTATGTCTAAATTTTTTAATGTGAAATTTTATTAAATATATTAAAAAAATTATATTATTAATTAGTTATCTGAGTTATATTATCATACTGAAATCCGAATTATCTTCCTAATTAAATAGAAAATCCCTTGTTTTCTATGAAACGGAGATGTCGCACTCTTCCCGTTTATGTAAAATAAAATTTCTCCAAGTGTGTCATCTTGCATGCTTCCGTCTGCAAAAACAGGGTCAATGATGATTAAAAAGTATCTTTCCGTTTTTTTAAGTTACAATTGCAAGCTAAAGGACAACCTGTATTGATCAGTGATGTGACATTAATGGTTTTCTTATTGCGTTCAATCGGCAATTTGAATTTCGAACATTGTTTAATCAGTGTTTTTAATTGTGGATTCAGTCCCTCTAGTTTTTTGCATTAGAAGATGATCCAATCTCATTCCATGTAATCAAAACACATGTCTAAATTGAATGAAGAACAGAAATCTTTAACTTTTCAATCTTTCATGGTGGGTTGTTCACTAAGATCCGTTTGGCAAATCAAGGAATAGTTTTGGAAGAGTGGTAATTTTGAAAGAGTGATAGAATAGTATTTTTTTTTTAAGAGTGGTAGTCTTGACTATTCGGAAGAGCGAAAATATCGTTTGACAGTTGTTACTCAGAATAGTTAAAATATGAATAATTATGATACTAATAATGATGATGATAATACTAATAATAGTAAAATAATAATCATAATAGCAAGATAATAATAATAAAGTAATAAAAAATAATCATAATAAATAATAATATTATAATAGTAATATAATAAAAATATAAACATAATCATAATATAGTAATATAATAATAAAAAATTATAATTACAATCATAATTATAATAATATAATAATAAGTAATCATAATTTTAATAATATAATAATAATATAATAATCATAATCATGATAATAATAATTACAGTCATAATCATAATAATATAACCATAATCATAATCATAATAATATAATAATAAAAATATAATCATAATCATAAAAATAATTATAATTATAATAATATAATAATAAATTAATCATAAATATAATCAACATATAATAATATAATACAACATAATAAAATAATAATAAAGTAATAAAAAATAATTATAATAATTAATAATATTATAATAGTAATATAATAAAAATATCAACTTAATCATAATATAGTAATATAATAATAATAAATTATAATTACAATCATAATTATAATAATATAATAATAATAAGGAATGATAATTTTAATAATATAATCATAATATAATAATCATAATCATAATCATGATAATAATAATTATAGTCGTAATCATAATAATATAACCATAATCATAATAATATAATAATAAAAATATAATCATAATCATAAAAATAATTATAATAATATAATAATAAATTAATCATCACTATAATCAACATATAATAATATAATACAACATAATAAAATAATAATAAGTAATAATAATCATAATCATCATAATATAATAATATAATAATAAATAATCTTGATCATAATAATATAATAATAAAATAATTATATTTATATTCATAATATAATAATATAATATTAAAATTATATTTATAATAATAATAAATAATATAATAATACTAATGGTAACGATAATATAATAACAATAATGATAATAATAATTTAATAATAATAATAATATAATGATAATAATAATAAATAATAATAATCATAATATTAATATGATAATAAATTATAATCATAAATATAATATAATAATACTAAATCTTAATCATAATCATAATAATATAATATAATATAATCAAACAATAATCGCTATTAACGAGAGCTAATCCCAGGTATTCCACCTATAAGTTGGTATACCGGATTAGCACTATTCCGCATTCTTCTACTTAGTCTAAAATTCGTTTGGCAAATTAATTCGTCGGAATAGCTATTCTATTCCAACTTTTTGCTATTCCATTGAGTGCCAAACACTCCCTAAGTTTGTGTTTGATAACAACTTCGAGAATAGAGTGAAAGATAATTCTTCTGAAAGAAATTTTATTTTATTTAATTCCAAAATTTTTATTAAGATATTTAGTAAAAATATTTGAGAAAAAATAAATATTTCATTTTCTTTCTTCTTTTCTCTTCCGGAAGATATGATCTTCCATCAATTTAGCGGAAGAAAATATTTTCTTTACTTTCATCTTATTTTGTTCATTTGGTACTCTATGAATAGCAAAAAGTAGAAATAGCATTGTTATTCTCATGAATTAATTTGTCAAATGAAATTTATACTAAGTAGAATAGTACAAAAGAGTGTTAATCCGGTATACTAAGCTATAGATGGTATACCGATTAGCTCTCATCGGAATAATGATTATTCTTTGATTATGTTTGTATTATATTATTATATTATAATTATGATGTATTATTATTATTATTATTATTATTATTATTATTATGATTATTATTTATTATTATTATATTATTTATTATTATTATAATATTTTTATTTTTTTATTATATTATTATATTATGATTATAGTTAAATTATTATTATTATACTATTATTATGACTATGATTCTTATTATTAATGATAGCGCTAGGATGGTGGTATTGAAAGATCAAAATAATGTAAGAATGTAAAGAACCTAAGTTAGAAATGTATATACCAATTTTGGGGCTTAATGTTCAAGTGTAATGACAGCGGAATACAATTTAAATCAATTCAATTCTTACAAGAATATAGCAATCAAAGAAATATGAGAAAAGAAAAGAAAATATCAATCAAGAACACAAGATATAACGGAGTTCGGCTTTAACAATGCCTACGTCTCCGAGACCCTCAACCTCCAACAATTGAGGTAGAGCCGATATATTAAAAATGATTTTTACACTTGTCGAACTTGGTCCCTTACACAAAAATGGGATGCCAAGCCTATCGATAATACAAGTGACAACACACTCAAAACGTGAGTGACAATACACTCAAAAATAATGAGCACTATAACTCAAGAAAGAGTTGAGCACAACAGCTCGAAAAATATTTTCAAGAAGATCACGAAGGATCAAGTTGGTATAATAGAGAGAAGCTAGATCGAGCTTGAACAAGAATTTGGCTAATTGAGTATTTCAATCTCTTGAATTATCTCTCTCACTTTGTATATGGCTAGTAAGCTCTTTGGAATAATAATTTTGCTAGATGGATCAGATTCCTACAATCAGTGAGAGAGATGATCCTTTTAAAATAGATCTTCTGAAACAGCTGAAGAAACTATTTTCAGCCTGAACCGTTATAACGGTTTGGGAATCATTATAACGGTTTAGAAAGAATAATCGTTGGATCAATTGAGCTGAAAAGTTATAATGATTCATCAAATTGTTATACGTTTCATGAATCATTGTAACGATTATTGAATCGTTACATAACGATACGCTCTGGTTTCTTTGAGAATTTTCTACCTTAGAATATTTTTGAGTATTGAGATGAACCGTTATAACGATTACTGAATCGTTATAACGATTCACTGGGCAGAAGTATTTTACTCTGTTGTTTAAGCTAAATTTATCTTGACCAATTCAACTCAGTTTAATTATAACTAAACATAAGCCTAATGCAGTCTTGATTTAGCTTTTATGTTCCATCATTAGTCTTGGTTCTTGTGCACTAATCTAATTACATGTTAATTCATACACAAAACTTAAACAAGGAAAATTATAAAATTCAAGATTGTTTTGCAAATCGACAAACCAAAGAAGATGTTAAGTGTAACAATTAATTATTATTATCATCATGATTATGATTATGATTATGATTTTATTATTATTTGATTATGTTGTATCATTTTATTATATTATAATTATGATTATGATTATATTATTATTATAATTATTTAATAATATTATTATATAATTATTATTATGATTATAACTTTTTATATTATATTATGATTATGGTTATATTATTATGATTATGATTATGATTATTATTATCATGATTAAGATTATTTTATTATGTTATATTATATTATTATATTATGATTATGATTATAATTTTTATTATTATATTATGATTATGGTTATATTATTATTGTATTATAATGATTATGATTATAATTTTTATTTTATTTTATTATATTATTATTATTATAATCATCATCATCATTATTGTTAGTATCATAATTATCTATATTTTAATTATTTTGATTAACAACTGTCAAATGATATTTTCGTTCTTCCGAATAGTCAAGAATATCACTCTTCTATCACTCTTCCAAAATAATATTATTCTATTATTTTTCCAAAATTACCACTCTTTCAAGTAATAGAATAGTATCTTTGATTTCGAAAAAAAAGAAGAGAAAGTCGGAAGAGAAAGAAAAAACGAAACATTGAGACCAAAAAGAAGAAAGAGGAAAATCAGTGCAAAATAAAAAAAATGAAAAGAGAAATCGAAAAAAAAAAGGAGAAAGAGATGAACTCGTAAACAGAGGAGAAAGAGAAACGGAAAAAGGTTAAATTGAAAGAGAATCAAGCGAAAGGGCTCGATGATGTATGTGCTAGAATCATATAAGCATATGAGGTAATAAGATTTGCTAAGATTTAATTAATCTTTACTGAAAGTCTTGATTAATTGTTATTGAAAGTTTGAAGCCGAATGAAACAATTTAAATATATTGGACTTAAAAGTAAAATAATAGAAATAATGAATTACCTTGATACTAGATTACATGTACATGTATTTTTGAATTGGCGTAACAATTAGACCTGATTTGTTAATTAATTAAGTAAGATTGAGAACCATCAAAAATGATTAATATATTTGCTTAAGAACTATTAAATTAATAATTATCGTTGCAATTAAAATAGGGATCGTAGTCTGACATCTGGATTGTCGAGAGTCGAGTCAAGAATCAGAATCATTTCGTATCAGATAACCAGACTTCTCTATAACTTCTATTTGATTATTATCGTTGTTTGGATTGCTAATTTAACCTGAATTATGTTGTTAGAGATTGATTAACCTTGGACGTAAGATATGGATTGACCTGAATTGAATTAATTGACCTTTAATTTGTGATACAAATTGATTGAATTTGGATGAATAAAATTTGTTGCATGTTGATACTTAATTTGAATGCATATATAATTATGATATGTTAATTAAGCAGTTGAATGTTGAAAAATGGAACTAGTTGAATTATGCATAACTGTATATGTCGTAAGTAACCCTTTCATTAATTCAAAATGGTGGTTTCCATAACCTAAAGGGTTATGGCGATACTAAGCTCTACGGAGCCCTGTTTACTAGTAGATGAATGAGATATCATCCGTATCACCAAGTCTGACTTGTGATCTTCATGTATATGCATAATTATTGAGTATGTATTTAATGATTTTAATTGAATATTAAGAATGAATTATTCTAATTCAAATGTTTTGAATTGAAATATTTATAATCATGTTATAGAGAAGCTGCATTGTTAAATAACCGGTTACTGAGATTTATAGTTGATTTTATTTTATTTTTCTTCCGTCTCCTTTGTTTTTCTTTATTTATTGACGATGCAGTTGCTAGCCATCGAATGAATGCAGAAGATACTGTCTCCATAGCACTTCGGCTTGGGCGTCGATAAACAGTAGTAATGATAGAAAAAATCTTAAATGTTTAGTAATGAATATATAGTTATTTTATTACACAATAATATTGTATATCTTACATTACATATAATAAAGTCCAATAAGAACTATATATAATAAAACTGAACTAGTATCAGCTAATTTTATGAAGGTAAAACAAGAGAAAATACACAATATTATTTTTTTAATTTACTTTTGCTTTTTTTTAGATGAAAAAAGGAAAAAAAGTGAAAAAGTTTGTTGTGACGTATTTATTCTTGATGTACATATTTATGCAGAAATTTGAAAATTTCATTTTCCCCTTTACATGAGCGCAAAAGTAAAAAGTCAACATAAATATTGTTTAGTGACTTCTAAGAAAATGAATGAAGTGCATTGGCCTAATTTATTGAGGTAGAATAGACTCATTTACCGGAAGAATATTACTATTATTAAATTATTCGGATCTTTTGAAATTCAACGAAAATTTTCTTCTAAATTATTATACAAAAAATAAAAAATAAAATAGAATTTGGCTTTTTATAATATTTCATTACGTAAGTCATATTGAGTGATTCACATCAATGTGTTCAAGTTTCAAAAAAATAAAATTTAAAGTCAATGCACCAACCGATTATTGCTCTTAACCTTCCTCAGGAAATGATTTGTAAATTAATCATCCAGTAGTATGGAATCTACTTGCAATTTCATATGATCCAAATATAGTTTATATCCGTACTATCTGTCCCAGTAAATTCAACATAGCTGCACGACATCAGCAAATCACTGAATCAGCATCACTAATGTAATATATTTATAGTCACTTTAATTAGCAATAAACGTAAATTAACTACGAATTAAGTGCTAGAAGTAGCTTTATTTTATTCACTATGAAGCAAAGACGAATACTTGTTAGAAAGGACCAAAATTTTTTATTAATAACATAAAAATAATTCAAAAACACGAAAATAACACTTGATGGGCAGAAATTACGAAAGTGACAAATCCGTGTTTATTAAATGCGAACTGAGTCCATATTTGTTAAAAATTGACTCCGCTCCGCACTTATTAAGTGCGGACTAGAATTTTTTTAGAGATCTGAATTTAAGAGTTGAATATGGATATAGATATAGATATAGATATGGATATGAATATGAATATGAATATGAATAATTTGTGTATTAAGTTAATAACTAAGTTTGTATTTTTTTTTTGATAAACTGAGATAATAAACTCACTGAATGCATTCAATTAGTCTCCTAATAACATTAAAAAAATACATTCAGTTTAACTTTTTTTGATGATAAACATATTATAATTAGTTACATAATAATTTATTAAAAATATAAAGAGTTTCATTACAATATAATAGAATACAATACAATACAACCGTTTTAATTTCGGTGATTAGAACCTCTAAATAACAATATAATTCTTCCAGTAAATGACTTCCGTGCAGCTTGATTACCATGTTGACTTGATGATACACCTATGATAGGAAAAAGTTAGAATTTTTTACAAGTGTGATTATATCATAAATTAACTCATATAATTATCTGACTCATTCGTGTTATGATGTGCATTCAAAGATATAGCATGAGAGACACTGCTAATTGAATATTGTGTAGCATCAAAATTAGTATTGCTTATATTACTTCTCGATGGTGGAACAATGATGGAGTGACGGACATATTGACTTACTTGTTGAGTATTCAAAATTTCTGCTATATGAAAAATATATAATGCACAATTATATATACATAGCAAAATAGAAGTTTTCATTTTATTTGCATACTAAAATATTACCTGAGTTGCTATTATTTGATACAAGTCTTGATCCTCGTTTCACCCGTCGTCCTTTCATTTTATTCATAACTATTGGTAAATGAATTTGCTTTCTACGACCCCTTTAGATCAATCGTCGCTCGGGAATGATTCTTGGACCATTGCTCTTTGGCCAATCAATTTGATTTGGATATGGATAAAAATGTCCAGACCATGTATTAAGAAGTGTTTGAGCACTATAAAATGGACATATAAATCAATTAATTCAAATTTTTTGACTCTTATTGCCGCCAAAATATGAGAGCATGGTATACCAGTTAGGTTCAGTTTTAAACACGTACATTTCGACATCATGCCTTCTTCAATGTGGACAATGTATTTAAAATTTTTGAAATCACCATTAAGTAATATTTCACCATGGTGAATAACCTCGTAGTCCCCCACGATCAGAGCCATAAGGGTCAATCCTATATGGGCGTGATTTTTTAGCTCTTTTATTTAGCTTTTAGATAACCTTCGTTGACCACACTTTCCATCAATTCACTAATACCATAGATGTATTTCTTCGCTCGTCGAACCAATTAACGCATTTTTACCAAATACCTTCAACTATTGCTACAACCGGCAAACATCGATATGTTTTGAATACACGATTTAGTGATTCTACCCATTACTTATCATAATTCTCCAACGATAATATGTATCTTTGCACTGAGCCCATCTACTTGGATTTATTTTTTCTTTATCATTTTGATCTACTGTAGTACCTACAGTTAATACAAACTTATATCCATTCAGGAACTATTGTCTGATAGATAACATATCTTTCTTAAATTGATGAGGTTTTTTTTTTTGAAGTTGTCCATTTGAAGAGATCTTTAATGTCTTGATTAGGATATGCTTTGTACAAGTTCTCCGAAATATATTGCATACAATATCGATGCACAACATCCCCATTTTCTTCTGACCAACCATATTGTGGATACTCAAAAACCGCTTTTGATTGTTTTGTGTTGATTGAAAATTGCACAAATCTGTCCAAGTCTGGTCACTTCGCGACGCAACCAACTCATAAACCAACCCCAATTCTTCAAAAAAAATTTCAACCAATGCAAATGCTAAGGGTATGAGTTGATTTTCAACGTCATAACCACGTGCCATCAATAATCTTCCATCATAGCGTCCAAATAAAAAAACAACATCGATACTTATAACCGGTCGAAGGGTACCGAAAAGCTTTGATGTAGGGACCCCAAGACCATGCCGCACACTTAAAATAATAAACTTCTGGTTGAATGCTGGGCTCCATCAAGATGTTATATTTCATTCCAGAATTTGTTAATTGAACGACATTGAATAATCGATGTAGTATACCATACGAACCCTTCCAACTTCTAAAAATTTATGCTATTGCTTCCTCACGACCACGCCAAATCTTAGAGTAGGAAGGATTAACACCCGAAAATTTTGCTTTTAGTAATACACGGATTGTTTTAATTATTAATGTCATATCCTCTGCTAACTCTCTTTTATTGCACCGGCTATCATTTTCACAGTTAATTGTGCATGATCTGAACGAGTAATCTCTTGAACTGATCATAGGGATTAGTCTTGATAATCCAGAAAAGACTATCCTTAGGACACACAACATATAATCTCCAAAAATATCTAGGTCGTTGTTTGCATATCATCACCAATATAGATTTATTACTTCTTTCTTTTTCCACCTCGATATTTCCTCCTTTCATCGTGTATTTGATGTGTTAAATTTATTATGGAAGGTATAATATTTTTGATTTTATTACTGATTTCGGGTAGGTTATTCAAAGAATCCACTGCATTATCAATTGATGATATTTCCACATACAAATCAATCATTCTTCAATTCATTTCTCTTGTTGCCATTTGAAATATCATTCGTCACTCAACCTCATATCGAATAGGAATTAAATAAAAATGATAAGCACTAGTACCTCATGTATTATACTGAGCTCTGATACTAAAAAAATATTGATTCTCTAGTAATCTGAGCTGTTTGTATATTGTAGTTCTGACCTCGTCAAACCACGTATCTTCATTTCCAAGAAAAAATCTAGGAGGATTATCATAATTAATACCCGTTGGTCTTGTGATGATATTATTACCCGCATAAACCACAATCGAAATCATTATGCCAAATTATTAAAATATTATTAGTTAATATCTTAAATATGCTTTTAACTTTATTAATATAAAATAAATTAAAATTTTCACTGACCTTTATTATGTTCGGAGATAGTCGAAAGTATGAATTTGAAAGAGCTACGGGCTTATAATGGGTTTAAGTCCATATTTCTTAAAAGCGGACTTGAGTCCACATTTCTTAAAAGCGGACTGGGTCCACATTTCTTAAAAGCGAATCTGAGTTCATATTTTTTAAAAGTGGAATTGGATCTATATTTCTTAAAAACGGACCTAAATTTATTAGTACATTATAAGATGATTTGAGTTATATACGTTGATTAAAATTAATTCATATTCAACTCTTAATATTCATATCTATATCCATATTCATATTCACATTCAACTCTTAAATTCGGATCTCTAAAAAAAATTTCTAGTGCCTTCAATTTTGTCCCTTCACTCTCTAAAAAAACAAATGTGGACTCGGTCTGCGTTTAATAAATGTGGATTTATCATTTTCGTGATTTCTGTCCATCAAGTGTTATTTTCGTGTTTTTAATTTTTTTACATTATTAATAAAAATTCGGTAGAAAGGACAAGGAATAGACCATACTAGATTGTATTCTCTTTTTACTAATTTTCACCGCGTTTTCCTTTATATTTTGATCAAGTTAGTCTGAACTCATATTATATTTTTTCCATCTTGATGCTAGTGCAATAAATCACTCTGTCTGACTGGTATTAATTTTCCATAACGAACTTTATTATTTTGGGAATCTGCTACGGATTAATTTTAGACCGTTCAATTTTGAGTATTGATGTTTAAGATATTTTTTCGATGTAATAAAAGAAAAGAAATTATTGAGTACAAACTAATATCATAACTAATAAATTATCGGTACTTCTATGGATTAGAAGACTATCCCTATTATTTTTTCCCTTACCAAACGGATAAGTTCATGAATCCTGCAACTATATCTTCTATTTTTAAAAAAAATGAGACCATAACATATAAGCAGAATTGGAGGCAAAAGGTCGTCGATTGCGGAATCACCAATAAACTATATTTGGATTTTTTTTTTGTTCTTGCTGTTTCACTATTTTTTACCTTTCATGTGAACTATTGTAATTGCTTTTTTTATTTTGTTTAATATAAATTTGTTGGTAGGCCTGCCGACGTTCAAAAAATTATCAATTTCTAAAATTTTACTCGTAGATTAAAAGGCCGACAGATCTCAATCAAATAGATCTAAATTCTTCGTTGATACGTCAGGAATTATAGAAAAATAGACGAATAAAAGTCATAAAACCACCTCTAAAAGAGTCCTGCCAAACTCTACTACCCATAGAAATGT
The DNA here is from genome assembly GCA_037127355.1 of Schoenoplectus tabernaemontani. Classification (NCBI taxonomy): domain Eukaryota; kingdom Viridiplantae; phylum Streptophyta; class Magnoliopsida; order Poales; family Cyperaceae; genus Schoenoplectus; species Schoenoplectus tabernaemontani. The sequence continues at coordinate 11,283,623 of CM073747.1, forward strand.
TACCTCATTTTTGCCAACATGTAAATATGTAATAAGATGAAAAACATTTCAATATTCTTTTCAACGCATGGAATCCTTCTAAAATCTGAAGTATCAATTATCAATCACCCTATAGCGTGTTACACAATTACACATTTAATCAACCAAAAAAATAATTACAAAACTGTCTGTAAAGTTGACTTTAATAAGCAAGAGGAGATGGTTGGATTCCTCAAAGCTGGTGGGCCCCGTATTAGAATGAGAGCGAAAGATTCTAGCATTAAAAAATTATGGATGATACAAGACGACAAAACACAAAAATGGCCGAGCCGAACGAAGACCCAACATAAGAAAGGAAATATAAAGTGCCTCCGATTTTGTCCCTTCACTCTCCAGTTTGTTTGAAAAAACGGGCCTCTTAAAGAGAAAACACGTGGGGCCCGTTTGTCAAGGAAGTGGGAGAAATTGGGGAAGCAAAATTGAGAGCATTGTATCAGATATATTGATATGCTATAAAAATTACATGTTGTCAATTTTATATTTATAAAGGATAAAAGAAAGTACAACCGGATTATATTAACAAGCTTGCTGTAGCAAAATATATATATTAGATTTGATAAACTTGTACCCAGATGGCAGTAGAACGCAACAAAATAAGAATAATATATTAAAAAAAAGACTTCTATTTTAAAATGTAGATCTGATAATATGTTGCAGAAAAAAAAATTATAGTGAACTTATATGAAACTCCAAAAAGAACTCCACTAAAAAGCGTATATGTATAATTGGGAAAGATTAAAGATATATTGAATAATTCATATGTGAAAAACTGGCGGCTCCTTTTTGCTGTGGTACTGTTGGCGGCTGTAAACATTTCCCCGAAAAATATCGCATGGTCCCACTAGCAAAAGCTTCCCAGGAAAATGCCAAGAGGTCCCTCTCTACTCTCTATTCTCTTACCTTCAGGATTCCAAGTATTCTAGTGTTGATGCTTTGCTAAATGGAATATATAAGTGGAGGACCAGCTCAATTTCTTTTGTGGTATCAGAGTTGTAATAAAAAACCACCACTAGCTCATAGGAAAGGAACTCTGCTCATAGAAAACAGAAAACAGGTGGCTTTCAAGTTCCATTCGTTCTCTCTTCGTTTGGGTTATTTTCAGAAGCGCTCGTGATTTAATTGCAAAGAGTGAGTTATCAGGAAAAAGACAGAACCTTCCACAAAAGGTAGCGCTCTCTCTTACTATCTCAGTTAGTTCAGTACTTCAGTGCCTTCTGCTTTCGTTTCTATGAAGATATTTCTACGACATTTCTTTAGTTTTTACTTTTTAGGTTTCTTTTTGTTTTGTTGAAGTTATCTGGCTGAGAATATCAGGTATGAGTAGTTTCACTTGTTCCGTAGTTCGTGTCTTTCATGTATCAACACTACTCTCTTAAGATTGTGAATTAATCTTTGCAATCCTTTGATCTCAGTCTCTATTTTGATGTCTTCCTCTTATGTTTTCAATTAGAGGTCATGCATTTGCAAACCTCAGAAGAAACTTAAATCTATCGACGACCTTTTTTCATGACTCAGTTTTAAAAAATTAAACAATAAGAGCACGCTCTTCAGCTTAAGTTATTGATGGTCAATTTCTGTCTCATTAATTTGATTTGCAATTTCATTAACCCTGCTTTTGATATGATTTTAAGAAAACAATCTTATGTCATTTGATTATTCACATTTTGTACTCTTTTACAGGCACTATTATTGATTGCATCATATCAAATACTGAGTTCCAAGTTCTGAGAAATATGAAATGAACCTACAGAGAAGTCTTCACATGGATGATAACCCCAATCAAGCTGAAATCTCAGTCGGCTTTGCTGTCTCTGCCAGTACATCCGACTATGATCTATTAGACCAGCTTCTCTCAGCAGAAAATTATTGGTTAGAAGCCTCAACTAGTACCCCCAATTCCACATCTTTCCCCCCCTTCTGGCAACCCAAAAGCTCCATAAAAGAGAGAGTCAGAGAAGCATTGAATTTCATCAACGATGCACGGATTGAGTCCGATTTCCTAGTCCAGTTGTGGGTTCCAGTACAGAGAGGAAGCCAACTGGTGCTGACAACTGGTGACCAGCCATTCACTCTTGGTGAAAACAGTGACAAATTAGTGAATTACAGAAATGTCTCCACAAGTTATGAATTCTCAGCTGAGGTGGGTACTGGTCAATCCCTTGGTTTGCCGGGAAGAGTTTTTGTCGGGAAATTGCCAGAGTGGACCCCGGATGTCAGATTTTTTAGTACCTATGAGTATCCTCGAGTGAATTATGCACACAAATTTGATGTGCATGGATCTATAGCCATCCCTGTATTTGAACGAGGCAGTGGCACTTGTCTCGGTGTGGTGGAAGTTATCATGACAGCACAAAAGACAAGTTTTGCCCCAGAGCTCGTCACAATTTGCAGTGCACTACAGGTAATCAAGTGTACAGTAATTACAGACAAATTGCTTGGTTGTATTAATATTAATGTTGATTTCATATCACTGATTAGATTATTGTCCATAAGATGGCTTGATGATGTCATTGTGCACCTACCATGTTAAATCTTCCCAAGTCAGATTTGAAAACAGTTGATTGCTACCCCAGAAATTGACAGAGCAATGAAGCATATAATTCTCTATATAAACTCCTTGTCGTAAGAAAATTGTCTAACTTTTTTGCTTTTTGAACATTCTCTTAAAAACAGGCAGTTGATCTCAGAACCTCTGAAGTTTCAGTTGTCCCCAGCCTAACAGTAAGCATACATTATAACCTAAAGCAATGATTAATTAACTCATTCTTTTGAAGTATTTAGTGAAGTATTCTTTTTCTTTCTCTCAGTTCAACAGCAACTCCTACCAAGCAGCTCTACCAGAAATACTTCATGTATTGACCACAGTATGCAACACACACATGCTTCCACTAGCTCAGACATGGGTCCCATGTGTCCAACAAGGAAAAAGAGGGACCCGGCACACAGATGAAAACCACCACCACTGTATCTCAACTGTCGATTCAGCTTGCTATATAAATGACCCATCTATCCTGGCCTTCCATGTTGCATGCTCAGAACATCACCTGATACGAGGCCAGGGCATGGCAGGAAAGGCATTTACAACAAACCAACCTTGCTTTGCTGCTGACATATCCTCCTTTAGTAAATATGAGTATCCTTTATCCCATCATGCGAGGATGTTTAATTTGAAGGGGGTGGTAGCAATTAGGTTAAGGTGCACCCATACCGGTGCTGCTGATTTTGTATTAGAATTTTTCCTACCATTTGGGTGTGTGGAAATTGAAGAACAGAAGGTTTTGCTTGATTCTTTGTCAACCACAGTGCAAAAGGCTTGCCAGACATTACGTGTTGTAAAAACAGTGAGATTGAGGAAGAAACTATATTGGAATTGAGTGAGTTAAATGGTCTGATTGACTCAGAAATTGGGGAAAGTAATTGGCTAATGGATGAAGATAAAGAAGAGTTCATAAACGGTGTTGATTTAAATTTACAAGGTGAGGTGGCTAGAATGGAGAAGAAACAAACTAAGACAGAGAAAACCATTAGTTTGTCAGTTCTAAGAAAATATTTTGCTGGTAGTCTGAAGGATGCAGCAAGAAGTCTTGGAGGTTAGTGCTAATATATTTCATTAGGGATTAAATTATTGATCATCTTTGTGTTTTCATTTATTTTTTTCCAAAATTCGGCTCATTTTCCTATCATTTTTTTCAGTTTGTCCTACGACTCTGAAAAGAATATGTAGACAACATGGCATAACCCGGTGGCCATCACGGAAAATAAAGAAGGTGGACCACTCTCTAAAGAAGCTCCAACTGATCATAGACTCAGTTCACGGTGCTGATCCAGCCATCAAGCTCACTGCCTTATATCAAGACCTAACAAAAGCCCCAACACAACAAAATAACTCACCAAAAAATAAGAAACGAGCTTCTTCAGGCAGCAATAATTCTAGCTCAATTGGGCCTTCATCTAATGGCACAACAAGAGAAAATGATCTTTCAGATAAAAACATAGGAGATGTTCAAAAAGAAAACGTTGAAACTGAACAGGGTACTCGAAAAAAGTCACAAGAGAATGGGGAGACATGGAGTAGAATAAAGGCTGCTTATGGTTCAGACAACATACGACTTCGATTAGATCCAAGCTGGGGAGTTAAGGAGTTGAAGGATGAGATTTGTAGCCGGTTTAACATAGGAGATAGTAACTTTGTGAATTTGAGGTACTTGGATGATGACTCCGAATGGATTCTGATAGCTTGTGATGCTGATTTGAAGGAGTGCATACATGTCTATAAATCATCCAAGGCTAGTACAATCAAAATATGCGTTCAAACTGCAAGAAAATCATGAAGAGGTAATTTCATCTTTAAGGATGATTTTTTTTTTCTTTAAAGCTAATATTAGAATAGCATATTGATATTTGGTGTAAGAAAGCTTTATTGGGGGTTCGGAGCAAGTTAATCGCAAAGGTTAGAGTAGAAAGGGGGTGTGGGGGTCTAAAAATTCAATACAGCTCAGGTTTTGTGTCAATCTGTCGAATTCATGATTATTGTTTTAGAACAAATTAGAGAATAGTTGGGTTGTAGAAGAGATAATTTGTAATCTGTACTGTTAGATTCGGTACCTTCTTCTAGCTTTGTACTTGTATATATACAATAGTGAACTATAATTTTTCCAACATTCTGTGTTGAATTTCCTGCTCTCTGTTTTAGTTTCAAAATATTTGATTCAATGAGAGAAAGATTATCCTCTCATCCAAACTAGATAAAATTCAAACTTAAAATAAAATATATAAAAAAAACAAAATATCAACAAAATGTCGGTACCAAAACTCAAAAGAAATCAGTACCAAGTATCGTTACGTTAGTAATCAATAAAAACTAGCATTACAAATCACTAACCAAAAATTAAGAGGAGGAGCGATCAATACAGGAAAATGCTTGGAGATTGTTAACCTGCCCCGTGCAAAAAGCCCTTAAAACTGATCGCCCGAAGAATCAATCAATCAATGGGAGAGAACAGCGAACGATTCGATGAGAATAGTGGATGCAATGATTTAACATGCGGCGGCCCATGCGGTGCGTCCGCACATGTGCGGCCTAGGTTCTGAACCCAAGTTGATATGCGGTCTGAAGTATGCGGATTGAATTATATAGGCCACATAAAACAACTGAAATCTAACAATTTATATCTCATTCATTGGATGAAGGGTCACTGGCTTACATGGCCCATAAATTTGATTGAAAAAGGCTTGAACCTTGCGTGTAGCCCACAAAATTTATTTGGAAACAAAGTAATTACGTGGAGTGGGATCCAAACTCCAATCTTCAGCGCTCATATACAAAAGCTTATCCACTGCGCCGATTTTTTATTTGTTCCATGGACGTTTTAATCGTTATTATATCAATCTTATATAATATCAATTGAAAAAATCGTATATATAACTCTGCATGCAAATCTGCATATACGACCACATGCAACATATGCATTATGCGATGCCTTTCCGCATGTATATTCAAATCCACATTTTATATCCTTTAGTGGATGGATGTGTGTGAGAAAGGGAAAACGGAAAAGCCTCTAGGATTAGCCGATTGGGATAGTGGATGGATGTGGGTGTCACTGTGTGAGAGCCGAAAGGGGGAATGGCAGGAATTTATTTTGGGCTTCATGTGGTCTATAATAAGCCCAATATGAGTTCCACCTGATACTTTCATCGGGTATTGGGTGTTATGGTCCATTAGATTTTATTCAAAATAAAAGTAAATCTGGCCTGGTTTATAAAGCTCGGCCACGACGAATTAGGCCTAAGCTGACTTGATCATAAAAGTTAGGAGAAATTAATTATTTATCATTATAAAATTTATCAATTCTAAAGTTTCAATTAAGAAATATCAAATTCATTTAAAATTTATTATACATATTTAAACAATTCTAATGTTTTTATTTAAACAAAAATATAAGAAAAAAATTTACCACTTTATTTCAATATATATTATTACAATTAATTTCTTACATTTACTCTCGATCAAATAAATATTATCATTATAAAATTGATATAACATATTTAAACAAAAAAAATAGATCTAAAATACTAAAAAATCATAAAATTCTAAAATATCAATAATACCCTTCTCTACAAACTCGATCGATTCAGACTCATCCATCGACTCACTTTTCTTTTCCTCTTGCAGCCTCTTTTTCTCTTCCGATGAAGATGCTCGGCTGATCAGACCGCCGCTGCTCACCCTCGACTTCGGCTGCCGATCGCGCTCAGACCCTCCACTGCTCAGACCTCGTTCTCACAGACCCTCTGTTGCACCCCTCCACTCGACTGCAAACCCTAGTACTCTGTAGCCTTATTGGATTCGCTTAGCCAAGGCGATTTTGATCCTCTTGAATCTGCCAAGTCCAAGCACAAAGTATTTGGTATTTCAGTTATAGTACTTTGGTATTTCAATTTTCCAGTACAAATAGGCCTAATCATTTTGAGTCCCAATTCAGCCTAAATTATAATAAATTGCCCAGTAAGAGCGACAATGGGGATTATGAGTTGCAACTTTTGTAGCTCTCTCTGTTGCGATGCGGTCTGACAATCTGACATAATTCATCGATCTAGCCTGTTTTTACTTTTTGTTGCTGATCCGACCTGGAAATGCTAGCTACAACTAATTCCTCAACCAGCAGTAAATTGAATTAAAGAAACAATAGTCAAGGGGTTATACAAGATCTATTAATTACAGTACTTCGATGGGAGATGTTTAGAAGCAATAGGCAGTAATTTAGTGTTTTAATGAATAGGCAGCACTGTTTGGTATTTTAATTACCAGTTGGTCAAGTGTATTTCACTTACTAGTTGCTTAAGTGTTTCAATTACATACTTCAATTATCATTTACCAGTCACATTATTTGAAATTACAGAAGAAATCTAATTGCCGCTTCTATATGTGGGAGAAAGATTACGAGGTGTTTCTTCACGACATCAGAGTCGTGTGCATGCAAAGCTATTGGTCAAACTCAAAAAATTCAAAAAATCAAGTGCATGAGTGAGATTTGAACCCAAAAAATAAGCTACACCCGTTAGTGCATTAGACAGTTACACAATCTCTTCACTTGTGTTAGCAAAGTGATTGATATATATATATATTATACTTATCTATTTTTTTATTTTTTATGTATTATATTTTTATTTTTATTTAAAAAAATATTATATATATTACCGTACCCGTATCCTAAAATATTTAAAATTAACCTTGAATTAGCAGAAGTGCAACAATGCAAAGTGAAAAAAGTGCAAAAAAAAAAAAAACTCACTCCATTCAGAAATGCGAAAATCACACCTTGAATTATCTGATCGCAAATGGTGTCTGAGGGTCAAAGTCGAGGGTTTGGCAGCGATCGCCGGCCAAAGTCGTTCAGGCGGAGGCTTTGCTCTTTGTCGAAGAGAAATAGAGGATCGAGTCTGAATCGATCAATATAATCCGAATCTATGAGAGGGTATTATTGGTATTTTCTAATTTTGTATTTTTTTAATTCTGGTTTAAATATGTATAATGGCAAATTTAAGAGTAAATGAAATTTGGAGAGGCAAAATTCTTAATTGAAACTTTGAAGTGGCAAATTTCTAAATTTAAATTTTATAATGGCAAATAACTAATTTTCCCTTGAAACCAAAACTATTGCTCTCTGCCTCTGTGCTTCAAGAATTCACTTTGAGTATTTTATATGGGTAAAATGTTTAAATAAAATGGATAAAAATTAATTTTGGGCAGCCCATCATCTAAATTCAAATGTCGTATGATTTCAAACAGTTATTACTCTACCATAAAGTACTATAGAAAATATCCACTCACAGCATAGAGTATGAAAGCCCACTCTCTGTCTGTTGGAGGAAATTATAAAAAAAAAAAGTTTTGTTTTGCTTAGCATTTAACGACGTTAGTTCTCATTTATTCCATTTTTATATGGACGTCAGTTCTTATTTAACAAAAAGAACTATGATAAAGATTTAAGAAGATTGCTGACATTAATTATAAATATTTTTCAAACAAATTCTACTGCAGGCCACAAATTCATACTAAAGATATAAAAAAGTCCCAACGCTACTAATAGTTGTCATTCATTTAAATATGTAATCTTAAAATTTTTGTCCCAAACATAACACCTATATTTCTTAAAATTTTGTTACCATTTAGTATGAGGCCCCTCATGACAGCCTTTTGATTTCTATACATGACCCATTTGGTCTTATATTATTTATTCACTGACTCAACAGAATAATCAAAACTTAAATGTGAGATTGGGACTGTCAAGAAAATGCTTATAAATTTAATTTTAGCTTGCATGTTAAGTCTAGTTATTTCTGTTAGCCGAGCTTATCTCGCTAATTATTTGTTTATGTCAGGCAGACGTCGACATGGATTGAAATCAACAAAATTAAGATAAAAGAATTAGAACAAGCAACGTCGACATGTATTGAAGATCACCAAAATTAAGCCGGCACTCGAGCAGTCTGTGCGGCCAATCGATCATCACCACACCATCACCTCTAATCACCTGATGCAATCCTACTACCTGACTGGGAGGTTCTTGTTTTACTACCACCTCATTCCTTCTCCGTTAATGCACGTTTAAAGATGGTGTGTCAATTCCAAAATGGAGCCACCTCAGCAGCTTTCTTTGGTGGTGTCATCCCTTCATGTGGTCGTGCTGCCTTTCGTTGCCTCTTGCCCAAATCAGTGCGTCGTATCCGGCCTTTCTTATCTCCTGGCATTATCTTTCCAAGTATTTCATCTTATTCATTATCCAACAGCTCAGATGACTCTGAATTTGGTTCTGATTCTGCACCAGAGATACTGAGATGGATTCAACTAGTATATGATGTAGTTACAACACCTCAAGATGTAATAGTTTTTGCCAAGGGATTGAATAAACGCTTTGGTACTAACCTTCCAGCTAGTAATATCGATTGTGTCTATCTCTCTGTGGCCAATGGCCGTGCAGCTACTTATGAGGCTATAAGTTCTGCTCAGGAGGTGTTTCAGTGCCCACATCCTCATTGGATGGATTTTAATTTCTTAAATAGTTCCTCTGTTGTCAAAATCACCCTTGTAGTTGGTTCAGATAATACTCCAAATACCATATCTAGCCATTTACAGTCCAACTTGTACACCGGTGCAAGATAACAAAATGACTAGCCAATCACTAATATGTGCGTGCACCATGGTTTTTAATGTGGCCAAGTTTCTAAATTAAGGAATGGATTGTATACCACGCCAGTATAGGTGTAGAAAAGTTCATTTTGTATGATAATGGAAGTGAGGATGAACTGGGGCCCACTGTCAGTAGGCTATTAGGCGAGGGATACGATGTGGTAACTTATTATTGGCCATGGCCAAAGACGCAGGAGGCAGGGTTCTCTCACTGTGCAGCCGTGAACGAGCAAAGTTGCCATTGGATGGCTTTTATTGATGTAGATGAGTTCATGTTTTCACCCACATGGGTCAATTCAGACCAACCCTACCCTTCCATGCTTGCTTCCATGGTACAACCAATTGGCAATAAAATCGGGCAAATCAGCATGAATTGCCATGAGTTTGGGCCTTCAGGTCTTAAAACCCACCTGAAAAACGGTGTTACACGGGGTTATACATGCCGCAGAAAATCCATGGAGAGGCATAAGTCTATAGTTCGACTCAAAGCTGTGGACCAGATTTTGATAAACTCAGTACACCACTTCAAGCTCAAAGATGGATTCAAAAAAAAAAAAAAATTGGCACCAGTTTATATAAATCATTACAAGTATCAAGTTTGGGAGGAGTTTAGGACAAAATTTCGCAGACGGGTATTTGAGCCGGTTAAACCCTGGTTCAAAGGATAGAACGCCTGGGTTAGGATTTGAGCCGGTTGAGCCTGACGGCTGGGCCTACAAATTGATGGAGGGTTAAACTTGAAATGGAAGCTATAGTTTTTTTTTGTAGTTTTATTCTTTTATTCTTTTTTGTTAGAATACTTAGATATTTCTGTGGTAGAGAGGTGAAGAAACCAAAACGTCACAAAGACGCAGATAGATATATTTTTGTTTGGTAGATAAAAAGTAATTAAGGACATGGACCTCATGGTTGTATTGAACAATGATACGTTTACATCATATCTTGGTTTGTCATACTAATAGGATATCAACTCTCTATAGAGGCGGTCAATTTAGTCATTGCAAGAACTCTCTTGTTTTGTAATAACAGCAGAAATAGAACGCTCCACTATTTTTTTCCGTATAAATGTCACTAGACTGCAATACAAATTGAAAGCAATAGATGTGTATCTATGCAAATGTTGGAACGCTATAAAATAACAGTAACTGCTTAAACTCTCTTCAAATGAAATCATGGACTACAAATCCACAACCCCTATTTCATTAAATTCGCCTCTAGTACTAGCTATGTCAATTTGAGAGATAGACCAATAGCACCACATAGTGGAAGAGGACTTGTCAGATTAGACTAGAGAATGTCAAAGTGGGGCAGAGACCTGCACCACATGAAAACCGGACTAATTAGCGAATTTGCTTATATTGAAGGATAAGTATAAAAAATGACATGCTTAAAAATTAAAACAACATTGTGGATGCCTTATCTTTGGGGAAAACCTAGGTATGCTTCTCTACCTGACCAAATGACTGCAACTATGTACTAAAAAGCACAATAATGATCAGTTCATATTTTGAATGTTCAAGGATACCCATCTAGGCCGTTTCTTTTTCTCCTTATTTTCCTTGGCCAAATTAATTATGTTTGAGACCCCGCACAAAATGAAATTTGTGAGTTAAACTCTCATCTTTCTCTCAAAACAAAAAATTAATTTTGGGACCCAAAAAAAAAAGAAGAGAATCCTCTAATTTGCACCTCTGGATAGAGGGGGTAGTAGTGCATGTACGCAAATAATTTGCCTTCCAATCGATGACACATGTGCTGCCATTAAAGGTTTCCGGTATCAATCCAATAGCACAATTTAAATTCGAAAAGACAACAGATGGCAAAATTAAAGAAAACATAATTTATCATTCTTCTGAAAGTTCTCCAAGTATCAATCTGTATTGACAAGGACTCATAAAATGAATGGAAAATGTGACACATCACTTGTGATACAATATCGACCCATTATCAAATTGTACAAAATCAGCACAAGCTCGAGAACGACAGTAAAACAATGAACCACTTTTTAAAATTTTTAATCACGATACCTACACTTGTTTGTATGACAGAAACAGAGTGAGCAAAGAGCCGAATAGGCAGCATATTCTAATAAACCACTGCTAATGCAGCATTATTTTGGGAAAATCATTTTCAATTTTAATTAATCTGTATAAATTCCTAAATATCCTAGATAAATCAGCATTTGTTCTCTCACGAAATATTTTTCCTACTTGAGGCTCAACCCTCACAAATGAATTTGTGAGGGTCAAATCACCCTGATGTTGCCACAGAAGATCGAGGTGAACCTGGTCCAGGCAACTGAAATCCTAGAGTTCAGATCGCGGGGGTGCCACATTACTATTCTCACCCAGGAGTGGCCCAAGGAAAAGCCCATTACCGCGACCACAATTCACCCTTCCAGTTTCATCTGGCCACCACCACTGCTGCCACCTTACCAATGTCCATGATTCAAGGTCCCAAGGACAGCTACAATGTTTCCCACTAATATGTAATTGAGAAGCCATATTACATAGAAACTAGGGGTAGAACCCATATAGTTGAAACTCAAGATTCGGCCGCATGCTTTGCAAAACACCAACGGCTATGGCAGGTGCCACTGTTCCAGAAACAGGTGTACTGGACTTGGGTTCGGTTGGAGATCTGATGGTGACTTTGGTAGGTCAGGTACTACATGAGGTGGCAAGTGATGCATCTCTTGGGGCAAAGTGGCAGCTCTTGCAGTTATTTGGGAAGATCTGTCTCTTGGGATTCTTCAGTTTCACCAGCCCAGCTGCGACCAAACTTAGTGCCAGGAGGGAGCACTTTCTCAATCCGCCTTGCCACAATATCCCAACCAGCTGGGCTGAATTTGGTGGCAAATCGAGCCAGACTGCGTGAATATGCATGAGGCTGATGGATCCCGACCTGTTTCCAGAATTTGTAGAATTGCTGAGTGCTGTCTGTAACAACAATATTATCTTGTATCCCGCCCCAAAATTCAAAGATTATACTTGTTTTTCTTTTGCCCACAACAAAAATTGAATATATTATTATTAAAAAGTAAAAACTCAGAATGCCATTCATCTCTGATATCTATTTTTTCATCTAAATTGTACCTAAACAATCTTGTAGTTTTTACCTGATGTACCTTTTTTTTTCTGATTTGTCATTTGGATTGGATTATTTCTTTCTTTTGGTGGATGGACATTTTTATTCAGCCCTCAAAATAATGTTAAATTCTTATCAGAGTACTGATAAATTTTATTTTCAGTTTCTAAGCTAATAACAGAATGGAAGAAACCAACTTCACAGAGAACTACAAGATAATGACAAAGCATGTCTTTTGATTAATTTCATGAGATATGATTGTAAACAGGAGTGCATGTTTCCATGTAGGTATGAGTAGTGCATTTGACTGGAATACTAAAGTTCACAGTAAAAAACAAAAGATTTTGTTGGGCAATTCAAACAAATCAACAATTCTAATTTCAGTAAACATAGACAGTGACTCAATATAGAAAGAAACAAAAGCAGGTTAATATTTCCATAAAATTAAGAAAAGGAAAAAAAGCAGAAAAATACAAGGAGATTTTTTACAAACACGTACCGGGATCAGCACCTTTCTCTCGCTGTCAAAAGTGGCAAAAATAGGTGGCTCTTGCATGGAATCAGATGGGATGGGATGGTTGTATGTGCTCCTACGGCTTGTATCAATCTCTGTAAGTTTCTTTCCCCACTTTGACCAGCCACCTTTGAACCCAGATCCTATCAAAAACAAAGGAAAAAAGTATTTAGGAGTTTGAATTTACATATGAGAGAGCTACTGGAAGCATAAAAAATGTTCCTGGCAGAAAACAATGCATAGAGGAAAGTAATAATAAGGAATCTAGAAAGCTTGTGAACCTAGACAATAAGTACAAGAAAAAGCATTAAAGAAAAAAGAATATGAAATAGAAAATTGACCTAAAAAGTCATCATTATTCACAGATCTATGCTCAATAGACCAGTTGTTCTCCAAGACCCTGAGACCAAAAGGGTTCTTCGGTGGGTCCACTGTCACAGCTTTATCAGGCTGTTTGGATGGAAGGTTCTGGCCTAGGAAAGTCGGGGCCTGCATACTGATCCCAGCATTGGAAGGAACAACATCAGGAGAAAGATCAGGCGTCACATGCTCCACTGAAGGAGGCCTGCCAGGTTTCTTTGTTGGAGGTCTCCCTCTGCGTACGACTGGCTTTGATTGTTGCTCCCTGTTCTCAGGCGCTATTCTAAGATTTGCAAAATCCTTCTTTGCAAGTTCTTCGATTGCACGAGCCTATAACAGATTGATAAATTAATCAGGCAGGCACTTGCCAAATTTGAGCCAAAAAAAAGTATCTGTATCTTGACCATGCAATTACCTGCCGATGGTAGATGGTGTCAGATGCATTGTAAACCATAGCATTGGAGCATAATAAGAAGACATCACTCTGCAAAAAACAATAACCAAACATAGTCATAGCAATTAAACATAATTAGAGGAACTGCTGCTTCAGATCAGATGAAATCATGGGACATAGTCAAAAGTCTCAAGCCCTACATAAAGAACTAATTCAGAATTCCATTGTTGCAGTATTACATTTATGGCAATAACTACTAAGCTCCACAAAATGACCTTGTCTCAGAACAAATGAAGAATGTCATGGAAATAAATAAATAAAGAGAAGGCCTCTCTCAGAAGGATTTCTATTTTCAGAGAAAACTATGGACCTTTTTAAATAAAATGATGATATTAAATTCAACAGTTTGAAAATTTTGAGCAGGGAAGTTAGGTGTGAAGAAAATAAATTACATGATGAAATTGACACAAGCAAGAACGACCTTAGAGAAGAAATCAGTAAACATACATTCACAAATCATGACAGCAATAAATATAATGCAGCAACGTGAACCAATTTGATTCTGGAACCTCCCAGCCTCCCAAAAACAGAGGTAATTCCTCGGAAACAAAACATTGCCAAATTACATCACAAGAGTGCACAAGTAACAGATAACAAAATTTACACTGAAACGCCACCAAGTACTCTCCCCCAAACCCCATCTTTCAACCCCGAAAATACCATGAACCTAAATGTTCAAAAATAGGCAGGTGAAAATCAGAATCACCAATCTACTCAAATGACAAGTATATATCACAAGTCAAAACACGAGTAGAGACAAAAATAGAAGTTCCAAAAAATTCTTGAGCTAAAAAAAATGACCACGAAGATAAATTTCAAATCCCACACTTTTAGAAGTAACAGAGAAAACAAAAGGCCATATAGCAAAGTCGCATGCTTCCATGCCAAAAGAACAATAAATAAATAACATAAATGCATAACTCAAAACATATTTCTATACAAACCTCAAACTGCTCCAAATTTGCATATTCACCCTTGTCAAGTTTTTCCCGGATTGTTCCAAAGTCCATGGGATGCTCAATAACATCATGGTAATCTGGTAACTGCGAACACATTTATTTGCAAGCAAACAAAACTTAGTTCCCCGAACCATAACCTTTTCGAACCAAAATCAAAAATCACATTTCCATTAAACAAAAGAAAGAAAAATCCTGACCTCTTCAGGATCAACAGGTTCTGAAAATACTCCATATGTATCCTTCCTGAATAAACCAAAAAAAAAAAAAGGAAAACCAACTCAATTCCAAGAAAGAAAATAAGATAAAGAAGGCTGAGGGAATGGGTAAAAAGAAGAAGAAGATGAAGCACTCACTTCTCAAGCCTTTCAAGGATGACAATTAACAACTTTTTGTCAGGCATAGATGTAGTGGGCCCAGGCTCTGACAGCTCTAAAGAACCACAGCATAGTACAAACAAGCATCACTAAAATATTCAATTACTACTTAAATCTTTCAAAATACTTTTTTATCATAGCAAATAGATGCACGAGGGGTAGAACACTAGAAGAATAACAAACCTGCATTCTCATTAGTCGCTTTCACACCACAGTTGGCTTCTCCCTCTGTCTGAAAATTAGAAACAATAAACCAAGTTATACTTTGGACAAAAGAAATTTAAGAAAATTCAACAGCAGAAAAAATAATACAAAGAAGAGCACAGTAAAATCCCAAAAATAATAAGCACAGAACAAGGAGAAGTACAAAAAGGGAAGGCAAAAGGACAAAAATAATAGGAAAACTTTTGGGCATCTCCAACAAACATTGGATAGATACCAAAATTGGAAAAACTAAAACCTTCCCACCAAAATAATTTCCCCAATAAATATCAGTGTATGCTTTCGAGTTTCGACCACCAAATCTACTGGATGTTGGTCAGGTAAATTCCAAAAGCCTAGCCCTACAATTAACGTTTGTCGTCCCAACTCTCATGTGGGAAAACAAGAGATGTGGCTACTATCGTTTAAAAACTAAAATATACAAGCTTCCTAAAAACCGCGACTTTCTGATACAGTTTCAACCGTACAAAAACAGCGCGCTAAATTCAACGCTTTAAATGCCAAAAAAAAAAACAACTAGAGCTCCCACGCTCCCTCACTCCTTCAATGGTGCACCTGTCAGCGTTACACAGGACAGTGTTTCAAGCACGAATTCCAATTAGCACCTCACATAATTGCAGCCTTCCATCGATTACATAATTGCAGTTACACGTTGTGAGGAGGGGCAATTTTGCAATTATCTTGTCGTATTGCAGCTCTACAAAAACAACGGAATGCAAGATGCTAGAATAGAAATCCAAAGAGAACTTCACACTCAAGTGCACGGAAACATAAGAGAGATCAATTAAGCGCACCCGATCAGGCGAATTCGAGGCTGCATCGAGCACAAGTCGAAGTTTTTTCTCTTTACGACTTGTGTTCTCATCGTCATCGTCCTCGTCCTGGTCAGTGGTGTTGCGGTTAGGGTTCCGGCGAGTGGATATGCGGCCTGAGACGGAATTGGAGAAGCGAAGGTCGGATGTGGAACTGGATGGGGTTGGATTAGGTTTTCCCCTCTTCCTCTTGAGACTTTCCTGTTCCTCCTGTTGCTTCTGCAAAATCCGTTTCTTCAGATCTAGGAGAGAAGGACGACCTCTCTTCTTCTGTCCTCTCCGGCGGTCAATGTTCAGTGGAGAAGATGCCTTGCTGCTGTTGCCCATTCTCACACGGCACGGATCCCCGCCTACTCTCTCTCTCTCTAGCTCGCTCTCGCTCTCGCTCTGGAAATTAATTTGGGACATGCTTTGGGAGTGTTGTTTCTGTTGTTATTCCGGATCCGGATAGCTGGATTCTATTATTTTGTTACGCACCATCCGATCTAAAATGAACTTTTGCGATCAGTTTCCTGGCGTCAGTACAAATCACTATAATAATGCACCGGATCAATCTCAATCGTTCGTTCTAGATCGAACGATTCCGTAAAAGAAAACTTCTGCTCTCACGGTCCACAACGCATAAATACTGAAATACGTACGAACTCTGTTTCTGTGAAGGCGGCGTCTACTTCGTTGGAGGCTCGGAGCTATGATAGCTTATTGTCTGTGGAGAATTTTCGTGCGAATATTTTTGTACGGAAATTATAATGGTTTAAAAAAATTATAACTTTTGTGTTAAAGTTTAAATATAAATTTTTGATGTATGAAATTGTTTATTATTATTAAATTAGAATTATTAATAAATGATTTAACAGTACAAATTAAAAAAACTACATCTGCGAATATTTCTTATTTTTTTTAAGTGACGTAAGTTTCGGAGCTATTTGGAGACTTCTTTCTTTTCCAGCTTTTTCTCGGATTCCATTTATTTTGATATTTCGCCAATGGGAACTGATCAACACAGGTTTTATCGACGCTAATTTTATTATTCATATTAAATAAACTATTATCTATATTTAATAATTTTATGACAGCTCATTTAGTTTGAATAGTAAAATTGATATTGAGATGATATCTTTCAAATATTCTCTTTTGCTAATAGAAATAGAGAAAATCTTTTCTCCTCAAGTTTTCATCCTCTAAGAATATTCCCCTACAGCACGATTCCTCATATATCTAATATGATGTTATCGTTTTACTATCTAAATACTCAATTTATTTATATAAATATCTAGTTCATTTATCTAAATATTTAATTCACTCATCTAAATATCTAAGACGTATAAATACTCAAGTCGTTTTGTGTTTCCTTAGTTTTTTTTCTCTTTTATCTGTTATATGTATTTCTTTGTGTAACTCATATGATATTTTTCTTTTTCTATCTAAATATTTGATTCACATATCTAAATATCTGATTCATCCATCTAAATACATAGTTCACTTATCCAAATACCTGATTCACTTATGATGTTTATTATTTTCTATCTAAATATTTTATTCATCTATTTAAATACCTAGTTCACTTATCTATATACTAGTTCATCTATTTAAATACCTAGATCATCTATCTAAATAACTAGTTCATCTATCAAAATATCTAGTTTACTTATCTAAATACTCAGTTCATCTATCTAAATACTTAATTCATTTATTTGAATATCTAATTCACGTATCTAAATATCTAAGATATATACATAAAATACTCAAGTTTTTTTTTATATTTACCAAGATTTTTCTTCTCTCTCGTTTGTCACATGAGTTTTTTTATACAACACATGTTATGTTTATCAGTTTCTCTCATGTGAGTTTATTTCTTGAGGGTTTTTTCTCTCTCTTGTTGTTTTTTACTATATAACTGAGTCACATATCTAAATATCTAAGTTATATATCTAAATATCCGAGTCTCATATCTAAATATTTGAGTCTCATATCTAAATATTAAGTCACATATCTAAATATCTGAGATATATATTTAAATATTTGGTTCATTTATATAAATTTTTAGCTTGTTTATCTGATTCATTTATGTAGATTGACGTAATTTTTTATCAAAAATAAAAAATTAATTACAGGATATTTTTTGAAAAATTAGGTTGACAATTTTCTTAGTTGATCCCATAGGAATATAGGATGCTCGAACATGTTAGGTCAGATTGTATGTATGGAAAATGGTCGACCTCTCTGTGATGATTTGCTTGATGTAAACTCTATATAGTAAGTTGTAATTGTAAGTTAATATCAAAGTCTGTGATTTCCAACTCATCCAGCATAGACAAATTATAACTCAGGTTTTTTTTTCGGATAATTATATTATGGACTAAATTTTATATTAAAAAGAAAGATAAGATTAAGATTAACAATTATGATGTTAGAGAAAATTTTGATCATGGTAGAATCGCTCTTTCTCAAAATGGTCGACCTCTCTGTGATGATTTGCTTGATGTAAACTCTATATAGTAAGTTGTAATTGTAAGTTAATATCAAAGTCTGTGATTTCCAACTCATCCAGCATAGACAAATTATAACTCAGGTTTTTTTAAAGTAAAAAGGATAATTATATTATGGACTAAATTTTATATTAAAAACAACGAAAGATAAGAAAGCTCAATCAATACAGTCAAAACATTGTAATATTTCATTGAAACATTCATCAATATTTGATTTGAATATTTTATATATTATTAGTGACAACTTGACAATTATAATGATTTTAGAGTGATATTATAGCAACAGTTAATTTGAGATGATATTTTGACAAATTTAAAATTTTGGGGTCACAATGAAACAATTCCCCTTCTTTTTTTGTTCACACTTGACCAATCTGGTGGATACTAAACTAATAGAAACTCGTACCGGGTTGTACATGTTACCTATCAATAGAGACTGAAAAATATATATCCATTAATTAAATAATATAAATCTTAAAAAATTGAAACAGGAAATATGTTGCTTCACGGTCAACAAACGCATTTAGAGTTAGCTGCAAAACCTAGAGAACTGCAAAAGGATCATTCAAATAATCCAATACCCTGGTCATGAAGTACCATTGCAGTGCTGTGCAAACTATATGCTTTTTAACGTGTCAAAAAGTCAAAATCTAACTTGTAACTTGT
Organism: Schoenoplectus tabernaemontani; assembly: GCA_037127355.1. Taxonomy (NCBI): domain Eukaryota; kingdom Viridiplantae; phylum Streptophyta; class Magnoliopsida; order Poales; family Cyperaceae; genus Schoenoplectus; species Schoenoplectus tabernaemontani. Next base: position 11,302,792 of record CM073747.1, read on the forward strand.
TTGTAAAATGGAAGCAGAATAAAAAACAAAAATGGATAATGTTATTGCACATAGTAATCAAACAAAAAGGTCTTCAGGAAGCATCTTACACAAAAACTTGCTGACACGAGAGGTCAAAACTAACCATGGTATGATTCCAACCTGCATGAACAAAATATATATGTAAGGTAATTTACGAAAAATTAATTATTTATGCAAAAATGTAATCAAACCAATTATAGCCGTACCGCAAAATGGCCAGTTGTTGCATCCGGAACTCTCCATGTAACTATCCTTCCTGTAAAATAGTAAAACCATAGATTCTTCTATTAATTTCGAGCAATGAAACTAATTTCTTATTGAATAAAGAAAAGTGGGAATAACATGACATCCAAGTTTTCTGATGGAATGTCTCACATCCTTTATACAAACAAAAATTGAACTTGATCTCTAAATATTAATCCAACTGTCCTGCTAAAACCCCCAGTCATATATTTATAGCCAATTACATCAAGAATAAGACAAATGAGAGAAAATTGCAAGTCTTAAAAACATAACATGATTTCCATTTGGTTCTGGCTCAAATTGCAAAAAGGTCAATAGAGTACAAGTAACACATATCAAATCCAAAATCAAGAACAGAATTCTATAAAACTTATTGACAGTTAAAAAGAATCCATACCAAAGGGTTGCAAAAGATGTTGGGGAACTGATGCAATAGGGGAACTCCAAAATGACCAAATGAGCATACAGTAGATTAGCACCTATTCACAAAATTTACACAGCTAAACTCTTAAATGCTCAATTTTATATTAAAGCAGTACAGCAGGCAAATGTTAGTACTTAGGACCGTTGGTAAGTAATTATCTTGACAATATTGTCAAACTTAGAGCTCATCCCAAAAAAAAATTTACATCCAACATTTTATGCATCATCTACAATGTACCGAGATCATGCATACAAAAACACTTTCGCTCAAGTAGTATAGCAAAAGCTATTCAAAAGGTATTCAGATTGCATTAAGTTTTGATATGTAGGCCATCTCCATTTCCAACATTGTACCTAAAAAGCTTCTTTACTGATTGGAAGCTTCTTTTTTAAAATTGATTTGGAATACTGCTAAGACCATCAAATAAACATTAGAAAATACAAGAAATACTACCTTAGCTATTCTCAAAGATTCTGTATAGTGATCATGGAAAGACTTCTTAGCCTTCTCTTTTTCCTCTTGTACTGTAATATATTAGATTAAGAAAAAAGCTAAATAAACAGCAGAAAACTGCCAAGCACTTAACCCACGGGAATCCAAATGACACCAACATGCCACCATATTTGCAAATAACAGCGAAGCTTACTTATGTTTTCATTCATGCACAAAAAGGTTATCCCAATATATGTTGACAAATTCATTCTTGTAGGTTGCTGCCCTTTGTATTGTTGAATTACTTCACATGAAATATAAAGCCAAATATATGAGCATTTTAAAATTTAAAGGCCATCATTTGAGTGATGACCTGGGTAATGGAGCAATATCTCCTCTTTTAGGACAACTTGGTCAATTTTACTCAACATAAACTTTGATCGAACAATTTAAAGCCAAATATATGAGCATTTTAAAATTTAAAGGCCATCATTTGAGTGATGACCTGGGTAATGGAGTAATATCTCCTCTTTTAGGATAACTTGGTCAATTTTACTCAATGTAAACTTTGATTGAACAATTTAGATGTCATGCACAAAGAATCCAAAGTTAAATACTTCTATTAAAACAAAAATCAAACTGGAAGCATACTTTTATTTAGTTCCTTCTCTTTAGCAGCTGCCTTTCGTCTGAGCATTGCCGCGTGAGCAAATGTTGACGGCCTGGAATTAGAACAAAATTACCAAAATCTATTGCAGGAGGCTCAAAAGACGATATGTAGTAAAAGTAAGATAAGTCCCCACATTAATAAATAGTTGCAGAAAGATTTGCATCCAGAAAAGTCCATGTTTTTGGCAGAGTTATATAACCAATAAAAATATGTACTTTTGGGAATTACTGTCAAGGCATTTTATCTGGTTTTGTTTACATGGTTATCCAAAATATAGCCAATCAAACATAAAGTAAATGGATGTTTTGAATTCCTTAGTGGAGTAAAGGAGGGACTGGCATTTGTAAATAATAAAAAAGAAAAGCAACTGTCTACATGGTTTCCATTCAAAAAAAAAATAACAAGTAGAAAAGTACAAACAACTAATGATTGAATCACCTACGTTGACAAGGAGCTGGCCTCTTTCAAAAGCTGGTTAATTTCCTGTTTGAGTTTAATTTGTTCTTCACCTGCTGTCTCTTTCTAAATTGTAAATAAAAGCATAATGTCAGAAAGACAAACTCTGACAACAGCCATGCTCTTGTGGTTTTCTAAAGAACCACAATTGCTTTTTCATATATATTTGCAAAAGTGTATGTCAAACCATAAAATTTTAAAAGCCTATAAGTAAATTATTTATGATAATTTATATCAAATGTAATTAACAGAGTGTAAAATTCATAACTTATGGAGGTAAAAGCATTAAATGATGAATGAATAATTAATTAACAGCAAAAAGATAAAACATGACGATTTAGTAATGTAATAACCGTGAATAATGAGATAGGGGATAATAAAATTATTTAAGACTAACGAATTAAGCAACTTGGATGAAAACATAATGTTAGGAATTAAGATAAACTCAAATTTAAATCCCCTATTTAAAATCAGGCAAACTTAACCCATGTGACCCGCTACACCTAAAAATAGATTCCATGAATGATCACACCAATCCTCCACAGAAAATCCCAACACAATTTTCCCTCTCTCCTCATTAAAACCCGCCATTATATCGGTCAAATCCATCTCTCTCTCTCTCTGCCTCCCTGTCTCTCCCCGACCCTTTTCTCTCTTACTTTTTCCCTCTCTCCACCTTTCCCTTTCTCTCCAGCGATACCCATCCCATCGCTCTCTTCTTTAATCTCTCCCCGTCACCCATTTTCTCTGTCTCTCTCTTTGGCGACTCCGCTCACCCCATGTCACCCGATCCTCTCTGCCCTCATTTTTCGCCGAAGCCAACACCCTTCTTTGACTTCTCTTGCGATGACACTCCTCCCCCTTCCTCACTGTCAACTGTCACTCTTTTTTTCCCTATCCCGATCATCTGTCCCCTCCGTCACCCACTCTCAACGGGTGAAAACCAATTTTGAGCTCTGGCCCCTTCTATATAAGGTTTGTGCATGCGCCCTTCTCTCCCCTTTGTTGCTGCTATCAGGTGTTGAAACTTGAAACCCATAAAATTTAACCGATAAGAACAGATCGGAATAGAAGAGGAGTTTTTTTTTTCAAAGGGGAAAGAAGTGGTGGTAGCCAGACTCTTTGAGAAAGAGCTTAACCCACCCGATTGCTGCCTGTTGCCTTTTATCTCTCTGGCTTGCTCTATACTGGTAAACCCTAGCTCCTTTATTCTCTTGAGGGGTGCCATTTCCTTACTGGTAAATGTCGAGATATGTTTTGATTGCTGGCTTGACCTATTATCTATCTTGCTTTGTATTGTTTGTTTGTCTTTGCTTGGTTTCGTACCGTGCGTTTGTCTTTGATCATTTGTCTACCACTGATGCATTTGAGCTAGTTAGATTGGTCTGTTTTGGGCTTTGGTACACTGGTACCACTGGTACCAGTGAGGTGAGGTCCCTCTGGCATCTGATTTCTTTTGTTCTCTGGTCATTCTGTGCTGGTCGGGTGTTTGATCTGATCTGTTTGACTGGGTTAATTTGTTTGGTTGTAAATGGATTCTGGAAAAGAGGTGGTGGTTGTTGCCCCCTTTGTGACCCTTGAATCGATTCTGGTCGGTTCTGAGAGGCTGGTTCTGTACTGATTTGTGTGATTTGATTTTTATCCAACCCCCTGACACTGTCCTAATTGTTTGGCTCTGTCTGGTACATTGATCTGTATATGCACCTATAGGCTGAATCTCTGATGGTTGATTTTCTGATCTGATACTACCTTTGCTCTGGCTTGAACCCTATTTGAATGTTATATACATATGTGTTACTGGTTTGGTTGGTAGGACTGAAATTTGTTCTTGATGTGGTACATTGTTTTTCTGCAGTTCTTGGTACCGTGTACTGTCGACCGGTTCACTCTTTTTATTGTTGCCCTTGTTATGATGGCCTACTACTTGATCCCTTGATCTTGGCCGATATTTTCTTTACTGGGTTGGGTGGTAATTCTGATATGTGGCAATACTTGATTATAATCAGGCTGAATGGGAAAGCTAAGAAATAAATTACTAAATGTGCCTAATGGCATACCTTAATGAATTATGGGCTGGATATGAACTAGAAAATAGAATAAAAATAACTAAATATATATATATATATTTAAGGAATCAGCCCAACTCTTAATCGTCAGGATTTAAACCAAATGAACTATATTGGGACGCGAGAAAACATGAAATTTTATTAAAACCCAAATTAGGATTAGAAATAGATAATAATGGCCCAATATTTAAAAGTCTCAATTTAAAAGTGTGATTAAAAATGTGCTAATTTAATTGACGCCGCCCCGCAGGGTTAGGTGGCGTCATGGACTAATATGTAAATTTAAAAACGGGAAATGATTATATTCCCTGACTGCCCCCGATTCGGGATATCGGTGCATTGGCACCAACGATTTGGTAGTCAGCGTATGATCCCGAACATTAAAACACCAACACATATTAATATAAATACTTTTCTTTATTTTGTTTTTGTTTTATTCATTTTTCTTTATTTTATTTTATTTATTTCTTTTTAATCCTTTTCATTTTACTTTTACTTTTGAAATTATTTTTCTAACTTATAAAACCTATTAATCAAATTCTCGATTTTAAATAAGAATAATATTAACTATATAATATTATATATTAATCAATTTCTCTATTTTTAACAAATTAATTATCCTAATTATAATTAAGTCAATTAAGGGTTAACATTAACTTAACTTATTTAATTTAAGTAAATTAAATAAATTACGTTACTCAAATAAATATAATCTCTAAAATATAAAAATAATACTAGTATAATTAAAATAATACATAATTAAATAATAGATTATAAATAATTAAGAGTTATAAAATAATAACTTAAATTATAATAATGATTTAGATTTTTAAATTATATATATTAATCAATTTCTCTATTTTAAATTAAATGGGTTTAGAAAGTAAATTCATAAACTCGAAACTAAAATAAAGAATGGACGTATAAAAACGATCTGGAACGATAATCATAAGTTAACAAAATTAATATGCGAGCAGCTAAAATTACCGACATCATAGATAGATGCGAAATGCTAAATGTCAAAAAATTTTCAAGGAAAACCGATAAAACCCGAACAACAGTTTAGATTAATTATCAATCTAAATTAATTATTAAATATTAAGTAAGTCAAGTTAAAACTAATAAACATCTAATTTAAATTAAAATAGGTGATACAGTCGACTCGGATCCACTCGCGGAGTACGAGGTCATTCCCGACTCGACGTACGCGACACCGACCCCGAGGCCGGTGTTCTTCCTCCGGGAAGAGCGACTCCGCGATCCTCACCACAGACTCCCAGGGTACGGTTTTCCTGGGATTTAATTTTCTTTCTTCAGAATTAGGAACCCAAACCGAAAATAAAATGTTTTTAAAATATATCCGAATTGCGGTGTTTTTTTGATCAAAAATTTGTAGAGTCTAAATCGATCCGTCATCGTACGCATCCCAGAAATCGACCAAGATATTTGAGACATACCCGCATTTACATGTCATTTCATGTCATGCGCACGTAGATAGGATAGGAGTAGGATCTCGGAAATAGTCCGAGAGATAGGATCGATAGATTTAAATAATCCAAGTTGTAGATTATAAGTATTAGGAAAATATTATTACTACCACTAATTATTAATTAAGTTAGTAGTTAATCATGCATTAAAAGCATGAGAGTCAGAGGCGACCGGTAATTCTCGGGAGTCCTTGCATAACCGCCGTTGTTGATTACGTACGGTGACCCATAGGCACCCACCGTCAGTATATGCGCTCGCGCATCCTCGCTTTGTCGGGTTATCCACCGATCCCGTCATTTGGCGGGTTCGGCTGTGTCGAGTGTTTTCTTTTGATCTTTATTATATATCTTATTATTATTCTTTATATGATTAAATTTTTAATCCAAATTTGAGCGATTTAGGATACCGTGTACTTCAGTATTTAGTGTGGGCGGCCATATCCGAGACTGGAATCTATTTCGTGATACTATATTATTATATTTATCCTGCGTATTTAGGATCCTAATATTGTCCGGAGGGCTTTCTCCTTTGGCCCATGGTAGTTGGTACGAGAGAAAGTCGGGATGCGGTCCACCGGCCTTAGTGGGTACAGTGTAGGCTCCCTTTGTTATATTTCGTTTTGATACTTTTACGGGATGCGGTCCTCGACCCTTGGTTGGTACAGTGTAGGCTCTCATTTGTTTCCGATTTATTAATTCACGGGTAGTTATCTCCTTTTACGATATGGCAACCGAAGACATATTATATCCATTTGTTTATATTTTGTAAGGTGAATTACAGATTCAAAGCAGACTGACAGTACGTGCTTATAGCTGTTCACTCTCTGAGGGCGTTATCGCCCGGAGCCGAATTGTCGTTTGTGCGGCGTTGTCGCCGCACAAACATAAAGTCCTAAGTTAGTAAGTTGGGCCCCGGTTGTGCCCGCTTAGGCAAGGCCCGAGTTAGTAAGTTGGGCCCTGGTTGTGCCCGCTCGGGATGAATCTGATAAATTTACAATCTGGGTATTTATTACGGGTGTTTGACTCTCGTATCTTATACTTTATATTATATTATTATTTCCACAGAATTTTCTATTTCGGGTTTCTTTACCATTATCATATCATATCATGTAGGTCAATGTGCATATTAATATTATTATATTCACTTATCAATATTACTTTTTTGTTCAAACATCGGTATCGGTTTTGGGTCCGATCTAGGAAAGAAGATTAAATCTTAAGGTGGATCTAAATCCGTCTTGAGTAATTTTAAAATTACTCACGTTTCCACGGTGGTTGTGGGATCCGGGTATTTCGAGTTCGGGATTTTTGTTTTGGAGCGAGTGCTTGGGACGGTCTGCGATGACGAGGGGATGCTTCGCCGCATTGGCATGTGGCCGGGTAGTCGATTAGGATCCATCGGGTTTTTGAGTCTTATTTCTTTCTTTTGGGTTTTATTTGAGAGATTGTCTTCCCATTCAGATGGAGCTAGCCCCCGCCTTATGTGGCGTTGTATTCTCTTTGTTCATTCTCGATCGTATGGTAGTGTAACTTTGTAAGTAGCAATATAAGAAAATTTTCCATTTAGCTGACACATTGCTACCCAAAGAGTAAACAGTAGCTGGTAACAGGGTATTGGAAGCTCCCTATAAAAATCAGTCCATCAAGATCAGATCAAAACAAAGGTCCAAATGCTGAATCAGATTAGTCTGAACGAAATTGGATGGTGCCAATTTAATGGCTCCTGGGCCTAGCCCTAGCCGTCAGAGAGTTCGAAACCAATATTCTGTATACAGAAATGTACTAGAAACAGTAAATAATATGGGAAACCACAAGTGGTCACTGGCAGCTTAGCAACTTTACCAAAAGGACAAAAAATGGACAGATTTGAGGATTGGACCGACAGGGCCCAAAGGATATACTGACATGGCTTAGTCGTTAATACTTAAAGGGAAAAAAACTAACATACGATGATACGAGTTTATTTGTTCCAAAGTTCAAATATATGATATATCCCACTTAATCATCCCTTTTTTCGAACAAAACAAACAACATGAACAAAATCTCAAGCTTTTTCTGACATCATTCAAAAATTATGACCAGTAACTGATACTGTTAAAAACAATGCTCTTTGGAGATCATATTGCCGTAGCAGAAACATAGTTCGTTGAATTAAAATAACACTTTCCAGGAAACATTTGACTGCTATTAGGGCAGAATGTTCAAAATTTCAGAAGAAAAATCTCCTAACCCTCTTGCATCTATTGTGAAACCAGCCAAATTACAGAAATTAACGGAGGAAAGAAAAAGTCGTGATCGGCTGACCTTCACGAGGATTTGAAGGTAGCGAGAGAAGAACTGAAATGCGGTGACGACGAACAAAGTGATGAAAGGCCGTAGCGCCATTTTTTCTGATGTTCTTTTCTTCTTTTTCTTTCGGTGCCCCTCCTCTTTTTACGGGGCCGGGTATGCAAGGGGGAGGAGACAAATAGGGAATCTAAGAAACTGTTCTTTAGGACTAGCTTCTCTCTATAGGAATAACTAAAAGGTTTAAAAAGTTCGAACAACTGCTTCCGTAGCATAGTGGTAGTGCGTTCGCTTCGTAAGCGAAAGGTCGCGAGTTCGATCCTCGCCGGGAGCTCTTTCTGTTTTGCGCATCACACCTGTTTTGGTAACAGGTGCTAGTGACCTAGTGTGCTACTTTATCTCATCATCCAGCAACCAATTGCATCCGAATTAGACTGATTTCGGTAGGATCAAGATTCGGATCCGAACCAAAAATCAGTTAAATTATGGGGAGATAAAAAACTAATATTTCGATAAAATAAGTAAATACCAGAAATATTTTTTTATTTATTAAATAACCGTGAAGTTATTGATATTTTTAATGACCGAAGTCATTGTATTTGATAATTAAAAGTTTTATCAAAATGAGTTACAATTGATAACCCGAAGTTATCGATATACTTAATAACCAAGAAATTATTATTTTATTCAACTAAAATGATAACCAGAAGTTATCAAATTAGATAAATAAACAAATAAATGTAATGTCTCTAATCTTTTCTCTTAATGACCTGAAGTTATTAATATTCTTTTTCTTTAGTAATTTTCATAAATGGATGTTCGATTAAATTTATCAATATTAGTAGTATTTTTATTTTTCCTTATGGTAAATCTTACTAAACTTGAATTCGTTACTCTTGATATATCGGGCAAGAACTATCTCCCATGGACTCTCGACGCTGAGATTCATCTTACCGCAAATAATCTTGAAGATACAATAAAAGATGAAAATAAGGCCTCCCCGCAGGAGAAAGCCAAAGCAATGATATTCCTCCGTCATCATCTCCATGAGGATTTAAAAACTGAATATTTAATGGTGAAAGATCCGTTAGAATTGTGGAAAAATTTAAAAGAAAGATATGACCATCAAAAACAAGTGTTCCTCCCAAAAGTTCATTATGAATGGATTCATTTAAGGTTGTAAGATTTTAAATTTGTGGGTGAATATAATTCCGTAATGTTTCACATAACTTCTGAGTTAAAATTATGCGGAGAAAAGATTACTGATGAAGACATGTTAGAAAAAATATTTTCCACATTTCATGCTTCGAATTTGTTCCTGCAGCAGCAATATCGGGAGCGTGGTTTTAAAAAATATTCAGAATTGATATCATGTCTTTTTGTTGCGGAACAAAATAACGAGTTTCTCATTAAAAATCATCAATCACGGCCCACTGGCTCTAGTCCATTTCCTGAAGCAAGTGTGACATCATTCCCTGAAGCGAATGCAACATCATTTAAAGGAAATCGTGATCGAGGACGTGGTCGCAGCCCCAGAAGAGGTCGTGGACGTGGTCGCAATAATGTTTGGCGACGTGAAGGTCATAATTTCAAATCAAATGACAACAATGTGGGGAGATATGAAAAGGAAAAGAATTCAACATCTTAGTTTATTTTAGTTCTGTTTTATGTTGTAAGTTTATGTTTCTCATGAATAAAATTAATTTCTTTAAATTTGATCTTGTATATTTTTTTTTGTTCAAAGAAAAAAGAATATGATTGAAGGCTCCAGCTAAGCAATGACAAGTATTAGAGATAAATGTCTAGAAGACAGTGGAACAACAAACACAATATTAAAAAGTAAGAAATATTTTTCTCAATTGTCTCCTGTAGAGACACATGTTAATATAATTTCTGGTATTAGTAACTTAATTGAAGGCTCTGGAAGAGCTTGTATTTTGTTACCAGAAGGAACAAAATTAATTATAAATGACGCATTATACTCTAGTAAATCCAAAAGAAATTTACTAAGTTTTAAATATATTCGGTGTAATGGTTATCATATCGAAATCATGACTGAAAATAACATTGAATATCTTCAAATTATAACGATTAAATATGGTCGGAAGATCATATTGGAAAAGATAAGAGCTTTATCATCTGGACTATATTGTATGAACATAAGTTCAATAGAATCAAATATGGTCAGTAACCAGAAGTTACATGACACGAAAATGTTTACTCTGTGACATGACAGGTTAGGTTATCCAAGTAATATTATGATGAGGAGAATAATTGAAAGTACAAATGAGCATCCTCTAAAAGACCTGAAGATCCTATTATCAAAAAATTTATCATGTGCAACATGCTCTCTTGGAAAAATGATAATTAGGTCATTTAAAAATAAAATTGAAAAATAAATCTCCTTTATTTTTAGAGAGAATTCAAGGAGATATTTGTGGGCCTATTTATCCTCCATGTGGACCATTTAGATATTTTATGGTTTTAATTGATGCATCAACTCGATGGTCACATGTTTGCTTATTAGCTACAAGAAATGTTGCATTTGCTAGGCTATTAGCATAAATAATCCAATTGAGAGCAAATTTTCCGGATTACCAAATTAAGAGTATCCGGCTTGATAATGCAGGAGAATTTACAACCCAGTCTTTTGATGATTATTGTATGTCAATTGGGATTAAGGTAGAACATCTAGTTGTTCATGTACATACACAAAATGGATTAGCTGAATCATTAATTAAAAGATTACAAATGATTGCTAGACCGTTACTTATGAAATCTAATCTACCATCTTCTCGCATGGGACATACCATATTACATGTTCTTGCACTTATTAGATTAAGACCAACTGCATCTCATAAATTTTCTCCATTACAATTGGTCTCTGGAAGAGAACCAAATTTGTCCCATCTTAAAATTTTTGGTTGTGCTGTATATGTTCCAATTTATCCTCCACAACGCACAAAAATGAGACCACGGAGAAGATTAGAAATTTATATTAATTTTCACTCTCCATCAATTATTAAATATTTAGAACCATTAACTGGAGATTTTTTTACAACTCGTTTTGCTGATTTTCAATTTGATGAAATAATATTGCCAATCTTAGGGGGAGAAAAAGAAAAGCTGGAAAAATAAGTAACTTGGAATGCATCATCAATATCTTATCTTGATTCCCGGAGTGATCAATGTGAACTGGAAGTTCAAAAGATTATACATTTACAAAGAATAGCAAATGAGTTACCAGATACATTTACAGATATAAAAGAGTGACTAAATCACATATACCAGTTTTAAATGCACCTGCTCGAATTGAAATAACCCCAGCAGAGGTTACTATACAAAGAAAACGTGAAAGACCAATCGGTTCCAAAGACAAAAATCCATAAAAAATGAAAGAGCAGAATAATGCAGTTAGTGTAACTCCAGCAAAAGTTACCGATAAAATCCCAGAAGAGATTGTCAGTAAAATCCCAAAAGAGATTGGAAGTAGAACCCCAGAATAAGTCGTTGATAAAGTTCCAGAAGAAACTCAGGCACCGAATGATTATGAGATCTCAATAAATTATGTACATAATGGTATAATATGGAACCGAAATGAAACACGTGTTGATAAAATTTTTGCATATGCTATAGCAATTGAAGTGATAAATGAGGAATATTATGTGCCAAAAACTCCAGAAGAGTGTATGCACAGAAATGATTAGCTAAAATGGAAAGATGCCCCGAAGGCTGAATTAGATTTGCTTGAAAAGCGAAATGTTTTTGGACCTGTAATTCTAACCCCTAAAAATGTTAACTTTGTATGTTACAAGTGGGTTTTTATAATAAAAAGAAATGAAAAAAATGAGATTGTGAGATATAAAGTAAGGCTGGTGGCACAAGGTTTTACACAAATACCAGGAGTTGATTATGAAGAAATGTATTCACCTGTAGTGGATGCAATAACTCTTCGATTTTTAATCAGTCTCACAATCACTGAGAACCTTCAAATGCGTCTCATGGATGTTGTCACGGTCTATTTGTATGGATCACTCGATAATGATATCTATATGAAAGTCCATGAAGGATTAAAAATGCCTGAAGCATTTAAATCAAAATCTCGAGAAATATATTCTATAAAGTTAAAATGATCATTGTATGGACTAAAATAATCGGGTCGAATGTGGTATAATCGACTCAGTGAATATCTCATAAAAGAATGATATAAATCTAATATAATTAGTCCATGTGTTTTTATTAAACGATCAATCTCGAGTTTTATAATTATTGCAGTATATGTTGATGATCTGAATATCATTGGGTCTCCTGAAGAGATCGAAAAGACTGCAAAATTATTAAAGAATGAATTTGAAATGAAAGATCTTGGTGTAACAAAGTTGTGTATCGGCCGACAGATCGAGCATTTGCATAATGGTATATTTTTTCATCAATCAAACTACATCCAGAATATGTTGAAACGTTTTAATATGGACAAAGTTCATCCTCTAAGTGCACCAATGATTGTCCGATCACTGGATGTGAAAAAAGATCATTATCGGCCCCGAGAAAATAATGAAAAAGCTCTTGGTCCTGAAGTACCATACTTAAGTGCAATTGGGGCTTTGATGTATCTTGCTAATAATACGATACCTGATATTACTTTTTCTGTAAATGTATTAGCAAGATATAGTTCTGATCCAACATGCCGACATTGGAACAGAATCAAACATGTATTGCGTTACCTTTGCGGGACGCGTGATATGGGTCTATTTTATCGAAAAAATACAAAGTCTAAACTAGTTGGATATACAGATGCAGGATATTTATCAGATCCGCATAAAGCTCGGTCACAATCCGGATATGTGTTTACATATGGCGGCACTGCAATTTCATGGCGATCGACAAAACAAACATTGACAACAACATCATCAAATCACGCTGAATTAATTGCTCTTTATGATGCTGGACGGGAATGTGTATGGTTAAGATCCATGATCCAACACATCCAAGAGGAATGCGGTCTCGAGTCGATCGAGAGAGAAACTAATATATTTCTATATCCAATTCAGATCGGAACCATAAATCGATAATGGAGTAGGATCTAAGGGCTGAGTTTTTGAAGTTTGGTCTGTCGATAAATTCAGTTCTCTGGTTCGGTCATTTCCCCTTATAAGGTCGGATTTAATAGGGGTTAAATCTAGGTCCAAAAACACGAGTCATTTTTAACCTGGTTTTTTCAATCTGTTAAGTTTTTTCAAATTCAATATTTTCTAAATCTTTGTGTTCTAACTGTATTTTTAAAAATTCAAAAAATATTTAACAAAATATTATTTTTCTACATTTATAATTATAATTTTTTTTTTTAATATTTTGTGTTGTATTTTAGTTATATTTAAAAAAATTAAAAATAAAATAAATAAATACAAAATTATTTTTAAATCCGACACTTACACTTTCTCCTTACCCAGCTATTAAGGCCAGTTTCGTCCCTCAATAATCAAGCACTTTGAATCTGACCTTCTAATAACTATTTCTAAGTAGGTCTCTTATCTGACCCTCTCGTAAACCCGCTAGATCCGGACCTTAAGACAATGTCTAGATATCATCCGTATAGGATTGATTTAATTATCCGATTCAAAACTGAATCTGACCCAATATCCCAATATCTATGTAAATACTCAATACAACACAATCCGATAGCAAAATTATTTATATAATTATTTTTTTCCCAGCAAGTAGGCACAGTTAAATTATGGGGAGACAAAAAATAATATTTTAATATCCAATTCAGATCCGAACCAAAAATTGATAATGAAGTAGGATATCGTCCGTAGGGTTTGATTTAATCATCCGATTCAAAACTGAATCTGACCCAATATCTATGTAAATATTCAATACAACACAATCCGATAGCACAATTCTTTTTATAATTAATTCTTTTTCCACCAGCAAGTAGGCACTTCTAATCTTTGAAACTGAGATGAAGAAAAGCACTCACCGACAGAGTCAGAAAATTTTCTAAAAATATCTTTATCACTATCATTATGCATATTTTTAGAAAAAAATTAAAGATATATTTATATTGAAGAAATATTGTTAATTTTAATCTCTAAAATATTTTTATTTTAGACCCGACTTTAAAGTTTGGTCCCCTCCCTGCTTGTCGAGGTATGAAGTCCGGCTTTTTAGAAAACAACTTAAGCGATTAATCAATAAATAAATCCACGCGCTTCATATACTATTTATTATTCAAGTACAAAAAAAAAATGTAAGTGCATCAATATCATTTGATCATTACATATTTGCACCAGCCTCACTTCCACGACGGACGTTATTGAAGTCAAAATAAAGAATTATTAAGTTGTTTACAAAAAGAAAAGACAAATTATTTAAAATTTAAGAGAAGAGGAGCAGGAATATTTTATATAGTCCAAATTCCTCGCGCCTAACAATTTACACTCAACTTAGAAAATTAAACAAGTATGGCTGTATGGGTCTAGTGTAGGGGTCTCAATGGTTCGGGTTGAATCAGGTCGGATTATATTATTTTATTATTTTTTATCTGATTCGAACCCGATCTGATTAAATTCGGATTAAAAAATCTTGATCTATATCTGATCCGACGGGTCATGGGTTGACCCGAACCGACACGTGTAAAATAATTAAATATTTATTAATAATTTTTATATAATTTTAAGTAATAAAATATTAATTAATTTATAATTAATCTTCATTAGTATATTATTAATGTATATTTAAGCTTTAATTAGTACTAAATCATAAAATTACTTCAAAAAATATAATTAATCGGGTCAGGTCGGGTTGACCCGAACCCGAACCGATCCAATATGGATCAAAAAATTAAATCCATATCCGATCTATTTATTTTCGGATCATATCGGATCGGATCGGGTTCGAGTCGGATCGGGTCAATAATCAACGCCCTAATCTAGTGCAATAGTCAGACGTGGATAATGGATTGGGGGCAATGGTTGTGCATTTTTAAAGAGGTCGCAATTGAGCTAAAATATCAGCATCTGTTCATAGATGTTAAAATGCATTTTCAATAGACTTTGTCAAAATTACACGAGAGTTTTCAATGACTGTGTTAACTGAAAAAGTGATCTACGGACATAACTTAACAATGTTAATAATAATTTTTCAAAAAATGGAAAATAATCTTAAAAAAAAACATAGACAAATTCCCAATATATGCATATTGATTGTTTTAAGTTTAATGTAATTCAAGTGCATGCTATTCAATATTTCAATAAAGACTATTAAATTTGAATGATCACAAATTGTCAATTTTTATGAAATCTATTGCTTTCCTCAAACAAAATTCATAAAACTATTCCTGTCTCGGTTATCTGTGCTATCCAAATGCCTCTTTGTATGCCCGTGCAGACTTAAAAGCATATGCCTCCCAAAGCGAGAGGATTAAGCATATTGTAATATTCTCACATGGAATATTAAATGATTTAATTTACATAGGACTTGAAATATACTTATTTTTATATATTCGTAACTATATTTATGATCATTTTTACTTTTAAGATATTTCCAAAGTTATTTTAACATTTTTGAAATCGTCAAGTCAAGCATTGTAAATAAATCTTGATTTCTCCACCTTAACTAAATAGATAGATTTACATTGAATCGTAGATTTAGTACAGATAATAATAGATCTTTCTATGAAATCTCGCATATTAAGTTTTCAACAATAACATATAAAAAATTATATATTAGAATTAACAATGACATATAAAGAAATTTATATATTAGAATTAATGAGAGTCCTACTTAAAAATAAACTAAATAGGCACGTTTGCCTGGTACTATAGTTATAGTGTGCATCAACACAACAGGAAAAATATGCATCCATAGATATGCAATCCAAAGACGTCAAAAGTCTATGAAATATGATTAGTGGTGAGTTTATTGCAGATCGTTATCAGGTCTCAAAAAAATATTAAAATGAGAAAAAGAAAAAATATATATATATACGCCACTTCTCTAATATATAAAACCCTTCAGTTCTAGCATTTGCCCTTTAATTACTAATTAATTCTCCGCATCCGCCTTCACAAGATGCAATTAATTAGTAGGCATCTCAAATCACAGATTCACAAATTGTTTCGGATGATATTTCCTTTTATGTCCTTCCCAAATGTGCGATATTCCAACTAAGTCAGTCATTTCAAGTGAAGGTAAACAAATACTGATCTTAACATGCAGGTATCGTAAAAAGCACAATTGTGTGGATAACAAAGCAATAAAGAATTGGGCACGACAGATATTGCGGGGGCTAGAGTACCTCCACGGCCACCAACCTCCTATAATTCATAGAGATCTACGACAACATATTGCAAATATGAACAACGGTGAGATTAAAATTGGAGATCTTGATCTTGCTACCATGATGTTATAAGAGAAGACCCAAAATGTCCTAGCTTTGATTTGTTCATCTTTTGATAATCAATAAGATTTTTAAGTCTCAAGAGCGATCTATATATCTCTTAAGAATTTTTACAGAACTTCTATGTTCTAACTTCATGGCTTTCGAGCTTTATGCATAGGAGTGTAATGAAGTAATCGACATATATTTTTTTGGCATGTGAATGCTAGAAATGGCAACTCTTGATTATCCATACAACGAATGCCGCAATATAGATAAAAATTACATACATGTTATCATGGTACATATTATATGAGAAAATAGAATACAAATTATAATTCAGGATTAACTAAAAAAATTATTATATAGTGTTAGACCAACAACACTAAAATGGTAACCAATTTGCAAGTGCGTGAGTTCATGAATAAATGTCTAGTTGTTGCATATGAGAGAAAGTCGGGTAGGGAACTTCTAAAAAATCTATTTCTTTATTAGAATAACTGATATGAAATAAAACATAACAAAATTGTATCTTCATTTCCACCTTTAAATTCAAAAGGCAATTCAAGTACTGATGAAATCTTATTAAACTGAGGCTAGGTGCCATTAAAAAGTTTGCAAATTTTTTTTTTGAATAGTTGGTGAATGTTACTTTACAAAATTGGTTCAGAAAATGAGTAGAAAATTCAAATCAAAGTTAAATAAGATAAACTTAATGAGTATTTACACTTTTTTTGTTATATTTATTTAGTTTCTGGGAAAAATGTCAACTTTGTGTTCTATTTCGACTAAAATACATCTCTTAGGGTGGTAGATCAGATACTGTAGCTCGAGTTAGTATGATGTACCATATCTAAATTTATTGATTATCTCATCATATGCCTTGTGCCTGTTTGGAGGCCCCTTAACGAGAATTTTTTTAGTGTTGATAATGTCTCCACTGTGGAAAATGACTCATTCACTTTAAAAATGAATTTTGTAATGGAAAATGAGAATGTATTAGATGACCTATCTAATAGATTGAGCTCAAACTCTACTCAAGTCGACAATGATAAGTATAATTCATATTAAAAAAAAATATGTGACGAGACAAAACTCATCTTTGGTTTGGCACTTGGACAATTATTGAGAATTAAGGCGAGCAAACTCAATTCTACTGATTTATTGACATATATGTTTATAAAATTATTATCTAGAATATGGAACGCATTCAAGTACTACCATGATAGCAACAAAAGTTGAAAAATCACATTGTCACTCCTCCTTCTCCTCCTCCTAATTAACATATTTATAAATGAAATGTCTAATATATTTGTTAATGGGTTCGAACAAATATACCATATAATTTTTTTATAATATGCAAATGTTATTAGATTTACTCCAATATCTTTATTAATATATATATATATATTCTTAAAATAAATATATAATTTGCTATTGTTCTTCACTTTGTCTTGCTTCATGATAATTAATCCCAATTGTATAAACATATAAGCTTCTGAAATACTTCGAAATGTTTCTAAAAAACAATAAGTGCATGTTTGCCTCATGCTAATGCAATTTTGTTCACGCCAAACGGTGTTTCAAGAAGAAAGAAAGAAAGACAATTCTTCAATCCAACAAATTTCATTAACAAAATGATGGGTCGTCCTTTCTAAATTTTACTACTCTCTTTTCTTTAAAAATTGTGTCCATCATACAGAATAAAAGCCAAGGAACACTTTATATATGCTACGAATTATTTGAAAATCGAAAAGGAGAACTACTAGCTAATCTAAATAAATATGCATCCCGTCTAGTGAAAATCAAAATGCTCGAATAACTTAGACTGAAAATCAAAATGCTCGAATAACAATTGTCGTACTCGTACGTAGACTGTAGAGTGTATACCCATGTGCAGTGGACTCCTCCAGTTAAGATATAGTGAGGCGTTTTATGGGGAATTTTTTCATAAACGATCGGCACCATTAATTTAACTATGTTATTTTTTAATTTATTTTCATAGATGATCATGTCAAAGATATAAGTCCGACTCACGTCTTTCAAACTTTATTTTCATACCTAATAGCTACTCATTATAATAATGCAAGTACTTGAATAATAAGATTAAAAGGTGTGAGAGAGAGAGAGATCCGATTTATTAGTAAACCAAATTTTATATTTTTTAGAATTTTTAGCTATTTTTTCTGCGAGGAGAAAATGACTTAATCTGAGAATTCTGATTCATCAAAAAATGACGATTTCCCCCCTTTCAAAAAAACTAGCAAATGAATTCCAAAAAATATAAAATTTGGTTTACCAATAGATTTTGATATGGAAATTAGATTGAGCGGTTTGGATCGATCATTTCTGACTTAAAATTAATAATACAGCACAAAGCACACAACGCACTTATACTTTGCAAAGCACCATAGCCTAATTATATATATATATATATATATATAGTAAAATTATGGTGTTTCATGAAGTTCTGCCTTTTTTACTTCATCAGTTTGGACCGTCGGATATGCTTTTAGATCTGTCCGTGATCCAGTGGTTAATCAACGATAAATTTCAAATTGCGGTTCAGCGACTGTTCGTTCCGTGAAAGAAAAAATCGGATGATGGCTCTTTTTTTTCCATCGCCTCTGAACTTCCATTTTTTTCCTAGTGAAGAATCAGAGCATATTTGAGATTTCTTATTTTTTGCGTAATCTGAACAATATTGTTGATGAGTTGCAAGTTACTGGTATCTAGTTAGGTACTTGCAATCTGGGGCTTCATGTTTGTGGGTCAAAATTTGGGGTTTCATGTATGTGAGTCGCTAGGTACATGGATAATCTAGCTAGCTTGTGTGTAATTTGGGGCTTCATTTTGTGTAATCTCAACAATTTTTTGGGGAATTTTGTGGCTTCATGTATGTGAGTCAAAATTTGGGTGAGAAAAAAGATGTACTAGTGATTTTACCAAAATATGTTGATTTTGTCAAAATATAGAGCTTGACATCCTAGGTACTAGTATTAGTAATTTTACTAAAAGATGTATGTGAGACAAAATCTGTATGTAATATCTTCATGTTAATTTGATGTGTTGTAAATTTAAAAGAAACGTACAAAACACGGGTTCATTATTGACATATACAAATCAGCGCAAGCAACTACATAAAGCATGAGCACATATATAGTTAATTAAACTACAAATCAGCAAATCACATAATTAGTTACTTAAACTAGAAATTTACTTAATACAAATCAGCATAAAGCACAAGCACATAGATAGTTAATTAAACTACAAATTAGCACAAGCACACAGTTAATTAAACTAAAAATTTATTTAATACAAATTAGCATCTTAGGATAATTAATACAAAGCACAAGCAACTACATAAAGTAGCAACAAAAATTGCCATTTTGTAGGACAAGCAACTACATAATTAACTCCAACTATTCGCTGCATCTGACACCCATTCGCTGCTGTTACTATTTTGACTCATCTTTTTTTTCCTGTTATGTACTTAAAAAAAATTGAAATAATTAGCACAAACACTATCAGTAACTTCAGGGCAATTTATGTAGCAATTTTCTGGTAACACTATCGATAGGTAGCAATTTTCTGGTAACACTGTCAATAGGTATCAATTTTCTAGTAACATTGTCAATATTCCCTGCATCAGTAACCAGTAAATTATGTAGCAATTTTCTGGTACAATGAAGATTGCATAAGTTGCTGTTGCATAATTTGATTGCATAATAGGAATAAAATCGCAAAATTGATGGCAAGAACAAACATGAACAAACTTGATTGCATAACAGGAACAAACATATAGTAACTTGAGGGCAAGTACAAATACAGGAACACAATTACAAATTTGATTGCAAACGGAAAGAATAACAAAGTCATAAATTAATTTATTGTTGTGTACTGGGGCTGAGTGAAAATTTAGGAATAAAATCATGAGTTGGTGCGATGCTGCCTGGTTCGTGTGATGGCGGAGCCACGAGTCGTCTGGTTGGTGCAATGGCGAAGCCGTGGGTCCTTTGGTCATAATGTGGCAGAGAGAAAGAGGGGGATAATCGAATGAGAATATGAGAGAGATTTTCTTCTAATCTGGGGATAATCAATTGAGTGGGTCGCCTGGTGGTAACATGGCAGAGAGAAAGAGGGGTGAGTTCATCGCCAAAGGAGAAATGTGGAGGAGACGAACCGATTTCTCTCTCCAGAGAAGCGATAGAAAAAAGAAGTGCTCCGGATTTTTTTCACGAAGCGGACAATTGTGGAACCGTTATTTCAAAATTCGTTGATCAGCGACTGGAACACGCACAGATCTGAATGCATATCCAACGGTCCGAACTGATGAAGCAAAAAAAGACAACTTCATCAAACACCGTAATATTACTCTTTATATATATATATATAGAGAGAGAGATATAGATATATAGCGAAAAAAATCTAAATAGTTGAAAAAATATTTTTTTCAACACAATGCTCATTACATATGGAATAATTAAAAATTATAATTTTTAATAAATAAATTTTTAATTATTTCTTTAAATTTTCAATAAATAAAATTTTTATATAATTTTAATTATTTATATATGTAATGAGAATTAGACCGAAGAATTTCTAAATCCATGCAAATGAGTTAAAATATTGATATTTAAATGAATATAATTTTTGATAGGACTATGATCAAGACGTTTAAATACAATATGAAAATCTTATGAAAAAGATCTATGTGTACAACGTAGAATTGTGTTTAGCTCAATTGAAAGACATGTACTGAGTTTGTGTTCTTTAATCTTAGTTTGACATGGTATCAATCATAAAAAATATAGTTTGAAGGACATAAACCGGACGTAAGCCCTTGACATGATCATATGTGAAAATAAACTAAATTCGTAGACTATGATGTAATTAATTTGATGTAACCAATCATTTAAGAAAAAAATCCCACAATGATGAAAAGAGACTGCACATATGTATGAGGAGAAGAAACCCAAGTTTAATGGACTCATCCCATATATTTTTTTATATTTTTTTAATGACACGTTGTTGCCATAAAAATTGTGTGGCCCAGTGAACGATAACACATTTTTGAATCTAACTCTAATCCACTTAAACTCGATCAAACGGTGAAAAATTATGACATTTGCTGTCATAATTGTTTGGAGGACAGCAAAAGAGACTCTCTTCACGCAAAAAAAAAAAAAAAAAATGATCCTCAACCCGCTTAAAGCTTGGGAGGATATCAAAGAATTGTGATTTTCGGAGTCGACCAAAACTTCAATAAAGTTATAGCGACTAATTTTTGATTCGGCGAATCATTAAATAGTCATTTATTTCATTAAAATGCGCACAGTTTTCGCAACAACATTGTTTTTAAAGAAACGAGTTTCTCGGTAACCGTCCGATCCGAAATGAGCAGATTTTTGTTAATAAATGAGAAAAATAAATAGTTGATTCTGGGATTATTACTTAGTTTAATAAACGCATAGTCAGACCCTGGTACTTGATTTTTTGGACGCATAGTCAGATTCAAGACAAAGTTTCAGATCCAGATGCTAACAACACTAATAAAATGATTAAATGAGACAAAAAAAGAGAAGAAAATATTTTTTTTATCAATAAGAGTACAACTCTGTATCTGATTTTAATAATATTTTTTATTATAGTATTACTATAAAATATAGTCCATAGGATGTGATTTCAATATTATTAGATTTTAAATAAAAATATAATTAAAATTATATATATATATATTAAATTTTAGTGATAAAAAATAAATAATTTAAAAAATATCATATAAAATTGAGCGAACAAAATTTTCCCGATAAATATATTTAATTCAAGCGATAGCGTGAATGGACATACTTCTCTTTGGCCGGAACTTTTATAATATGCATTTAATAGCACGTGTACAAGCACAGTCGTTTGGGACCCGCTTAAGCAGAACTTGTCGCGCCAAATTATTGTTTATTCAACAACGTAACAGAAAAGGGAGCAAAATAAAAAACGAATAAAGTCAATGGTCATATTTACCGTCAATATTTTAATTTGTATATTTAATCGTTAGTTTTTTAATAAATTATATTTATTCATGATCTATTCATATTTATCTATAAATATTTGTGAATTTATTATTTATAAATTTAAATATATTATATAAAATATATTCATATATACTCAATAATTATTTGAAGAGGAGAATTTCAATGCCATAAGATACTACAACTCACTTTTTTAATTCATATCTTAAAATTTAAAACTCAAATATCAAATTCAAATTGTTAATTTTGTTTATTTTTTATGATAGATGTATGCTCCTAAAATTTCATAATTTTTAAAATTAATTTGAGAACAAAATAAATACATAAAAATTGATCGATCATAATTTTTATGTAGTTTATAAACTATTTAATTCTTTAAATATTTTAAATATATTATATATACCAATAATCTTTCAATATCTTTTTTAATTAATTTATATGCGGAATTAACCATACTCTGTTTTCTCGCATCTGAACATTGTAGTCTTCGGATCAAAGAGTTCATGTATCATCCGTCTGCTAGTTAGGGTTGCATAAAAAAATTTGGCTTATGGCTCAGCTTGAGCTCGGCTCAGATTCAAGTAATTTGGCTCGATTTAATCTGATTCGAGCTAATATGGCTTAAGTTATTCTAGCTCGATCGTTAAATGAACTGAGTTTGTGTTGAGATTGAATCGGCTCGTGGCTCGACTCGGCTCGAATAATAATAATTTATATTCTATTTTTTTCGGTCAAACCCTAATATGATAATTCATCACTCATCATCTCACCATCTCACCATCTCAGCAACTTAAAGACTTCTCTTACTCACTAATGACTCGACTCATATATATGACTTGATAGTTTTTTGCTGATCAATCTGTTTAAATTAGTGCAGCAAAAATATTATTGAAAACATAGTTTGTTGATATAATTTTGTACTAACTTTATAATTTATAAATATATTAAATCTAAATGTCAAACTTAGTAAATGTATATGTATTAGCTCATGAGCCAGCTCGCGAGCTAGCTCGAATTAATAATGAACCGAACTTGAACTAGATTTTTTAGCTCGAAGTATTTCACGAGCTCAGCTCGACTCGACTCAAATTTTCATGAGCTGAACTTAAAATAAAACCGACTCGCTCAAACTCGACTCGTTTACAAAATCCACAAGAATACCATAAATTTAAAAGAACATTTTGCAAAACTAAAGTAAAAATCGAGAAAATTCTTCTGAATGTTCGCTTATTAACACCTAATCCATATTGAATAGGACTCTCAAAAAAGAAAATTCAGAATTATTATTATAAAATATACCTCTGATACAATGTTAATCTATAATCACTGTTGTACAAAATCCGAGCAAACTCAAACAGGGCAGTAGAACGGAGAAACGCTGTATAGGCACCATACAGACTTGTTCCTTTCACAGAAACAAAAGCGAGCAAAGAGCCACTTGGACAGAATGTTTGTAAAACACGGCATTGTGCACAACATATTTAAAACTATGCTTCTCGTTTGGAGAAATCATTGTCAATATTAATTAATCTGTACAAGATCCTACAATATCCTCAAATCAGCTAATCCCCACCTCTATCGTTCTCTACCAAAATATTTTTGTTTTCTAATTAAGAGCCTAAACCCTTCACAACTGCAGAGCCAAATCAGGCTGCTGTTGCTGCTTCTCCACAACTGCACCAACAGACCGAGGTGAACCAGGTCCAGGTGACTGAAACCCTATATTAAGATCCGGAGGTGCTACAATCCTATTGGCACCCCCTGAGCTAACCAAAGGTAAAGTGCCATTACTGCCTCCAAATTTCAACCCTTCTGATTCCATCTGGCCACAGCCACTGATATCTCCGTAGCCATTTCCATGATTCACGACCCCGAGAACAGTCCCCGTGTTTCCAACCCTGTTCTTTACTTGAGAAGACATGTTACCTAGCAATGAAGTGCAGAACCCATTTAGTTGGAACTGGGGATTTGGTTGAACCCCTGGCAAACCTCCAACAGTTATGGAAGGTGCCACTGTTCCAGAAACAGATGTATCGGTAGAACATGGGTATGCCTGGGGTTCCGTCCACTGGGAATCTGACGGGACTTGGGCTGGTGGGGCGCTAGAAGACACAGATGGAGTGTTGGGTTGTTGGGATGAAGTGGCAGGTGAAGCAGTCATTTTGGGAGGATGGGGCTCATGGGGCCCTTCAGATTCGCCAACCCAGCCACGACCAAACTTAATGCCAGGAGGGAGGGCCTTTTCAATCCGCTTCGTGACAATTTCCCACGCTGTTGGGCTGAGCTTTGCTGCAAATCGCGCCAGACTGCGTGAGTAAGCATGAGGTTGATGGATCCCAACCTGGTTCGCGATTCAATGTTACTGATTGTAACAACAATAATATCTTATGCTATTTGACCATTTTGATCACTAAAATTAATTTCCAAAACAAAATCAAGAATAAATAGAAAAATTATTTAGAGGTGACTTCTGCATCTCAGAGTGCCCTTTATTTCTAATATGCCTTTAGCCACAACTATAAGTCTATAACAAGCAATCCCATAACTTTTCACCCAATATAGCTTTCCAATATGTCATTTAATTGGTTTTCTTCTTTTCTTTTCCCATCATGTGTGATAGACGTTCAGTCCTCAAATACAAAATGCCTAAAGAAAGCACAGATATACTTAATTTTCAGTTTATAAACCAATGAACAGGAAGTGACCAATCTCTATAAAACAGCCCCCATTTTACTGTTTTTGATAGAACTGCATAAGCAATCCTTTTAATTGGTTTATGAGGCATAATAATTGTAGGATAAGAGAGCATTTCTTACTGTTTAGGCAGTAATCACTGTAGTTCACAGTAGAAGCATTATTGTTGGGAACTAAGAAATACCAACAATTCTGAAATTTGGCTAAACACAGAAAATGAATAAAACTAAAAAGATAGGATGATGCAGAAAAAAGCATTCTTTGAAGGATAAAAATAAAAACAGAAAAGGAGAAAATAGAAAATACATACTGGTATCAGCAACTTCCTCTCACTATCATAATTGGCAAAAATAGGTGGTTCCCGCATGCAATCAGATGGAATGGGGTGTTCATATGTACTCCTCCGACTGTCATCAACCTCTGAAAGTTTCTTTCCCCACTTCGACCATCCTCCTTTAAACCCAAATCCTAACCAAAATCGAAATGAAACTAAGATGAAATTACAGAGGATAGGGGATAAGTGTAGAGGAATGTAATAAAAACAACTTATCAAACTTGTGGAACTAGACAATAGGTAAAGAAAGAACACCAAAAGAAAATTAAGAAAAGGAAACTAACCTGAAAAGTCATCATTTCTCTCTGATCTATGCTCGTTAGACCAGTTATTCTCCAAGATCCTGAGGCCAAAAAGGTTCTTTGTTGGGTCAACTAACGCAGATTTATCGGGTTGCTTGTGTGCCAGGTCCTTCCCTAAGAAAGTGGGGGCCCGCCCACTGGTTCCAGCATTTGAAGGGCCAGTGTCAAAAGATGGATCAGGAGCAACACGCTCAGTTGCAGGAGGCCGGCCAGGTTTTTTATTTGGTGGTCTCCCTCTGCGCGGAGGTGGCTTTGGTTCATGCTCGCTGTTCTCACTTTCTGCTCTGAGATTTGCAAAATCCTTCTTTGCAAGTTCTTGGATAGTGCGAGCCTACAATTAATTCAAAGTGATCACCTATAAACAAGCAGTACTAACATTTGGACAGAAAGAAAACAATTGATATCTTAACCGTCCAAATACCTGCCGGTAGTAGATGGTGTCAGATGCATTGTACACCATAGCATTGGAGCATATCAAGAAGATATCACTCTGCAAAAAAAAAATGATCAACTACTGGGAGATTAAGCATAATCAGAACTGCCACCTTAAAACTTCAAGATTCTGATGTTGATCTTCCTTCTAATATACTCAGAAAAACAATCAATGGAAACGGATAATCAGAAAGAGGAGAACATTTCTCAAAACAACTGTTCCACAGAGAAAGCTGCACAAACTTAATGAAGATATTCATGCAATCAAATGAATGACAAAAACCAGTACGGACTTTGGGCAACAGCAGTTGCGATCTCTAGTAAATACCACAGTAATCCTTTATCAGAACTAGAAAATCTAGTTGAGCCTCTAACAAACTAAAGAATTCAAACCAAGTCATACATCAGCTACAATTACTTAAGAGTGACAATCAAAAACTCAAAGCAGATTCTGGTCTAAATGAAGAAAATAAAAATAACGCATTAACGCTGCAACCCCCATCCCAAAAAAAGTAATAAAAAAACTTACTATTTCTCACTGTTGAACTTATATGCAAAAGACTAGGACATCACGATGAGTAAAAAAGACAATACCAAGAAATCTATTAAATGTAACAGATCATACAACAAAACATGAAAACACAGTAGAGACAAAAAAGAAAAGTTCCAAAAAAATTTCAACTAAAAGGACGACCTAAAGAGCATCTTGCAATTCTACTTAACACCTAACAGAAATAACAGAAAGCCAAATTGCAAATCACATGCTTCCATACCCAAAAAAAAAGAAAAATTATTTCATGAACACAAAAGATAGAAATGCATACTTGAAATAATTTTCTGTACATACCTCAAACTGCTCCAAATTGGCATATTCACTCTGATCAAGCTTCTTCCGTACTGTCCCAAAGTCCATGGGATGCTCAATGATATCATGGTAATCTGGTAACTGCAAACACATTTATTTGCAAGCAAACAAAACTTAATACCCCAAAAATAACCTTTTCAAACCAAAAACAATAACCATGACAGCATCAACAAAAGAAAAAGAACATCCTGACCTCTTCAGGATCAACAGGTTCAGAAAACACTCCATATGAATCCTTCCTGAACAAACCAGAAAATTCAGAACTGAACCCTAATTTGAAGAAAGAGAAGAAAACATAAAAAGAAAAGAAGGCCAAGGGTAGTGAGTTGAAAGAAAGATGCACTTACTTCTGAAGCCTATCAAGGACGAAAATCAACAACTTTTTGTCAGGCAAAGGTGTAGTGGGCCCAGGCTCTGAAGGCTCTAGAGATACACAGCATAGTAAACAAACAAGCATCACTAAAATATTCAAATAACCACTTAAAAATGTTAAAATTCTTTTCTGTTCTCAAAGCAAGTAAATGCACGAGGTGTAGGCGTGTAGCAGCACCACAAACCTGCATCCCCATCCGTCGCTTTCGCACCACAATTTGCTTCTCTCTCTGTCTGAAAATTAGAAGAAATTAAAACAAGTTATACCAAAGTCAAAAGAAATTTAAGAAAATTCGAGAGCAGGAAAAATAACTGAAAAGAAAAGAGCACTGATCGAATCCCAAAAAAAAATAGAGAACGAGAAGTACAAAAAGGGAAGGCAAAAGGACAAAAAAAGAGAACCTTGGGCCTTCTCCAACAAAGAACGGATAAATACCGCAAATAAAAAATTGGAAAAACTAAAACCCCTACGGATAAAAATAAAAACGGGATATTAACTTCATAGAAGAAAGGTAAGTGAATTCTTTGGAACAGAAAATGATTGACGGTTGACCAGGTCAAATCAAAAAGCCTACTATACAACTAGTAGTACTCATCCTCATCCAAACTTTCAAGTGGAAAAACAAGAGATGCGGTTATTTTCTCTTAAAATATACCGCCTTCCTAAAAGAACGCGACTCTCTGCCACAGTTCAACCGTACAAAAAATGCGCGCCAAATTCAACGCTTTAAATGCCAATAAACCACGTAGAGCTCCCAATTTTCCCACGCTCCCTCACACCTCCAACAGATCTCCGCTTGTCATACCACACAGGACAGTATTCAGGCACGAATTCCACTAGCACCTCATATTTTCTCAGAATTACAACAGAAACCAGCATATGGCCTTCAATCGATGAGATAGTTGCAATTTCCACATTCTGAGAAAGGGCAATTTTGCAATTTTTTGTCATGTTTGCGACTCTAGTTAAATCATGGGAATGCAAGGTGCTAGAATTGAAACTCGACGAGAATTTAACACCAATCTGCACAGAACAAGCTGAGAAATAGTTGTGCGCACCCGATCAGGTGAATTCGATGCAGCATCAAGCACGTGTCGGAGCTTTTTCTCCTTACGGCTTGTGTTCTCCTCGTCATCATCATCCTCGTCCTGGTCGCTGGTGCTAGGGTTAGGTTTCCGGCGAGTGGATCGGCGGCCTGAGGCGGAATTGGGGAAACGAAGGTAAGGGTTGGAATTGGAGGGGTTAGGGTTAGTATTCCGCCTCTTCCTCTTGAGACTGTCCTGCTCCTCCTGTTGCTTCTGCAAACGGAGGCTCCGTTTCTGAAGATCTAGGAGAGAGGGTCGACCTTTCTTCTTCCGTCCTCTGCGGCGGGTCGTGTCCAGTGGAGAAGAGGTCCTGCTGTTGTTGCCCATTCTCGGACTGATCCCCGCCTAATTTCTCTCTCTAGAAATGCGCTCTCTCTCGCTCTACAAGGAGAGATCTTTTGGTTTGGGGGCGTTTTCTTGGGTTGGGGTATTTGGCAGACTTTTCTTCTTTCTTTTTCTTTTTCCTTTTTTCTTTTTAATTTCCGACGGCCTCTGAGGTCCCTCTTTGGTATTTTGCTCGCCTCGGACGTGTTGGGTTCCAGATTTTGATCTTATGTATCAAACTAAATATGGAAATCTGTGCAGCAGTTTGTTTCACGTTAGCAACTTAGCAAGTGTGAATGTGTGATTATGTGATATATTATATTATCTTTCATTAATCGCCTCTTCACGGTGTGAAATACCGAAGGGGTCTGAGATAAATAGGGTTTCGTGTAAACGGGAGGCACGTGACGGCCGCCCTCGTTTGTGTTGGTGGCATGCGAGAGAAGAGTGAGTCCGGATCCTCTCCAATTGTATTAAAACAATTGGAGCCTCCACGAGAAACATTTGCCGTTCATTTCAGACGGATGGCCTGAATGATTCGATTTTATGCCATTTCTTTTTGTCTATTCCAATTTTTTTATAGTTTTTTTAATTTTGAGAAGTTTAATAACACTTATATTCTTTTTTCCTAAACGCGCATGTACAGAAATCAATTGTAATTCATATACCAACCCCAAATAACTAAAAAAATATGTTGAATATTGAAACAACTGATTGAGAATAAACAATCTGAATGTAGGTATTCTAATTTCAAAATCAACTCGTGAATGCTAATTAAGTATACTTAAATACTAAAATCATTTAGGTTGCAAAACAATTGACTGGACGTAGACATTTTCAAACTACTGCATTTATTGTCTTATATTAACTTTGTTACTTTGGTATCTGGAAATTATTTTCGGCGTTTTGCAAATTATTTGAATTTAGTCAGATAGACTTGAAGTTATCAAATTTATTAAATCAGCAATATATTTCGTTAATTTTTAAAATTAAATAGATAAAAAAATCAATTTATGTTAATGAAATTAACGAGGATATGCATGTATATGGTCAGAGACTCAGAGTTGATCCCAAACTTTCGATCTAAAATTAATGATCCAGATCCTTTGAGAGATCAGAGAGGACTAAGACTAACTCATGATTAATGCGTGGTTTGCAGGGGCGCGGTTCAACTCTGGGTGATCTCAAGTTTCAGAGGAATGGAGAGGTTTGAGAAATGGTCATTGCGTATGCGTGCTCAAGCAGTGGCCAGATTCAGAGCACAGTTTAGTGATAATTGCTTGATTATTTTCCTGTCAGCTCCAGAACATAAACTGTACTACATATATGCAAAGCATACCATAAATAGATTATCAATTGAAATTGGAAAAATTGATGAAACTAAATTGAGACTAGCTATTGGCTTTGAAAAATATACTAGAGTGAACAGTAAGGTATGTGTCAGGATAAGATGCAAAATTACGGTGCTTGAGAGTGTCACCGGATCACATCTGGGATGAGTATGAAAAAGAAATGAGGATCTAATCATTTTTATAGAAATGCAAAGGGATGAAGCGTGCATGTGTGAAAAGACGGGCATATCTGCGTATGGTTCGTAGTGGAAGTTGCAGCTGATCCGATCTTAAAAATTGTCCGGATTTTAATCATCCTCGACCCGATTTAAAAAAATTCATCTGTTTGTTTGAATCTGAATCTGACTTAATTCATTTTTTTTAAATAAATTAATAAATTAATCTAATCTAATTTGATCTTAATTCGATCTGATTCTATTTTTTTGCAGATGATCAAACCGATCTGACCCGACCATTACCACCAAGGACGGATCTAAGATAGCGTCAGCCGGCGCCCGGGCACCCTCTCGATTTACTGAAAAATAAAGATCGTATGATATAAAATAAAATTTCTTCTGATTCAAATATTCTATTTATTTGAACCGAGCACCAATATCAATCGTTTGTGGTTATGCCCTGATTACCACCTAGTGAGCACGTGCATATACGCATTTTCGTTTTCCAAAAACCATCACCGGATGCGAAAGACAAATTTCAGATATTTATGCTAGATATTAATTGGCACAATTATAAATTAGCTTTCATTGAATAAAACATATGTACGTGTGAAGAACTCAAAATATTTTTCGAACGTTCATGCTATAAAGTGAATACAATTTGGTAATATTAGCCGGGGTAAAGAAAATAGTTTAATCAGAAATGGCTTAACCGCATTAGAGGAAGAAAAAGAAAAAAAAATTACTATTGATTGCGTACAGATATGGTATACTGAAAATCAAATAAATTAATCTCTAGTGTAAATGTGTATAAACTAAATTATCAATCATTTCTTAATGCACCTATGGGTTCTATTTATAAGTCTCCTTTGAGACCGAAAATGAATATGTTGGGGACTAGATTCGACAAGTAGTTAGTCATTATACTTGTTGTTCCTTTCGGATATCCAATGCTGATATTTTTGTAGATCTAGATCGAAAAGGGGTCCAATATATTTGGGTCTTATCATCTATGAAGAAACTTTAAAGCAGTGGCGGATCTAGAATTTCATCAAAGGTAGACACAATTACATATAAAAATTAAAAAAAATATATAAATTTCTTTCAAAATATTGAATATCACTAAAAAAAGCAAACATAGATAAAATATAGTAACACAAACAAAATAAAATCAAGATGTCGACGGTAAATCGAGTCGGCCTCTACGAGTATTTATATTTTGAAATCTTTGCATAATTCTTTTATTATCAACACCCTTGAACAAATTCCTCTCAATATAAATAACCAAACAATCATTCAATCATTGATCCCCTATTAAATTTCTTGATGCTTCTTTCACCACATTCATCGCTAAAAATATCCTTTCAACACTAACGGCGGCAATCAGTAATATCAATGTCAATGTGAGTAATATGTAAACCAAAGGATAAACAATCTTTTTTTTTCTTCTTTTCCACGAGCTTTTGAGAAAATTCATCCACTCCCTTTACCTCCAAAAAATCATTATTACTCAGCATATCCAAACAGTAATTCTCCAATTAATTTTCTAGATACCTGAATCGGCATTCTCCGGTCTAAATAGATAGCAATAAAGGCAAAATATCACATCTTTAGCAATGTTATACTCCAACTAAGTGTTGTATCAATCAAACCAGTCTTTGTTGAATCTTCTCATTTTATCATTTATATCTCTTTGAGGAAAATTATAGTCGCTAGATTGAAATAGAGGTGATCTTAAATCTGGATCAAAAGGTGGATTTTGTTCGGCACTATTAATCTCACGAGAAGAATTGTATATTAGACCCAATTTGCCTCGACTCTTGTGAACTTGAACCAAATAAAAAATTAGATACCTTCTTGAAGTACTTGTTTATCCTAATTATCCCAAAAAATTAAATTTAAAATCAAAATTAGTACAATAAAATATGAAACAATAAAAGAATTATTGTAATTTGAGTTTGTAACCTCTACCAATTAGTATTAACTATCAAATTTACAAAATAAATGATAGAAAATTAAAATTAAAAATAGTTTTTATTTTTATTTTGACGGACCTGTTATCGAGCTTCAGCACCCAGAAGGCCAGAAGCGATCCACGAACTCGTGAAAGAAATATTTTAGGACCGAAAAAAATCAATGCAGAGACATATTCCGGTTCAGAGTCAGGCTTAATTTCAATTCAGGATCAGATACAATTAATAAATATTATTGACTCTTTGAAAGATTTCAAAATCCAGGGACACCCACTTGCCCTACCCTAATCCGTCCATGATTTAAAGTTTATTTTTAAATGATTAAAGAAATGATTTTGTCAATATAGTATAAGAAAAAATATCAATTCCATCCTTCCAGAATAACAAATGTTATTGAAACTATATATTATCATTGTATAATTCAATATATATATATATAGAGAGAGAGTCCGACTATGGTGCTTTGCAAAACACAGAGGCATTGTGTGTTTTGCGCTCTATTTTTATTTTTTAAGTCAGAAATAATCAGTCTAAACCGTTCAATCTAATCTTCATATCAAAATCTATTAGTAAACCAAATTTTAGATTTTTTAATTTTTTTTGCTATTTTTTCTGATGAGGAGAAAATGACTTGATTTGAAAATTCTGGTTCATCCAAAAATGATGGTTTTCCCCCTATCCAAAAAATAGCAAATGAATTCCAAAAAAAATTTTAGTTTACTAATAGATTTTGATATGGAGATTAGATTGAGCGGTTTGAATTGATCATTTCTGACTTAAAATTAATAATAGAGCGCAAAGCACACAACGCTCTTGTACTTTGCAAAGCACCATAGCCTATATATATATATATATATATATATATATATATATATATATATATATATTGCTAATTGGATAAAAATAGTTTAATTCAATTAATGGTAACTTGGTGTTATTTTCTAGAAGTATGAAACATATGAACTAGAAGTGAGCGAATAATAATAATATTGTTTGATGTTTATTTTTTACAGCGTGAAATCGTCTCACTTGCCCACCAACTAAATTTTCGAATCTGTACAAAAATGTAAATACAAAACACATTATTCACATAAAATTAAGTAAAAAATATTTATTTATGTACGAGAAAAGAATATAATATAGATCAAATCTAATAATTTTATTTTGTTATTTTAGTTTAAATTTTTTTGTGATTGAAAAATAAAAAAAATAAGGCATAATAGAAGCACTAAAATTGTGATTCTTAAAAAAAATATACTTACGAAACTTAGAAAAATTCAAAATTTTTAAGTCCCCTAAAATTATTGAACGACATGAATCAAAATTTGAAATGATTAAGTATATTTTTTTAGTTAGAGAGATTTTGTGAGCTTAAGCTAATAGAGTATAACGAAATACAGTTAATATAAATTTTAATTTTGTTGATCGAAATAAAGTTGAGACTACTATTGAATTAGGAAGCTATTCATTATTGTCCGCTTCGTATTAAATTATTTCCGAAGTTAATAAATATTATAAATGATTCTCATAATATAACTTTCTTTACCTTTGATCTAAATATGTAATAAGAATTTGATGGAATAAAGTAGAATGAATATAGTCAATATAAATTTGAATTTCGTTAGTCGAAATGAATGTCTTCTATTAAATTCATGTGATAACAATTAACGGAGCTGTGTATGTACCGCCAGATTTTAAATAAATTTAATACACATAAATAAAGTGAAAGGGAAAAAATTTATCAGAAGAGGGAGGAGAAACATTTTTAATTTTTTTAGCTACTTGGTCGGAGGTGGAGGTCACTGAAATTAAATCTTCTTGGCCTTCAAACAATGCAGGAAGAGAAGGGGGCAAACGATAAACATGTCGTTTTACATTTTTCAAATTAAAATATAATCAAATACCTATGATTTGGCGTGAAATTACAGTGGAGAGTTCGAAACCTCCAAATTCTGAATTCTGATAAATGGAAATAAGAAAATTACAAAAAAAATCCCTTATTTTCACTGCAAAAAAAACCGTTTTGGTGTGGAAATAATTCATCTCCCTTTTTATTTCAAACTTTCAATTAACTAGGTGAATTGAGAATTAATGTTACGCGGAGTAGCAAAATCCATAGGCTAATTTAATTATTTCAAATTTTATTGGAGACAAATATCTCGACAAAATTACCAATCATCAACAAAATACAAATATCGCTCCTGTTATTACAAAACAAACTATTTTGAAATATTTTTGAGGAAAATCATGACTAGAGCGAACCATTAGTGTTAATAAAGATCGCCAAATATTTCAAAATGGTCTAGGATCCCAAGCCATATGTAGAAACTGGGATTGGTATGTTTAGAGTGTTGGTTGTATGTAAAAAAATTATATTTTTTGTGCGTGCGTGAAAATGACGATTTATTCTTAAGTTTTTAATATGGTCTTATATAGGAGAAGTATCATAAAGAGGGTTCATTAACGTGAGTTAATGAGATTTTAAGAGTGAAATTATAATATTAAGTGTGCATTAAAGTGTTTGTAGCTATATATAATGGCTGCGAGATACGAGAACTTTATGACGACAACGGTCATATTCGAGATGGGTGTCGAGTAATTTTCGACCTTGAAAATGTCAAATTCGAGAACTATTCGATGTAAATATTGAGTATAATAGATTCTATGAGACCTAATTAATTAACGTCTTAAAACTAAGTATCAAGTCCTAATTAATAAGTTAATTGAGCCTTCATAAATACAAACCCTACCTGAAATATTAGCGTTGTTATTTTGTCTACAGAAACTATATACATGGCCTTTGTTTGTTGGAATAACTACCAACATGCTTTTAAAGAGTGATCCCAACTAAATTAGACACCAGGAATTGAGCAGCTGAAATCAATCCCACCTAAAATTACCCAATAAGGCCAGCGGTACTGTGGCAGGATCTGGACCTCACACGGAAATAAGTCTTCCTGTAAAAGTAAAAACATCAGTCAAGTTCTTACTCTAACTTTGTGCAAGAGGTACATAATAGTACACTCAAGAATAAAAGACTTAGCAATATTATGTCAGTGTCTTCCAATGATACATGGTTTCTTTATCCAGAGGGATTGACTTGTAGCAAATCATTTGAAATTCAAGAAAAATCAGTGAAATTCTGCAATGGTTTATTGTGACAACCTAAGATGATTTTCATTTAGTTCCTGCTCAGATTGCAAAAATAAAACGGTACATAGTATAAAAGGTTCAAATAAAAAACAAAAATATATATTAAAAAACTCAAATCCAAAAGGAGGAGATATGTATAGCATCTATAAAAGCATCAAAAGGAAAAATAAAATGCAATACCAATGTGTTCAACTTGCAAGACTTGATGCATTGGGGGCGCTCCAAATTGACCAGATTATCATATTTGAGTTTACGTCTATTCTTCACTCGACGATTCTTTCAAAACTGCATATTGGAAAAGAAAAAATAACAAAAACAATAGAAAATAATAAAAGAAAAGGATACCATTGAGCTATTAACAGTTGCTACCCACAAAAGTAAACAGCAACAGTTGATAATAGTGTATTTAGAAAGCCCAATAGATAGCAATAGATAGCAACATGTCCTAATCAGATCGAAGTGCATTCCTACTTGCTGAACCAGGCTATCTAAATTAAACGGAATTGCACCTATTTATGTCTGTGGGGTCTGCTTGTTCATCACTTTTGAGTTTTGACTAATGTCAGTTTAAAAGGTATGGAACCAGTAAACCGGATAATGTTGAAAATTTGTAGTAGAATAGGTACCTTCAACGGCTTTTCCCCAAAAATTCAAACATATAGAAAATGACCACTGAGACAAGAAAGCTAAAAAAAATTACAGGACGCAGCTCAGTATTTAATGCTTGAAAAGGAGAAGGGAAAGGAAGAAGAAAAAGGCATATATTTAGATTTATTGGCAGTTTGGCACATAAGTTCCAATATGTCCAATTTGGAACTTACACGTGAAAACTACAACCAGTAATTTATACTATTATTTAGACTACCTCAACAAAAATGGTTTCCAGAAATTAGAATTTTTGAAGCAGAAGCATGGTGAAACCTTTCGTCAGTTATTTGGACACAACAGTAGTCAGTAGTATTGGCTGGTCGGTACCAGCCATTGATTATAGAAAACTACTAAACTAGAAAATAACACCATGCAACAAATACGCAATGGTTTGATTGGGAAAATGTTCAAAAATCCAGAGTAAAAAACCCAAGGTACTCTTAAAATCTTACAATCTTCTGCAAAAATAACCTAACTTGAAGAATTTAACAATTTACAGCGGAAGAGGAAGATCATTTTTCTGAGTTTTTCTGCTCTCCTCTTATTTATTTTTTTACGGGCCGCATTTGAATGGATCTGGAGAGTTTGGGACTTGACGAAGCGCAGTGCATGGGCTTTGTAAGTGAAAGGCTGAAAGTTTGTTCTTCGCTGGAAGATTTTCTTTTCATTTTTAATAGGTAGAACCAGTAGACTTGATTCAACTTGAGTAGCTTTGTGATGTATGTTAGTATTCAGGATGTTAGCTCACATAGGGTCCGTTTGGCAAATTAAGAAATAGCTTTGGAAGAGTGATATAATAGTATTTTTTTGGAAGAGTGGTAGAAAAGTGGTATTCTTGACTATTCGGAAGAGTGAAAATATCGTTTGGCGTTGTTACTCAGAATAGTTAAAATATAAATAATTACGATACTAATAATGATGATGATGATAATAATAATAGTAAAATAATAATCATAATAGTAAGATAATAATAATAATAATAAAGTAATAAAAAATAATCATAATAAATAATAATATTATAATAGTAATATAATAAAAATATAAACATTATCATAATATAGTAATATATTAATAAAAAATATGATTACAATCATAATTATATAACCATAATCATAATCATAATAATATAATAATAAAAATATAATCATAATCATAAAAATAATTATAAATAATTATAATTATAATAATATAATAATAAATTAATCATAACTATAATCAACATATAATAATATAATATAACAAAATAAAATAATAATAAAGTAATAAAAAATAATCATAATAAATAATAATATTATAATAGTAATATAATAAAAATATAAACATAATCATAATATAGTAATATAATAATAATAAATTATAATTACAATCATAATTATAATAATATAATAATAATAAGTAATCATAATTTTAATAATATAATAATCATAATCATAATCATGATAATAATAATTATAGTCATAATCATAATAATATAACCATAATCATAATCATAATAATATAACCATAATCATAATCATAATAATATAATAATAAAAATATAATCATAATCATAAAAATAATTATAAATAATTATAATTATAATAATATAATAATAAATTAATCATCACTATAATCAACATATAATAATATAATACAACATAATAAAATAATAAGAAGTAATAATAATCATAATCATAATCATCATAATATAATAATATAATAATAAATAATCTTGATCATAGTAATATAATAATTATATTTATATTCATAATATAATAATATAATATTAAAATTATATTTATAATAATAATAAATAATATAATAATGCTAATGGTAACGATAATATAATAACAATAATGATAATAATAATTTAATAATAATAATATAATGATAATAATAATAATAAATAATAATCATAATCATAATATTAATATAATAATAAATTATAATCATAAATATAATATAATAATATAATAATACTAAATCTTAATCATAATCATAATCATAATATAATAATATAATATAATATAATCAAACAATAATCGCTATTAAAACGAGAGCTAATCCGGTATTCTACCTATAAGTTGGTATACTGGATTAGCACTATTTCGCACTCTTCTACTTAGTCTAAAATTCGTTTGGTAAATTAATTCGTCGGAATAGTTATTCTATTCCAACTTTTTGCTATTCCATTGAGTGCCAAACACTCCCATAAGGTTTGTTTGGCACACCATGGAATAGCAAAAAGTAGGAATAAAATTGCTATTAAGGTCATATGTGCCAAACAAACCTTATGGGAGTGTTTGGCACTCAATGGAATAGCAAAAAGTTGGAATAGAATAACTATTCCGACGAATTAATTTGCCAAACGAATTTTAGACTAAGTAGAAGAGTGCGAAATAGTGCTAATCCGGTATACCAACTTATAGGTAGAATACCGGATTAGCTCTCAAATCGGAATAGCGATTATTGTTTGATTATATTATATTATATTATTATATTATGATTATGATTAAGATTTAGTATTATTATATTATTATATTATATTTATGATTATAATTTATTATTATATTAATATTATGATTATTATTTATTATTATTATTATCATTATATTATTATTATTAAATTATTATTATCATTATTGTTATTATATTATCGTTACCATTAGCATTATTATATTATTTATTATTATTATAAATATAATTTTAATATTATATTATTATATTATGAATATAAATATAATTATTTTATTATTATATTATTATGATCAAGATTATTTATTATTATATTATGATGATTATGATTATGATTATTATTACTTATTATTATTTTATTATATTATATTATATTATTATATATTGATTATAGTTATGATTAATTTATTATTATATTATTAAAAATAATGTTCAAACATTGAATATCTTATTATTATTTTTAGAGCTGATTTTCAAAACTTAAAAAACCATGAGCTAAAAATCTCAAAACACTTCAAATTTTTGCATCCCATAAGATTTTCATATCAAGAATTTAATGAGCATGATAAATTAAAATTTGAAGATGATTTGATATACTTTTTGAGTTAAGCTCACGGAGGTCATCCATGAACTTAACTCAAAAAGTACATCAAACCATCTCGAAATTTTAATTTATCATCCTCATTAAAATTTTCATATGAAAGTCTTGTGGGATGCAAAAATTTGGACTGTTTTGAGCTTTTTAAATTATGGTTTTTAATTTTTGAAAATCAGCTCTAAAAATAATAAAAACATATTTAATATTTGAACATCATTTTTAAAAATTAAAAACAGTGACTTAAAAACCTCAAAACACTTCAAATTTTTGCATCACACAAGATTTTCATATAATTTTTTTTAATGAGGATGATAAATTAAAATTTTGAGATGATTTGATATATTTTTTGTGTTAAACTCACGATATCTTTACTCATATATATATATATATATATATATATATATAGAGAGAGAGAGAGAGAGAGAGAGAGGCTATGGTGCTATGCATAACACGTATCGTCTCCGTGTTATGGATCGGTTTTTTATTTTCAAAGTTTAAATGATTGATCCAACCGTATAAAATAATTTTTATATGAATATCTAGATATGGACCAAAATTTATATTTTTTTTGATTTTTTTTACTATTTTTAAGATAGTTAAAAAACTTCTTGATTTAGTTATTATAAATCATTCAAAAAAAACGTCCATTTGAACTTTCAAAATAAAAAACTGATCCATAGTACAAAGGTGATTCATACTATGCATAGCACCATAGTATGAAAGTGAAGAAAGAATAGACTCTTAAATAAATGGTGGACAATGGTTATTATGATAATCTTGACAATAGACTCTTAAATAAATATCAAAAATTTATAGATGTATTTTTCTACCTATAAATTGATGATCATTCAAATTTAATACAATTTCATTATCATTTGATACTCCATCAAAAACCATTAATTTCATCATACCATCCATAAATCTGACTTTTGACTCAATATGTTAGATATCATATTATTGCCTTGGGCCCGTACCCCTCCCAGCATTTACATCAAAGTAAAGAAAGAAGACTATCCTGGCCGGATAGAGAAGAAATTTGTAAACCTGACTGACCTTTAATCAAATCGCCTATTAAGACAAATTAAAGCATTTGCGGTTCAAGAGATTCTTTACGAATAACTTATCTTTTCATTAGATATGATAATTTCGTCTGTCCAATTCAGACCCCTCATTTTTGGAATATGGACCCAACTTTCTGGCGCGGTCCTTCGAAAAAAGGGTTTCACAAATATCATTCATTAAATTTGAGTCTTAATATGGTATATCTGAAACCTCTTTTAATTATCTTTCTTTGGTGAATTCCTACAAACCTTGGTTTTAAATTGTTCCAGACCTGAGAATCGAGATTATAATTGATTTAAAAACCAAAACCCCCTCATACCCCCGTTAGGAGGAGAAACTCCACTTGCCCTCGTCCTTTGATCGAGATCACTCTCCCAAGCGGGGAGGGGCGAATAAACAATATTTTTTTCCGGCTGCGACAAAAATAATAAACTAGATTTTACTTCAGCATCATCCATGTTAGGAGAACTGAATCTCCTGAATCAGCACCCTCGATCTGAGCCGTCAGATCGACACAACTCTGTGTGTCGCATCGGTTGTCTTTCTATTGGAATAGGACGGACATAAATTAACTAAGTTGATTTTGAAACAAGCCCCGGCAGAGCAGACAAATTAACAGAAATATACCTTCCTGCAAGAAAGAACGTTTTTCTTTTATTGCTTTCTATAAAGTCAGGACAAGCACACAAGGCACAAAAAACCTCCTACAGTTTTCATGAAACAATAATCTTGTAAGTTCTGTGCTGCCTAAGTATGTAATGTTTAGGTTAGTTTTCTAAAAAAAACTTATTTTTATCAAAGGAAAGGTCTCGTTTTCTTCAAGACACTATTTTTTTTCACATAAAATAAATGCACAACTACAGATTACCTAGGGGCCCGCTAAAACGTGGTTGGAAGGAGATCATCCCTGAGTTCAATATCCTTATCGTACCCAAAATTCTTTAGCACCGTCCAAGTCGTCTCAAGGTGGCCTTTCTCTATGAACAAAACGAAATGATCATTGTCAAGTGTGTGTATATATATATAATTGAGATATGGTACTATATATATAGTACGAATCGCTTTTGTGTTATAGATTGATTTTTTTTTCAAGCCCTAAATAGTCGATCTGAGCCGTTCAAAATAATTTTCATACGAATATCTAGTTATAGACTAAATTTTATATTTTTTACAATTTTTATCTATTTTTTAGATAATTTAAAAATCACTAATACTGAATGACTCATATTAATTAAATCAAGTAATTTTTTATCCATCTAGAAAAATAAAAAATATATATATAAATTTGATTTGCAACTAGATATTTATATGAAAATCATTTTGAATAATTTAGATCAATCATTTAGACCTTAAAAAAGAACAACCAATCCATAACATAAAAGCAATATGTATTATACATAACACCATAATCCAACTCTCTCTCTCTATATATATGCTCTAAGACAACGGGGTAAATATGTGGATCCCATAGGTAGTTACAACTGAAAACTAATGTTTCTTTTATTCATTGCATATTAAGATTTTTAATCACAGTCTTGTACTGAAAATCCCTGAACATTAATTATTGAATGTTCCAAAATCTTAAGTTCTAG
The DNA here is from genome assembly GCA_037127355.1 of Schoenoplectus tabernaemontani. Taxonomy (NCBI): domain Eukaryota; kingdom Viridiplantae; phylum Streptophyta; class Magnoliopsida; order Poales; family Cyperaceae; genus Schoenoplectus; species Schoenoplectus tabernaemontani. The sequence continues at coordinate 11,344,679 of CM073747.1, forward strand.
AGATTTTAGTGTTGGAATAAGATAACGAAATAAGATTTTTTCTGATTTAATTATAGTCTATGATTCCACTATCTAATTATTTACTGGACATAAAGATGGGAAATATTGTGAGGGAGATATAATAGAAATGTAACCGGTAAGTACTTTCAACCAAACAAAAATATATTACTGTACTGCTAGTCTAAAAGCACAAAACTAATGTTATTTTGGATTACCCAACTATAAAGAATAAACAATAACAACAAACAACACTTGTGAAAAAAAGTAGAGTGGAATTCACACCATCTTTGTTCCAATCATGAAAGAAAATGTATAATCAATTCAATGGGGATATTATCAATTCATTGTCATCTAACTACTTCCCACACATTTGGTCTTATACCAGAACTCTCTCTCTCTCTCTCTCTCTCTCACACACACACACACACATGCACACACACAAATACACATCATGACAGGAGCAAATACACAAGAGATATCACCAGAGTTAATTTTCTACTGATTTGAAGGTATCAAACAAAATTCTCATAAAAAATCAAACTCAAGGTTATATAAGTCACCAATTCAAACATCCTACCAGTAAATTGTACTCCCAAGAAATTCAGAAGATCAATAAAAATTAGATTAGAGAAAATCCCTGAACCCTTCACCTTTTCCGTTTCTATTTTTGGAAAAACAAGAAGACAATAATTAATGGTCTAACAGTACTTATGGCACCCTCAAACTGTGAGTTTCCTCCTCTTACTTCAACATAAGAAACCATCAAACCAGGATTAAGAATCAGTTATCCACTGATGAAAAATGCACTGTGAAGCAGTGGGTCTATGCTCAGGCTCAAAATCAAGGAGTGGGCAAAGAAAATTTAAAAGACCTTGCGCACCAGTTTTTGTGAATTGGTAGTTATCAATCAGAAGGCTATCCATTGGCTAGAATTTCAAACGTCGTATCCTCTTGAGGTCCCATGACGGCCAAAGTAGTCTTTCGAGCGGGACCCAGAAACAGCAATCTGAGAAAAAGAAAAGCAATATAGCATGAATATTGCTCCTGTACTTACTGGGGTTGCATACTCTCTGGCTTCTGCAAATTACTCTAATGTATTTCAGAACAGCCACCAAATGATGAAATGAATAAAAGCACAATATCCCTTCGTTCTCACCACAGATGAAATATGTCAAAGTCATTCCAGCTTATGATGGCAACTTCCACAAAATAAAAAATAATACAAAATCTTTGAGTGAAAAAAAAAGTTGTTTGTACCTTTTTGGGCATCTTTCCAAGGAGTTCCATCATCTGGGCCAAGTGATCCTGAACAACAAACAAAAGCAACCAGATACATTCATAAAAAGAAAAAAAAAAATCTAATAGAAAAAACATAGCAAATGTTCTGTCAGATTATATCAAAAACATGGTTCAAATATTTTCAATGAATACCTCATCTTCAGTAAAACCCTCGGAAGCCCTCGGTGCAAAGAGTGTGTCACCAGTTGCTAGCTCAAATATCAAACATGCAAAGACCACATATCGGCTGAAAAAGAATACCCAGATCCAATAATAACCTCAGGGGCCCAGTACTCCCTCATTTGCATCTCCTTCATTAACTCATCATTTGCATGAACTGCGTTTCCAAAATCAACAATCTTGCACTGCAAGTCCCTCCAAGCTTCTGTTATCTATCTCCAATGCACCTCCCAAAGAGATTCTCCTTTGAGAAATCTTAGCAACAGCTCTCTTAGCTCTTAATTTAAGCCACTTTTCTCCCAAATTAACTGCCTTAATGAGTTCCTGGTTCCCATCAGGTCGTTCAAGAATAGGTGGCAGACCAGTGTGGGTTGGGGTCCTTCGTTGGGTTTATGGTGGAGACCAGATGCACATTTTCGGGTTTCAGGTCTGTTTGGATTATACCAAGTTCTCTGTGCAAGTAATCTAACCCAGCAAGAATTGATCAGGAAATCTGTCTTACCCGATCGAGACCTATCTCTTTCTTGTGGTTGTACCTTATGAGCTTCAGGAGGCTGTCCCCAAGGAATTCAGTGACCAGACATTGATGTTGTCCGTTTGGTCCAGCAATTGAATTACACACTTGGATTTTGATGTATCTCCCTGTGCAATTGAAGATAGGAGATCAATCTCATGAAGAGCCTACTCGCCATACTCCTTTGTACTTTTCTGGATTTTTATAGTAACATATCTCTGCAAAAAGGTGTATTTTCTGTAACTATCCAAGAATTGTGAAAATAAATTTACAAGCAGTTATCACAGTTAGATGACAATTTATTTATTTCTCTTTTTTAGAAGTGTTCATTTCACCTGAAACTCCCATTTCTTTGTACGAGTTAGCTGACAAATTAGTTAGCTCATTATGTAATTAATTTCTAAAACATACAGCTCTGATGTCTAATATTCAACAAGATGTCTCCTAAATCAATCAAACTTTGGGGCTTCAGTTGGGCAATTTATTATGTCATGACAACTTTTCAATGAACTAATTCACCGTAAAAAAAATAACGTCGACTATAATAATACACCGCAAAGATTAAAATCATTATCCCTTCATGGCCTTCTGCATGAACCTAATCAAAGGTTGTCAGCACACAGCCTATTGAGGTTGGTGACCGTTGATAAGAAAGATTTGAATTTAAATAAAAGAGGTGGCACGCAGCTGATGGGCCGGGAAGAAGAAATGGGCTAGGATCGAACGGAGAGCGGAGCATAATTGATCAATGGGTTTCTCTCAGTCAATCACTGGAGATGTTAAGCATGAAAGTAATGGAGAGCATGAGGCTGGCGGTTACACTCATTGCTAGGATTGTTTTTCTGTTATATATTTGTTAGAAATAATCACTTGTTACTGTTATCTTTTTACTATAAGAGAGACTCGTATAAATAGGTTGATCGTGCATGCTATTGTTTTGTTGTTGAATTCATAACTCTTTTATACCAAAAATACTCATTTCATTCCATTGCTTTTATATTCTTTATATTTCTGAGAATTTCTATCTTAAAATTGAACTTGTTAGATCAATTGATCTAACAATTAGTATCAGAGCACCAATCTAATCGTGATATTGATTGCGAGATTGGAAACTCTGGTGTTCTCCTTATCTCTCTCTCAATATCTCGTGGAGCCTGATCACCATGGTTTCTAACAACGAGCTTCAGCGTTCAGTTGAAGTTCTTCAATCTCAGCTTGAACAGTATCAGGCAAATACTGATAAGCGCTTCGCGGAGGAGGCTATTGTGACTCGTCAGATTCTAGTGGCCTCCATGAATGAGCAAATTCAGCTCAACAACACTCAATTAATTAATATGTTTCGTCAAGACATGGACACTCGATTCTCTAATTTGGATGCGCGGATGCCTAAAACTCCTGTGCCTGAGGCTGCTCCAAATAAATCGCTAGGGGCTGAACATGTTCTATCAACCTTCCACAAAAACCTCAGATCTGACAAAGGTGAAACCTCCCATGAAAGGCTAGATGATTCTGATATAATCAAACGTGAGCCATAATTTCAATTCCTCGATAGGATTGCCCTTATTTCGATGGTGAGAATCCAACGAAATGGATACATACGTAAGTGCAATACTTATTTTGCCTTGCATCAAGTTCCTCATACCTATAAAACACATCTATCTACCATTCCATTTCATGGTGTGGCCAGCGAATGATATGATGGATACTTATTAGATCATGAACCTCCTGATTGGGAAATATTAATTCAATTGGTTCAAAAGCGCTTTATTATGCCAACTGCTCGTAATGCATTAGAGGATTGGAAGGCTATGCATCAAGTGACTTCTTTCAGGGAGTATTTTGAACAGTATGAAAAGCTTAGAACTCAATTAGTGTTAGAGAGAAGACAATTTTCTAACACTGATTATATTGATGCATTTGTACGTGGCTTGAAAGGAGAGATTAAGCCGTTTGTTAAAATGTTCAAACCAACTGCGGTGGAAGAAGCTGTTGAATATGCATTGTATGTGGAAGAGGCAAATGATAATCAATTTAAACAGTTCAAAACAGTTCCTATGTCACCTTTTTCAGCACCTTCATTGCGGCTAAAAACAACATTGAAAAATCTCCTACCAATATGATTAAGCAACCACAACCAATGCTTAACAGAACCTTAATCGAACAACGTAGAGCTCTTGGCCAGTGTTTTAAATGCGATGACAAGTATTTTTCAGGGCACCGGTGCAAAGTAAAAGTTCAAATGATAATTGGGCATGAAGAGGAGGTTTTCATGCTAGATGAGGATGAACTGGTTATACCCACAACAACTGAGGTAATTAATGCTGAAGAAGCAATTGTGTCAATGCAAGCTACCACTAGCAATCCCAAAGCCAACACCATGAAATTCAAAGGGTTCATAGGTAATACCCTCGATCGAATGATGCTGGACCTTCTCTATATTCCTTTCGCCCAAGATGTCTACACTATCGTAGAGCCATACAATGCCACTTTCATGCACCAATTGGTTGAGAACACTGATGAGTATAGTAACAAAATTCATAATTTTATTTGCGAATAATTCACGTTTAATTTGTTTTTAACACTCTACTAATAAATCAATATTTAATACATTAGTTCGCGTATTATTCATTTGATATGTGAATTATGCATGAATTTAACGAATTCTATTGAGTCCCTCTTATTTTCGATTCAAGGGACTGAATTTCACAGTGACTTAAGATTACTTTCCATTCAAGGCTATGATGTGATACTCGGTTTAGATTGGCTCTCTCAATGGGGGATATGCAAATTAACTGGCATGATAATGACTCAAATTTCAAAAGGGAGATCAGGAGATTAAGCTCCAAGTCCTGGAAGAAATGGCAATGGTTAAAATGTGTGAAGAGATCAATTTACATAAAGAAATTAAGTCTGATTCTGATGTGTTGGTAGCACAAGTTTGGGTGTGTGCTGGTAGTACCAATTCTCTCACATCTACTAAAGTTCTAACTGATCCAAGTATTCAACAAGTATTAAATGAATTCACTGATGTGTTCCAGCAACCTAAAGAGATGCCTCCTTGTCGATCAATTGATCACCAAGTTCCACTATTACCCTTGGCAAAGCCGGTTAACCTTCAGCCTTATCGTTATTCCTATTTTCAAAAATTGGAATTGGAGAAAATAATTGAGGAATTGCTGCAAACTTCAGTGATTCGACCATCCACTAGCCCGTTTGCCTACCCAGCCCTATTAGTCAAGAAAAAAGACGAACTTGGAGGTTATGTGTTGATTACTGGCAATTGAATAACATCACAGTTAAAAATAAATATCCAATTCCCGTTATCGATGATCTATTGGATGAATTGAATGGAGCACATATTTTTTCCAAGGTTGATCTGTGTTCGGGATACCATCAAATTCGGATGGCTGATGATGATATCCACAAGACGACATTCCGAACCCATGAGGGACACTACGAATATCTCGTCATACCCTTCGGGCTTACAAATGCTCGGTGACATTTCAAGCCCTTATGAATAGTATTTTCAAGCCATTTTTAAGGAGGTTTGTTTTCGTTTTCTTTGATGACATTCTCATCTATAGCAAGGATAGAGTCTCTCATGTTCAGCATCTCAAACTAGTACTGCAGACGTTAAGAGACAATCAGCTATTTGCAAAATTGTCCAAATGTGAATTTGGTGTTATAAAAGTTGAGTACCTTGGCCATATCATTTCATCTCAAGGAGTGACCACTAATCCCCAAAAGATTGAAGTATGACTACTTGGCCGGTAACAAGACAGTAAAACGGTTGAGAGGATTTTTAAGGCTTACCGGTTATTATCGTAAGTTCATCAAGGGGTATGGGACAATTAGTAGGCCCCTGACCAATCTTTTGAAAAATAACTCATTCAAATGGGATGCTGAATCACAAATTACTTTTGATCAACTGAAGTTGGTAATGTCTACGGCGTCGGTTTTGGCTCGTCGAATTTTCAAAGCCCTTTGAGCTTGAAACTGACGTTTCAGACAAAGAAGTTGGAGCAGTTTTGATGCAAGACCACAAGCCAATAGCATATCTGAGTAAGGCCCTTGGCATAAAAATCAGCAATTGTTCATGTACGAAAAGGAATTCATGGCATTGCTGACTGTTGTCCAGAAATGAAGGCATTACCTCCAAGGACAAGCTTTCATTATAAAAACGAATAATATCAGCCTCAAATACCTCTTGGAACAACGATTGACACACACTCTTCAGCACAAAGGCTTGTGTAAACAATCGGGACTTGAGTATGAAGTGCAGTATAAAAGGGGTGCCGACAATATTGTAGCTGACGCTTTATCCAGAAGAGTAGTCCCTGAGTTAATAGGAGAGGTGAAAGCATTGTCGGAAATATTGTCTTCTTGGATAGAAGAACTCAAGACCAGATTACAATGTTGATGAGTGGGCAGCAGCTATTTTAGCCAAGCATAGTCAGGGCCAAGAGTTAGACGAGGACATTACTGTCCATGGAGGAATCATAAGGAAAGATACAAGAATTTATATGGGAGATGGATTACAGTGGAGAACCAAAGTGATTGACAACCTACATAATTCTAGTATAGAGGCCATTCGGATATTCTTGGAACTTATTAGCGAGTCAGAAAGTATTTCTACTGGCTCAAACTCAAAGAAACAGTGTTACAACATGTGCAATTATGTGATGTTTGTCAATTAAACAAAGGAAAACATGTGCTAAGCCCCAGATTACTTGAGTCTATTCCAATTTCAAATACTGCTTGGGAATTAATTACCATGGATTTTGTTTCGGGGCTTCCAAAGAGTTATGGTAAGGATGTGCTAATGGTGATTATTAATAAACTCACTAAATATTGCCATTTGATCCCTCTCACTCATTCCTTTAAAGCCTCGATGTTGCCCAGGTATTTCTTGATTCAGTTTATAAGTTATATGGCCTACCTCTGAAAATAATAACTGATCGAGACCCGGTATTTACTAGTGTTTTTTGGAAAGAGCTTATGGGGAAATTGGGGGTGACTCTTAATTTTAATACTTCTTATCATCCCCAAACGGATGGGCAATCTGAGCGTTTTAATCAATGTGTTGAAAGTTATTTGCGCTGTATGGTTTTTCAAAAGCCAAAAACTTGGGCAAAATGGATTCCACTCGAGGAATGGTGGTATAATACCAATTTTCATACTGTGCCATTAAAAGGACCCCTTTGAGGCTCTTTATGGTTACTCACCACCACAACTATCTCTCGGGTCTATTCCAAAGAGTTGTAACCCAGTGGTTAATGGGGTATTGGAAGAAAGGTAGCAAGCTTTCAGGATTTTAAAAGAAGAATTAGTTAAAGCTCAATCGAGAATGAAGAAATACGTTGATCTCAAAAGAAGTGAAAGAAGTTTCCAAGAAGGTGATTGGGTTTATCTCAAGTTGCAGCCGTATCGGCAAGTTTATGTTAAGGGCAAATCAGGAATGCATAAACTACAATCCAAATTCTATGGCCCATTTGAAGTACTTGAGAAGGTAGGGAAAGTGGCTTATAAGCTTAATCTTCCACCTGGTTCATTAATCCACCCAGTTTTTCACGTATCTTAGCTTAAGAAGTGCTTGGGACCCACCACCTCAACCGAACCTACTCTTCTACTGGTAGGTAGTCAGGGATAACTTAAATTGGAACCAATGGCTATCCTTGATCGTAAGGTTGTTAAGAAGCAGAATCAAGCTGTAGTGGAAGTATTATTGCAGTGGTCCAATTTGCATATTGAAGATGCGACTTGGGAGGAGTATGACCAAATGAAATTGCAATTTGATTTATCTAAGTTTGAGGACAAGCTTAAAAACAAGGGGGAGGCAATGTCGGCACACAACCTATTGAGGCTGGTGACTATTGATAAGAAAGATTTGAATTTAAATAAAGGAGGTGGCGCGCAACTGATGGGCCGGGAAAAGAAATGGGCCAGGGCCGGAACGAGGAGAGCGGGGCATAATTGATCAATGGGCTGCTCAATCAATCACTGGAGATGTTAAGCATGGAAGTAATGGAGAGCATAGGGCTAGCGGTTACACTCACTGCTAGGATTGTTTTGATGTTATATGTTTGTTAGAAATAATCACTTGTTACTGTTATCTTTTTACTATGAGAGAGACTCGTATAAATAGGCTGATCGTGCCTGCTATTGTTTTGTTGTTGAATTCATATCTCTTTTATACCAAAAACACTCATTTCATTCCATTGCTTTTATATTCTCGATATTTCTGAGAATTTCTATCTTAAAATTGAACTTATTAGATCAATTGATCTAACAAAGGGATTCACAACACATAAAACAAAAAACCGGCTACAATAATTTGAATCAAAATCACAAAATAAATCTGAAGAAAATATGTATCATCCAGAACAATCCCCCATCATCCCTCATAAAAAAAAATTAGAAAACCAAAGATTTGAAGAACTGACAGAACAAAGAGTGTCGTAGGCAAGCCAGACGGTAGAGAAATTGCCCCATCCGGCTTCCTCTGAGCGACGTATCTTCCAGCGGAGAACCGGTCTCCTATTCTCACCGCGTGGTAACCACCCTTTCTTTTCTTTTTCTTTTCTTCTTTGAAAGCTTGCCCCCTTCTTTTTCTTTTTCTTCTTTCAAAAGCTTGCCCCCCTCTCTCTCTCTCCCCCGTTTCTCTGTTGCAATTTGAGGAGCGTAATATCCGTTGAGATCGCTGGAAAATTGAAAGTGAATAGATTCCGCCGGGCGCCAGCGGGTAGAGGAAAGGGAAGAGGCGACCTTTCTTCCTTTCTAAAATCTTGTTCTCTCCAGTCATCACAACAGGAGGCGTACAGTCCCGTAAAACTTGTGGATTTTTTACTTAAACGGCCTAAAAATATATCTTAACTACAAAGACGGCCTAAGAGCAAATTTATTTTCACAAACGGCCTAACAAAGGGCGTGAGTTCAATTCACGCCCTTAAAATATTATTTTCTTTGTCCGCCCGTTGCCCAAACAAAAGAGAGCAAAATGGCCCAAAGGACGTGAGTTGAACTCACGCCCTTTAAGTCCACATATCGCATTTATATCATTTCTTTTACTTTCGGTATTTTTGAAAGATAACAACCAGAGCACATCAACGTCTAAAGGGCGTGAGTTGAACTCACACCCTTTGTGTCTTTGGGCAGTGTTCGGGCAAGCAAAATGGAGATTTAAGGGCGTGAGTTGAACTTACGCCCTTATTTAGGCCGTTTGTAAAAATAACTTTGCTCTAAGGCCGGTTTTGTAGATAACATTAATTATTAGGTTCTTTAAGTAAAAAGTCCAAACTTGTGGCTGTAATGTTTAAAAGACGTCTCCAGTCCGTTTCTTTATGCGGAAGAATAAAAATGATATTTTTTTTAATGATATTGTTGCTCGTATCTTGGTTGGTACAGTGATGTTTTTTCAAAATACAAAATTTATATCTTCATATGAAAAATAAATAAAAATAAAGATAATTTAATAATTAATATAAATTTCAATCATGAATACATAATTAATGTAAAAATAAATGCATAATTGAGAGGATAATTGACATTTAGAATTTAAGAAAATTTAAATTCATAATTGATGGTAATCTAAAAAAAATAATATGAAACATTTCGTGTAACAATCAAAATTGAGAGAAAATTATAACTTCAACACAAATGGTCATAGAGATAATAACATTATTTGACGAATAACTCAATCTGATAACTGATATCAGCTCTAAAATTTCAACAAAAAATTGGATCATTGTAGGATCAAGATATTTACGTGCTTAATAAAGAGTAGAGATAGAAATAGAGATAGAGATTTGAAGTATATGACTTTTCTTCATGCACTTGGAACTATTTCTTTCTAACTTTTCTAGCTTTTCTCTAAGGCTCTAAACGAGTCGGTCAAGTAAGTTTGAGATGAGCTTATTAATTTAATAAATAAAATATATTAATTTCAAATTAATTTATTAAATTAACGAGTTGAACTGGCTCGTTAACAACTTATTTAATAATTGATAATATTTTATATCAAAATTTAAAAAATTAACAAAAATTAGTAAAAATAAAATTTATACATATTTTATGCTAAAATTAAAAAATATTAAAAACTAATTATGATAAATTTTTATATATTTTTATATGGTAATTATATATATATATTAAGTTATAACTTATAGTACACTAAAATTCATAATAACATAATAAAAATAATAAATATAAATATTTTAACTAATTTAATAAATTTAGCGAGCTGAATCAAGATAGGTTTAAACTCGATTCATTAATTTAATGAGTTTAATTAGTGAGTCAAATTCAAATCAATCTCAAATAATCCTCGAGTTGTGTGTTTTTCTTATCGTCATGGCCTTTTGAGATATTTCTTTTCAAATTGGGGTCTGTACTTCATCAGGATTTTGGTTTCTTTTCTGAGTTCCCTCTGTCAAATGCCTTCGAAATGAACTCTATATTGTACATGCTACAACGCCCAACGTGATTAATTACTACGAATATGTTTTTTTGCGTATTTATTTTAAGGCCATTTGGTTGGATCCAAATCTGCTATTGTTCTTGTCTAATAATAGGACTTTTTTTCATCCAATGATTTTGAATCTTTAATAGCTCAAATCTCAAAGCATTTCTGGTAACTCAGAATCATAAAGTATCTTGAACTCAAAATTTCCACTGTTGAGATGGGAATAATAAAGCTCTCCTTTTATCCAAAATAATAACAAATTTTGATCCCATTTGGTTTCCGTGTGTTTAAAATAGAAGAAAGAAAATGATTTTGTGTGTCTGACAGAACATTTCGTGCATGACTTATATTACTGAGTGTGAATTATATGTAAATTTTAATTTGTGTCGATCGACACCGGAGAAAACATATACAAATTGATGTTGTTTAGTGTGTGCATAGAATTTATATATGTATTTTTTTTAGAGTACTAGTACATAACCCATCCATTGTGTGGATCCTCTTAAGTTCAAAAATATTTATATCTAGTACTAATTTTATTATAAATAAATAAATAATATATTTTACTTAAATATAATTTATATCTATATTTAAATCTAAATTAATTAAAAAGACTCTTAAATTTTCAAACAAAATTAATTTATTATTTAATAAAAATATAATGAATAAAATATAATATTTTCTAATTATAGTTTCACAATACGTAATTTTGTTTTACAATTAAACATAATAATAGTTATGTTTAATTTATATATATAATTGTTTTAGACCTCTTATAAATGTATGATAAAAATAACAAATAAAATGGAGAGAAAAAATGAGTTTGACTTAAATATGAAATGTTAATTTTTAAAAATATTGACGTGCATCGTTCGATTAGAAGCATTTTGATCATTAAGAAAATGCTCAAAAGCTGAACATTAATGAATAAATTCAGCACATGCACTCTTTATAATATAGTATAGATAATATAGTGTTTGTATAAAATTGGTTCATATTCGCTGGGTTTTGGTAAAATACTTGTTGAGATGGTAAACACTCTCTTAGGAAATATATATATATAGTAAAGATAACGTGATGTTAAGCTCACGAGACTTTTCATGAACTTAACTCAAAAAATATATAAAATCATCTTCAAATTTTGATTTATCATACTCATTAAATTTTTCATATAAAAACCTTGTGAGGTGTAAAAATTTAAGATATTTTGAATTTTCTATGTTATCGTTTTTAATTTTTAAAAATTCTATACAAACATTGAATATATTATTATTATTATTAAAGCTGATTTTTAAAAATTAAAAATAATGACTTAAAAACCCAAAACATCTCAAATTTTTGCATTCCATGAGGTTTTCATGTGAAGAATTTAAAGAACAATGAAAAATCAAAATTTAGAGATTGTTTAATATGTTTTTTGAGTTAACATCATAGAAAACCTCTGTGAGCTTAAACTCATATTTTCTTTAATTATAGATTGATGGTCATTCAAATTTCATATAATTTCATTATCGCTTGATACTCCATCAAGGACCATCAAAATTTTATATAATTTGCAATGATTATAATTTGACGGTTTTTGATGAACTATCAAATGATAATGAATTTTGAATCACTATTAATTTATAAGAAGAACATACTCATAAGGTTTTTTCTACTTTTATATTTTTTTATATTTATTTAAAAATCTATTGTCAAGATAACCATTGTCAAGTGATCCCTTCCCTTAATTAAAATGCAGTTGTTTCTTCGGTCTTTTACACGATCCATTGGAAGTTCTGTTCCTGTAATTTCTTTCGAATCATTCAAACAAAGCATCTTTGTTGATAACTCGAGACAGTGATAAAAAAGAAAATAAGGGACGATATTTGGAGATCAATAATTTTAATATGCGAATTTTTCTATCTTAATACTAAAATTACCTTAATTTAACACCCACAGTAAAAAAATAAATTCGTTTATATAAGAAAATTATTAAACTCATTTGAATTGATTACAGTGCGTTTCCCTCTTCCATTTTTTTTTAACGAAAATTATAAAATCGGCAAGAAATTATCACATGCCCACTAAATAACATCTCATATGATGATGCAAATTATTTATAAATTTTCTAGTATATTATTAAGAACTTAAATAGTTATGCATAACACCCATAACTAAGTTCATCATAAGTGATTTTTTGTATCAGGATTATAATTTAAGAGTTAGAGTCTAGCAGTAGAGTTATAAATTTCAGGTTCTTAGAATTTTAGTTTTTAGATTCTAAAATTTTAAAGTTTAGAATTTAAGTTTTAAGAGTATGTTTCTATAGATTTAGTGTAATCATTATTATTAAAATTATTATTATTAGCATTACTATTATCATTATTATGGATATTTATATTCTTATCAGTACTATTATATTATTATTATTATGAATATTTGTGTTATTATTATTATATTATGATCATTCTCATCATCATTATTATCAATATCATTGCCACTATTATTTTTATTATTTTTTAACATTCGAGATCTCATCTCTATACTTTCGGATTGGATTTTATTTCTAATTTACCCTAATTTATTTGAGATAAAAAAAATTGTGAGAATAAGAGATAAATATGACATAATAATGAGGATATAAGAGTTGAAATAAAAGAAGACTTGAATATATAAAACTCTATATTAAATATACTTGAAGATAAATTTTCATATTTTTGAAAATTTTCTATCTTTTAGAGAGAAAATGTATTGAGTTAAAGATTTTTAGTAATAATTATTTTCTATCTTTCAAAAAAAATATTTTAAATGTAAAATTAGGTCTCACGTATATTTTAATATGAAGATCACATTAAACATTTAGATCAGTTTTTTAAATTCGAAAATAAAAAATATAATACAAAATATAAAAATATTTTATATTTTATGTCATATCTCTTATTTTAATTGAGATTAAGGCGAAGCCTAATTAAGTGATTCGGATCTAAATTTAAATTCATATTTTTAATTAGGATAAATATTATTATCCCAGTGTACAGTCCCAATTTCTGTTCTAAGCGATCAATTGCCATACTTAAGAATTGGGATAATTTTTTTTCTGTCCATTTTTAGAAAGAATGAGTAACACATTTGTCACTTCTTGCCTCTTCATTTAAAATTTTCGATTATTTCAAATTCCTCTTACTTGTTCATTTCCTGTGCTCATTTTTTTTTCAAATTCTTTCTTTTTTCTATTTAAACCATGCCATTTAGCAAACCAGAAAAGAACGTTGTCATTGAAGGAGTTCCCCTAGTGCTTCTTCTAAATATGAGTTCTGTTTTTCATCCCTTTCAACTCCTAATCTATTTGTTCATGTTTCTTCATTTCCATCTATTTTATTGTCACTTGTAACCTTTTTGGTTTGTCTCCGTTTTTTCACAAATTTGTTCAATGCATGATAGAGATTCATGCAAACCTCCTGTATACTAAAAGAAGGTAAGTTATGCAAAATCGATTTTTCTTTGAATTTGCTTTGATGTTTTTTATTTTTTTTTTTTTTATTTTGACTTCCATCACTGATTTACTTTATTCTTTTTTTTTTTTTTTTTTTTGACTTCCATCACTGGGGGGGGGGGGGGGGGAGATAGAGAGCGAACTTAAACCTACGATTGGCTTTCTATCTTTGGAAGTAATTAATCAGTCTTTTCTATTTCCTCCTTTTTGGATGATTGTGTAACAACTTATATGTATAACACTGAAATTGTTGGTTCTTTACGTGGGGAGATGTGTTGGTTAATACATGATTTGCTGGTATGGTACAAATTCATAAATTGAGATAGCTGATTTTATATATAATTTTCAATTGCTTTAGGTTTTATTTGTTACTTAGTTCTTCAGGAACCATGATTTGTAATGTGTAACTGTACGAAAATATAACTACTTTTTTAATTTGATAAATATGAGCTAACATCATTATTTTTCATTTATTTCAGAGTTGTTTTTTTCCCGGACTTCATCCAGGACACTCGATGTCGAACGTCATTTAAAAAGACTGTGAAACTGACTATTAATAAATTTAATAAGAAAAAATAGTACTTCGCATAAATATAAATAGCTCCAAATCTAAAACAAGTTCATCAACATCTCTAGGACCTGGGACAATGCACCATATGCTTTGAGCTTTCTAAAAATAACCTTAACAATTAGTTATTATTTATTTATTTAATTAGTATAAATAAAATAGATAACAACTATATAGTCATGTAAGATATAAATAACAATAAATAGAGTAAAGATACCGTGAGCTTAACTCAAAAAGTATATCAAATCATCTCAAAATTTTAATTTATCATTCTCATTAAATTCTTTATATGAAATCCTACTGTGATGCAAAAATTAGGAGTGTTTTGAGTTTTTTATGTCATGATTTTTAATTTTTGAAAATCAGCTCTAAAAAAAATATATTTAATATTTGAACATCATTTTTAAAAATTAAAAACGATGACTTAAAAACTCAAAACGCTCCAAATTTTTGCATCCCATGAGATTTTTATATAAAAAATTTAATGAAGATGATAAATTAAAATTTCGAATGATTTGATATATTTTTTGAGTTAAGCTCACGGAAAGCCTCCGTGAGCTTAAGCTCACGGTATCTTTACTCCAATAAATAATATGCAACTATGATATATAAACAGTTTGCAACGTCAAGGTCGCAGTAAAATGCCAAAATTAAAAATTTTCACCAAAAAAATGATACTTTTAATATTAACAAAAAGCCTAAATTATATAAATAGCTCCGTATGACATGTCCAAAACACATTTAAAACATATTGTTTGCTATATATATAAATAACTTATGTATAGAGAAATAAACAGCGACAATAAAACATATAAGCTCTTAGTTAATGTGGTGCTATAAAAAATATAAATAATAAAATTATTACATATAAATAAATCTATAAGTTGCTATAAATAGCATCGGAATATAATGAAGAGTCGCAACTGTGATTTGTGAGATGCTTCACTGACCATTGCAATCAATGCTTGGGGGTTTTATTTAGGGATAAAACTCTGAGACTATTAGCAACCTCCTTTTAATTATGTGAAAATCTATATAATCCAAGGCTTCTTTGTGTTTGATAATTGACGTCTCATGATTTTTTAGCTCAAATACAATGATGAAATTCGCGGGCATACAGTCTTTAAGGGAGTGTTTGGTAATCAATGGAATAACAAAAAGTTAGAATAGAATAGCTATTTCGACGAATTAATTTGTCAAACGAATTTTAGACTAAGTAGAAGAGTGCAGAATAGTGCTAATCCGGTATACCAACTTATAGGTGGAATATCGGATTAACTCTCGTCGGAATAGCGATTATTATTTGATTATGATGTATTATATTATTATATTATGATTATGATTAAGATTTAGTATTATTATATTATTATATTATATTTATGATTATAATTTATTATTATATTAATATTATGATTATTATTTATTATTATTATTATCATTATATTATTATTATTAAATTATTATTATCATTATTGTTATTATATTATCGTTATCATTAGTATTATTATATTATTTATTATTATTATAAATATAATTTTAATATTATATTATTATATTATGAATATAAAATATAATTATTTTATTATTATATTATTATGATCAAGATTATTTATTATTATATTATTATATTATGATGATTATGATTATGATTATTATTACTTATTATTATTTTATTATGTATTATATTATTATATGTTGATTATAGTGATGATTAATTTATTATTATATAATTATAATTATAATTATTTATAATTATTTTTATGATTATGATTATATTTTTATTATTATATTTTATGATTATGATTATGGTTATATTATTATGATTATGACTATAATTATTAGTATCATGATTATGATTATGATTATATTATTAAAATTATGATTACTTATTATTATTATATTATTATAATTATGATTGTAATTATAATTTTTTATTATTATATTACTATATTATGATTATGTTTATATTTTTATTATATTACTATTATAATATTATTATTTATTATGATTATTTTTTATTACTTTATTACTATTTTATTATGTTGTATTATATTATTATATGTTGATTATATTTATGATTAATTTATTATTATATTATTATAATTATAATTATTTATAATTATTTTTATGATTATGATTATATTTTTATTATTATATTATTATGATGATTATGGTTATATTATTATGATTATGACTATAATTATTATTATCATGATTATGATTATATTATTAAAATTATGATTACTTATTATTATTATAATTATGATTGTAATTATATTTTTTTATTATTATATTACTATATTATGATTATGTTTATATTTTTATTATATTACTATTATAATATTATTATTTATTATGATTATTTTTTTTACTTTATTATTATTATTATTATCTTACTATTATGATTATTATTTTACTATTATTATTATTATCATCATCATTATTAGTATCATAATTATTCATATTTTAACTATTCTGGAGTAACAACTGCCAAACGATATTTTCGCTCTTCCAAATAGTCAAAAATACCACTCTTCCAAAAAAAAAATACTATTCTATCACTCTTCTAAAATTACCACTCTTCCAAAGCTATTCCTTAATTTGCCAAACGGACCCTAATAGAACACAGCTACTCAAATGAATGGAAATACACACAACAGAAAACAACGTAATAAAAAGAAAATAAAATTTGACTTTAATATTCTCACTTAATATAATTATTTTAAATTAAGTTATGCATTCTCATTAAATAGACGATTATAATTTAGTTTTGAAATTTTTAGTGAAATTATAGGAGGACATCCCAAGAAATAGCAATAATATAGCTTCTTTGCCTGTTATACCGAAAGACGAAGGCGTTAACAGAATTATTTATCTATATTTTTGTTTGATATATTGAAAGGTAATTATTACATTTATATGTATCCTGTCGTAGAAAACATAGATTTATACGCCGCTTTTTCATTTTCGGCCTTTTGGCTAAGAACACTGTCTATTATTGAACAGTCACCCGATTCTCTATTGTCTATTCTCTACAGTCGACCTCCCACAGTATATTTATTTAACCCGATTCTCTCCTCCTTTCTTTCGTTCCATTCCTTTTCTCCGCCTCCTCGCTCCTCCCCTAGGGTTAGGGTTAGGGTTAGATCGCCCCGCTGCTCTCTCCACCAGGAAGGAAGCAAAACCGAGAGCGCGATGACAGGAAAGGCGAAGCCGAAGAAGCACACCGCGAAGGAGATAGCGGCGAAGATCGACGCAGCGACGACAAACCGAGGCGGCGGGAAGGCCGGGCTGTCGGACCGGCTCGGACAAGACAAAGGTGGCCATGCGAAGCTGGAGTGCCCCCTGTGCAAAGTCACCGCACCCGATATCAAGACGATGCAGATCCACCACGAGGCACGCCACCCGAAGCTCCCGTTTGAGCCTGAGAAGCTGAACAATCTTCACTCTTCCATTCCTGGCGAATCTTCCAAGCCCAAACCTGGCATCCGTGGCAGCCTCAAGAAGTAGACCTTTTTTTCTTGTGCACTTGTTGCACTGTCTTTTTCACGTTGATGTTCGAATGTTGTTATGCTTTTCTTATAACATAATGTATGTGTGGTATCTGTTATTGAATTGGACGGGGGAAGGGGTTGAGGGTGTGGGTATAGCTGTTAGGTATTGTGGGGAAGTGTGAGAATTTGGTGAATTTTCTCAGCGGTGTTTTGAACTGAGTTTGACAGAATTTAAAGTTGATCTGTCTTGGTAATATCTGTTGCAGCTTCTGCAATCTGGTTCAGTTCACCTTTATAACCCATATGTTGCTATTGCTATATGTAGTTGGAGTAACTTTGATAAATTATATAGCTCTTAATATGAAATATCAGAATATCATATTGTTTCTTGACCCATTTGAACTCTATAATTAAGGCAAGAAGGCACGAAGTAGTGGTCTTCAAGATAAGCGCAAGATTGCAATTTCCTGTTGGACTAAATATCAGACTCTACATGACACCAATGCTGATCTTCTGACCTGCATGGCTCATAATAACGAGTTGGCAACAGGAAAGCTAGGTTGCGCTGACAATCCAATATAATATGATTTCATTTTATGTTTAATGCATGGAAAACTTGTCTATTTTCATGTGTAATATTAGGTATGCAACATAAATAATACTTCTTTCTCCCGGAAAGTTGTTACCAGGACATATGTAGCTACATATTAGAATAGTTGACCTCTGGTACTGTCAGGCCTCCGCACTTGTTGCAAGATGATGCTTTCTATCCATATGAAATTGCAACTTATGCTACATTATTATGTACCAGATTCAACTGGTAAGTTTCTGCTGCAATTATTCTTTTTACTGCAGTCCCTGATCAACTTTCTAAATGGTTTTAATCTAAACTATGAGATTTTTTAATTGGATGACTTCTTTTGTTGCCCCTGCTTGTACTGTAATGACTAATGACAGCAGATGTGAAATTACTCCTTGATTGCCACTTGCCACATAGTTGAAGCCTTTATTATTAAGAAAATGTGATTCACCTAGAATATAGTTTAACATGTTGATACCACCCTATTGTTACTTGTGAATATTTTATCATAAAGCATATGTGGGTTCCTGTTGGAGTAATGCTGCAATTCACAGGAGCTGATATGCTTCTATGAACATGTAGGGTTTTTGCCAGAGATCTGTCTCAAAAAAAAAAATGTTTTACTTCTGTGGGAGAACGGAGGAGTTAATTATATCTGCAGTTTACTCCTTTAATAATGAATCCAGATTAGTTTGGTTCTGACCTAATGGTACATTGGAGATTCTTAAAATTATCCGATATCTTTAATTGAACTTCTATAATGGTTCAAGACTGATTCAGTTCTCAACTAATGTTTCAATGGATGGAGATTCTTCAAAATATCAAATGTATCTTTAATCGGATTATCGTGATGTAAAGGGTTCTTTCGGTGTAAATATATATTTCATCTGCTCTTTAGTCTTGATCAGAACCCACAACAACAGCGAATCCACATCTGTAATTCAACGGTGTGGTGAGTAGCATTGTGAATTTAAACCGTCATGGCGGTGACTGTCCCGTCTGTAATAAAAATCCGACGGTCTGAATTAATCTTACTGCCTACTGCATCGATGTGTTGCTGCAAAGGATATGGACTCGGACAACTTGGATATGAATACCTCAGAGGATGTGATTCCAACAACAACTTGGTACGAATTATGAAAAAATCTTTGGTAGTCTGTCAGCGGGACGGGTCGGAATGAGTCGGATGGGTCGGGTCCAAGAGTGGGGTCGGAGGGGTCGGGTCGGGAACGGGTCGGGTCGGGAACGGGACGGGTCGGGTCGAATTTGTTTTCTAAAATTCTGAAAATTTCAAAAATCATTATAACGGTTCAGTAAATCGTTGCAATGATTTAATAAATCGTTATAACGATTTACTGAAACATTATAACGATTTATGAAACGTTATAACGTTTCAGCTCAATTGATCCAATGGTTGCTATTCTTTCTAAACCGTTATAATGATTCCCAAATCGTTATAACGGTTCAGGCATTGATATGACTCAAAATAAATTGAAATAAAATTTTAAATGAAATAATTTAAGTAAAAAATTAAATAAAATCTTAAAGAATTGGAATAAAATGATAGAACTTTAAAAAAAGTGAGAATTTTTTAAATATTATAAAAATTAAAATAAATGGGTTAAAAATAAAGTTATCCTCATCCTTTATTTCGGTTTTGAGACCGGCTATGTAATATATAGGCGGAGTTCTAACTTTTTTTTTGTTAGTAAAGTTTATTGAAAAAAATCAAATAAGGATTGTAAATGTTAGAAAAATAATAAAAATGGGAAAAAAATAAAGAATATAAATGTTTAAAAATACCGTCTAAAAATTCGAGTTGCAATTTGTATTTGTTCGAAACTAACAAACTTGCTCATCAATTGTCTAAATAATTTCACTCAATTAGTTGCAAAGTCGGTTCAATGCTGATTTTTATTTTGTTTTTTTACTTTCAAAAGTTAGCCGTATGTAATAACTTTAATAAAAAGAATAATATTAATTTGAGAGGAGCAAATTTGAAGTTCACATCTTTTCATTGTTCATCCCTAAATTTGACACTTTTGAAAGGAAACAAATATTAATTCAATTCAATGTGATATTTCAGAAAGACTCTTTAAGTTAGTAAGCCACTCTAGCCTCTAAAATTGTAGTTGAAAATGTCACATAAATATTAAAAACTCTATTTACAAGTGAGAGTGAGAAGTTTATTTACAAATGGGAGTGGGAGAGATTCTCTGAAATTTTATGTGTTTCACTGGACTCAACATTAGACCAAAACAAACTCTTCCCTAATAAAAGGGAAGAAAATTTGTTGCTCTTCTCACGCACGAGAAGAGTCTTTTTTTTTTTCAAATCGGACAGTCAAAAAATACCAAAAAAAAAAATAGCTGCATGAAATTTGAAGAAAAAAAATCAGTTATTGTCGTCCGAAGAGTAATATCCCATTCGTCGAACTTAAAACAGCATATCTCGTTCTGATAAAAATATAGCAGTAGCGCAGCTGCTAGATTGCATCCAATGAGATCTACTGATCTAGTGATGACTGATGAGCTTCAAATCGGTTCCAAGTTCCATCCGACTGGACTTGCGAGATGAGGTAAAACTGTAAAAGAAGTCCGACCGGATCCGACCCGCAGACGAAAATTTCCTTTCCCAATTTGACCAACCCCGAAGCCGAAAAGAAGGCGAAGCAGATGGACCGCAGGTGCAAAGAAAACCCTAGTACCTAGCGCCTCCGTTTCTGCGCAGAAGCACAGATCACTGAGATCAGCCACTTTCCCTCGATAATCCGCGACCAATTCGATCCATCTCACCGCCCCGCTCCTTTCCCTCCTTTCTCCTCCCGCTTCCCAACAAAACCACTCAGCTACCGCCATAATAAAACAGCGTTTCATGGAGGAAATGGATTTGAACGACACCTTTGGCGAACTAAATCCTTCCAATCTACTCAACCTAGACGACGATGAGGCTGAGCCTGAGGCTCAAGCTGAGGTTGAGGCCGTGGCCGAACTAAACACTATTGATTTGGATAGAGAACCCGTAATTGGTATGGAGTTTGAATCCGACGAGGCAGCCAAGGAGTTCTACACTGCCTACGCTACTCATCTTGGCTTCTCTGTGCGCATGAATAAGTCACGCCGCTCCAGGAAGGACGACACTGTTATAATGCGCCGGTTTGTCTGCACAAAAGAAGGTTTCCACTCAAAGCGTGTCATATATGATGATGGTAAAAAGAAACGGAAGCGAGGCACGGCCAGAGAAGGCTGTAGGGCTATGATCGAGGTCGTCAAGAAAGATCCCCGTGGGAGATGGTACGTCTCTAAGTTTGTGAAAGAGCATACCCATCTTGTCCCTGCTTTGCAGATGCAATCAGAGTCTCAATTGCAAGGTAAAGTCGACGATGTTGATGATACTAATAACAATAACAGTAACAATGCAAATATTGGTTTCGGAGGTGGTGATTTGAAAAGCTGCTACAGCAACAGCAGCAGCAGGGTGGTTCGGGTCAACCCATTTGGTGAAGGAGGGGAAGCACAGGGTTTGCTGGAGTATTTGAAGGAAAGGCAAGCATGTAGTCCGGGTTTTTTCTATGCAGTTCAGGTTGATAACAACAATTGCATGACAAATGTCTTCTGGGCTGATGCTAAAGCGCGCATGGCATACACACATTTCAAAGATGCTGTAACATTTGATACCACTTACAAGAAAACCAAGTACATGATGCCCTTCGCTTGTTTCAGAGGCATCAACCAACACTTGCAGAGTATTAATTTTGGTTGCTGTTTATTAATGGATGAGACCAAGGGGTCTTACATTTGGCTTTTTGAGACCTGGCTGTCTGCAATGGGCGGGTCCTATCCCCCTCTGCTCATTACCGACAAAGATAAGGCAATGGAAGGGGCTATTTCTAGGGTATTTCCCAACACTAGGCATAAATTCTGTCAATCACACATGTTAAGCCGGTGTAAGCACAAGTTGTCAGATGCTTATCTTAAGCACGTCACTCTCAAAAGCGATCTCAAAGAATGTGTTACTGGGTTGGGGACAGTGGAAGAGTTTGAGACCCGTTGGGAGCACTTGCTCAGCAAGTACAACCTGTGGGACAATGCTTGGCTCCAACTACTGTACCAGATTAGGGACAAATGGGTCAATGTGTATGAAAAGGGCTCCTTCTTTCCTGATCTTTTTGTGTCGCAGGAGCAGGAAAGCCTTAACAAGTTCTTTAAAAGGAACTTTAATGCAAAAACATCGTTACTGGTGTTTATTAACTGTTTTGATCAGGATATGGCTTCTCACCATCAAAAGGAAGCTGAGGCAGATTTTGAAACTGCATACAAAAAGCCCATTTTGAGAAGCCCTTCCCCTATAGAGAAACAAGCAGCTGAAGTATACACTAGTGCTGTTTTCGAGATATTCCAAGCAGAGTTTGTTCAGTCTTTGGCTTACTATGTTGATAAAGTGGAAAGTGACGGTCAACTTAGCAGGTACACTGTGGCAAGGGAAGAGGAGGGTGATGCTTTGACCCGAATAAATTTTGTTAGCATTAGCAGTGGCCTTGCCCAGCCTTGTACTGGGGCAAGCTGCACTTGCTGCATGTTCGAGTACTGTGGTATACTTTGTAGGCATATCATTAGGGTGTTCTTTATTGTTGGTGTACGCACTCTGCCTCGGGAATACATTTTGCCAAGATGGACAAAACTTGCAACAACTAGTAGTATTGATAACAATAATGTGCTTCCTCTCATCAGTGGAGATGGAGTTCTAGAAGATGCACAACAAGGAGTTGGAGATCGGGAACGTATAGTCAGCTGGTACAACGAACTATGCCGTGAGGGGGTCAAATTTGGTATTGAGGGAAGTGTCAGTCTGGAGGTCTACAAAATCGCAAAGAGTGCATTGGAGGGTGCCTTTGCTGAAGTAATTAATGAAAAAGATGCACAGAGAAAAGGGCAGCAATTGCAGCTGGAACAGCGTAGCATATCTCGGCTTGCTAGGGTACAAAAGATGCAACAACAGCACCAACACAACAGTAGCATTCCAAGGTTGAAGGTCCCTCTGCCTAAGCTTCAACAAAAGAAAACTCCGACTCCAAGAGCTAACCCTCAGGAAGATACTACCAACAAATAAATGAAGCATGAGCATGCAATTAGTTCTGTAAGCTTTAGCAGATGCATGTCTGCGGCCTTGATCCGAACAAAGATCCGTTCTTTGCTTTTCCGATCTTTTCCATTCTAAGGTTTGCTGCTCTTCAAGTTGTGGCTGATCTATAGGACTTGTTGGTCAAATAATGTTCGAACTGCCAAATTGTAAGATTTTTTTTCTTCTGAAAAATTTCATGTATTCTTTGCATCTCTCTTATGGTTATTAATGCAGGGATACTTTCCATGGCATCTGTTCTGACACAAGCTTTTGAATTACCACAGTGGAGTTCGGTGGGATGGCAGCTGGTTAAGCTTTGTCAAATCATGGAGAAGTCTGCAGAAATGCTTCCAAGCAATTTCAAAGAAACAAGCCTATTAGATGAGAAGTTGAAAAGTAAACTGCGATGCTCGAATTGATTGAGACTGCAATATTTATTTGGGAGGTTTGAATGAAGATGCTTCCTTAGCATTGTATGTCGGGTGGAAGAAAAGAATGGAGTGAAAAAACAAAGAATAAAATGGAATGTAGATTGTGTTAGAAAGAAAACGATTGTGGGGAAATAACGGGGGAGAGAATTCATGCAAACCCTTTGCTGAACTGTGATTCTAAGCTCAAGGGTGGTGCCGGACCCAGGATCAATTTACCAAGTTTGTGCAGGTTGATAAATAACCAAAGTTGAAATGGACAAAAACTGTATTTGTAATCTCTATTCCTGTTTTATCGTGCTGTTGTTAAATTTTGGGTTGGGTTATCATCAAGGCAAAGATTTAACTGTCAGATTATCTGCATTCACTTGTGAAGGACTAGAAGTAACAACAGACTAATTATTCAATACAGAGGGTGAAAAAATCCCAAGGCAATATTCCCGGTTACTATAATGTTTGCCTTTTCAAGTTGAATTTTAACACACAAAAGATGACCTCTAGCAAAACTTGCACAACTAATATGCAAGTACATAAAACAGCGACCAGCAGTGAAACACCCAAATTGGAGCAATTAAGAACTATTAAAAATAAAATATTAAAACCAAAAAAAAATATTCATTTAATACAGAATCCTGAGTTACAAACCAGCAAACTAACAGGAAACGAGTGAACAAACGAGCATTTAAGCGAGCAGTACTTTGGGACATGAATTTAACCAAAAAGAAAAAAAAAGTACTTCGGGCGCTTTTGTGAGCACTGAGCAGCGTAATGGAATCTGGATTTAGCGTCTGAACGGCGGAAGGGAGCTGGTTCACTCAGATCGCCCTAATACAAAGCCTTTAATCCCAATTTGAGTAGGGATCAGCACCTCCACTCAGATCGCCCTAATACAAAGCCTAATCCCAATTTGAGATCTCTGATCTCTATATTTTTGGATTGGGTTTCATTTCTAGCCTACCCCAATTTATTTGAGATCAAAAGCATTATTGCTTTTGTATACTAATATAGAGCAAAATGTTGAGGCTGACTGTTCGACATAATTCCACAGCAATGAAGAACCCAAACATAGATGGGAGTGACCCCCTCATTACTGCTTTAATTGTACATTGTATGTGTATCACTTGGCTCTTTCTTCCACCTAATCACTCAGGCATGTGCTCTCTACACTGCTAATGGCGGTGTTTGTGGCAGTCATGATGATGACGGTTACGGTGGTGATGCCTCCCACAATGTGGGTCAGACTCAGATGTATCAGAATGTGCAGCGACATGTTTCTCATCTCTGATTTTCTTGTTTCGGGCTTCAATGTTTTTACTTCTATCAGTATCATTCTCCACATGATCAGACTCTCTTTTCTTGCTTCTTCTACCTGAATAGTGTCTACTGTAATCCCGACCTACTTTATGATATTTATCATCTTCCAATGAGGACAAAGAATGATGATGATGGTGGTGGCGGCGGTGGCGTCGTCGTCTCTGACAATCCGAGTCGGACTCAGATGTATCAGAATACACAGTGGCATGCTTCTCATCCTTAATTTTCTTGCTCCGGACCTCACTTTTATTTTCATTCGTATCTTTCTTCAAATGCTCGGACTCTCTTTCCTTGTTTCTTCTGCTTGAATAATGTCTGCCATCATCCTGACCTGCTCGATGGTATCCATATTCTGACGAGGATGGAGAAGAGTCTGACAAATTTCGGCTTTTTTTCTTGCCTTTCAACCTCTTCCAGCTTCTTCTCTTGGCTTCATCAGAATCTGAGGAATAATGCTTCTTGTGCTTGCTCTTTGATCTCTTACTCCTTTTATTGGGTTCTGATTCAGACTGTGAGTCAGCAGAGCTATGTCGCTTAGTGCTTTTGCTCTTGGAACCATGTTGCTTCTTTTTCTTCTTCTTGGGTTTGTCCGGTGAAAAATTGGAAAGAAGAGCAGGGATGTCTCCACCGGTCAAGAATCCTATTGAATCATGAAGTGGTACATACTAATTAAAAGGCATATGGTATAAGTAGAAGGGAAAAAATAAAAATACTTCAAATAACATAGAAGTTTTTTTTTTATTCCTTCAGAAACAACATTGTTTATCAGATTTTACAAAAAAAAAAAAAATTACTCCTTGTTCTTGCAACTAAAACCTGCCTCTGACATGAACACTAGCTGAAACCAGGGAAAAATGAACAATTTATACTTGGTAGTATGATGAAAATAATTCTCCTCAATGTTTTGCTGAAAATTAGGAAAGAAGTGTTGATTTCTTTGAAAGAAGCTACAGGTAAAAAAAAATGTTATTATACCTCCATATTCGTCAAAGATTTCATCATGATCAGCCACAATCTGTTGGTTGGGATCATCAGGCCTGAACCCACCACGTGGTGGACTCATGCCAGGTTTCTGTTTCAGCTCCCATTTCAATGGCTCACTCATATCAGTCTGCGCTAGGATTGCATTAAGAGGGTCATCCCTTTTCAAGCGGCTCTCATCATTTGGCATAATCATATCCTTCAGGGGACATTCACGATCACCACTTTGGTGCCCGAAAGCCCCACATCTCACACATTTCACATTCCTTATTTCAACTCCAAAGGGTTTACTCCTCGCTGCCATTCCTGTATCAAGCCTGAATCAAGAGCTTGCTGTCAATCAGTTCTCTGTTATCATAGAATTCATTTTGGTGGAGGACTTATAAAACTATGCTGTATACAAGTATACTTTAGTGTCCTTGCTAGAAGGTCTGTAAGTGTACGTATATTCATATTACAGTAATCTTGTGGACTAGAAGCTAAAAGACATCCAACAAACCATCCCTTATAGTTGTACTGTTTCCTCACTTTTTTCTTACATATGCTGCCAATCACCAAAGGCAACAAACAGGACTTGGGAGCCAAAGCAAATGGTGAAACAATTTCTGGATTTCAAAACGGCAAATACAACCAAAACAATACCTTGGTGCATTTTTCAAAACTTCAAATTCTTGCTCAGTTGGCAAAGCACGGCCGAAGACATCTTTTGGACGAGCTTTCCTTTCCTTGTTAGGTTGATCTTTGTCAACCCCAGCATCTGGCCTGCACAACAAACAACTCAGTATTGGAAAATAAGCAAAGGAAACCAGAAAGTGGAACTGATAAGAGGTAAGGCCACAAGGTAAAAAGTAAAAGTCATACTGAGAGGAGCTTGTGGCAGTGGGGTCCTGAGACGTGGCATTGTCTTTGTTTTCATCAGCAAGCTCAGCAGCTTTAGCACTCTCAGCATTGTATCCTGGTGGCCTCACATACATAAAACTAACAGCTTTCATCATCTCAATCTGCAATTATTCAATTTCCACAACTTTTTATACCATACCAAAAAAACTACTAGTACCTCGAAACACTCTACAATAGGTATGCCGTTAAAGTGGTAAATCATGAACAAATTGAAGCGTAAACAGTACGGCAATTGCCTCAAATGGTTATGTTTCCGTAACTTCACATATATGGTATTATTACCTTCTCCTTGTCTTTCTTGTTGAAGAGAGCAGTCTGGCGAAAGAACTCCTGCTCCTGAGAGAACTCGCGCGCGACCTCCTCCTGGCGTCGCGAGCGGTTCGCATTCATCTGCTCGGCAATCCATTTGCGGCGCTGGTTGGGGTAAGACAGCGGGTGCCATGGCTTCTGGTTCAGGAACGAATGGCTCCACGCTGTTCCCGCCTTCGTCTTATAATCTACCTCTCCAGCTTCGATGCTCCCGCCGAGCTTCACCGATTTCCCCGTTACCTCCTCCTCCATCTCTCTCTCTCTCTCAAGCTTGGCAGCGGCTGCTCTCGTTCTCTCTCTCCGATCTCTGCCGATGTCGGGAGCAGATCGGATCGCAGCGATTGAAAATTGTCGATCGGAAGTTTAGAACCCAGCCCGTAAACGGTTTCCCTTTTCTGATAAGCTATTACCAGTTGGTCTGGGCTGGGCTGGGCTGGGCTGGGCTGTAGAACCATCAAACGACGGTAACATGCGAATTTGAAACGTGATCTATATAAGCATATGGAGTATAAATCGGACTGTATGCACTGTATATTTTATATTTTTTTTTTTCAAATTTTATTTAACTAGCAAAGAATTCATATCACTAGGACTATTTTAATTTTTAACACGATAAATATAGTACATTTATATTTTGTGTCTTATTTATTTTTCATGACTTTTGTTGCTTAATTATCTTCATATTGTTGCAAGAAAAAAACATAAATATCATGTGAAAAATAAATTCATATCTAATACATTTGCAATTTCTAACAAGTTTTAATATTTATCTTTATCAAGACGCACAATTAGAATATCAAAAAATTAAGAAAGTTATTTTGATCATTTCACTATATATTTTTATAAGAGATATATTTGATATTTCACATATATTAGGCACTGAATAAATAAACGCTTTAGAAACATACATTTTTTATAGATATAAATTACTTGTATAAAGTGAAAATTTATCTATGTTATTTTTCTGAAATTAATTAACAATTCAAACTAGACTAATACATGTTGTTGTGCTTAATAATTTCTTTGATTTTATTGTTTGCAAAACGTATTTGAATTTAACAAGCTTTTTTGAGATATTTGTAGGATTTTATGAAGACTTCATCAAATTGATCAAGATGGCTACTAAAGATAGCTGGAAGAAATCTCATGAAGACTGGGATCAAATATGTAAAGATATAATTTAGAATCTATGTTTTTTTTATAAAATTGTAAGAAAAATTATTTCTGCCGCAGAAAACCATTATAACGATTCATAAATCATAATAACATTTCATCTTTTCTACACTCAAAATTCTCTAAGTTTACTAAAATAGAGACTTCACAAATTTACTAGAGCATATCATTGTTTAACGGTTTGAAAATATTAAACGGTTTGAGTCGTTCAACGCTTCTACAAACCGTTATAATATTTCTGAAGAAGGCAGTCGTGTCAGAACTCAAGTCAATAAAGTCAAATCTAATCAAAACATCATAACTTTTGATAAACCATTTAATATTTTCTCCAAATGTTATAACGATTTAGCTAATTCATTTTAAACTATTATAATATTCATATAATCTGACAAGGGATATTCTTGACAAGATCAAGATTCAAAAATCTCGACCGTTATAACAGTTCTTAAACTATTATAACGATTAACTGTGTAAGAACTCAAAATGTTTTCTATTATGGGCTCTATTAAAGGAGTTCTTCAGAACTTTCCAAAATCGATCAAATTCTCACTATACTAAGCCATCTGAGCACACTATTTAAGAACAAAAAAAACAATCTTTTCTTACAAACATAAGAAACCTAAGATCTTGAATTAACCTAATCACTATTTTCTTATAATTTTTTTGAGGTATTATTTTGCTCTAATCTTTAAGCTTTGGCACAATTCTTATTTTAGTTTTTTAACTGTGTTTTTCTGAGCCTTGACTGCTTATTTTGTTAGATAGTTTTTAGTCTTTTTGCATTTATTATTGTGAAGAAACTAAAGGTTCTAATTATAAAATATTTTGTGTCAATAAATCGACGTTCAATTCTTAGAACGAGTTATGGAGATGTAAATTTCTATGATCGAACTCCATTAAAATATTTATATTCTCTACTTTTCAACACTTGCTCTTTTAATTTTTCATATTCTCAATTTTCTAAAAAGTTACATTACTTACGAAAACTTGTCGATTTATTATTTTATAATAATTACTCTTTTTAGCAATTAATATTTGATCGATTCTCATAGTATATTTTCACTCTTGTATATCTTTGAGTAACTAGGTTTTGTACTATCTTATTTTATCACTTTTCTTAGTTACTTAGTCTATACTTGTTATGCTACCAATCAATCTTTATATTGACTTGGTCAAACTAGTGTAAACTTGTGTTTGATAATATGACAAGCGTTAGTAATATGTGGTTAGCCTTACTCAATCGGTTCGAGAGTAATACATAAATTAAGAGGACTAAAATCATGGGTCTTGAGACCAAGTTTGAGAATTTTAAAATAAAAGACCATGAAACTATAGAGGAAAGTACAATAGATTAATGGACACATAAATTGAATTTTTAGATCTTGATGAGGCTTTAACTAATAGTAAAGTTAAAAACAAAATTCTTAAGGTGAAGCTTTGAAAGCCACCGTGTGAGGCTCTCGTGTCGGCATTGGATGTCATACACGGCGCTAATGACTCTTTCTCGTCGAATGACCTATACACTCATCTAAGATATTTTGAAGAGAAGTTGAAGCAAGCGAAAATTATAATTAAGAGCCTAAATAAATTATCTTTCTCGCTCAATTGAATGTCAAACACTTCAACTTTCCAACCTCTCGATCCTCTAACGATAATTTCATCTAGCTCTTAATGAAACCTCAAAGGATACATGCTCCTCTCCAAAATGTTTCATAACATGCTTATGTTCAAGAGAAAGTTTAACAAAGAAAGAGAGGAAAGCAATAAGAAAGTTATATGCTTTGGGTGTCACTAAGAATGTCATATCATTCACTTTATTTCCTTATTTTTTCTCATCTCAAGAGCAATGATGACAACACATACCAAGATAAGAAAGAAAATTTCTCTAAAGATGGCTTCAAGGGCAAGTGGAAGACAAAAGTCATGAATATTATTTGGGATGTGGATTCCGATGATGACACCAACGATTCCAGTAATGAGACCTCTCAATCCTAAGAGCTCAACTTCACATTGATAGTGATGGTAGAGGACACCTCAAGCGGAATGAACATGAAGACCATCATTACAAGCAAAAACATCACCGATCTTAGTACCGTAGAGCTATTACACAAGAACACCAAGTTAAAGAAAAACAAGACTCACGCCACTTCTTTGGAGAACACAAAAGCCTCAACCTCCACATCACAAGAAGTCATCATTCCTCTTCTACCTTTAACCTCGGTTGTGGAGATCAACAAGGTGACACCTCCAACATTATCATTGGAGGTTCCTATGGTGCCAACCATTCCAACCTCAAGCAATGATATGAGAGCACCATCTCACTGTTGCTCTACCACCATGGCGCCACCATTACCTCCTCAACTAATGTGGCATCATCATCATCTTCAAGTATAAATCTTGAGGTACATTCTTTATTTAAGATAAATTATCTTGCTAACATATCAAGTGATAGTGATGAGTTGGATGATGATTTCAATCTATATACTATTATTTATCTAAACAACTTCATTATTAATGAGTCCTCACTTCATTATAGGACTCTTGAACATATTGAACCCTCCACCAAAATCCTCAAAGAGAGAATACCATGGCTTCTCCAATTTCAAGATTTTCTCAGTTTAATCTCCTCTTTGTTCTCTTGGTCACCATGGCACTTAAGGTCATCAACCCTTTACAAGAACCAAGAAAAGAAAGGTTGAACATAAAAGGCGTGAGCAACTCTCAGCCAATTAGAGGTGGCAATCGGGCGGGTCGGGTCGGGTTCGGGTTCGGGTTGGGCGGGTCGGGTCAGTTTGACTTTCTAGAAGAAATCGGGTCGGGCCGGGTCGGGTCAGGGTCGGGTCGGGTCGGGTCAATTTACATGTTGTGTTTTTTCAGATCGTTGATAGATTTCAATTGGATTGAAGGCCTTTTGATCTCGGGTCGGGTCGGGTCAGGTCGGGTTCGGGTCGGGTCGGGTCGGTTTGACTTGGTCCGGACGGGTCGGGCGGGTTTGTCGGGTCGGGTCGGGTTCGCCACCTCTGACCAATGATGACCTAAACTGTATCCCGAGCTTGAGTGTCTACCCTACATCCTCTGATCCTACAAGGGGATAAAACACTAAGGGAGGTGCTGCCGCATTGGTTCAAGCACAAGAGGCAACTAAAACCCTTCAAGCAACAACTGAGGTAATAACTCAAGAATCGGGTCAATCTTCTCGAGCACCGGATTAAGATCCTTCTCGACATTGATGTCTATTGTGTATATTTATTTATATATAATTAAATTAAAAATAAATCATTAGATATATTCTAAATCATCTCAAATTTAAAACTTAAATCATTAATATTATTAATTTTCATGCTAGATATACATATGTAAATTTTCACGCATTTTGAAGACACATTATATGAGATCAAATAATAAAAAATAGGTGTGATACGTCCCGGGTTAGGATGTCAAGCCGTGTCAAGGAGGATGATGATGTGCTAGTGTTTGAGGGTGAAAATGTATATAAAAGGGGCACAAGAGCTACTATGATCTATAAACTCTGTGTGTGTAAAATCAGAATGGATCCCCTCCCCTGTCTTAAATAAAGTCTTATATAGGGGAAGATTGTCATGGGGTTCATGGCTAGTTCATGGCACGATATCAGTAATAAGCTAATTCTAAAATTGACAACTATATGTAATGACAAGTCGGTATGTTTGATCGTATGTTATTGCCTTGTTTAGCTATGCTATATTGAGTTGTGGCCAATTATAATCATTATTCATAGCAAAGCAATTATACTCGAGATGAGTAATAGGTATGTGTATTCAGGATGTATGATGAGTGAAGGAGGCTCCATAACACACATTTTATTTAGTTCTAGGGCTAAATGTTCAAGCTAGCGATAAATGAGACTTTGGGGACATAGTCCTATCAGAATGCATTAAAAAGTAATCCATCATAGTTAACTAGATTCATTCATTTTTGTTATCATCTGATCTAATATAAAATGAACTCCAAAAGTTATGAAATTTTATGAGCATGAATCTATTATGAAAATTAAGAATATCAATAGTTTGAATTTTAAATTTAAATTATAAATTTTAAAATATTAATAGTTTTTTTTACATCTGCAAAATTGTTTTAAATTTATTTTGTCTCTTTCCCAAATTTTTATTTCTCAAGTTTCAATCATATGTGCCGTCATAGTGATGCATTAAACTTATTTAGTATTTATATTTGAAATTATATTTTCAATGTTAAGAAACAAGCTTAAGTACTTGTTTGTTATGGCAACATTATTTGGACATTGCAAATCTAGAAAATATATTCTGCAAAATTGTCTGTTTTAAAATTGATTTTTCTGTAATTCTGATTGGGTTTTATTTTTAGTTTATTCCAAATTGTTTGAAACTAAAGGCTTGTATTGTTATTTTTAAATTAATTACGGTTTTATTTCGTTTTAATGTACGATCGTTAAATGGTCAGATATACAGTAAAATGTCTTTTAGAAGCTTGATTGTCTGATTTATTAATGTATGTTTAGTTTTGTTATTATTCAATTATGAGCTGAGATTCATCCGGACAGTCGTTTTCATTAGTTTTTGCTGAACTTCTTTTTGTGTATGTTTAATTAAAAAGTCGTTTCATGCCAAATTGAACAACTTGAGATTCCGAATTAAATGCGATATAATTGCACGGCCATCATATGTCCTCTCCACCAAAATGCTATAAGTATAATACAAAAAAAATCAGAAAAAAATATACTGAAACGAGATAAGCACGGAACAAACAACCGAAAGAATCTTGTCACGTTGAGTGCATGTTCTCCAGCAAATTGAGAGTGGGCTGCATGAGGATCCGTATTGTTGTCATAAAAACTATGACAGAGAGCTGACATACAATTTAAACGGTTTAATATAATTTAAACAGTTCAAATTTTATATAAAAATATTTTTAATTTTTATGTTGATAAATTTCAGTACATATATAAAAGACAACTTACTATTGTCAACTATACAGCGGATGTAAATTTGGCTGCATGCTATTCTAGCACCAGACCACACTACCTCGATCCTTTTATTCCCCTCTCCTACACGTAAAAGTAGAGCCACATATTTTTCTCAAACACGAGGACATTGTTAGTTAATTTTGATAAAATTAAATAGAGTTTAGAAAAATAAAAAGGTAATTTAAAACATTAATTTCTTGTCGGTCGCACTTTCTTTATATATACATCCAATTTTTATGCTATATGTAATACTTATGATACATATTATCAAAATATATTACTACAAAAAAAATATAACTATGTTCTTTATGATTTAGATAAATTGTGCATCAATTTTTAGTCAATTAAAGAGATTTATCTCTCATCATATAATTTTAAAATAGTTTCAATGAATTGTGATAAAAAATAATTAATTTTTTAATTATTAGAAATTTGATACATCTAAATCATTAGGAACACGTCTATTATTTTGATTTTTTTTTCATTGAGTAAGATTTTTGAAAATAATACATCATAAACAATGGATATACTACTTAGAATTGGAATTGATATCAATTTATGTTGTATTTTTCTCACGTGCACTAGCTTCACAGAGGTTTTGCATCTCATGTATTTTCGAACAAAGAAACAATCTCAATGATTTAAATTCTTTAATTGAACAATAATTTTTAGATTATTGACAATAATAACTTGTATGATAACTCGCGGCCTTATAATCCTTTCCGTCGGTTACTAAAAGAGGTCATAAAGAAGAAACTGAAAAAATAGGTCATAAGGAAGAAACTAAAAAATTACAGACAACGCACAATCATAAGGGTGAGCGATGAGTCTTTATTACTTAGGAGGTCGCTTAAAAGCTCAAATCAAATTCAACGACTAATATTTTTCAGTCATATATTAATATTACTCGAAACTCAAACTCAAAAGAAAAAAAAGGTGGATAAAGCAAATGAGAGTGTCCGTTTCAGTATCGGCATGTATATTTATCCGAAAAATCTATCCGATTTATTTGAATTTGAAATCGATTTGATATATTTTTAAAAAAGTTAAACTAAACTAAACTAATTTGATTTGATCTGATTTGAAATTAAATAATTTATAGTTCAATTAAAATTAATTTAAAATTAAAAAAATAAAATAATATATAAATTAATTCAACTTAGTCGATCTGATCCGTTTGGATTCAAATCTGATCTAATCTGTCCGTTTACTACCTCTTCGGAAGCTGTTGTAGGGTAAAGTCAATAATTGTCCCAAACAATGGAAAGGAATGGAGAAAAGTAATATAACAAAAATATTTGAAGGCACAGTTCTGTTTTCTTTTTGAACGCTGAAGGCACAGTTGGGGGTGGCATCATCATCATCATAAAAATTCTTAAAATTTTTGTTGTCTCAAGGCTTAGTGCATCTCGTCGGACATTCGAAGAATCTTCTTAAAAATTCTTTTTGAATAAATTTGAGGCTCTTCTTAATTATTTTATGATAAGTAACTTTTCAGTTTTTTTATCGGCCGAGTGTAAAAGTATAATACTTAACAAGTTTTCTTTCAGCATAAACGTTGTTTATAATTATTTTAAAATTTAAAAACTATAAAATATTTTTATTGATCACTAAATCACTGTACTTAATTAATTAATAGACAGAAAAGATGTACTAAGTTTTATGTCATTAAAATTAAAATAGTAATTACGATTGAAGTTCAGTTGGATCATGCACCTTTTGTACGTCAAAATTGTCAAATGTTCTGCCTTTCACGCAAACAAAAATTATTAATCAACGACAATTACAGCTAATTGAATCTTATATAAGAAGTTCAACTTTTGCTTTCTTTTTATAAGATTAATCTTTGATTTAGACTAAAGATTTTTTTTATGAATATTTGAAGTTGGGCAACTCAAGTTTTCATCTTTATAAAAAAATAATATGAAACTTTCCCTTACTTCTCAAACCTTTTTTTTAATAAATGTTTTTTTTTCCAAAATTAGACCGCTTGAAAAATATTGAGTGAATTCTCAATCTAGAAAGGATAAAATTTAAAATCTTGACCCTCATCATCATTTTCTTATGACAAAAAAAAATCTTTTACTAACATCATTGGTTTATGCCTGATCCTAAAAACTAAAATTTCAAATCTTGTCATAAAATCAATATTTCTTTTTATATAAGGAGGAGGAATCAGACTTTGAATCACGGTTTTCATAGTGTCGGATTTAACTTACAGTTCATAAATACAATATGTTGAAATCACGATACATAAAATTTCCTTCCTGTGAAATGATGATTTCCTTTTTCTAAGTTTTCCATAATTTTTGTTCAACACTCTTCTAAATCTTAATTTGCACTCAATACACATGCTTGAAAAATTGAAGTTGAAACTTGAAAATATATATTTTCGAAAAGTATCTATACAGATACAGAAGAATATAAAATTAATTTCAAAAATAATATCTCAAGGTTCTAAATTTAGGATGTACTTCGCCATCAACGTACTATGGGAGTGGGACCACCACCGTTAGCCATCAGTGAGAGATTGCATATACCTAACCCAATTCCAATTTTTCGGGTCCACGTGGCCAAAGTGGATAAGCTCAAAAAGAAATGAATTAGAAAATAAATTAAACAAGATATGAGAGATATTTTATTGAGTAAATCTCCTTTCGGATCCCTCCATTCATTATTTTCTTTTATAGTCTTTGGTAAACTCATTAACTTGGATCTGTTGCTTTCTAACATTTGGTCGCATCCATCCTTGCAAATAAAAAGCAAACACAAAGGCAAGGAAGGAAGAAAAAGCAACATCAGGACTAGAGAGAAAAATACAAACATTAGCAAGAAAAGTAGGAAAAAGGGAAGAGAGATGGTGGATAGGTGCAGCTCGAGCTCCTCATCGCTGGGGTTGGGACGGGGATGGTGGAGAGAGGAGGCGTGGCGAGCCCACATGGGCATGGCCATGGTACAGTTCTTGTATGGAATCTATCATGTCCTGACCAAATCAGTGCTCAACGTTGGTATGAACCAGGTCGTTTTTTGCGTTTATCGTGACCTCGTTGCCATCGCCGTGCTGGCCCCTTTTGCTTTCTTCCGAGAGAGGTTTCTTTTCTATTTCTCTTCCTCTTGGTTTATTTTTGTTCCCTGAACAACTCCTATGGTTTGAATTTGTATGGGAAAGAGCACCTGAGTAAGGAATTTCATTCCGATATTGGATGGTAAACCAATTGAGTGATGCAACTTTCTATTAAAAGTAATTTCACAGATTGAAATAGGCGTTGCAGTTGCACTTTTAGTTATTTAATAGGAGAAATATTCGTCTTTTTATAGGACAGATGTTCTATTATGGTTTTTGTTTTG
Source organism: Schoenoplectus tabernaemontani (assembly GCA_037127355.1). NCBI lineage: Eukaryota > Viridiplantae > Streptophyta > Magnoliopsida > Poales > Cyperaceae > Schoenoplectus > Schoenoplectus tabernaemontani. The sequence continues at coordinate 11,381,784 of CM073747.1, forward strand.
CCCTTCGGAGAATTTGTTGTATCAGTTGAAATGATTTTTAACAGAAGTTAAGCCCAGATCGGTAATTGTTTTGGACCGTCTCACTTTAAATCCTTCCTTTTATTGTTTTTTACTTTTTTTCCTTTTTGTTTTATATGGTTTACTGTAGGATAGTCAACGGTAAAAGAAGACAACTCAATTGAGATGTAATTACCACATGTGATTTAGACAGCATGTACTGAATCACATGAATGAGATGTACTGAAATCACTGTTAATCGCCTAATTAATGGTTATAGCTGTCAATAGAATTTCCACCGAAAAATGACTCTTATGGACATAATTTATCTGTCTTTTGGTTGCGCTGTCAGTTGCACTGTCAAAATGTTTGTTCGTGAGACTTAACTCAATGGTGCTTGATACATCATCCAATCATATATATTAACGTGTTCTTAGAAACACAGTTTTTTAGGCTTCTAACTCAAAAAATATATCAAATCATTTATAAATTTTGATTTATCATGCTCATTAATTTTTTCATATAAAAATTTTACGGGATACAAAAATTTGAGGTATTTTGAGTTTTCTAAGTCATTTTATTTAATTTTAAAAAAAAATCAGTTAAAAAATAATAATAATATATTTAATATTTATGTATCATTTTTAAAAATTAAAAAAAGTGATTTAAAAATTTGAAACACCCTAATTTTTTTTACATTTCATAAAATTTTCATATGAAGAATTTAATGAACATGTAAATCAAAATTTAGAGATAATTTAATGTACTTTTTGAAGTAAGAGCATGGATGAGTACGCTAGTTTACTGTATACACACACTAAAGATAGCGCGAGTTTAAGTTCACGATGGTATTCCGTGAGCTTAACTAAAAAATATATTAAAATCATCTTCAAATTTTGATTTATCTTGCTCAATAAGTTCATTATATTAAAATCTCTTGTGATATGAAAATTTTCTATTTTTTGATATTTTAATCATTTATTTTGAATTTTTTAAAAGTGACATACTTTCATATACAAATAGACATTATTTTATTAATATTTTAAATTAATTTTAAAAAAATTTAAACAGACTTATAAGTTTCAAAAAGGTAGGAGATTTTTGTATCCTATAAAATTTTGATATGAAGAATTTATTAAACATAAATCAAAATTTAAAGATAATTTGAATGTACTTTTTGAATTAAATTTATGGAAGATTTTCATGAGTTTAACCTCACACTATATATTATGCTTTGGTGAGTTGCAAATAAATATATTATTTTGATATACAGGCTCATGTAGTCCTCGCCATTTATTTATTTTCAAATACATTTCGCATGACTTGAAAGTATACAAAATAAACTTGATAACTTCTAGTTGTTTTTTCATCCAAACAATAATATTGCTTCATTTTGATGTTTTGGTTATTGCAGAGCAAAGCGCCAGCCATTAAATCGTCAGCTTGTTGGATCATTTTTCCTTCTTGGTTTGACTGGGTAGGCTCCCAATCCCATTGTTACAATTTTTATGCAAGATAAAATTTACCCTATTTTTACTTATTATAAGAAATGTAGAATATTTGGGAACCAGCTCTTGTTTCTCCTTGGTCTGAGCTACACGAGTCCAAGTTATGCAGCAGCATTCCAGCCTGCAATACCCGTCTTTACATTTCTACTAGCTGCAATAGTAGGTGTCGAAGCAGTGAATTTGTACAGAAAGGATGGTCGTGCAAAGGTTCTGGGAACTGTTGTGTGCATTTTGGGGGCTTTGTTAATGGTTCTGTACAGAGGCCCTGCTGTGGTTGGTCCTAGTGATCCTGATTTAGTATCCCTGAATGGGATCAGCGTGCATCTCAGTGGCCTTAACATGGGCCGCCTTGGTGGTGTTGGAAAATGGCATTTAGGCGTGTTGTGTTTGATTGGAAATTGCTTTCTTATGGGTGCCTACTTTGTTATTCAGGTACCTCCAATTTATTTGTGTTGCATCATGATATCATGTAAATCAGCATCCGTACTATCGGTTACTTTTGTATTTTTATTTTTTGAAGAAGTGCTAAAGTGCAGTTTTTTCTTTGTTCAGGCACCAGTGTTGGTGAAATACCCGGCGAGTCTGTCATTGACAGCATACTCTTATTCTTTTGCAACACTTTTCATGGTGGTCACTGGTATTTTTGCGACAAGTGGATTGCATGAATGGATCTTGACCCCACCTGAAATTATCGCCATCATCTATGCTGTACGTTCCATCCTTACATACCTAGGATTTCAATCTTATCTACTTAAATGAAATAAGTATCAATTTTGCTGATAATATAAGTACCAAATTTTCAGGGAGTCGTAGCATCATGTCTTAACTATGCTATCATGACATGGGCCAATAAAGTTCTGGGACCTTCCCTGGTGTCGCTATACAACCCCCTCCAGCCTGTCATGTCTACTTTCTTATCTACTATTTTTCTTGGAACTCCTATTTTTCTGGGGAGGTATGACTGCAATTAAGAAATTCTATTTTCTTGATGCTTATTCAGTCAATAAGAGTAATTCGATCTCAATTTAGTTTTTCTTCTCGTCCTTTTTTTATTGCAGCATAATTGGGGGCATTTTGATAGTTGCTGGTTTATATGTGGTGACGTGGGCCCGGTACAAGGAGTCACAATCAGAGAGTATGGTTAGTATTGACTACTACGATCCGCTGCTGCCAGAGAACCCACCATCCCTCAAGACACTTGGAAAGATGCCAAGTACATCCACCTTGGATCCTTAAACATGCTCTTATTTCTGTTGCTATAAGTTGCCTGTATTATCTGTTCATTTTAGCTATGTTTGTATCTCAATCACGGGGGTGGGGGGTTTGGCAATTAGGATTGGGGTGGTCCTTCGCCAACTGGTCGAAATTTTCAGGGCACCTTTTGGCAAGGAGATTGATCATAAAAGAGAGCTCATTTTGTTTTCATGACATGATCTCTCCATTTCCAATCCTCTTTTTGCATAAAAAAGTATTGGGAGAGTGAACGACTTTGCTTCTCAAATACCAGAGAAAATATATATATATATATATATATATATTTTTGGGGTGGGTGGGGAGTTTTGTGGCCTGTCTCTGTTTGTTGTGTATTCAGTTATTTTATTGCTAGCATCAAAGAGAGGTGCTGTAAGGATAATGTATAATTTCAGCACTTGTGAAGTGTATTAATATGTCTATATAGCTTTCACGATATTCTTGTGGCAATGTGGCGCCATGCCCTGTCATCTAGTACAATCAGTGTCATTAAACAGCATTATAGGTGCCTCCAAACACTAAATATTTATTTACGACCATTATTCGAGTATTGATGTATGGAGGATAAGCCCTCGTTTACAATATGCACAAACAGAAGAGACGTGTGTTTCCCACATTTTATGTCCTACGCTAAGTTATCACGGATATATACAATACATATCACTAGAGATATCTTTAGGATGCTTTTGGAGCATGGTCGGTTTCTTTTTTAGAGCCTTTGGAATTGAGCTTAGAGAGAAGAAAGAGACAACCAGAAGACAGGAGAATCGAAGCAGCAAAGCAAAAGAGATCGGCTGTGGTTTCAATTGCGACCCTCTTGCTATTCTCGAATAAGCCGATCAGGAGAACCATCACAATGACGTGTCCCAGCTTCGTCTTCAATTCATTCACTGATTTTATCTCCAGCCATTTTGGCCTTTCCTGCAAATTACAATAACCAAAGAAGTTCAGACAAATTAGTAATTGACAAGGACTGGTTCTGATTTACTGCAATTTCTTTGTGCAAATTTCACACAAAAGAAAATTTTCCCATATTTTCTTTTTGATAAAATAGAATTTTTTTAAAAATCCTATATAATTATGTCTTCAAAGTATTCATGCACGAACACATCTCACTGTGTGTGTGTGCGGGTGCGTGTGTTTTAGAGAGAGAGGGGGGGAGAGAGAGACCGGAAGACGGAATAAACCAAGAAGATTGGAGCCATAGGGGGAGGTTTTAGCAATATCAAAATTACATATGAAAAGTTCATAGAGACCCATGCCAAATACAAGCATCACTGTCCCAATCAGATATACATCTGCAATATATTGAAACCATTTCATCAGTTACTATTTAAATCTTCCATCCTCCTACAGTTCTACTTCACTTAAATGCGCCACTGCCAAACCAATCAAGGCTGGTTCTGGTATCAGCATAACATAGCATAGTCAAAAACACAAACTACAGTATCCCAAACTTTTTGATGATGTTAAAAAGGAGGCCAACTATTTGATGACAACATATGTCACGTGTATTGGGATATAATAAATTAATGATTTAGGCTCCAAAACATTGATATTTGCACTCAAAAGGAACATGCTCAAAGAAATGATGATTAAGATCTGCCACCGGGCATAGTTTTTTTTTTTGTGTGAAGGCATAGTTTTGTTGGCTGTTCATACTTTGTAGTGTTTCCATAATAGAATTAACACAGGGACACACAATTTAATTTTCTTTTTCTTTTTTTCTCTTCAATTCTGTTTGTTAAGTATGATCTTTTCTTAGTTTTCTGGCATCATAAAATTGGTCAAGCCAATTACACTACTGTCCATTATCACTTAAGGGTCCTTTTGGCAATAGTGAATAAAACCATGATGCTACCAGCCATCTTCAAACATAATTATTAATTCCTAATATTAAGTTCAAAATTTACAAAACATAACAGCAAAGTCTGAGGCTAAAATGGTATTTACCAATAGCTTCAATCAGCATTGTGATCACCTTTCCACCACCATGAAAGTGCTCCACGAAAGAATTGAAGACATATACACAACCCTGCATTCCATATGCCAATTTCACGGTAAGGTTGTCTCAAGAATTAGCAATCTGCCCATCATAAAATCAAGTAACTGAACAATTGTTACTGAGGAATGGAAATAACTTAAAACCGGGAGAGAAAAGGAAGTACCTTGAGGAAGCAAATAACTGAACCCATGAGTGAACCAATGATGCCAAGAAAAGTCATAAACCGGCACCCATATATCACCTACATCAATTGCTAAATCAGTAAAGAGTAGGATCATTTAACTACAAAAAAATCAATCAAATAGTCAATTTAAAATTTGTTAAACTGAACTACTGGACTTCTCTTTGCTCTATTTTTTTTTTTTGGAGGGAAGGTGAGTGGGGCTCCACTCTCTTGCTATGTTGAAATACTAGGAGGGCTGCAAACAAATTGAGCTCAAGTTCGATTTGCTTAGTAGTTGAATTTGAGCTGGACAGCAAGCATGCTCAGACCAATTTATGCTTAAATTATTGGAGCTTGAGCTCTACAAAAGGTTTAATATCGATTTTCTTTATTAGTTTGTATTATTGTAATACACTAAAATACACATTTATATCTTCAAAAAGTGTGCACGTTATGTTACACAAATGACAGGATAATCATAATGGACAAACACAATTACATATCCATTCCGCTATTTTTAGTTGAGTTCGAACTAACCAAAACTTTGTTCAAACAAATCAAATTATAATTATATCCAAACTAAATAAGTGAGCCCTAAGTTACGAGTTGAACTTGCAGCCTCCATTGGGGAGACTCGTATAGTCTAGTGTCAGTCTCATATCAGTCGGTTCAAATCAAAGTTGGTTTTGAATTTCAAACAAGACTCTACACTATTACAACAGATAATTCAACAGTTTTTCTGGACCACACCACATAAATACCATTTGATCTAAAACAGACGAAGCGGAATCCCTAGGTCCCTCTAATTGCTTCCAAAAAAGTGTGAAATAATCATAATAAAAAGTAGACACCTTCTCGATGGCTGCCTCGTTGCTGTTTTCTGCATTCATTGAAAGAGCTGCCGCGTGGAGCAACCTCTCACGCTCCATTTGCTCTGCTTTAACTGAGGCAGGAGGCAAAGAGCCTTGCCTCTGCATCAAACAAAATGAAGTCAAACAGCGTTTGAGTCGAGAAGATGCCTGTTGTATCAATTGCTGATCAGTTCTGACAGTGGACCCCACCGGACTCTTCTGGTACTGGTAGAAACTGGTTTGCATGCAGGCGTACTGTCTGATTTTAGCGAAGGGAGAGCGCGGGGCCTTCATCTCGACGCAGAGTCTCTGATTCTGAGCAGTTGTTTGTTGATTTGCTGCAATCGCTTCCTGTAATGGGACGAGGAGGGGGAGGGGGGTTACCAGGGAAGATATACAAGTTTAGATACAATGGAGCTGGACTAAAGCGGAGATAATGCCAAAGGCAAAGAGCTTGTGATGGTTGTTGATTTGTAGATTCACGAGGTTACAAGTGGAAGAAATGTATCCGGACAGATACAAATGGAGATTGGGACTTGGGGGATGATTGGGGGCGGGAGTAGGTTCAAAGTCCATCGCACCGATGTTGGCTCATTGAGTGATTTGAACCGTTGAATTTTTATATTTTATGATTTGCACGATTATTAAAGTAGTTGATTAAAATATAAATATAAATTTTAACGTTATTGAATGGTATCCATCAAATTTATTTTTTTGGTCCAATAAGCATTGGAAGTACTCCGCACCGGGGACGATTTTGACGCAAAATTTTACCAAGTCACAATCGGAAAAGGACAAAAGAGGAATGCAATTATTGATTGGACTATGTGCGCATAGAGCAAGTCCGGCCCGTTTATATGACTAGTCCTATAGCCCGACCCACTAACAAAGCTGACCCAATATTATTGGTCTTGCATTTAATGAAATTATTCTTCACGGTCACTGCCAAAATTATAAAAGAAAAAAAAGAATTATTGGTCTTGCATAGCCCGCCCTTTTCTATCCAGGCTTGTTTTAAGTCCTTGACACTGTAGTTTTAGACTTTTTGTCAGAGATCAAATTTAGAATTTTCTTTTTTGTCAGAGATGTCACCGGCTGTGAGTGTTGATCCACTGCACAGCACCGTGCAGCGTAGCACGTGATTCGTTCTATCATTTTTAGATTCAAGTTAGCACGAATCTCAAAATGATCAAACAGACTACGTGCTTCACTGCACAGTGCCGCGCAGCAGTGGATATAAATTTCACAAGCTGTACTTTGGAATTCCGGTTGAACTACCGATGACTATTAAAATATTAAATACCAAATATTGAGTTTTAAAAATTGTCAATTTTAATTCATATAATAAGCGGATAATCAATAAGCTCAAATTTTTTTTTTCCTGCACTAAGTGTGCATCATTTTAATTTTGCTACCAAAGTAAGTTGTGAACAAAAGTATGAGATATATTTGTAATTTTGTAAAGGATAAGTTGGGGCCGATTATAGAAAAATAAAGAATTGTAGTGATCAGATAGCCCATAGTAATTTGTCTTATTATGTCTGATTTTAGCGAAGTTTATAGTGATCAGATAACCTTGGCTGTAAACTGTTTGTTTGCTTTCGTAAAGAAATGGAAGCCCGCATTCTTTCGGATGTTTATCTTTTCGTTTTTTTTTTCTTAAGATAATTTTTTGAGCTGCGAGAAAACTCAACAAGTAAAGGCAAAAGGATAATTTTAATTACCAGTCAATGTTTGATAAAAAGTTTGCTGAGACCTTTTTTTTTCCAGATACACTAGGTAAACTACAATCACCTATTATTAAAATGGACATCAAATTTAATAATCCAAGATAAATTAACATGAAATTTGTTTCTTTTTTCCGTCGGAATTAAGAAATAATATAATTTTGTGGATCCATTAGGTTTCTTAAGAAACGTACAACTTAAATGTAGACTGCATGGAGTGACTGGCCAATCCCTTAATTAATTATCTACAAAATTACTAACATAAAATTTCTCTTGTGTAGATCTCATAAATTCTATTTTTTTCATATAAAAATAGTTCTACGACAATACACATGCATACAGGCGAATAAATGCAAACTGCATGGAGCGACCGGCCACTTATCGCTTATTGTGGATTGCACCAAGACGTGAGAGTAATTATATTGAATAAGACAATTGTAAACATGCTAAAGGAACGAAAATGGTAACAGAAGTACTTTAGAATTGGGTTAGAAAATACTTAAATGATCGCTAATATTCTCCTAAATAACAAAAAGTTCCATCTCCACCCAGCATTAATTAATTCTGGCAATGACTTCACCTGTAAGGAAGCCAAAAGTGAGGGAGAAAAAAACAAGCAAACAAACATGTCGAGGTTGGATTAAAGATGCAATAATTCATAAATCAAAGGGCAATACCGGCTCAAGTTCAATTGGTGCAAGGCGGGATACGATGACAATCCACTCGATTTTACATCGAAATGGACATTACTCGTTCCCGACCTGCACCAAGCGAACCCGAGGCGGCCACTGCTGCCATGTTCCCATGTCAAGTAATAGACATGAACAACTATGAATCAGAGAGAAAGAGGGATAAATGGACAAGGAGAAGGGGAGGAGAGCAGAGAGTGCGGAAAGCAGAGATGCATTTTTATAGTGCAAAGGAGATGAAGGAATTAATCAATCAAACACAGAACACGATACACGTGTATGGGGCGAGCAATCACACGCTCAGCATTTGGTAAAAAAGCAAATGAAGACAAATATTTTAACATGCTGTTTATATTTTCTGCTACCGCCAGCTTAATCTATGCTCTTGTTTAATGTTTAATTATTGTCGCTACAAAGTTAGTACCGTCCATAGTAACTTGAACCGCTTTGTTTCTTACTGCTTTGTTTCATCACTTTGTCTCTCTTGTTGGTTGATTTTCTCCCAAATCAATGAGACTGTAAACTAGGATATGTATGTTTTATTACACGGCTTTTATATAAATGATTTGCAACAAAACTAATTCCTCCTAGTCTAAACTTTAAGAAAATTATCCTCCTAGTCTAACGTCAAAATATCCACGAATTTTTGTCTGCTAGATCCATTTTCCCACCTCATCGATTTGGCAGGTCTTATGACAAGACTAATTAATTGTATTTACTAAAGCATATCTGTGGTGCCAAAACCAACTTGAAAGTAGAAAGAATTTTCGGTTCGGCTCCCTCGTTCCTATCCTAGTTACTATCTACTTGTACGATATTTTTTAAAGGAGGGATCACTTTTACGATGACTATTTTGATAATTTTGATTTTCAAATAAATTCAAAAAAATTTAAAAATAGAAAAAAAAGTTTATAAATATGTTTTTATTATTTATAGATTAAATATGTGTAGACATGAATTTATATACTACGTATTGGTACGGCGCTGGTAAGCATAAGGAGGATAATTTTTCCATTTTTCTGAATTATGTATGTATATTGTACTTTTTTTATAATGTATTTTTATCGTTGTTATAAAAGTTGATTGATATAGTCCAACGCGATTTGACCTCATCGCAGTTCAGATCCAACTAAGGATTCGTTTTGGATGTTCAGCAGAACCGCAAATACAGAAACTAACCATTTGGTCGGATCTCAGTCCCGACAGGTTTGTTGCTGGTCTCGGAGGAAACCTATAAATAAGATACTCATTCCTGATGGAAAAAGAGATCACAACCTAAGCAAATACACACACTCCCACTCTCCTTAAATAGTTAACATTTCTGTATAATATACCTATACCGAAGACTCTTATCATTTTGTGCTTTCGTTGAGAGTAGCTTTCATTTTGATGTTTATATAGCTATAAGATCAGAATGGTTGCTAGCAATCTTGTTCGGGAACCTACCCTAGATCCCGACGAAAATCTCTCCCCCAACTCCACCGGGATATATACCTCCCCATCGATCACAAGCCAACAGTATCTCGACACCATCCGGACCCGGGCTGGATCCCAATCTCGGGATGCCCCAATCTGGGAACCTCAACAACCTACCTCCTCTGAATCAAGCCACAACCATAGCACCAACTTCATTCATTCCATCATTTCCCCCTCCGCCGCATTATAACCTACCTTTATTTCCATCTTATTATCCATGCCCCCACCCAGTACTGTATCAACAACAACCTTTCATCCCCCAATATCAGTACGCCACTCAAATCACCTTCCCCTCGGCGACACCCTCCTAGGTAGCCGGTCCTGACCGTTCTCGAGGAATAAACCTCGAAGACAACATGTGCCGAAACTTATTCTCGTCTACATGTCACCCTCATGCAACCCCTTGGGGCACCCGACTACCACCTTCCCAGGCTCCACTCCCATTCCCCCCTCAGGAAATATGGTCACCCCAACCTCCTTCCTCCGAGATACCGTTAGCCCCAGAACTATATGCATTTACCTGTCCCCCCCCCATTCAGACCTGCCGAATGTGGAAACTTTCGGGACCCCGCAATCCAAATTCACCGACCCGACAACATTCATGGTCAATTTTCGAGAGTGTCTAAGACTATTCGGGTATCCAGACGTTGTCCTGTGCTGACTTTTCTCGACATGCCTGGAGGGAGCAGCTTAGGATTGGTACGTTTCTCTCCCGAGAGGATCCATATCCGATTTCGCACACCTTTACCACTCTTCGGGAGTACATGACCTTTGCGAATGCCTACATTCAGGGTGAGGAAGATGTGTCTAGCTCAGAGGAGGATAAAAGGCAGGGGCACCAACAGTGGCGGATGTAACATTTTGGTCATTGGGGCAATTATCGGATTGTAATAGTTTATTGGGTTCAAACCCATTAACTAATCGGGTACTAAATAAAAAATTAATAATTTAATATATATTCTTACCTAATAAAAAATATTAAAATAATAATATTTCATATATTAAAAATAACAACAAAATAAACCTCAAACTAATAGATAATTAAAAAAGTTTTCATTTACGTAACTTTATATTTTGATATCTTTGCATAATTATTTCATTATACACGATATTGAATATTTTTTCTCAATAAAAATAATCAGACAATCCAAGAGGGGCAAAAAAAATTCCAGGGGTTAAATTATCAAAAAACACTATTTTTCAAAATTCAGGGGGGCACGTGCCCGCTCCCGGACAATACTAGATCCGCCACTGGGCACCAAACACCTCCACGTCAGAACTACAATGGCCAAAGTCGCCAAAATATGAGGGACAGGCAACCCCATCATGTGGCTCAACCCCCTCCCACCTCTCGGTATCTGTTCGGCACAAGAGAGGTCCGCTAGCCGATCTATAACACATACCACTCATTGAACAAACTGAGAGAGGAAATCCTCTGGAGATATGGGCAGATCCAAATCTCAGGTTCCCTAATAGGCTGAAAGTCTTTAAAATAAAGGACCCGGCCAGGTTCTGCGAGTTCCATAATAGCAAGGACCATGACACCCGAGACTGCATAGCCTTAAAAGACGAGCTAGAAATGTTAGCTCGAGATAAGAATATGTGGAGTTTCATTTAGAGGTTCGTCATGAATTATGTGTGGAAAAGCGACGCCGAGCATGCCAAACTCTACGACAATAGGTGGCCGCAAAATCCGCAAAGGGGTGGCGAGCCTCCAAGGGACAGGACACCCAATAGAGCGCATACCCATCGTACAAATTATGTGCGGGAAGAAACCCCCACCATCCATATGATTTCCGGAGGAATAGCTTCAGGGGGAGATTCTGACCGCAAGTGGAGAAGATATGCTAATAATCTCAGCAAATGGCAAGCTTTAAAGATAAAAAAGCGCTTCGCATGGTCCAATGCCCCCATAACTTTCTCCGGCGTCGATTTCGAGGCAGTCTGCTTCCCACATGATGATGCCTTAGTATTAGCTTTGAAAATGAAACCCGCTATCGAAGGGGTAAGCCGGCGGGTCAAAAGGGTGCTGGTGGATACAGAAAGCTCGACAAATATCCTGTAGAAGTCCACTTTTGATCAGATGGGCCTCTCAGTACATGACTTGTCCCCAGCGCGAACTCCCCTAATAAGCTATTCGGGAGATACCTTGTACTCCTTGGGCATAATCCCCTTGGAGGTGTAATTCGACCGAGTATCCTGCTCAATGACCTTAAAGCTCACCTTCCTTTTGGTCGAGGCTTCATCGGCCTATAATGTCATATTGGGCTGAGGGGCCTTGAACAAGTTAGGAGCTATCATATCCACCCCTCACCTGATGATGAAGTTTCCGACCCCGAATGGAATAGGATATGAACAGGGATACCAGGAGCTGGCGAGAAGTTGTTATTTGGTGGTTGTGTGTGTGGGGGGGGGCGTTGCACATGGTATAGGTGGACCAGGAGATACCTCCTGTCAAGAGGGAGATGCAATCCACAGAGCCTGTAGAGGCCACACAACAGGTCATCTTGGGAGAAGGCAAAGCTGAACATTGGCACTCAGCTACCGGGAGCCAAAAAGATCGCGCTACAGGAATTCTTGAAGAAACGTCAGGGCTGTCCTGGCAAGTTGCGGAACATAGGCTACATGTGAACCCAACAGTGAGGCTAGTGTAGCAACGAAAAAGACATTTGGGGCCCAAACGCCAAGCAGCAGTGAAAGAAGAGGTTAGTAAGCTGCTGAAGGCAGACTTCATGAGGGAAATCAAGTGCCCGGAGTGGATTGTGAATACAGTCTTGGTAAAGAAGTCTAACGACAATTAGTGAATGTGTGTTGATTATACAGATCTAAATAAAGTCTGCCTAAAAGATTCATTCTCCCTTCCGAGCATTGATCAATTGGTTGACTCCACAGTCGGGTTTCGGTGCTTGAGTTTTATGGACGCATTCTCTGGTTATAATCAGATAAAGATGCTTCAGTCTGATGAGCATAAAACCACCTTAGTAACCGACCAGGGGCTATATTGCTACAAGGTGATGTCGTTCGGGCTAAAAAATGCGAGAGCAGCTAACTAAGGAAGGGAAGGACAAAACCAAGACAGCCATCGGCACAAAATGTCCCGAGGGCTGAATACTCCCCCCATCTTATACGGGAACACTCGTAATGATGCATCTCGACGTCGCCCGAGGGCTCGATATATCACCTCTATAATAGAATATCCTGAGAACTATGTATTCCCTATCATCTATGAAAACGCTTGTGCATCCCCACATCGCCCAAAGGCTTCAGATCTGATCATCATCTTGAACGACACCCGAGGGCTCACCTCAGTGCTATGGCTTTTAGGAAGCCAAAGTCAGAGAATCTCGATCGGCATAAAATATAAAGCTTACTCTTCACTGATTGCGAAGAATAAGTTTGAGGGCTAATGATATGGTTCAATGTGATTGGACCTCATCGCGGCCCAGACCCAACTAAGGATCTATCTCGGATGCTCAGTAGAATCGCAAGTACAGAACCTAACCGTCTGATCGGATCTCGGTCCCGACAGGTTTATTGTTGGTCTCGGAGGAGGCCTATAAATAAGAGACCCAGACCCGATGAAAAAGGAATCACAACCTAAGCAAATACACACACTCCCACTCTTCTTAAATAGTTAAGATTTCGATATACTATACTTATACCGATGACTCTTATCATTGATATTTGAACTCCACAAATTATTAAAATCATCCTATTATTAACCTGTAGCAATTATTTATTCGCTTGATTTGTTCATTGTATTTTAATGAAAATATGGAACAATATTTGAATCTTATACACAAAATTTCTGATTCCATCATTGTGTGTAGTAGGCTCAATAATATCCCAAGTTTGTCCAAATTTGAATGGTTTGTAACCGTATATTTTATATGAGATAGCTCATGTTGCAGCACACAAAAAAATATGTTTCAATTTTTTACACATTGATGATAGGTATCAGTATTTAGAACAATTATTCAATTTAACAATTTAACAAATACATTTTTTTCGTACACAGCGCCAATGAGAGAATGAAGATAATAAAACAAAAATACTCTTCAAGTTTTATTATTTATGAATAGGTACAGTGTGAGAAAATATGTTACCTTAAGAACTTATAAAGGTGCTTTCGGATATCAAATTATTAAATTAATATTTATCAGTGTTCAAAGCTTTTTAACTACATTAGTGTTCTACTTCCTAAATTATGACCAAAGTTTGCGTAAATATTTAATTATTATTTTATTTTGGTGGAGTGGGGCACTTATTCTTCCACCAATGAAAAAGTTCCTTTTCTACCAAGAAAAACACTACTCCAGCTGGAAAATCAAGGATGAGGAGCGTTGTTCCTCGTTCACATTAATCCTTAAATATATGTATGACGGAGTGATAAAATTTTTAAATGGAGATACGATATAAAACATTGATAATAAAATAATCATATTAAAACCGTTAATTTATGACTATGAGGACAATAGAAGAATAAATTTTCACAATTTATGAGGTTCAAATATGATTTTTTTCTAAGAAAAATACAAATAAAACACTAAAAATACTATATGTATAGGTGTACTTTATTAAAATGGAGAAAATTATGAGTTTTATTTTTATCATTAGACCAAAGACATATTCTAAAAAATATGAGTTTCATTAATCCCATTCTTTGTTACTCAATGTGCCATTGCTTAATTGGAAACTCTAATATGAAAGCATCCTTTCTCGATATCTACTCCATGATGAAGCTCAAAACCCTAGTTCCTTTAATCATGTCTAATCTAGCAAGTTGCTTTAATTTTTAATTGTTCAATAACAAAAGCATGGTTTGGCATAATAGTCTATTAAAAGTTTGTCTGCTTTGCTGCCAAACTTCTCCATAGTTAATAATAGAAACTAATGCTACTTAATGAAAAGAAACAAATATAAATTTATATATATCTGAATGGAATAGCTTGCTGATCTCAAAAAAAAAATAAAAGAAAAAGAAAAAGCGAAATGAAAAAGTCTTTGATTGGATTTTATTCAACTCTATCCTCCCGTCTGCTTTATTCGATCCTTCACTAAAGGAAAAAGGATTGATACATGTTTCACCCAGAAAAAAAAGGGTAACAGAAAAAAAAATGATTGGTTTTTAAACATCCTACTTATGATCCATGCTGTTGCAACAACAAAAAAAGCATTTGGTAGGTATGTCACCAATTCTTTGTCGTGATAGAATCTAGTGGGGCATCATTCAAGTGTTTCCGACAGAAATCATTTTAAATACTAATTATGATTGCAAGTGATTCCTAATTCTAGTAACCTAATTTGATTTCAAATTGAATCGTGTCGAGCTCGTATTTGTTTAAATTTCAATTCGAGTTCGAGCTGCACATAAGCTTGATATATCACTCTAGCTTAACATTTCAATTCCCTCATCCAGGGGCGGATGCACACTTGGCCAGGGGGGCAGCGGCCCCTCTGGATTTTGAAAAATAGTGATTTTCGGTAATACTTTTGGTATATTGCCCCCCCTGAAATTTTTTTTTGCCCCCCCTTTTTAGATTGTCTGATTAATTTTATTGAGAAAAAATATTTAATATTTCTACAAATCTTGATATTACTGTTGCAAATGTTTTATCATCAGGGATCCGTGTTCAAAATTTTCTAGATAATTAGTAAAAAAATTCTATAAAATTAGTAGATATATACAGATTGGAATTTCAGAAAATTTGAAATATAAATTAGAAAATATTAATTACCATGCATTGACACCCTGATTCCTGATCAAATTTTGTGGAGATGGCATTCCAACGGCAGGTTTTCAGTACATTCGTTCTACACTTGATTGAAATATGGTGGTATTATAAATTATGAATATGATATAATATGAAAAACTAAAATACTTAAAATAAAGATCTTTCTGTGACTAGTTAGTAGAAATAAAATTATTATGAAGGGTAATTTATTTGAAATATGTTGGCAAGGTGATGCTAGTTGTGTCTTTTGTGGTGCTTATGAAGCAACTAACCACTTCTTTATTACATGTCCATTAATACATACCATTTGAATTGCAAACTTTAATAATTTTGATTTCCAAAGGATTGTTTTGGAACAACTCTGGTAATTGGACTCTTGTATACCACTCAAGAAGCAACTTTTGATTGAAATAATTAGAAAGGATGTATTATATGGGTTATTTGGTTAGAAAGAAATAGAATTTGTTTCCAAAATACCGCGTATAATTCATCGAAATAAATAGGTATGCATATTATTGGATTGGTTGCTTATTGGTGTACAATGTAACCATTATATTTCCAACTTACAGTTGTATTGACACAGGATGTAGACCAAATAGGCAAATACCTATGCAAGTTTTCAGGTTTTATAAGGGAGATGGCAGAGGAAGAACTTGGAGCTGGACCAGGGACTGATTTGCATAATCTTCTGGAGCAAATGAAAAACCATAATATTTCCTTATTTTTTCTGATTAATTGTTACGGATGTCTCTATTTTTGTTGTGAATTCGGACAGCACGTGTGTTGCTATATTATTGAATTTTTAATTTTTGTGTTGAATGGTTAGGAAATTTTGGAGATAGGATTTAGTTTTAAAGGGTTTTGGAGATAGGATTTAGATTAAAAAGGGTAGTGGATCGATATAGTTTTTTTTTTTAATGTTTGACTAAATATTTGGTACCAATCATTGGCACCAATTATTATAGTGTCGTTTTGATTTCAATGAAATTTGTGAGTTTTCCTCACTTTGATCAATTTTTTTAGTTAATGTACATCCAATTTTTATGGTATATCCCTTATTATGATATTTTTAAAAAAAAATTACTCAAATGAAAATTTTAAAATCATAGCTATGTTTTTAATGGCTTATATAGAATGTATATTATGATAATTCATCATAATATCATTAAAAACTTCACCGTTAAAATTCTGAAATTATATAATGAAAAACATTTTTTTTAAATTGACTAAAATTTGACACACTTTTACCTAATTTAGGGAAGTTAATGGGCCGGGTCAAGTCAAGTCATCATTAATTTATTATTTTTCTTAATTCAATCTGACCCATTTAAATTCGATCAAAATTTTTTGACTCATACTCGACCCAATCGGGTCACGGGTCGACCCGATCCGACCCATGTAAAATAATTAAGTATTTATTAATTATTTTTATATAATTTTAAGCAATTAAATATTAATTATTTTATAATTACTCTTAATTAATATATAATTGAGTAAAGATACCGTGAGCTTAAGCTCACAGAGACCTTCTGTGAACTTAACTCAAAAAGTACATCAAATTATCTCTAAATTTTAATTTTTTACTCTCATTAAATTATTTATATGAAAATCTTACGGGATGCAAAAATTTGGAGTGTTTTGAGTTTTTTAAATCATGATTTTTTATTTTTGAAAATCAGCTCTAAAAATAATAATAAAATATTCAATGTTTGAACATCATTTTTAAAAATTTAAAACGATGACTTAAAATACTCAAAACACTCCAAATTTTTGCATCCCATAATATTTTCATATAAAGAATTTAACGAGTATGATAAATTAAAATTTTGAGATTATTTGATATACTTTTTGAGTTAAGCTCCCGGAAGGCCTCCGTGAACTTAAGCTCACGGTATATTTACTCTATATAATTAGTGTATATTTAAGCTTTAATTAATATTAAATCATAAAATTACTTCAAAAGAACACAATTAAAGGGGTCGGATCAGGTCGAACCATACCTGACCTGACCCGTGACGAGTCAAAAAATCTTGACCCATACCTAACTCATTTATTTTCAGGTCATTTCAAGTCGGATCGGTTTCAGGTCGGGTCGGGTCAAATTTTGACATTTCTAATCCAATCATTAGAAATTTATCTATGATTTTGATTTTTTTATTTAAATAATATTTTATAAAAAGATGTACATAAGCATTAGATATACAACAAAAATTGGATGTTTAATATTTTCTAGAAAATATTAATTTATTTAGAGTTTTCTGATGTACATCCAAAATTTGAGCTGCATCCTATTTTAATGTAGATCCTGTAGTTGAAATTAAATCATCGAAGCTTCAAATACTTTCCTCTATTCCGAAAAGAATATTTAAGTCAATTTGAGTTGGTAAATAAATGGAATGCATCAAATAAGGAGATACTTAGGGGTGAAGTCAGAATTTTAGATTGAGGGGGCGGAACTGGAGGGGTCAGACATTTACTACAAAGAAAAAATATTAGAGGGATCCAGATATATAAATTTTTAATTGTTTTACAAAATTATACATATTTTTTAGACGTTTTTAAAAAATTAAAGGGGCCGGACCCACCCAGCCCCTTAGATCCGCCCCGGAGATAGTTCCATCTTCGTTCTCCCGGGCGTTGGAAGATTAAAATGGTGATATTCATGATGGTAAATGTATACAGTTCGATCAGTTATGAGGTCAATTATTGCTACAAACTTCATACTTCATGTTTTTTATCTGTTAATAAAATATTCACTTGTTACCACTCAGTGGGTTTTTCCCCTCTGTAACTTCACATTTCCTCTGTATTTATACGAATTATATCCGTCTAAAAAGACAAATTTTATGATTTATTTATCGTAATTCATTTTGAATTTATTAAATGTTACATGTTTCAAAATGGATGCATGATTGTCACTTTTTTACAACTTTTTTGCCTTAGTTTTTTTTTTATTTTATCAAAGTGCATATACGTTAATCTTTTAAAAAAAATCTTATTAATACAAAACAAGTAATTAAGCATACTATGTTATACTAAATAAGTTCGAGTTCACGCTAGTAAAAATTTTAGAGAATAGAATTAAAATTTGACTAAAGCGAATCAATCTATTTTTTCTGATCATCTATACATATCACATACATATCTTTTTTTATTTTTGAGAAAAAATATAGTACGTTCCTATTCTTTTTTTTTAGAAAAAAATATCATATATACCTATACTTAGTTGATATTTTCAAAAGTCAATATTTCGATTTTCATATCATTAATTGTTCGGATCAATAATGCATATCTTAAATTTCGAACTTAGAAATTACAAATTATATAGAATATCTTTTTCTAGAGCATGTTCGACAACCTATATTTCCATGAAAATTAATTTTAGGCATAAAGAAACATTGTCAAAACTCAAAAGCAACGTCCGATTGAAAAAAAAAATCATGATAAGCAACATATGCAGCAGTGAGAACAGTCTAAGATTAGATTAATTTCAAAATAGAACAAATTTAGTCATTTAGTATCAGGTTTAATATAATCATTGGCCAGACAAATATCGTATGTTACGAGTGTATCATAATTTTTCTTGTTCGAAATTGATGATATTACTCGGAGATGCTCTTGGAGCTAACTTTGGATAAGAGAAATAGAGTTCTAATGTACATCCCATCAAATTTGAGTTCAATGGCCGAAATAATTGTTAGATTGTATAAAGGTTCACATAAAAGTTTCATTTTGACATGTTATTAATAAACGCACAAAATATCAAATTTGACGGTCCAATAATTGTTCAGCATTGAACTCAAATTTAATCCGATGGACGTTGAAGTGTTGAACCACCCTCTGTTGCATGGATAAGACATTATCAATTTATCATGTATATGTAGCATGGTCCAGATGAAAATTTTCCTACCTCTTTCTTGTTAAAATCATCTCTGCATTTGCAGTATAAATATACAGCTATACAATTATTCTAACACTACGTATGTTCATGTTCCTATGTTTGTATATATTTTTGAATCCGCATCAATAATCTTTTTTTTTGTATGAATGAATGAGTTATCATTAGCCGTACAGATACTAATATTTTTAATTTTGACATTTGTACTTTTATTATCTTCAGAAATCAAACTGGCCGTACTCATATTTCTGTGATTTAAAAAAATGATTTATTGCATGTTCTGGTAAATAGAAGTATAAAATTGAACTTTTTAGGAATTGGAGGGGGTCATTTCAATTTTGGAGAATAATATTCATACGCAGGCCTTGGGTTCCTGTACATTGGGCTTGAACCACATGTAATATTGACCTCTATTAGCCTGGTTACAACTTTCAAGGAAATTATCCGGCATTGATTTTTTTTTTTTTTTTTTTTTGGATTGAAACAAAAATTGAATCGAGTGTTTCTTCATTTCAATTCTGGAGAAAAATTATCATTTTTTTTAATTTTGTTAATTCCCATGGGTCCTGGATCAGCCGGACTCAATATATAAAGTGACTGTAACTGGGCTTAATTAATATTGAGTTCAATATACATTTTCCTAGGCCTAGTAGTACAAATATAGTTATTTTGGTTCCGTCTGTCTTAAACAATGTTATTAAAAACAATTAGGGTAATAAATTTAGAGTTCAAAATATATGTCGGCGGGAACAATTTCGTGAAAACTAATTATCTCATCAATTCCAATATCAAGGTTTTTTAGCAACTTTTGGGAAAAAGAGTAATGTTGGGTGAGATTAACGTCGCCAAGTTCTTTCATGAGCTTAAATAAAAAAAATCTATTACTATAAATCCAAATTACTGAAACATATCTCTTTCATGGGTGATGCCGATGCGTTTAAATTTTAAATTTTAAATTTTATTTAGCATAAAATCAAGTAGAAAAAAGTCTGATAAAAAATTACTGCGTGAAAATAAATTATAAACCTTCAATTTTTTAACGTCTTGATTTTATATTAAATTAATTCAAAACTTTTTAAGTTTACTATGTAAATTTAGTATTTGCGATGTACGTAGATCGAATTCAGCGATTCTGCAGATTTGTCTTTTGAAGACAATTTTTTTTTTAATTAAGCCCATCAAATCCCTTGATAAACTTGAGAACACGCAAACTTTATTCTAATTAATTAATTTGCAAAATATTTACAAAATGATTCCGTCTGATTTTAAAGGCCAAAAGGTTAAGATACATGTGTCGGAAGACGATTGAGTTACAAGTCACTTCCCTGTTATTTTTCATTGCGATGTTTTATTTAGAAATCATAATAAGTTAGTTGGAGTGGGGTGTGTTCATTAGTAAATCAACGGGAACACTAATTTCACTTGCACAAGCATGGTATAATTAATGCACAGCTCCAAGTCATGGCGAAGCAAAGAAGATACCAAACCTGACACCTACATAACCTCCTAAACAAACACTCTCTTTCAATCTCTATTCCCCGTCCCACACACACACTTCATCCCAAAATAGCTTCTCTATCTCCAAAAGAAATTTGGTGGCGCTCTTCCAAATGCCTGGCCGTTGCCCAAGAAACAACATCACTCGCATGATCCTATAACAACACGAAAATGCCACAGAAGCGCCTGACAAGTAATTACGGTCAGCACTCAGACCCGGCGGTATGGACACTTGTGATTGTTTGCACCTTCTTGGCCGTTGCTGTCATTATCTCTGGAATCGCAGTGTTCACTGTGTACGAGATCTACCGGCCCCAGATGCCGTACTTGGTTGTAACTGCAGCGCATCTGAACAATCTCGGTTATGATCAATTTCAAACGATGGATGTGGACATGTTCATAACTGTATATGCAGAGAATGGTAACAGCAAGGTTGATGCTAGCTTCTCTGATGTTGCGCTGAGTGTCAGGTTTCATGGCAAGGATATTGCGCGTCTCCAAGCGTCGCCTTTTGAGGTATGTAGTAATTAAATAATCGAGGATGCAAGCAAAATTAATCAATTATTTTTCAAGTATATATATGGTAATATGAAACTAATTGATAAATGCATAATTATGTGCAAGGTGGACAGGAACAGTTCACTGGTGCTGAACTACCGGGTGCTATCCACACCTATCCCCCTCGATCGTGGGGCCGGAAATGAGCTGGCAGCATCAATCAACAGAGGATTTATCGATTTCAATATCTATGGGAAGGCAAGGACCCGGTGGAGAACCGGAATATTCCTCTCTGTGAAGTTCTGGACACGTCTCTCATGCCACCTTCAATTCTTTACTGATAACGGGACGGCAATCGGCAGTGGCTGTAGTTCAAAAGGACACTAGACATTTTGCTTCACCAAATTACTTTCTTTATTTGTTGCTATTTTTTGAATCGTTTTGTGGAAAACTTGTTGGTTATATTAATTGGTTTGCACGAGAGAGAAATCGGATGCTCTCTGCAAAACCGTTTTGTTACAGTAAAGTGGAACAGAGAAACCAGTAGTTTGATTTGTTTAGCCTCAATTACAATCAAGGAATGTTCAATTACAATGGAAATTCTATAAGAGGATAATAAAATATCATCAACCAGTGGCGGAGCTTCCTTCAAAGAAATTGGATCATGACCCCTCTATAAATTTCAAAATGACAAAATAATATCTATTTTCTAAATAAAATATATTTGAGGTATATAATTGATTCCTTAATCACTTGATATAAATAATTAAATCTGATTAGTTTTTCCTTAATTTCACATGAATCTCCGCTACTGTCATCCACAATCTGTAAAAAATATAATATATACAATGGAAACACGTCGATCTTGCATAGATATCTTCGAAAAGTGAGTGCAAGCAGTATATTTAGCTTACAATCAAAATTTTCTGCGCTGTGCGAATTAACAACACGGGCCGGGTCAATAATGGGCCAGATATTCTATGACGAGGCACAAAAGAATTTTCTGAAACAGTGTCTGTTACAACTACAAATTACACATCGGTCCAATTAGGTCGCTGGTGGGTTTGTCCTGTCAGTGTTTTCAGAGTTCAAACCCAAATTAACCTCTCCTCTCGTCTCTCATCTACAATGCTGGATTTATGGGCGGATCTAGTATATGTCATATAGGAGTGTCAATGGGTCGGGTCGGATTGGATCGGGTCATATTATTTTTTTATTTTTTTATTCTAATTTGATTAAATTTGTGTCAAAAAATTTTAATTCATACCCGACCCGACGGATCACGGTCGATCCGACTCATAAATAAATATTTATTAATTATTTTTATATAACTTTAAGCAATAAAATATTAATTAATTTATAATTGATCTTAATTAGTATATAATTAGTGCATATTTAAGCTTTAATTAGTACTAAATCATAAAATTGCTTCAAAAAGCATAATTAATCAGATCGGATTTGGTTGACCCGAACCCGACCCGATCCGATTTGGGTCAAAAAATTTAACCCATACCCGACCCATTTATCTTCAGGTCATATCGGGTCGGGTCGGTTAACCCATCGAGTCGGGTCAATAATTGACACTCTAATGTCAGGGCTCAGAGGTCTCATTTCTGAATTTTAAAATAGTATTTTAAGATTATTTTTTTACTTTTCATCTTCTCTATATTTAATTTCTGATCCTAAATTATTTAGTTATTTTTATTAAAAATATTCAATATCATAAAATAATTATACAAAAATTTAAAATATGAACTGTCATATAGAAATTTTTCTTAATCGACTTAATTATTTATTATTTTAAGTTTTTTTAATGTAAAAAAATATTATTTTGATTATTTTATTAGATAAAAATGTATGTTGAATTATTAATTTTTTATTTAATGTGAATTAGCTGATAAACTAAATCTCATAAATTATTATAACTAAGGCTCAGACTTCACTCCCAGAATATAATCCTTAAATAAATATTTAACAATATAATTTTTTTAATATTTTTAATAAATTTTAGACACAATATTTTTAAATTCTTAGTAATGATAAATGATATAATTAAGTACATAATAATTTATAAATGATTATATAAAAAAATTAAATTATATTAAGAGTTAATTTCATGTTAAGTATATTACACATATTATTTTAAATTAGTAGAGGAAAATTATTTTATATAAATCGGATTTAAAAAATAAAAATCAAAAGTGAAAAAAATTTATAATATAATATGTCAATAGATTGGATTCGAATCGGATTCTGAAGGATCCAAATGCGAATCCATTAAAAATTTATAAGATTCATATGTGGATCCGTATCTAATAAAATTTTGAGAATTCAAATGCGAATTCATATTAACTATTATAACGGATTTCGGTTTGGATTCGGATCATATTTCGGATGTTGTATTATAATAATGTTAAAAATAGCATAATTAATATATGACGAGAAAAATTATCATGTTATCTTAAAATTATTTCAAACATAACAACAATCATAATTCACATTTGCTATTATAGCAATCTTAAAATTATTTATTCTAATCATAAACGTAATAACAATCATAACTATTTATTCAAACTTTTAAAATATACAATAAACATCAAATAACATAATAAAATATACATAATTAATACAATAACTACTATTCAACTTTATAAATCAACACAAGTGAAACATAAATATTGCTCTTCAATTTAAACTAAATTGAACATGTCTATTTTATTAATTGACATATGATATAATTTTATTTATTTATTGAATTCATAGTGAATTCAAATTCAAATTTTATAAGATTCAAATGAGGATTCATTATATTAATTGACATAATGAATATATTTTAAAAATCTATATGCAGATCCATTTCAGGGAGGGATGTATCCCAGCGCGTCCTCTTACTCAATTTTAATCAGGTCTCTTGCAAAGGTGGGTCGTATTGTAGAGGCTGAGGCCATACTTCTAGAGATGAAAATTTTGGGACTCAGACTCGGTTTCCAATAGTATAATTTACTGTTCAGGTGCTTTTTGAAGAGGGGTCTGTTGCACCATGCTGATGGTTTGCTTGTTGAGATGGGGAAAGATGGAGTTGCGAGGAATAGAGGGACTTATCTCCTACTCTTGGATGCCTACACGAAAGCTGGTCGATTAGAGGACTGTGGTGGATCTTGGGAGAGAGGAAGAAAAGTGGAATTAAGTTGGAATCGTTGGATGATTTTGCATATAATAGAGTAATCAAGCTATATAGGGACAACGGCATGTGGAGGAAAGCAATGGAAGTACTGATGGAGATGGATGAGATGGGGATTCCTCCTGATAAAAGAGTTTACAATAGATTATTGATTCTTTAGGAAAATTTGGGCAATTGGAGGATGCAGTCAAGGTGTTCGAGGAAATGCAGCAAAGGGGTGTCAAACCAAATATCGGTACATGGAATGCTCTGATAAATTGGCACTGCAAAGGTGGTGATCTGAAAGGCGCTGTTCGTTTTCTTTTTTTGGGGAATACGAGAGCAAGGCCTGTACCCGGATCAGAAAATATTTCTCAATATAATTATCCATTTAGGGGAGCAAGGAAAGTGGGACATGATATGGAGATTATCCGACTATATGTGAATAAGGGAAATAGGCAAAGTGGGGTCATTTATGCAATATTGGCTGATATATACGGGCAATATGGTCAGTTTAGGAATGCCGAGTGTGTAGCTGCTATTAGATCAGAAGGGGTCATGCTCTCTGCTAGTGTCTTCTGTGCACTTGCAAATGCTTTTGTACAGCATGGTCTTTGTGAACATACAGTTAAGGTGCTGGAATTAATGGAGGCTGAAGGGTTTGAGATTAATTTAATTTGGTGATGCTAAACTTGTTAATGAATGCATTTAGTAATGCCACACGACATTTGGAGGCATTCGCTGTTTTCCAACATATCAAGGACACTGTATGTAGCTTTTGTGTTTTACTTTCTTATACCTCTTTCCTCATCTCTATCTTCCTTTTTTAGTTTGATCATATATCATGGCATACTAAACTGGCCTTTTTTTCAGGGCATTAGCCTTGACGTGGTTAGCTGCACTACCATTATGAAAGCATTTGTCAGAGCCAAACAATATGAAAAGGTAGTTGTTTTCTCACTAAACTTTTTTGAATATCACAAGTTTAACTAGGAGCATCAAAACTTGGTCTAGTTTACTTATTGTACTGATAATTAACCATTGAAAATGCACCTGGCTGTTTACTGCGATTCTGTGAATGCCATATAATAATTGAACGCTAACGATTTGCTTGATTTTGCAGCCCTGGGTATGAGATGGAGCCGGCTGGATGCACACCAGATAGAAAGTCTAGGGAAATATTACAGAATGTTTCCTTCATCTTACAACAGAGACTGGGATGTTAGTTTTTTCACTTTGCATGTGTTTCATTTTCTTAGCAGGAGAAAGACAAGTGAGAAACCATTTTTTTTTCTTTCTGCAGATATTTGAAAGCTTTGGTAAGTCCAGTCTTCACGGAATACTTTCTGTATTGGTTGGTACCAACAATACAAAGCTTAGCATTTTCTATTAAAATCGCATTGGGTACAAAGTGTTTTTGAAACTAATCTGCAAAAGATTGTATCTGGTGTAGCGAGAATGCGTTGATTCATATATAGCAGTCGAAAGCAATTGCTTCATAGGTGGTAAATGGTACAGTGTATCTTTTATTGTATATGCTAGATTCATCTGACAATGCTAATGCGATCCTCTGCTTCTGCCCTTTGAATCCAACCTGTATAATCATAAATATTTATTTTATTAAGTCACATGCTAGGCATAGCTCCTTGTCTGAACTCACATCACCTGCGGAGCTGAAAAAACTCCGCATGTACGGTTTTTTTGTTTTATGCGGTCAGATTATTTATCAACGGTTCTGATTTAACAGTATAAATAGCCCTGTGTATCAAAAATTGTGTTTAGATTTTCCACAACCGTTGTGATTTTCCTACGAAAATTTCCGCGCAAAAAATATCAGCTGAGAATATCGATCCTTCCTTGCCAATATCAACATCTCTTGATTTGATATTCAAACGGTCAATTGGGCCGCTCACTCGATCCATGTATCGAGTCCACAGAACGAAATATCGTCGGAAAACCAAAATTTTCATCTTAATGATATTTTAACTTTCAATTTAAAATTTTTCAGACGGTCTAATAAGAATATCTTTTTCATATCAAAATGGTAAACTAAGATATCCTAAAAATGTGGAATTTCTGACCCCACTTGAATCTCAAAATCCAAGATTCGAGCCATGGCACGAAAATTTGGAGCTACACACGTATTAATTTATTTATCTACATATTTTCTGGATTTTAAATTACTCGAGTTTGACTCTTTGAGTCATTTGTCTTATTATATATATGCTAACAGCGTTTCTGCCGCATTAATATTAGAGACGAAGGGTGTGCTTGGATGGTGAAACAATTAGTGTAACAATATCGAGTTTTAAACTCGGCTAAGTACTCGGTCCCGGCATCATGCTATTATATAGCTAACCATTTCTTCAAAATCGTTTCATCAACGTTGTATATATTTTTTTCTATTTGGACTATTATTTTTTGTGTAAAATTAAAATACACTAACAATAGAGTTTATCGTTCATACTGTGTAGTAGTTGAGAATAATGAAAGATGGACACAACATCTAGACGGGGTCTCAGATCGTCGAGAACACGTGGCACAAATGTGTTGAGTGGTTCTAGTGATATTTCGCATTCTAATGGTTATGGATGAAATATCGTATTAACAGTCGCTAACTCGAAATATGAGAATAATGATATTTTTTACTATTTCGGGTTGGTAAAATATTATTTGGATAGAAAATTGAGAACAGCGGAGATAATAGTTAAAATTAATTAATTATTTTTTAGTATTTTATTTAATAATAATATTTATTTAATACTACTCCATACTAATATAAAAGAAAAAATATTTTTTTATTATTTTCACTACCCTCATGGACACTAATCCGCTAACCTAACGTTTTCTATTGGTTAGCTGATTAATACTGTTCTCCTGCTATTCTCGATTTCAATTTTGTGTTTTGATGGTTGCTAACTCGAGAATAGTACCGCTATTCCAAGAACAATGCTATTCTATACCATTTTTTACTATTCCGGGTTACTAAAATATTATTTGGATGGTAACTTGAGAACAGTAGAGAAAATAGTTAAAATAATTAATTATTTTTTAGTATTTTATTTAATAATTATTGTTATTTAATACTACTTCATACTAATATAAAAGAAAAAAAATCTTATTATTTTCACTATTTTTATGGATGCTAATCCGCTAATCCAATATTTTCTATGGGTTAGCGGATTAACATTGTTCTATTGTTATTTTTTATTTTAATTTTGTATTTGAATTATTGCTAATTTGAGAATAATACTATTATTTTTAAAATAATATTATTATACTCCATCCAAACACACCCGAAGAAAATAGGTAGCATTTCGTTATCAGGTCCGACCCACTTATAGTTATAGATGGCCAGCCCCAACTCCATAAATGATGGCAGCTTATTATTTTATTTTAGTTGATCAATGAAATCATTGTTCTTTAAATGGAACATAGGTGTTTGAACAAAAACGGGTAGAGTAGCAAAATGAAAAAAGGTAAATCTTAGAAGAAAAGAGTTTCTTTTTTTCAAAGCAACAAGAAATGCAAATATCTACTCTTGAAAACAAAAACAAAAACAAAACAGTAATCACAACGCAATTAAATGACCAAACTTTTCTGAAACCATAATCTTAGTTCATTAAACTGTTGTACTATCTTCATGTATTGTAAACCGTGCCTTATTATCTTGCATTTATCTGTTTCATAGGTCACAGCTATCCACATATATTGATATAATATGCTACTGTCAAAGGGGAAAAAAGAAAAGAGAATAAATATCAATATCAAGAAAAAGAAACATAGTGATTAAGGCCTCATAAACAGATCATTCAATTTCAGTGGAATTGGGTACTGAGTTCATCCTCGTCCAAATCACTGAGCAACTCGTCAGTATTTAGTCTCATCCTGGCCGATGCTCCCTTAGACTGTCTCACCAGCTTGGTGGCCTCTCTACTAACCTTCTCTTGCTCTTTCAGTGTCTTCTTTAGTTTCTTCTGCTGGTCTTTTATAACTGCATAAAGATTACGGGTATCCCACAAGTCATCTAGTTCTTCATCCAGATTCATGTCATGAAACTCTCCACCATTTCTGTCCTTTCCTTTGCTCTTTGTAGAAGTATTGGTGGTCTTTTTTGGTGACAAAAAGAAGCAACAACCCAACCGGTCTGTAGCTGATTGTCTCGGAGATAGGGACCTCTTAACAGGTGAAAAACTGATCCTGTTTCAATCATAAATAAAACATGGTTAAAAAAATAAGCTTCATGTTTTGCCACAGCAGTTACTGGTTTTAAATTTTGATCCTGATCAAAAGATACTTACGACTCAGCTAACAGGTTATTCTTGTTTCCAAAAACTCTCAACGGAACTTGATTAAAGTTAGTAACTTACTAATGTACAATGACAATTGTAGGGAAATTCGATTGAACTTCCGTTAATTTATAGCAAGGCTTTGGTTTAGTTAAATGGCTAAAGGAGGTACTTAAAGACAAATTAGAATCAGAAACAAGGCAACTTAACATAAATATTTTCCAATTGCAACTGAAATCTGATACAAATTGCACCCAAAATAACATTGATTTTTTTTTACCTTTCTCAATTAGATGGTACATGGCTAATCAGCATCCTTCACCAAACAAGAAACACAAAGATAGTTATTTACTTCCTTAATACTCACTAAAGTCGGAATCAGGGAGAGAAGGCTTCTTCGCCTTCACTTCTTCTCCAGCTCGAACGCCACTACCAGTCTTAACCTCCTCCTCAGTCTCAAAAGGCATCTGCTTTTCAGCGCGTGGTGTGACGGGAGGGGTAAAATCAGTTACCTTTTCGTTGCTTCCAGTAAAAGTAGAAGGCGAGATTGGCTCGGAAGGAGGCGGAGGTGGTGGTGCATTGTTCTCCTTCCCAAAATTGAGGGATTTGGTGGCGGTGAAGGTCGGAGCAGCGGCAGCCGCAGTGGTTTTAGCAGGGAACGATTTGAGCTTCCTAAAACGCGATTCAAGATCGGAGGGGAGGGAGGAGTCGGAGGAGAGATGCGCAGTGTTGAGTTTTGCGATCTGGTCGAGTGCGCACGCGTCCATCGCCTCTGCGATGATGGCATCCACCGCCGATCTGTCCATCCTCTTTGGATTGGATTGCGGCTGAGAGCGTAGAGGCGCAGGAGAAAAGTGTGGGTTGCCTTTGATTTCTTTTGCTTTCACTGTAGAGTAAGAACTGAGAAGTGTGAAAGAGTGGAGAGGAAGAGACGACAGGGGGAAGAAGGGAATGGGGATTTGCTGCTGGTGCGGCGAAATAGCGGCACTCGACTTGGCGTGTATGTTACCGTTGGAATATGTGTGGGTCCCAGATATTTTCTCTGATGGGTGGGCTACACGATGACTATCGTACCTTGCTGATGCACTTGTTGGATGCATACAGCGAGCAGAGAGCCAGAGACTGATGAACTTCAAAAAATAATTATTATAAAGGATTAATTTACAAACAAGATACCCTACTTTTTCAAAATGAATATTGCTGAATAGTGAACAGTAAAAAATGAATATTTTATCAAAATGAATATTTTATCATTTTATATCTTTTTTATTAAAAGAAAATAATTAAGAATTTTTTTGTTTAATAACAGCAATAAATAACGAATATATTGTTCATTGAAGAAAGGATTATTTGGAATAACTCTCTATTCTGATATATTTGGATTCACACGGAATAGGAAATAACTCTCACTACCAGAAAAAAATAATTTAGAACCGGTTTTCTAAAAAACAGGTGTTAAAAGGTGAGAGTGACATATTTATAAATT
Source organism: Schoenoplectus tabernaemontani (assembly GCA_037127355.1). NCBI lineage: Eukaryota > Viridiplantae > Streptophyta > Magnoliopsida > Poales > Cyperaceae > Schoenoplectus > Schoenoplectus tabernaemontani. The sequence continues at coordinate 11,412,014 of CM073747.1, forward strand.
TTATTAAAATTATTAGAACCGATTTTGTATAACAACCGGTTATAAATTTTTTTATTAAAACCGATTTTGTAATAACCGGTTCTATTTGATTTAATTAAAACCGGTTTTAACAAAACCGGTTCTAAAATTTTTGTTTTAGAACCGGTTTTGCTAAAACCGGTTTTAAAATAATAATTTTAGAACCGATTTTTCTAAAACTGATTCTAAATTTTTTATTTTAAAACTGTTTTGAACAAAACCGATTTTAATTGAAAAATAAATTAATCCGGTTTCAAAAAACCGGTTCTAAATTAAGGTTATTTAAAAAACTGGCTCTAATTTAAGGTTATTTATCACACTTCCTCTCACAGCGTCGCTCTTTCATCTTCATTTTCACTATTCACCATTAGAAGCTCTATATTCCATCTGTTCCTTCTAATCAGCAGCAATAGCACCCACTTACTGATTAATATTTTTAGATCTTTTAAAGGTAATTCTTCTGTACATAATTTAAATTTAAGTATATTTTCTTATTTTCTTATTTAAGTACATCCTTGTTAATTTTAACACCCATTAATTTGCATGATTATTGCATAAATTGATTACATATATATAAATAAAATTATATATGTGTAATTGATAGTATTGTCATATAAGACCAAACTATCAGAATTTTTATTAATTTAGATCCATACTCATTGGGATTAATCCAATAGGGATTAATCCCGAATAGTCCCCGATTTGGGACTGTTTTTTGAATACTTTGTCTCATTTAGGATAGTGAATATATACTAGCTATAATTTAGTATTTGAAAAAAAATTGGTTAGTATAAGAAAATTTACGTTGACGTACTCGGGGAGCATATGGGAAATGCTGCCGAATTTTTTTTAAACATCAAATTAGCTTGTATATGTTAACTAATGAGACAAAGTATTTAAAAAGTGAGTTAAGGTGGTTGACCTACCAATTAGACCTTAAATCGAAATCCTAAATTCTAAACCCTAATTATGATATTGATATTTTTTTACGGATGGATCGTAATACTTGGATGTATAAAATCAAAAGGAATACAATTGAATATTTGAGGGGAATTGATGATTTTTTGGAATGTGCCTCAGAAGATATGAGAAATAGGGGTGCACAGACACTTGTTTGTCCTTGTAAAGATTGTCAAAATTTACGGAGATTTGGAAATATCAAACAAGTGAGAGATCATTTAATTTGTCGTGGGTTTATGGATCGATACACCCAATGGGTACGGCATGGAGAAAATATTGAAACTGTTGATAATACTGAAAATAGTAGAAATATTGAAAATATTGTACGAGATGAATCTGAAGGTGATGACTATTGGATGATATTGAAAATATTGTACGATATTGAAAATATTGTACGAGATTAATGAGATGTACGAGATTAATGAGATGTATTGGAGAATGAAAATATGGGAAATACAGAAAATATAGATAATGTAGAAAGTGAACAATTGGATGAAATTATGAATGATATTGCAGCGGATTTTGTCGATATTCCTGAAATTTTTAAAAATTTGGGTAATGATTCCAATGTGCCATTATTTCCCGGTTGTACAAAATTTATGAAAATATCTACAGTTTTTAAATTGTATTACCCAGAAAGTAAAAAATGGATGGAGTGATAAAAGTTTTACCTCTTTATTAGAACTTCTAGGAGAAATACTTTCAGAAAATAATTCAATACCGGACTCCACATATAGAGCGAATTATATCCGAAGAAATTATTATGTCCCTTGAGTATGGAAGTGGAGAGAATTCATGTATGTCCGAATGATTGCATATTATATCGAAATGAGTACAATGATTTGGATAAGTGTCCGAAATGTAACGCTCCACGGTACAAACCGAGAGATAATGAAATAGAAGTTCGAAAACAACCAGCAGCAAAAGTGTTATGGTATTTACCAGTTATTCCAAGATTCCAGCGTCTATTTACAAACTCAAAAGACGCTCACTTATTAATGCATCTTATTTATGTTTTGTGCAAAATTTATTTAGTACAATGTTCATATCGAAGTATTAATTGGATAATCTTCTAATAGGTTTAATTAGGAGTAATTACATTAATTTTTATGAAATTATGTGTGGTTATGAGTCAAAAAAATGTTAAAAATCTTAAACAACTTGTTTAAACAGCAGTTTCTAATATATATATCTTACTTATGTTTTATGAAAAATTAGTGTGTTAGGATATTCATATCGAAGTGTTGATTGTACTATCTTATAATAGGCATAATTAGGAGTAATTATATTAATTTGCATGAAATTATATGTACTTATGCGGCCAAAAATTTTGAAAAACACAAGCAACTTGTTTAAACAGCCATTTTTAATGCATCATAATAAGTCTTGTGAAAAATTAGTGTCGTAGAATATTCATATTGAAGTGTTAATTGACTAATATTTTAATAGGCATAATTAGGGGTAATGATATAAATTTTCTCGAAATTATATGTAGTTATGAGGCCAAAAATGTTCAAAAATTTAACTTTTTAAAATAGCAGTTTCTAATGCATCTTTCTTTTGTTTTGAGGAAAAACAGTGCCATAAAATATTCATTTTGAAGTGTTAGTTGAACAATCTTATAATAGGTATAATTAGGAGTAATTATATTAATTGGCACCAAATTATGTGTAGTTTTTCGCCCAAAAATTTTCATAAAGCCAAACAACTTGTTTAAACAACAGTTTTTAACGCACCTTACTTAGGTTTGTTTAATATTAGCGTCATAGAATATTCATATCGAAGTTTTAATTGAGCAATTTTATAATCAGCGTAATTAGGATTAATTGTATTAATTTTCTCAAAATTATATGTAATTATGCGGGCAAAAAATATGAAAAACTCAAACAACTCGTTTAAACAATGAGCTTTTGATGCATCTTACTTATGTTTTGTCCAAAATTAGTGTCGTAGAATGTTCATATCGAAATGATAATTGGCTAATATTTTAATAGGCATAATTGAGAGTAATTATATAAATTTTCACGAAATTATATGTAGTTATGAGACCAAAAAAATTCATAAACCCAAACAACTTGTTTAAACAAAGCAGTTTTTAGCGCATCTTACTTATATTTTATGCAAACATTAGCGTTATCGAATATTCACATCAAAGTTTTTAATTGGACAACTTTATAATTGGCGCAATTAGGAGTTGTTATATTAATTTTCACGACATTATGTGTAGTTATGAGGAAAATTTTTTTGAAAATTCAAACAACTTTTTTAAGTTGAAGTTTGTAATGCATCTTACTTATATTTTGTGAAAAATTAGTATCGTAGAATATTGATATCAAAGTATTAATTAAAAAATCTTATAAAAGACGTAATAGGAGTAATTATATATTATTATACAAAATTATATGCAGTTATGCGGCCGAAAAATTTGGGAAGATCAAACAATTTGTTTAAACAACAGTTTTTAATGCATCTTACTTTTGTTTTGTGCAAAATTAGCGTTGAAGAATATTCATATCGAAGTTTTAATTAGAAAATCTTACAATAGGCATATTTAGGAGTAATTATATTCATTTATAAGGAATTATGTAAAGTTATGCAGCCAAATTTTTTGAGAAACTCAAATAACTTGTTTAAATAGTGTTTTTAGTGCATCTTACTTGTGTTTTGAGCAAAATTAGTGTCGTAGAATATTCATATCGAAATTTTACTTAGATGATCTTATAATAGGCATGCTTAGGAGCAATTATACTCATTCATAAAAAAAATATGTGTAATTGTGCGGCCAAAATTTTTAAAATACTCAAAACAACTTGTTTAAACAATTGTTTTTAAAGCCTCCTACTTATGTTTTGTGTGGAATTAGTGTTGTAGAATGTTCATACTGAAGTGTTCATTAGATAATCCGTTAATAGGCATAATTAGGAGTGATTATATTAATTTTCACTAACTTATGCGTAGTTATGGGGTCAAAAATGTTGAAACACTCAAATAACTTTTTTAAATAGCTGTTTCTAATGCATCTTACTTATGTTTTGGGAAAATATAGTATCGTAGAATATCCATATCGAAGTGTTAATTGAACAATCTTATAATAGGCATAATTAGGAGTAATTATATTAATTTGCACGAAATTATGTGTGTTTATGGGGCCAAATTGTTTTTTAATAACAGTTTTTAATGCATCTCACTTATGTTTTGTGCCAAATTAGCATCATAGAATATTGATATTGAAGTTTTAGTTTTATAATCTTATAATAGGCATAATTAGGTGTAATTATATTAATTTTCATGAAATTATATGTAGTTATGCGGTAAATGTTTTGAAAAACTCAATCAACTAGTTTTAAACTGCTGTTTTTTAATGCATCTTACATATGTTTCTTGCAATTTTAGTGTCGTAGAATATTCATATCGAAGTATGAATTGGATAATCCTCTAATAGGCACAATTAGGAGTAACTATATTAGTTTTCACGATATTATATGTAGTTATGAGACAATAAATTTTGAAAATCTTAAACAATTTGTTTAAACAGCAGTTTCAAATGTATCTTATTTATGTTTTATGAAAAATTACTGTTATAGAATATTCATATTGGAGTGTTAATTGAATAATCTTATAATCGACACAATTAGGAGTCATTATATTAATTTGCGTGAAACTATGTGTAGTTATGCGGCCAAAAATTATAAAAAACTCAAACAACTTGTTTAAACAGCTGTTTTTAATGCATCTTACTTATTTTTTGTGTAAAATTCGTGTCGTAGAATGTTCATATCGAAGTGTTAATTGGATAATCTTCTAATTGGTATTATTTGGAGTAATTATATTAATTTTCATAATATTAGGTGTCGTTATGAGGCAATAAATGTTAAAAATCTTAAATAAATTGTTTAGACAGCAATTTCTAATGTATCTTACTTATGTCTTATGAAAAATTAGTATCGTATGATATTCATATCGAAATATTAATTTGATAATATTATAATAGACATAGTTTGGAGTAATTATATTAATTCTCTCGAAATTATGTGTAGTTTTGATGCAAAAAATGTTGAAAATCTTAAACAACTTGTTTCAACAACAGTTTCTAATGCATCTTACTTATATTTTGTGCAAAATTATCGTCATAGAACATTCATATCTAAGTTTTAATTGGAAAATCATTTAATAGGCATAATTAGGAGTAATTATATGATTTTTTATGAAAATATATGTAATTATGCGGCCAACAATTTCCAAAAACTCAAACAACTTGTTTAAATAACTGTTTTTAAAGCATCTTATTTATGTTTTGTGCAAAATTTATGTCGTACAATGTTCATATCGAAGTATTAATTGGATAATCTTCTAATAGGTTTAATTAGGAGTAATTACATTAATTTTCATGAAATTATGTGTAGTTATGAGTCAAAAAAATGTTAAAAATCTTAAACAACTTGTTTAAACAGCAGTTTCTAATATATATATATATATCTTACTTATGTTTCATGAAAAATTAGTGTGTTAGGATATTCATATCGAAGTGTTGATTGTACTATCTTATAATAGGCATAATTAGGAGTAATTATATTAATTTGCATGAAATTATATGTACTTATGCAGCCAAAAATTTTGAAAAACACAAGCAACTTGTTTAAACAGCCGTTTTTAATGCATCATACTTATGTCTTGTGAAAAATTAGTGTCGTAGAATATTCATATTGAAGTGTTAATTGGCTAATATTTTAATAGGCATAATTAGGGGTAATGATATAAATTTTCTCGAAATTATATGTACTTATGAGGCCAAAAATGTTCAAAAATAAAACTTTTTAAAATAGCAGTTTCTTATGCATCTTTCTTTTGTTTTGAGGAAAAACAGTGCCATAAAATATTCATTTTGAAGTGTTAGTTGAACAATCTTCTAATAGGCATAATTAGGAGTAATTATATTAATTGGCACCAAATTATGTGTAGTTTTTCGCCCAAAAATTTTCATAAAACCAAACAACTTGTTTAAACAACAGTTTTTAACGCACCTTACTTATGTTTTGTTTAATATTAGCGTCATAGAATATTCATATCGAAGTTTTAATTGGGAAATTTTATAATCAGCGTAATTAGGATTAATTGTATTAATTTTCTCAAAATTATATGTAATTATGCGGGCAAAAAATATGAAAAACTCAAACAACTCGTTTAAACAGCAGTTTTTTATGCATCTTACTTATGTTTTGTCCAAAATTAGTGTCGTAGAATGTTCATATCGAAGTGATAATTGGCTAATATTTTAATAGGCATAATTGAGAGTAATTATATAAATTTTCATGAAATTATATGTAGTTATGAGACCAAAAAAATTCATAAACCCAAACAACTTGTTTAAACAGCAGTTTTTAGCGCATCTTACTTATATTTTATGCAAACATTAGCGTTATCGAATATTCACATCAAAGTTTTTAATTGGACAACTTTATAATTGGCGCAATTAGGAGTTGTTATATTAATTTTCACGACATTATGTGTAGTTATGAGGGAAATTTTTTTGAAAATTCAAACAACTTTTTTAAGTTGAAGTTTGTAATGCATCTTACTTATATTTTGTGAAAAATTAGTATCGTAGAATATTGATATCAAAGTATTAATTAAAAAATCTTATAAAAGACGTAATAGGAGTAATTATATATTATTATACGAAATTATATGCAGTTATGCGGCCGAAAAATTTGGGAAGATCAAACAATTTGTTTAAACAACAGTTTTTAATGCATCTTACTTTTGTTTTGTGCAAAATTAGCGTTGAAGAATATTCATATCGAAGTTTTAATTAGAAAATCTTACAATAGGCATATTTAGGAGTAATTATATACATTTATAAGGAATTATGTAAAGTTATGCAGCCAAATTTTTTGAGAAACTCAAATAACTTGTTTAAATAGCTGTTTTTAGTGCATCTTACTTGTGTTTTGAGCAAAATTAGTGTCGTAGAATATTCATATCGAAATTTTAATTAGAAGATCTTATAATAGGCATGCTTAGGAGCAATTATACTCATTCATAAAAAAAATATGTGTAATTGTGCGGCCAAATTTTTTAAAATACTCAAAACAACTTGTTTAAACAGCTGTTTTTAAAGCCTCCTACTTATGTTTTGTGCGGAATTAGTGTCGTAGAATGTTCATACTGAAGTGTTCATTAGATAATCCGTTAATAGTTATAATTAGGAGTGATTATATTAATTTTCACTAACTTATGCGTAGTTATGGGGTCAAAAATGTTGAAACACTCAAATAACTTTTTTAAATAGCTGTTTCTAATGCATCTTACTTATGTTTTGGGAAAATATAGTATCGTAGAATATCCATATCGAAGTGTTAATTGAACAATCTTATAATAGGCATAATTAGGAGTAATTATATTAATTTGCACGAAATTATGTGTGTTTATGGGGCCAAATTGTTTTTTAATAACAGTTTTTAATGCATCTCACTTATGTTTTGTGACAAATTAGCATCATAGAATATTGATATTGAAGTTTTAGTTTTATAATCTTATAATAGGCATAATTAGGTGTAATTATATTAATTTTCACGAAATTATATGTAGTTATGCGGTAAATGTTTTGAAAAACTCAATCAACTAGTTTTAAACTGCTGTTTTTTAATGCATCTTACATATGTTTCTTGCAATTTTAGTGTCGTAGAATATTCATATCGAAGTATGAATTGGATAATCCTCTAATAGGCACAATTAGGAGTAACTATATTAGTTTTCACGATATTATATGTAGTTATGAGACAATAAATTTTGAAAATCTTAAACAATTTGTTTAAACAGCAGTTTCAAATGTATCTTATTTATGTTTTATGAAAAATTACTGTTATAGAATATTCATATTGGAGTGTTAATTGAATAATCTTATAATCGACACAATTAGGAGTCATTATATTAATTTGCGTGAAACTATGTGTAGTTATGCGGCCAAAAATTATAAAAAACTCAAACAACTTGTTTAAACAGCTGTTTTTAATGCATCTTACTTATTTTTTATGCAAAATTCGTGTCGTAGAATGTTCATATCGAAGTGTTAATTGGATAATCTTCTAATTGTTATTATTTGGAGTAATTATATTAATTTTCATAATATTAGGTGTCGTTATGAGGCAATAAATGTTAAAAATCTTAAATAAATTGTTTAGACAGCAATTTCTAATGTATCTTACTTATGTCTTATGAAAAATTAGTATCGTATGATATTCATATCGAAATGTTAATTTGATAATATTATAATAGACATAGTTTGGAGTAATTATATTAATTCTCTCGAAATTATGTGTAGTTTTGATGCAAAAAATATTGAAAATCTTAAACAACTTGTTTCAACAACAGTTTCTAATGCATCTTACTTATATTTTGTGCAAAATTATCGTCATAGAACATTCATATCTAAGTTTTAATTGGAAAATCATTTAATAGGCATAATTAGGAGTAATTATATGATTTTTTATGAAAAATATATGTAATTATGCGGCCAACAATTTCCAAAAACTCAAACAACTTGTTTAAATAACTGTTTTTAATGCATCTTATTTATGTTTTGTGCAAAATTTATGTCGTACAATGTTCATATCGAAGTATTAATTGGATAATCTTCTAATAGGTTTAATTAGGAGTAATTACATTAATTTTCATGAAATTATGTGTAGTTATGTGTCAAAAAAATGTTAAAAATCTTAAACAACTTGTTTAAACAGCAGTTTCTAATATATATATATATCTTACTTATGTTTCATGAAAAATTAGTGTGTTAGGATATTCATATCGAAGTGTTGATTGTACTATCTTATAATAGGCATAATTAGGAGTAATTATATTAATTTGCATGAAATTATATGTACTTATGCAGCCAAAAATTTTGAAAAACACAAGCAACTTGTTTAAACAGCCGTTTTAATGCATCATACTTATGTCTTGTGAAAAATTAGTGTCGTAGAATATTCATATTGAAGTGTTAATTGGCTAATATTTTAATAGGTATAATTAGGGGTAATGATATAAATTTTCTCGAAATTATATGTAGTTATGAGGCCAAAAATGTTCAAAAATAAAACTTTTTAAAATAGCAGTTTCTTATGCATCTTTCTTTTGTTTTGAGGAAAAACAGTGCCATAAAATATTCATTTTGAAGTGTTAGTTGAACAATCTTCTAATAGGCATAATTAGGAGTAATTATATTAATTGGCACCAAATTATGTGTAGTTTTTCGCCCAAAAATTTTCATAAAGCCAAACAACTTGTTTAAACAACAGTTTTTAACGCACCTTACTTATGTTTTGTTTAATATTAGCGTCATAGAATATTCATATCGAAGTTTTAATTGGGAAATTTTATAATCAGCGTAATTAGGATTAATTGTATTAATTTTCTCAAAATTATATGTAATTATGCGGGCAAAAAATATGAAAAGCTCAAACAACTCGTTTAAACAGCAGTTTTTTATGCATCTTACTTATGTTTTGTCCAAAATTAGTGTCGTAGAATGTTCATATCGAAGTGATAATTGGCTAATATTTTAATAGGCATAATTGAGAGTAATTATATAAATTTTCATGAAATTATATGTAGTTATGAGACCAAAAAAATTCATAAACCCAAACAACTTGTTTAAACAGCAGTTTTTAGCGCATCTTACTTATATTTTATGCAAACATTAGCGTTATCGAATATTCACATCAAAGTTTTTAATTGGACAACTTTATAATTGGCGCAATTAGGAGTTGTTATATTAATTTTCACGACATTATGTGTAGTTATGAGGGAAATTTTTTTGAAAATTCAAACAACTTTTTTAAGTTGAAGTTTGTAATGCATCTTACTTATATTTTGTGAAAAATTAGTATCGTAGAATATTGATATCAAAGTATTAATTAAAAAATCTTATAAAAGACGTAATAGGAGTAATTATATATTATTATACGAAATTATATGCAGTTATGCGGCCGAAAAATTTGGGAAGATCAAACAATTTGTTTAAACAACAGTTTTTAATGCATCTTACTTTTGTTTTGTGCAAAATTAGCGTTGAAGAATATTCATATCGAAGTTTTAATTAGAAAATCTTACAATAGGCATATTTAGGAGTAATTATATTCATTTATAAGGAATTATGTAAAGTTATGCAGCCAAATTTTTTGAGAAACTCAAATAACTTGTTTAAATAGCTGTTTTTAGTACATCTTACTTGTGTTTTGAGCAAAATTAGTGTCGTAGAATATTCATATCGAAATTTTAATTAGAAGATCTTATAATAGGCATGCTTAGGAGCAATTATACTCATTCATAAAAAAAATATGTGTAATTGTGCGGCCAAATTTTTTAAAATACTCAAAACAACTTGTTTAAACAGCTGTTTTTAAAGCCTCCTACTTATGTTTTGTGCGGAATTAGTGTCGTAGAATGTTCATACTGAAGTGTTCATTAGATAATCCGTTAATAGGCATAATTAGGAGTGATTATATTAATTTTCACTAACTTATGCGTAGTTATGGGGTCAAAAATGTTGAAACACTCAAATAACTTTTTTAAATAGCTGTTTCTAATGCATCTTACTTATGTTTTGGGAAAATATAGTATCGTAGAATATCCATATCGAAGTGTTAATTGAACAATCTTATAATAGGCATAATTAGGAGTAATTATATTAATTTTCACGAAATTATGTGTGTTTATGGGGCCAAATTGTTTTTTAATAACAGTTTTTAATGCATCTCACTTATGTTTTGTGCCAAATTAGCATCATAGAATATTGATATTGAAGTTTTAGTTTTATAATCTTATAATAGGCATAATTAGGTGTAATTATATTAATTTTCACGAAATTATATGTAGTTATGCGGTAAATGTTTTGAAAAACTCAATCAACTAATTTTAAACTGCTGTTTTTTAATGCATCTTACATATGTTTCTTGCAATTTTAGTGTCGAAGAATATTCATATCGAAGTATGAATTGGATAATCCTCTAATAGGCACAATTAGGAGTAACTATATTAGTTTTCACGATATTATATGTAGTTATGAGACAATAAATTTTGAAAATCTTAAACAATTTGTTTAAACAGCAGTTTCAAATGTATCTTATTTATGTTTTATGAAAAATTACTGTTATAGAATATTCATATTGGAGTGTTAATTGAATAATCTTATAATCGACACAATTAGGAGTCATTATATTAATTTGCGTGAAACTATGTGTAGTTATGCGGCCAAAAATTATAAAAAACTCAAACAACTTGTTTAAACAGCTGTTTTTAATGCATCTTACTTATTTTTTATGCAAAATTCGTGTCGTAGAATGTTCATATCGAAGTGTTAATTGGATAATCTTCTAATTGGTATTATTTGGAGTAATTATATTAATTTTCATAATATTAGGTGTCGTTATGAGGCAATAAATGTTAAAAATCTTAAATAAATTGTTTAGACAGCAATTTCTAATGTATCTTACTTATGTCTTATGAAAAATTAGTATCGTATGATATTCATATCGAAATGTTAATTTGATAATATTATAATAGACATAGTTTGGAGTAATTATATTAATTCTCTCGAAATTATGTGTAGTTTTGATGCAAAAAATATTGAAAATCTTAAACAACTTGTTTCAACAACAGTTTCTAATGCATCTTACTTATATTTTGTGCAAAATTATCGTCATAGAACATTCATATCTAAGTTTTAATTGGAAAATCATTTAATAGGCATAATTAGGAGTAATTATATGATTTTTTATGAAAAATATATGTAATTATGCGGCCAACAATTTCCAAAAACTCAAACAACTTGTTTAAATAACTGTTTTTAATGCATCTTATTAATGTTTTGTGCAAAATTTATGTCGTACAATGTTCATATCGAAGTATTAATTGGATAATCTTCTAATAGGTTAAATTAGGAGTAATTACATTAATTTTCATGAAATTATGTGTAGTTATGAGTCAAAAAAATGTTAAAAATCTTAAACAACTTGTTTAAACAGCAGTTTCTAATATATATATATATATCTTACTTATGTTTCATGAAAAATTAGTGTGTTAGGATATTCATATCGAAGTGTTGATTGTACTATCTTATAATAGGCATAATTAGGAGTAATTATATTAATTTGCATGAAATTATATGTACTTATGCAGCCAAAAATTTTGAAAAACACAAGCAACTTGTTTAAACAGCCGTTTTTAATGCATCATACTTATGTCTTGTGAAAAATTAGTGTCGTAGAATATTCATATTGAAGTGTTAATTGGCTAATATTTTAATAGGCATAATTAGGGGTAATGATATAAATTTTCTCGAAATTATATGTAGTTATGAGGCCAAAAATGTTCAAAAATAAAACTTTTTAAAATAGCAGTTTCTTATGCATCTTTCTTTTGTTTTGAGGAAAAACAGTGCCATAAAATATTCATTTTGAAGTGTTAGTTGAACAATCTTCTAATAGGCATAATTAGGAGTAATTATATTAATTGGCACCAAATTATGTGTAGTTTTTCGCCCAAAAATTTTCATAAAGCCAAACAACTTGTTTAAACAACAGTTTTTAACGCACCTTACTTATGTTTTGTTTAATATTAGCGTCATAGAATATTCATATCAAAGTTTTAATTGGGAAATTTTATAATCAGCGTAATTAGGATTAATTGTATTAATTTTCTCAAAATTATATGTAATTATGCGGGCAAAAAATATGAAAAACTCAAACAACTCGTTTAAACAGCAGTTTTTGATGCATCTTACTTATGTTTTGTCCAAAATTAGTGTCGTAGAATGTTCATATCGAAGTGATAATTGGCTAATATTTTAATAGGCATAATTGAGAGTAATTATATAAATTTTCACGAAATTATATGTAGTTATGAGACCAAAAAAATTCATAAACCCAAACAACTTGTTTAAACGGCAGTTTTTAGCGCATCTTACTTATATTTTATGCAAACATTAGCGTTATCGAATATTCACATCAAAGTTTTTAATTGGACAACTTTATAATTGGCGCAATTAGGAGTTGTTATATTAATTTTCACGACATTATGTGTAGTTATGGGGGAAATTTTTTTGAAAATTCAAACAACTTTTTTAAGTAGCAGTTTGTAATGCATCTTACTTATATTTTGTGAAAAATTAGTATCGTAGAATATTGATATCAAAGTATTAATTAAAAAATCTTATAAAAGACGTAATAGGAGTAATTATATATTATTATACGAAATTATATGCAGTTATGCGGCCGAAAAATTTGGGAAGATCAAACAATTTGTTTAAACAACAGTTTTTAATGCATCTTACTTTTGTTTTGTGCAAAATTAGCGTTGAAGAATATTCATATCGAAGTTTTAATTAGAAAATCTTACAATAGGCATATTTAGGAGTAATTATATTCATTTATAAGGAATTATGTAAAGTTATGCAGCCAAATTTTTTGAGAAACTCAAATAACTTGTTTAAATAGCTGTTTTTAGTGCATCTTACTTGTGTTTTGAGCAAAATTAGTGTCGTAGAATATTCATATCGAAATTTTAATTAGAAGATCTTATAATAGGCATGCTTAGGAGCAATTATACTCATTCATAAAAAAAATATGTGTAATTGTGCGGCCAAATTTTTTAAAATACTCAAAACAACTTGTTTAAACAGCTGTTTTTAAAGCCTCCTACTTATGTTTTGTGCGGAATTAGTGTCGTAGAATGTTCATACTGAAGTGTTCATTAGATAATCCGTTAATAGGCATAATTAGGAGTGATTATATTAATTTTCACTAACTTATGCGTAGTTATGGGGTCAAAAATGTTGAAACACTCAAATAACTTTTTTAAATAGCTGTTTCTAATGCATCTTACTTATGTTTTGGGAAAATATAGTATCGTAGAATATCCATATCGAAGTGTTAATTGAACAATCTTATAATAGGCATAATTAGGAGTAATTATATTAATTTGCACGAAATTATGTGTGTTTATGGGGCCAAATTGTTTTTTAATAACAATTTTTAATGCATCTCACTTATGTTTTGTGCCAAATTAGCATCATAGAATATTGATATTGAAGTTTTAGTTTTATAATCTTATAATAGGCATAATTAGGTGTAATTATATTAATTTTCACGAAATTATATGTAGTTATGCGGTAAATGTTTTGAAAAACTCAATCAACTAGTTTTAAACTGCTGTTTTTTAATGCATCTTACATATGTTTCTTGCAATTTTAGTGTCGTAGAATATTCATATCGAAGTATGAATTGGATAATCCTCTAATAGGCACAATTAGGAGTAACTATATTAGTTTTCACGATATTATATGTAGTTATGAGACAATAAATTTTGAAAATCTTAAACAATTTGTTTAAACAGCAGTTTCAAATGTATCTTATTTATGTTTTATGAAAAATTACTGTTATAGAATATTCATATTGGAGTGTTAATTGAATAATCTTATAATCGACACAATTAGGAGTCATTATATTAATTTGCGTGAAACTATGTGTAGTTATGCGGCCAAAAATTATAAAAAACTCAAACAACTTGTTTAAACAGCTGTTTTTAATGCATCTTACTTATTTTTTGTGCAAAATTCGTGTCGTAGAATGTTCATATCGAAGTGTTAATTGGATAATCTTCTAATTGGTATTATTTGGAGTAATTATATTAATTTTCATAATATTAGGTGTCGTTATGAGGCAATAAATGTTAAAAATCTTAAATAAATTGTTTAGACAGCAATTTCTAATGTATCTTACTTATGTCTTATGAAAAATTAGTATCGTATGATATTCATATCGAAATGTTAATTTGATAATATTATAATAGACATAGTTTGGAGTAATTATATTAATTCTCTCGAAATTATGTGTAGTTTTGATGCAAAAAATATTGAAAATCTTAAACAACTTGTTTCAACAACAGTTTCTAATGCATCTTACTTATATTTTGTGCAAAATTATCGTCATAGAACATTCATATCTAAGTTTTAATTGGAAAATCATTTAATAGGCATAATTAGGAGTAATTATATGATTTTTTATGAAAAATATATGTAATTATGCGGCCAACAATTTCCAAAAACTCAAACAACTTGTTTAAATAACTGTTTTTAATGCATCTTATTTATGTTTTGTGCAAAATTTATGTCGTACAATGTTCATATCGATGTATTAATTGGATAATCTTCTAATAGGTTTAATTAGGAGTAATTACATTAATTTTCATGAAATTATGTGTAGTTATGAGTCAAAAAAATGTTAAAAATCTTAAACAACTTGTTTAAACAGCAGTTTCTAATATATATATATATATCTTACTTATGTTTCATGAAAAATTAGTGTGTTAGGATATTCATATCGAAGTGTTGATTGTACTATCTTATAATAGGCATAATTAGGAGTAATTATATTAATTTGCATGAAATTATATGTACTTATGCAGCCAAAAATTTTGAAAAACACAAGCAACTTGTTTAAACAGCCGTTTTTAATGCATCATACTTATGTCTTGTGAAAAATTAGTGTCGTAGAATATTCATATTGAAGTGTTAATTGGCTAATATTTTAATAGGCATAATTAGGGGTAATGATATAAATTTTCTCGAAATTATATGTAGTTATGAGGCCAAAAATGTTCAAAAATAAAACTTTTTAAAATAGCAGTTTCTTATGCATCTTTCTTTTGTTTTGAGGAAAAACAGTGCCATAAAATATTCATTTTGAAGTGTTAGTTGAACAATCTTCTAATAGGCATAATTAGGAGTAATTATATTAATTGGCACCAAATTATGTGTAGTTTTTCGCCCAAAAATTTTCATAAAGCCAAACAACTTGTTTAAACAACAGTTTTTAACGCACCTTACTTATGTTTTGTTTAATATTAGCGTCATAGAATATTCATATCGAAGTTTTAATTGGGAAATTTTATAATCAGCGTAATTAGGATTAATTGTATTAATTTTCTCAAAATTATATGTAATTATGCGGGCAAAAAATATGAAAAACTCAAACAACTCGTTTAAACAGCAGTTTTTTATGCATCTTACTTATGTTTTGTCCAAAATTAGTGTCGTAGAATGTTCATATCGAAGTGATAATTGGCTAATATTTTAATAGGCATAATTGAGAGTAATTATATAAATTTTCATGAAATTATATGTAGTTATGAGACCAAAAAAATTCATAAACCCAAACAACTTGTTTAAACAGCAGTTTTTAGCGCATCTTACTTATATTTTATGCAAACATTAGCGTTATCGAATATTCACATCAAAGTTTTTAATTGGACAACTTTATAATTGGCGCAATTAGGAGTTGTTATATTAATTTTCACGACATTATGTGTAGTTATGAGGGAAATTTTTTTGAAAATTCAAACAACTTTTTTAAGTTGAAGTTTGTAATGCATCTTACTTATATTTTGTGAAAAATTAGTATCGTAGAATATTGATATCAAAGTATTAATTAAAAAATCTTATAAAAGACGTAATAGGAGTAATTATATATTATTATACGAAATTATATGCAGTTATGCGGCCGAAAAATTTGGGAAGATCAAACAATTTGTTTAAACAACAGTTTTTAATGCATCTTACTTTTGTTTTGTGCAAAATTAGCGTTGAAGAATATTCATATCGAAGTTTTAATTAGAAAATCTTACAATAGGCATATTTAGGAGTAATTATATTCATTTATAAGGAATTATGTAAAGTTATGCAGCCAAATTTTTTGAGAAACTCAAATAACTTGTTTAAATAGCTGTTTTTAGTGCATCTTACTTGTGTTTTGAGCAAAATTAGTGTCGTAGAATATTCATATCGAAATTTTAATTAGAAGATCTTATAATAGGCATGCTTAGGAGCAATTATACTCATTCATAAAAAAAATATGTGTAATTGTGCGGCCAAATTTTTTAAAATACTCAAAACAACTTGTTTAAACAGCTGTTTTTAAAGCCTCCTACTTATGTTTTGTGCGGAATTAGTGTCGTAGAATGTTCATACTGAAGTGTTCATTAGATAATCCGTTAATAGGCATAATTAGGAGTGATTATATTAATTTTCACTAACTTATGCGTAGTTATGGGGTCAAAAATGTTGAAACACTCAAATAACTTTTTTAAATAGCTGTTTCTAATGCATCTTACTTATGTTTTGGGAAAATATAGTATCGTAGAATATCCATATCGAAGTGTTAATTGAACAATCTTATAATAGGCATAATTAGGAGTAATTATATTAATTTGCACGAAATTATGTGTGTTTATGGGGCCAAATTGTTTTTTAATAACAGTTTTTAATGCATCTCACTTATGTTTTGTGCCAAATTAGCATCATAGAATATTGATATTGAAGTTTTAATTTTATAATCTTATAATAGGCATAATTAGGTGTAATTATATTAATTTTCACGAAATTATATGTAGTTATGCGGTAAATGTTTTGAAAAACTCAATCAACTAGTTTTAAACTGCTGTTTTTTAATGCATCTTACATATGTTTCTTGCAATTTTAGTGTCGTAGAATATTCATATCGAAGTATGAATTGGATAATCCTCTAATAGGCACAATTAGGAGTAACTATATTAGTTTTCACGATATTATATGTAGTTATGAGACAATAAATTTTGAAAATCTTAAACAATTTGTTTAAACAGCAGTTTCAAATGTATCTTATTTATGTTTTATGAAAAATTACTGTTATAGAATATTCATATTGGAGTGTTAATTGAATAATCTTATAATCGACACAATTAGGAGTCATTATATTAATTTGCGTGAAACTATGTGTAGTTATGCGGCCAAAAATTATAAAAAACTCAAACAACTTGTTTAAACAGCTGTTTTTAATGCATCTTACTTATTTTTTATGCAAAATTCGTGTCGTAGAATGTTCATATCGAAGTGTTAATTGGATAATCTTCTAATTGGTATTATTTGGAGTAATTATATTAATTTTCATAATATTAGGTGTCGTTATGAGGCAATAAATGTTAAAAATCTTAAATAAATTGTTTAGACAGCAATTTCTAATGTATCTTACTTATGTCTTATGAAAAATTAGTATCGTATGATATTCATATCGAAATGTTAATTTGATAATATTATAATAGACATAGTTTGGAGTAATTATATCAATTCTCTCGAAATTATGTGTAGTTTTGATGCAAAAAATATTGAAAATCTTAAACAACTTGTTTCAACAACAGTTTCTAATGCATCTTACTTATATTTTGTGCAAAATTATCGTCATAGAACATTCATATCTAAGTTTTAATTGGAAAATCATTTAATAGGCATAATTAGGAGTAATTATATGATTTTTTATGAAAAATATATGTAATTATGCGGCCAACAATTTCCAAAAACTCAAACAACTTGTTTAAATAACTGTTTTTAATGCATCTTATTAATGTTTTGTGCAAAATTTATGTCGTACAATGTTCATATCGAAGTATTAATTGGATAATCTTCTAATAGGTTTAATTAGGAGTAATTACATTAATTTTCATGAAATTATGTGTAGTTATGAGTCAAAAAAATGTTAAAAATCTTAAACAACTTGTTTAAACAGCAGTTTCTAATATATATATATATATCTTACTTATGTTTCATGAAAAATTAGTGTGTTAGGATATTCATATCGAAGTGTTGATTGTCCTATCTTATAATAGGCATAATTAGGAGTAATTATATTAATTTGCATGAAATTATATGTACTTATGCAGCCAAAAATTTTGAAAAACACAAGCAACTTGTTTAAACAGCCGTTTTTAATGCATCATACTTATGTCTTGTGAAAAATTAGTGTCGTAGAATATTCATATTGAAGTGTTAATTGGCTAATATTTTAATAGGCATAATTAGGGGTAATGATATAAATTTTCTCGAAATTATATGTAGTTATGAGGCCAAAAATGTTCAAAAATAAAACTTTTTAAAATAGCAGTTTCTTATGCATCTTTCTTTTGTTTTGAGGAAAAACAGTGCCATAAAATATTCATTTTGAAGTGTTAGTTGAACAATCTTCTAATAGGCATAATTAGGAGTAATTATATTAATTGGCACCAAATTATGTGTAGTTTTTCGCCCAAAAATTTTCATAAAGCCAAACAACTTGTTTAAACAACAGTTTTTAACGCACCTTACTTATGTTTTGTTTAATATTAGCGTCATAGAATATTCATATCAAAGTTTTAATTGGGAAATTTTATAATCAGCGTAATTAGGATTAATTGTATTAATTTTCTCAAAATTATATGTAATTATGCGGGCAAAAAATATGAAAAACTCAAACAACTCGTTTAAACAGCAGTTTTTGATGCATCTTACTTATGTTTTGTCCAAAATTAGTGTCGTAGAATGTTCATATCGAAGTGATAATTGGCTAATATTTTAATAGGCATAATTGAGAGTAATTATATAAATTTTCACGAAATTATATGTAGTTATGAGACCAAAAAAATTCATAAACCCAAACAACTTGTTTAAACGGCAGTTTTTAGCGCATCTTACTTATATTTTATGCAAACATTAGCGTTATCGAATATTCACATCAAAGTTTTTAATTGGACAACTTTATAATTGGCGCAATTAGGAGTTGTTATATTAATTTTCACGACATTATGTGTAGTTATGGGGGAAATTTTTTTGAAAATTCAAACAACTTTTTTAAGTAGCAGTTTGTAATGCATCTTACTTATATTTTGTGAAAAATTAGTATCGTAGAATATTGATATCAAAGTATTAATTAAAAAATCTTATAAAAGACGTAATAGGAGTAATTATATATTATTATACGAAATTATATGCAGTTATGCGGCCGAAAAATTTGGGAAGATCAAACAATTTGTTTAAACAACAGTTTTTAATGCATCTTACTTTTGTTTTGTGCAAAATTAGCGTTGAAGAATATTCATATCGAAGTTTTAATTAGAAAATCTTACAATAGGCATATTTAGGAGTAATTATATTCATTTATAAGGAATTATGTAAAGTTATGCAGCCAAATTTTTTGAGAAACTCAAATAACTTGTTTAAATAGCTGTTTTTAGTGCATCTTACTTGTGTTTTGAGCAAAATTAGTGTCGTAGAATATTCATATCGAAATTTTAATTAGAAGATCTTATAATAGGCATGCTTAGGAGCAATTATACTCATTCATAAAAAAAATATGTGTAATTGTGCGGCCAAATTTTTTAAAATACTCAAAACAACTTGTTTAAACAGCTGTTTTTAAAGCCTCCTACTTATGTTTTGTGCGGAATTAGTGTCGTAGAATGTTCATACTGAAGTGTTCATTAGATAATCCGTTAATAGGCATAATTAGGAGTGATTATATTAATTTTCACTAACTTATGCGTAGTTATGGGGTCAAAAATGTTGAAACACTCAAATAACTTTTTTAAATAGCTGTTTCTAATGCATCTTACTTATGTTTTGGGAAAATATAGTATCGTAGAATATCCATATCGAAGTGTTAATTGAACAATCTTATAATAGGCATAATTAGGAGTAATTATATTAATTTGCACGAAATTATGTGTGTTTATGGGGCCAAATTGTTTTTTAATAACAATTTTTAATGCATCTCACTTATGTTTTGTGCCAAATTAGCATCATAGAATATTGATATTGAAGTTTTAGTTTTATAATCTTATAATAGGCATAATTAGGTGTAATTATATTAATTTTCACGAAATTATATGTAGTTATGCGGTAAATGTTTTGAAAAACTCAATCAACTAGTTTTAAACTGCTGTTTTTTAATGCATCTTACATATGTTTCTTGCAATTTTAGTGTCGTAGAATATTCATATCGAAGTATGAATTGGATAATCCTCTAATAGGCACAATTAGGAGTAACTATATTAGTTTTCACGATATTATATGTAGTTATGAGACAATAAATTTTGAAAATCTTAAACAATTTGTTTAAACAGCAGTTTCAAATGTATCTTATTTATGTTTTATGAAAAATTACTGTTATAGAATATTCATATTGGAGTGTTAATTGAATAATCTTATAATCGACACAATTAGGAGTCATTATATTAATTTGCGTGAAACTATGTGTAGTTATGCGGCCAAAAATTATAAAAAACTCAAACAACTTGTTTAAACAGCTGTTTTTAATGCATCTTACTTATTTTTTGTGCAAAATTCGTGTCGTAGAATGTTCATATCGAAGTGTTAATTGGATAATCTTCTAATTGGTATTATTTGGAGTAATTATATTAATTTTCATAATATTAGGTGTCGTTATGAGGCAATAAATGTTAAAAATCTTAAATAAATTGTTTAGACAGCAATTTCTAATGTATCTTACTTATGTCTTATGAAAAATTAGTATCGTATGATATTCATATCGAAATGTTAATTTGATAATATTATAATAGACATAGTTTGGAGTAATTATATTAATTCTCTCGAAATTATGTGTAGTTTTGATGCAAAAAATATTGAAAATCTTAAACAACTTGTTTCAACAACAGTTTCTAATGCATCTTACTTATATTTTGTGCAAAATTATCGTCATAGAACATTCATATCTAAGTTTTAATTGGAAAATCATTTAATAGGCATAATTAGGAGTAATTATATGATTTTTTATGAAAAATATATGTAATTATGCGGCCAACAATTTCCAAAAACTCAAACAACTTGTTTAAATAACTGTTTTTAATGCATCTTATTTATGTTTTGTGCAAAATTTATGTCGTACAATGTTCATATCGAAGTATTAATTGGATAATCTTCTAATAGGTTTAATTAGGAGTAATTACATTAATTTTCATGAAATTATGTGTAGTTATGAGTCAAAAAAATGTTAAAAATCTTAAACAACTTGTTTAAACAGCAGTTTCTAATATATATATATATCTTACTTATGTTTCATGAAAAATTAGTGTGTTAGGATATTCATATCGAAGTGTTGATTGTACTATCTTATAATAGGCATAATTAGGAGTAATTATATTAATTTGCATGAAATTATATGTACTTATGCAGCCAAAAATTTTGAAAAACACAAGCAACTTGTTTAAACAGCCGTTTTTAATGCATCATACTTATGTCTTGTGAAAAATTAGTGTCGTAGAATATTCATATTGAAGTGTTAATTGGCTAATATTTTAATAGGCATAATTAGGGGTAATGATATAAATTTTCTCGAAATTATATGTAGTTATGAGGCCAAAAATGTTCAAAAATAAAACTTTTTAAAATAGCAGTTTCTTATGCATCTTTCTTTTGTTTTGAGGAAAAACAGTGCCATAAAATATTCATTTTGAAGTGTTAGTTGAACAATCTTCTAATAGGCATAATTAGGAGTAATTATATTAATTGGCACCAAATTATGTGTAGTTTTTCGCCCAAAAATTTTCATAAAGCCAAACAACTTGTTTAAACAACAGTTTTTAACGCACCTTACTTATGTTTTGTTTAATATTAGCGTCATAGAATATTCATATCGAAGTTTTAATTGGGAAATTTTATAATCAGCGTAATTAGGATTAATTGTATTAATTTTCTCAAAATTATATGTAATTATGCGGGCAAAAAATATGAAAAACTCAAACAACTCGTTTAAACAGCAGTTTTTTATGCATCTTACTTATGTTTTGTCCAAAATTAGTGTCGTAGAATGTTCATATCGAAGTGATAATTGGCTAATATTTTAATAGGCATAATTGAGAGTAATTATATAAATTTTCATGAAATTATATGTAGTTATGAGACCAAAAAAATTCATAAACCCAAACAACTTGTTTAAACAGCAGTTTTTAGCGCATCTTACTTATATTTTATGCAAACATTAGCGTTATCGAATATTCACATCAAAGTTTTTAATTGGACAACTTTATAATTGGCGCAATTAGGAGTTGTTATATTAATTTTCACGACATTATGTGTAGTTATGAGGGAAATTTTTTTGAAAATTCAAACAACTTTTTTAAGTTGAAGTTTGTAATGCATCTTACTTATATTTTGTGAAAAATTAGTATCGTAGAATATTGATATCAAAGTATTAATTAAAAAATCTTATAAAAGACGTAATAGGAGTAATTATATATTATTATACGAAATTATATGCAGTTATGCGGCCGAAAAATTTGGGAAGATCAAACAATTTGTTTAAACAACAGTTTTTAATGCATCTTACTTTTGTTTTGTGCAAAATTAGCGTTGAAGAATATTCATATCGAAGTTTTAATTAGAAAATCTTACAATAGGCATATTTAGGAGTAATTATATTCATTTATAAGGAATTATGTAAAGTTATGCAGCCAAATTTTTTGAGAAACTCAAATAACTTGTTTAAATAGCTGTTTTTAGTGCATCTTACTTGTGTTTTGAGCAAAATTAGTGTCGTAGAATATTCATATCGAAATTTTAATTAGAAGATCTTATAATAGGCATGCTTAGGAGCAATTATACTCATTCATAAAAAAAATATGTGTAATTGTGCGGCCAAATTTTTTAAAATACTCAAAACAACTTGTTTAAACAGCTGTTTTTAAAGCCTCCTACTTATGTTTTGTGCGGAATTAGTGTCGTAGAATGTTCATACTGAAGTGTTCATTAGATAATCCGTTAATAGGCATAATTAGGAGTGATTATATTAATTTTCACTAACTTATGCGTAGTTATGGGGTCAAAAATGTTGAAACACTCAAATAACTTTTTTAAATAGCTGTTTCTAATGCATCTTACTTATGTTTTGGGAAAATATAGTATCGTAGAATATCCATATCGAAGTGTTAATTGAACAATCTTATAATAGGCATAATTAGGAGTAATTATATTAATTTGCACGAAATTATGTGTGTTTATGGGGCCAAATTGTTTTTTAATAACAGTTTTTAATGCATCTCACTTATGTTTTGTGCCAAATTAGCATCATAGAATATTGATATTGAAGTTTTAGTTTTATAATCTTATAATAGGCATAATTAGGTGTAATTATATTAATTTTCACGAAATTATATGTAGTTATGCGGTAAATTTTTTGAAAAACTCAATCAACTAGTTTTAAACTGCTGTTTTTTAATGCATCTTACATACGTTTCTTGCAATTTTAGTGTCGTAGAATATTCATATCGAAGTATTAATTGGATAATCCTCTAATAGGCACAATTAGGAGTAACTATATTAGTTTTCACGATATTATATGTAGTTATGAGACAATAAATTTTGAAAATCTTAAACAATTTGTTTAAACAGCAGTTTCAAATGTATCTTATTTATGTTTTATGAAAAATTACTGTTATAGAATATTCATATTGGAGTGTTAATTGAATAATCTTATAATCGACACAATTAGGAGTCATTATATTAATTTGCGTGAAACTATGTGTAGTTATGCGGCCAAAAATTATAAAAAACCCAAACAACTTGTTTAAACAGCTGTTTTTAATGCATCTTACTTATTTTTTGTGCAAAATTCGTGTCGTAGAATGTTCATATCGAAGTGTTAATTGGATAATCTTCTAATTGGTATTATTTGGAGTAATTATATTAATTTTCATAATATTAGGTGTCGTTATGAGGCAATAAATGTTAAAAATCTTAAATAAATTGTTTAGACAGCAATTTCTAATGTATCTTACTTATGTCTTATGAAAAATTAGTATCGTATGATATTCATATCGAAATGTTAATTTGATAATATTATAATAGACATAGTTTGGAGTAATTATATTAATTCTCTCGAAATTATGTGTAGTTTTGATGCAAAAAATGTTGAAAATCTTAAACAACTTGTTTCAACAACAGTTTCTAATGCATCTTACTTATATTTTGTGCAAAATTATCGTCATAGAACATTCATATCTAAGTTTTAATTGGACAATCATTTAATAGGCATAATTAGGAGTAATTATATGATTTTTTATGAAAAATATATGTAATTATGCGGCCAACAATTTCCAAAAACTCAAACAACTTGTTTAAATAACTGTTTTTAATGCATCTTATTTATGTTTTGTGCAAAATTTATGTCGTACAATGTTCATATCGAAGTATTAATTGGATAATCTTCTAATAGGTTTAATTAGGAGTAATTACATTAATTTTCATGAAATTATGTGTAGTTATGAGTCAAAAAAATGTTAAAAATCTTAAACAACTTGTTTAAACAGCAGTTTCTAATATATATATATATATATATATCTTACTTATGTTTCATGAAAAATTAGTGTGTTAGGATATTCATATCGAAGTGTTGATTGTACTATCTTATAATAGGCATAATTAGGAGTAATTATATTAATTTGCATGAAATTATATGTACTTATGCAGCCAAAAATTTTGAAAAACACAAGCAACTTGTTTAAACAGCCGTTTTTAATGCATCATACTTATGTCTTGTGAAAAATTAGTGTCGTAGAATATTCATATTGAAGTGTTAATTGGCTAATATTTTAATAGGCATAATTAGGGGTAATGATATAAATTTTCTCGAAATTATATGTACTTATGAGGCCAAAAATGTTCAAAAATAAAACTTTTTAAAATAGCAGTTTCTTATGCATCTTTCTTTTGTTTTGAGGAAAAACAGTGCCATAAAATATTCATTTTGAAGTGTTAGTTGAACAATCTTATAATAGGCATAATTAGGAGTAATTATATTAATTGGCACCAAATTATGTGTAGTTTTGAGCCCAAAAATTTTCATAAAGCCAAACAACTTGTTTAAACAACAGTTTTTAACGCACCTTACTTATGTTTTGTTTAATATTAGCGTCATAGAATATTCATATCGAAGTTTTAATTGGGCAATTTTATAATCAGCGTAATTATGATTAATTGTATTAATTTTCTCAAAATTATATGTAATTATGCGGGCAAAAAATATGAAAAACTCAAACAACTCGTTTAAACAGCAGTTTTTGATGCATCTTACTTATGTTTTGTCCAAAATTAGTGTCGTAGAATGTTCATATCGAAGTGATAATTGGCTAATATTTTAATAGGCATAATTGAGAGTAATTATATAAATTTTCACGAAATTATATGTAGTTATGAGACCAAAAAAATTCATAAACCCAAACAACTTGTTTAAACGGCAGTTTTTAGCGCATCTTACTTATATTTTATGCAAACATTAGCGTTATCGAATATTCACATCAAAGTTTTTAATTGGACAACTTTATAATTGGCGCAATTAGGAGTTGTTATATTAATTTTCACGACATTATGTGTAGTTATGAGGGAAATTTTTTGAAAATTCAAACAACTTTTTTAAGTTGAAGTTTGTAATGCATCTTACTTATATTTTGTGAAAAATTAGTATCGTAGAATATTGATATCAAAGTATTAATTAAAAAATCTTATAAAAGACGTAATAGGAGTAATTATATATTATTATACGAAATTATATGCAGTTATGCGGCGAAAAATTTGGGAAGATCAAACAATTTGTTTAAACAACAGTTTTTAATGCATCTTACTTTTTTTTGTGCAAAATTAGCGTTGAAGAATATTCATATCGAAGTTTTAATTAGAAAATCTTACAATAGGCATATTTAGGAGTAATTATATTCATTTATAAGGAATTATGTAAAGTTATGCAGCCAATATTTTTTAGAAACTCAAATAACTTGTTTAAATGGCTGTTTTTAGTGCATATTACTTGTGTTTTGAGCAAAATTAGTGTCGTAGAATATTCATATCGAAATTTTACTTAGATGATCTTATAATAGGCATGCTTAGGAGCAATTATACTCATTCATAAAAAAAATATGTGTAATTGTACGGCCAGAATTTTTAAAATACTCAAAACAACTTGTTTAAACAGTTGTTTTTAAAGCCTCCTACTTATGTTTTGTGTGGAATTAGTGTTGTAGAATGTTCATACTGAAGTGTTCGTTAGATAATCCGTTAATAGTCTTAATTATGAGTGATTATATTAATTTTCACTAACTTATGCGTAGTTATGGGGTCAAAAATGTTGAAACACTCAAATAACTTTTTTAAATAGCTGTTTCTAATGCATCTTACTTATGTTTTGGGAAAATATAGTATCGTAGAATATCCATATCGAAGTGTTAATTGAACAATCTTATAATAGGCATAATTAGGAGTAATTATATTAATTTGCACGAAATTATGTGTGTTTATGGGGCCAAATTGTTTTTTAATAACAGTTTTTAACGCATCTCATTTATGTTTTGTGCCAAATTAGCATCATAGAATATTGATATTGAAGTTTTAATTATATAATCTTATAATAGGCATAATTAGGTGTAATTATATTAATTTTCACGAAATTATATGTAGTTATGCGGTAAATTTTTTGAAAAACTCAATCAACTAGTTTTAAACTGCTGTTTTTTAATGCATCTTACATATGTTTCTTGCAAGTTTAGTGTCGTGGAATATTCATATCGAAGTATTAATTGGATAATCTTCTAATAGGCACAATTAGGAGTAAATATATTAGTTTTCACGATATTATATGTAGTTATGAGACAATAAATTTTGAAAATCTTAAACAATTTGTTTAAACAGCAGTTTCAAATGTATCTTATTTATGTTTTATGAAAAATTACTGTTATAGAATATTCATATTGGAGTGTTAATTGGATAATCTTATAATCGACACAATTAGGAGTAATTATATTAATTTGCGTGAAATTATGTGTAGTTATGCGGCCAAAAATTATAAAAAACTCAAACAACTTGTTTAAACAGCTGTTTTTAATGCATCTTACTTATTTTTTATGCAAAATTCGTGTCGTAGAATGTTCATATCGAAGTGTTAATTGGATAATCTTCTAATTGGTATAATTTGGAGTAATTATATTAATTTTCATAAAATTAGGTGTCGTTATGAGGCAATAAATGTTAAAAATCTTAAATAACTTGTTTAGACAGCAATTTCTAATGTATCTTACTTATGTCTTATGAAAAATTAGTATCGTATGATATTCATATCGAAATGTTAATTTGATAATATTATAATAGACATAGTTAGGAGTAATTATATTAATTCTCTCGAAATTATGTGTAGTTTTGATGCAAAAAATGTTGAAAATCTTAAACAACTTGTTTCAACAACAGTTTCTAATGCATCTTACTTATATTTTCTGCAAAATTATCGTCATAGAACATTCATATCTAAGTTTTAATTGGACAATCATTTAATAGGCATAATTAGGAGTAATTATATTATTTTTTATGAAAATATATGTAATTATGCGGCCAACAATTTCTAAAAACTCAAACAACTTGTTTAAACAACTGTTTTTAATGCATCTTATTTATGTTTTGTGCAAAATTTATGTCGTACAATGTTCATATCGAAGTATTAATTGGATAATCTTCTAATAGGTTTAATTAGGAGTAATTACATTAATTTTCATGAAATTATGTGTAGTTATGAGTCAAAAAAATGTTAAAAATCTTAAACAACTTGTTTAAACAGCAGTTTCTAATATATATCTTACTTATGTTTTATGAAAAATTAGTGTGTTAGGATATTCATATCGAAGTGTTGATTGTACTATCTTATAATAGGCATAATTAGGAGTAATTATATTAATTTGCATGAAATTATGTGTACTTATGCGGCCAAAATTTTTGAAAAACACAAGCAACTTGTTTAAACAGCTGTTTTTAATGCATCATACTTATGTCTTGTGAAAAATTAGTGTCGTAGAATATTTATATTGAAGTATTAATTGGCTAATATTTTAATAGGCATAATTAGGGGTAATGATATTAATTTTCTCGAAATTATATGTAGTTATGAGGCCAAAAATGTTCAAAAATTTAACTTTTTAAAATAGCAGTTTCTCATGCATCTTTCTTATGTTTTGAGGAAAAACAGTGCCATAAAATATTCATTTTGAAGTGTTAGTTGAACAATCTTATAATAGGCATAATTAGGAGTAATTATATTAATTTACACCAAATTATGTGTAGTTTTGAGGCCAAAAATTTTCATAAAGCCAAACAACTTGTTTAAACAACAGTTTTTAACGCACCTTACTTATGTTTTGTTTAATATTAGCGTCATAGAATATTCATATCGAAGTTTTAATTGGACAATTTTATAATCGGCGTAATTAGGATTAATTGTATTAATTTTCTCAAAATTATATGTAATTATGCGGGCAAAAAATATGAAAAACTCAAACAACTTGTTTAAACAGCAGTTTTTGATGCATCTTACTTATGTTTTGTCCAAAATTAGTGTCGTAGAATGTTCATATCGAAGTGATAATTGGCTAATATTTTAATAGGCATAATTGAGAGTAATTATATTAATTTTCACGAAATTATATGTAGTTATGAGACCAAAAAATTCATAAACCCAAACAACTTGTTTAAACAACAGTTTTTAGCTCATCTTACTTATATTTTATGCAAAAATTAGCGTTATAGAATATTCACATCAAAGTTTTTAATTGGACAACTTTATAATTGGCGCAATTAGGAGTTGTTATATTAATTTTCACGACATTATGTGTAGTTATGAGGGCAAACTTTTTGAAAATTCAAACAACTTTTTTAAGTAGCAGTTTGTAATGCATCTTACTTATATTTTATGAAAAATTAGTATCGTAGAATATTGATATCAAAGTATTAATTAAAAAATCTTATAAAAGACGTAATAGGAGTAATTATATTAATTTATACGAAATTATATGCAGTTATGCGGCCGAAAAATTTGGGAAGATCAAACAATTTGTTTAAACAACAGTTTTTAATGCATCTTACTTTTGTTTTGTGCAAAATTAGTGTTGAAGAATATTCATATCGAAGTTTTAATTAGAAAATCTTACAATAGGCATATTTAGGAGTAATTATATTCATTTATAAGGAATTATGTAAAGTTATGCAGCCAAAATTTTTGAGAAACTCAAATAACTTGTTTAAATAGCTGTTTTTAGTGCATCTTACTTGTGTTTTGAGCAAAATTAGTGTCGTAGAATATTCATATCGAAATTTTAATTAGATGATCTTATAATAGGCATGCTTAGGAGCAATTATACTCATTCATAAAAAAAATATGTGTAATTGTACGGCCAGAATTTTTAAAATACTCAAAACAACTTGTTTAAACAGTTGTTTTTAAAGCCTCCTACTTATGTTTTGTGTGGAATTAGTGTTGTAGAATGTTCATACTGAAGTGTTCATTAGATAATCCGTTAATAGGCATAATTAGAGTGATTATATTAATTTTCACTAACTTATGCGTAGTTATGGGGTCAAAAATGTTGAAACACTCAAATAACTTTTTTAAATAGCTGTTTCTAATGCATCTTACTTATGTTTTGGGAAAATATAGTATCGTAGAATATCCATATCGAAGTGTTAATTGAACAATCTTATAATAGGCATAATTAGGAGTAATTATATTAATTTGCACGAAATTATGTGTGTTTATGGGGCCAAATTGTTTTTTAATAACAGTTTTTAATGCATCTCACTTATGTTTTGTGCCAAATTAGCATCATAGAATATTGATATTGAAGTTTTAGTTTTATAATCTTATAATAGGCATAATTAGGTGTAATTATATTAATTTTCACGAAATTATATGTAGTTATGCGGTAAATTTTTTGAAAAACTCAATCAACTAGTTTTAAACTGCTGTTTTTTAATGCATCTTACATATGTTTCTTGCAATTTTAGTGTCGTAGAATATTCATATCGAAGTATTAATTGGATAATCCTCTAATAGGCACAATTAGGAGTAACTATATTAGTTTTCACGATATTATATGTAGTTATGAGACAATAAATTTTGAAAATCTTAAACAATTTGTTTAAACAGCAGTTTCAAATGTATCTTATTTATGTTTTATGAAAAATTACTGTTATAGAATATTCATATTGGAGTGTTAATTGAATAATCTTATAATCGACACAATTAGGAGTCATTATATTAATTTGCGTGAAACTATGTGTAGTTATGCGGCCAAAAATTATAAAAAACTCAAACAACTTGTTTAAACAGCTGTTTTTAATGCATCTTACTTATTTTTTGTGCAAAATTCGTGTCGTAGAATGTTCATATCGAAGTGTTAATTGGATAATCTTCTAATTGGTATTATTTGGAGTAATTATATTAATTTTCATAATATTAGGTGTCGTTATGAGGCAATAAATGTTAAAAATCTTAAATAAATTGTTTAGACAGCAATTTCTAATGTATCTTACTTATGTCTTATGAAAAATTAGTATCGTATGATATTCATATCGAAATGTTAATTTGATAATATTATAATAGACATAGTTTGGAGTAATTATATTAATTCTCTCGAAATTATGTGTAGTTTTGATGCAAAAAATGTTGAAAATCTTAAACAACTTGTTTCAACAACAGTTTCTAATGCATCTTACTTATATTTTGTGCAAAATTATCATCATAGAACATTCATATCTAAGTTTTAATTGGACAATCATTTAATAGGCATAATTAGGAGTAATTATATGATTTTTTATGGAAAATATATGTAATTATGCGGCCAACAATTTCCAAAAACTCAAACAACTTGTTTAAATAACTGTTTTTAATGCATCTTATTTATGTTTTGTGCAAAATTTATGTCGTACAATGTTCATATCGAAGTATTAATTGGATAATCTTCTAATAGGTTTAATTAGGAGTAATTACATTAATTTTCATGAAATTATGTGTAGTTATGAGTCAAAAAAATGTTAAAAATCTTAAACAACTTGTTTAAACAGCAGTTTCTAATATATATATATCTTACTTATGTTTCATGAAAGATTAGTGTGTTAGGATATTCATATCGAAGTGTTGATTGTACTATCTTATAATAGGCATAATTAGGAGTAATTATATTAATTTGCATGAAATTATATGTACTTATGCAGCCAAAAATTTTGAAAAACACAAGCAACTTGTTTAAACAGCCGTTTTTAATGCATCATACTTATGTCTTGTGAAAAATTAGTGTCGTAGAATATTCATATTGAAGTGTTAATTGGCTAATATTTTAATAGGCATAATTAGGGGTAATGATATAAATTTTCTCGAAATTATATGTACTTATGAGGCCAAAAATGTTCAAAAATAAAACTTTTTAAAATAGCAGTTTCTTATGCATCTTTCTTTTGTTTTGAGGAAAAACAGTGCCATAAAATATTCATTTTGAAGTGTTAGTTGAACAATCTTATAATAGGCATAATTAGGAGTAATTATATTAATTGGCACCAAATTATGTGTAGTTTTTCGCCCAAAAATTTTCATAAAGCCAAACAACTTGTTTAAACAACAGTTTTTAACGCACCTTACTTATGTTTTGTTTAATATTAGCGTCATAGAATATTCATATCGAAGTTTTAATTGGGCAATTTTATAATCAGCGTAATTAGGATTAATTGTATTAATTTTCTCAAAATTATATGTAATTATGCGGGCAAAAAATATGAAAAACTCAAACAACTCGTTTAAACAGCAGTTTTTGATGCATCTTACTTATGTTTTGTCCAAAATTAGTGTCGTAGAATGTTCATATCGAAGTGATAATTGGCTAATATTTTAATAGGCATAATTGAGAGTAATTATATAAATTTTCACGAAATTATATGTAGTTATGAGACCAAAAAAATTCATAAACCCAAACAACTTGTTTAAACGGCAGTTTTTAGCGCATCTTACTTATATTTTATGCAAACATTAGCGTTATCGAATATTCACATCAAAGTTTTTAATTGGACAACTTTATAATTGGCGCAATTAGGAGTTGTTATATTAATTTTCACGACATTATGTGTAGTTATGAGGGAAATTTTTTTGAAAATTCAAACAACTTTTTTAAGTAGCAGTTTGTAATGCATCTTACTTATATTTTGTGAAAAATTAGTATCGTAGAATATTGATATCAAAGTATTAATTAAAAAATCTTATAAAAGACGTAATAGGAGTAATTATATATTATTATACGAAATTATATGCAGTTATGCGGCCGAAAAATTTGGGAAGATCAAACAATTTGTTTAAACAACAGTTTTTAATGCATCTTACTTTTGTTTTGTGCAAAATTAGCGTTGAAGAATATTCATATCGAAGTTTTAATTAGAAAATCTTACAATAGGCATATTTAGGAGTAATTATATTCATTTATAAGGAATTATGTAAAGTTATGCAGCCAAATTTTTTGAGAAACTCAAATAACTTGTTTAAATAGCTGTTTTTAGTGCATCTTACTTGTGTTTTGAGCAAAATTAGTGTCGTAGAATATTCATATCGAAATTTTAATTAGAAGATCTTATAATAGGCATGCTTAGGAGCAATTATACTCATTCATAAAAAAAATATGTGTAATTGTGCGGCCAAATTTTTAAAATACTCAAAACAACTTGTTTAAACAAATGTTTTTAAAGCCTCCTACTTATGTTTTGTGCGGAATTAGTGTCGTAGAATGTTCATACTGAAGTGTTCATTAGATAATCCGTTAATAGGCATAATTAGGAGTGATTATATTAATTTTCACTAACTTATGCGTAGTTATGGGGTCAAAAATGTTGAAACACTCAAATAACTTTTTTAAATAGTCATTTCTAATGCATCTTACTTATGTTTTGGGAAAATATAGTATCGTAGAATATCCATATCGAAGTGTTAATTGAACAATCTTATAATAGGCATAATTAGGAGTAATTATATTAATTTGCACGAAATTATGTGTGTTTATGGGCCAAATTGTTTTTTAATAACATTTTTTAATGCATCTCACTTATGTTTTGTGCCAAATTAGCATCATAGAATATTGATATTGAAGTTTTAGTTTTATAATCTTATAATAGGCATAATTAGGTGTAATTATATTAATTTTCACGAAATTATATGTAGTTATGCGGTAAATTTTTTGAAAAACTCAATCAACTAGTTTTAAACTGTTGTTTTTTAATGCATCTTACATATGTTTCTGTGCGACCCTTTTTCGCGCGCTCCGCACCGCCTCTGGGCGATGGGATGCGGAAGAAGGACACGGAGATCCCTCCCAAGCGTTCATCTGTTTAATGCCGATTGATTCTATCGTTTAGAACGATTTGGATGCACATTTAGGGGGTTTTTAGTGATTGTGAGTTCTTGTAGATTCCGGTGGGCGCAAGCCCCCACCGTTAATTACCCTGGGCTGTTAACCTCGAGGCACCTCTGGATCTTTAAAAGGGAGAAGCAAATAGTATAGTTAAATGATGGTCAAGTGGTCGTCTGTATTTACCAAAGGGATAATCCCATGAAAGACGAACCTACTACAGATCGGTTCAGTCTTTACCGCTTCGAGAGATAACCTTACTACAGATCAGGTTAATCTCTTCAAAGGGGTTCAAGGTGAGTCTACTACAGAACGACTCAACCTCAGTTGATCTAGAAGATAAACCTACTATAGAACAGTTCAATCTTAACTAGTCAACAACCAATCACACAAAATACAACTCGAAGCACTAAGCCGGTTGATCTTGAGGTTGGTGAATCAGGAGAAGGGTGGATTTGGCCCACGTGTTTCTTCTCACTGATCTTCTAGATTATGAATTCCAAGCACTAAGCCGATTCATAAACCTAGGAACACAACTGCGCACAAAGTCAAACCTGAAGCACTAAGCCAGCTTAACATTGAGGCGTGTGTTAGTGAAGGAACCTACTACAGAACGGTTCACATTCACTATTTTGTGGATGAATCTACTACATAACGATTCAATATCATAATCTCGGGAGATGAACCAGAAGACAAACTTATCGACGGATGAGTTCGGTCTTACTAGCTCAACTAGTCATGAATTACTTGTTCATGACACCGAGTCATTAAGATGTCACTCCTTTCGACATCGTAATGGTTCTTCTTCCTTAGAGTCACATATCTCTTCATGTTGATGTCGCAGCCTTGGTTATTCTTCAACGAGCGTCAAGATGTTCTTGTCCCGACTAATTGTTCTAAATGTTGCATTACTTGTGCA
Organism: Schoenoplectus tabernaemontani; assembly: GCA_037127355.1. Taxonomy (NCBI): domain Eukaryota; kingdom Viridiplantae; phylum Streptophyta; class Magnoliopsida; order Poales; family Cyperaceae; genus Schoenoplectus; species Schoenoplectus tabernaemontani. The sequence continues at coordinate 11,446,947 of CM073747.1, forward strand.
AGATCACTGTGTTGCTCTACACCCCTTGTGTGAGCGTATTTATTCACCTCTAAAATGTAAAAAGATTATTACATTTTTATTGATTTTTATTATTAAGATAATATCTTTCATTATTATCTCTATTACAAAGGTGAATTTATTTTTTATTTTTAAACTCTATTTATTTTTGTAGAAGATTATTTACAAAAATAATAGGAAATGGGTTAGCTATTATCTAGAATTTTATTTAGATTTTTGGGATTTTATAATAGCTAAGGTAATAGAATTTTATTTTTATTATTTCTAAACTCTATTTATTTTTGTAGAAAATCACTTACAAAAATAATAGGAAATAAGTTGGCTATGATTTTATTTGAATTTTTAGGATTTTTATAATAGCCAAAGTAATAGAATTTTATTATTATAGTTTTTTTTTAAATTCTATTTATTTTTGTAGAAAATTATTTACAAAATAAAAGATGAATTAGCTATTTTTATTTTAATTTTTAGAATTTATAATAGCTAAAGAATTATTATTATTTTTATTCTATTTATGGTTCTATTTTAGGCTTTTATTATTTTTATTACTTTTATTTATTTATTATATGTGGGAAAAGTAATGAATAAGACTTTTATTTTTATTATCATTATTATCATTATTAGATTTTTTTTTAGAATTCTTATAATAGCTAAAAGAATGGAATTATTATATTCTTTATTATTATTTTTCTTATTACATTTTATTCACAAAAAATATTAGGAATGATTTAACTTTTATTATATTATTATTAGTATTTTAAACTGAAAATAATAATATTTATTCTATTATTATGATATTTTATTTAGATTTTTTAGAAATAACCAAAGGAATATAACTTATTTTTATTATATAGTTTTATTTTAAATTTTTAAAATGAAATAAGGTATATTTATTATTTATTATTATAATTATTTATTTTCATTTTTATGAAAAAGATTAAAAATAATATATTTTTTTATTATTAATGAATTTCATTATGATTCATCCCTTTTATTTTTTTTTATAGCTAAAGAATAGAATTTATTCTATTATTTCTTATTGGATATTATTATTGTTATTATTATTTCATGAAAGTTACTTGAGAAATCAGTAAAATATATTTAATTATAATTTAAGATTTTATTTGAATTTTTGGAATTTTCATAGTATTTAAAATGACAAGTCAAAGCTAAGTCAAATAAGAAAATATAACATAATGTCTTTTGCTTTTAAATTATTTTTATATAATAATATTTTTATAATTAAAATATTTTTATACAGAAAAATACTATGAAAAACAAAGAATTTTTAGAAACAAATTTGAGTTAATTTGGAGTTTAGGAACATTTTCAAATGATTTATTTATTCTTTTATTTTGATTTTCTGTTATTAATTGAATTTTGGGTTTAATGTACTGGGCCGATATTTAATCTCCTTTTATTTTCAATAGTTGGGCCCATTTCTTTTTCTCTTCTTTTCTGGCGAACTGGGCCCAGATTCTAATTTCTCTTCACTGTTGGGTTTATAAATGGGCCTCTTATTCTGAAATGGACTAGCCGTCGAGTTCGAGAGTGGTGATGGATCTAAGATCCAGTACGGTCAATCATTGAGGGAACCGAAGATCGACTCTTCTCTGCACCAATTTGGTACAAATAGATTCTAGCCGCTTCTTAATCATTCAATTGAGTTAGTTCTTCTCTGGATCTCACGATTTTGATGTCAATGCTTGCGTTAAGGATTTCAATTAAAATTGAAACATTAGTTTACAGAAGAAATCAAATGTGCTAGTTTTTTTTTCTTTGGTACTGAAGTCTGGTACAGAAGAGTCCTATATTAATCTTTCAATCTTTTAGTCATTGCTTTAAGCCTTGTTGCCTTTTGATCATTGTCTTTACCTTAGAAGTTACTGTATATGCCAATCTAACCTGGAATTCAACTTCTCACATCATGCATCATTGAATCTCCATTTGTGATTTTTCAATTATGCTCTTTTTGCAAAGATGAACCACAATCTAGGACTAGGAGACTCTAATCTTCGACCAGTCATGGTACTGTTATCATTTCCTTATATATTTTTTTATTTTGTTCAAGTGGAGGTAGGAGTATGATCACTTCGACTACCTTTGTTAATTCAATTTCTTTTTCTTAAAATCCTATGAACAAGGCTTCAGTAGAGGAGAGACAAAAGAAAATGGAAGAAAGTAGGAGGTAAACCAGATAGCAGATCAAAGAACGCAAAGAAGGAAAATGTCTCATGCCTTTTTTTGCAAAATAGTGATAATCTTCTCAAAAAAAAAATTACACTTTAAAACTGTACAGTACTTAGCTCAGGGTGTAGATGCAATGGATAAGGCTTGTAGTGCTATGATTTAACCGAATTGAGAGACTCAAATGAATCTACTATCAATTGGTTAAGATCACCTTCTCAAGATCTTGATTGTTATTTCCTCTTTTCTGCTGAATCAGTTGATTCTTGGTTGATCTTGTCGAATTTTCAACTTCCTTGATCGATCAATCATGCTTAGGCGCAATGGATGGATAGGTTTTGTGTCTTCTTGTTGTTAATATCAGAAAGGGTGGAGAGAGGCAGTAGAAGGAATTATGAAAACTCAGGACCCTTTCCAATCTGTTGTTCAAGGTTTATATAGGCTCAGCAGTTGTCAGTTGTGTTTTCATTTCACTCAATTTGTGCTTCCTTGATCCCTCGGATTGCTGATGTGGCAGAAGAATGTTGCATCTAAATGAAATTGAATGGCTGAGATGCCTTGGGGTGTGTTTGTTGCCGTCATAGATTGAGTTTTGGATTGATGACATGGCAATGAGATTTTAGTTCACCCTCCCCTGCTCTTTATTCTTCAAACACCAAGTGAATTGACTTATTTCACCGGCATTCAATTCGGTACACCAATCCCATTATAAAAATTATGCAAAAAAAAGCAGTTACTTTGTGCCAGTAACTGCCTCAACCGCATCGTGGGACCCACAATACTTTCCAAACCGCCAATTTACCTCATATCCATCTCAACCGGCCAATTCAACTTCTTAACCCGCTTCTTTCTCCTTGGGTGCGAGTGATGTGTAATGCACCATATCAAATGAAAATGCCCTATCATGTTCTCCTCGTTGAGAGCTTTCCAACGGTATAAAGTTTGTAAATTTTCGTCGCCGTTTGACCCTTTTCCCGATTTCTATTTGATTCTGTGGAAGATATTCGAACCAGCAGAAAGGAATTCTCAACAGAAGAGAAGAAGGAGAGTATTCAGTCTCGTGGGGCCCCTTGTCAGTGGGAGAAATGAGAGAGGGAGATTGTGGGGTTCGGATGGACTAGGTGCACGTGAACCGGGCCCGCACGTCATGTTTAATGAGACTCAATGATGGTGCACCGGGCATACTCAATAATATACTCTTTTATAATTTCTCTTCAGCGCCATTTGAATGTCTCCTTTGTTTAGCATCCCCAGATTACACCCAGCTAAGCCTTTGCCTCCAAATTGCACCCAGAAAAGTCCCTTGATTGAATCTCAGCCTTCCAATTAGCCTGATATTCTTTCTCCAATTTATTTTAATAGATCCCTTCATCCAAAAATCATGAAAATTTCACAAAAAATCCCTAAATTCATGATAATCACCTTTGTATTTTTATATTCCCATTTTACCCCTGTTTTCTTGTGCTAAAAATTTTTTGATCAAGAAAACCCTATTTTATTCTTATAAAATCCATATTTATCAGTTGTAGCTCAGTGTCTCTGCTAAATAAACTCTCATTGCAGAAACTACCCCTAATTAAACACCAATTAGACTTGTATTGATGCTTATCAGGGTTTGATTTGATCAAAAGTTGATTACTTGTCAACAATTGATACAAATCTTGACTTGATCAGATGGTTGCTCCCAGCTTTGGCACCCGATCAGTCTTGTGAAATTGACTTTCAATCCATTCTTATGAAGGTGATTTGGTCAAAAGATGATTACTTGTCAAGAATTGGCACAAATCATAAGCATGGTTAGGTGGTTGCTCACGAGGTTTGGCACACAGGTCACCTTGAAAGCAAAATCATATTGAGATTTCTTGTGATTGGTTGTATCAAAATCAAACACTATTCCATGTAATACGGGGATTGTCTTGCTTGGCTCTTAGGGTTTGATCTTGGCTTTTTCTTTTTCGGTAAACAAAGAGCCACCCACCAAAGCGGGTCTGATGAATTTTTCTTCACTCTTAAGGTTTTAGATCTTGGCTTTTTCTCTTGCATTTCTTCCTTTGACCTTTTAGGGGTAAACATTGGATTATGGATGCAATTGATAACACCATTTTGTGGATGCTCCTTGTATACTTGATTGATATTTATTTGTGGAAGCTCACCCACTCTCCCCTCATTTGTGCACCGTTGCGTGCTGAAATGGAAACTCACATTCACTCATCTCCACTCAACTTGTTTTGTGGGGATCCTACCCTCAAACATCCATCACGCATCCCTGCGAGACAGGCTTTCATTGGGTAGGTCCGCTCTCCATGACCTGAGTCACTTCTTTAAGCGAGCCGCTTTGTTTAACATAAATGTCGGGCAAAAGCATAAACCCTTAATCCGACCCCTCCATGATCTGTGTGGGATTGTAACAGACCACTTCCTTGGGCGCGCGGTACTTTTGCGGATGAATGTACCCAACCTGTTTTTTTTTATTTTTTGACTACCCTCAAACATCTATCACGCAAACAACTTGTTTAAATAACTATTTTTAATGCATCTTATTTATGTTTTGTGCAAAATTTATGTCGTACAATGTTCATATCGAAGTATTAATTGGATAATCTTCTAATAGGTTTAATTAGGAGTAATTACATTAATTTTCATGAAATTATGTGTAGTTATGAGTCAAAAAAATATTAAAAATCTTAAACAACTTGTTTAAACAGCAGTTTCTAATATATATATCTTACTTATGTTTCATGAAAAATTAGTGTGTTAGGATATTCATATCGAAGTGTTGATTGTACTATCTTATAATATGCATAATTAGGAGTAATTATATTAATTTGCATGAAATTATATGTACTTATGCAGCCAAAAATTTTAAAAAACACAAGCAACTTGTTTAAATAGCCGTTTTTAATGCATCATACTTATGTCTTGTGAAAAATTAGTGTCGTAGAATATTCATATTGAAGTGTTAATTGGCTAATATTTTAATAGGCATAATTAGGGGTAATGATATAAATTTTCTCGAAATTATATGTACTTATGAGGCCAAAAATGTTCAAAAATAAAACTTTTTAAAATAGCAGTTTCTTATGCATCTTTCTTTTGTTTTGAGGAAAAACAGTGCCATAAAATATTCATTTTGAAGTGTTAGTTGAACAATCTTATAATAGGCATAATTAGGAGTAATTATATTAATTGGCACCAAATTATGTGTAGTTTTTCGCCCAAAAATTTTCATAAAGCCAAACAACTTGTTTAAACAACAGTTTTTAACGCACCTTACTTATGTTTTATTTAATATTAGCGTCATAGAATATTCATATCGAAGTTTTAATTGGGTAATTTTATAATCAGCATAATTAGGATTAATTGTATTAATTTTTTCAAAATTATATGTAATTATGCGGGCAAAAAAATATGAAAAACTCAAACAACTCGTTTAAACAGCAGTTTTTGATGCATCTTACTTATGTTTTGTCCAAAATTAGTGTCGTAGAATGTTCATATCGAAGTGATAATTGGCTAATATTTTAATAGGCATAATTGAGAGTAATTATATAAATTTTTATGAAATTATATGTAGTTATGAGACCAAAAAAATTCATAAACCCAAACAACTTGTTTAAACAACAGTTTTTAGCGCATCTTACTTATATTTTATGCAAACATTAGCGTTATCGAATATTCACATCAAAGTTTTTAATTGGACAACTTTATAATTGGCACAATTAGGAATTGTTATATTAATTTTCACGACATTATGTGTAGTTATGAGGGAAATTTTTTTGAAAATTCAAACAACTTTTTTAAGTTGAAGTTTGTAATGCATCTTACTTATATTTTGTGAAAAATTAGTATCGTAGAATATTGATATCAAAGTATTAATTAAAAAATCTTATAAAAGACGTAATAGGAGTAATTATATATTATTATACGAAATTATATGTAGTTATGCGGCCGAAAAATTTGGGAAGATCAAACAATTTGTTTAAACAACAGTTTTTAATGCATCTTACTTTTGTTTTGTGCAAAATTAGCGTTGAAGAATATTCATATCGAAGTTTTAATTAGAAAATCTTACAATAGCATATTTAGGAGTAATTATATTCATTTATAAGGAATTATGTAAAGTTATGCGACCAAATTTTTTGAGAAACTCAAATAACTTGTTTAAATAGTCGTTTTTTTAGTGCATCTTACTTGTGTTTTGAGCAAAATTAATGTCGTAGAATATTCATATCGAAATTTTAATTAGAAGGTCTTATAATAGACATGCTTAGGAGCAATTATATTCATTCATAAAAAAAATATGTGTAATTGTGCGGCCAAAATTTTTAAGAAACTCAAAACAACTTGTTTAAACAATTTGCTTTTAAAGCCTCCTACTTATGTTTTGTGCGGAATTAGTGTCGTAGAATGTTCATACTTTGAAGTGTTCATTAGATAATCCGTTAATAGACATAATTAGTAGTGATTATATAAATTTTCACTAACTTATGTGTAGTTATGGGGTCAAAAATATTAAAATACTCAAATAACTTTTTTAAATATTTGTTTTTAATGCATCTTACTTATGTTTTGGGAAAATATAGTATCGTAGAATATTCATATCGAAATGTTAATTGAATAATCTTATAATAGCCATAATTATGAGTAATTATATTAATTTGCACGAAATTATGTGTGTTTATGGGGCCAAATTGTTTTTTAATAACAGTTTTTAATGCATCTCACTTATGTTTTGTGCCAAATTAGCATCATAGAATATTGATATTGAAGTTTTAGTTTTATAATCTTATAATAGGCATAATTAGGTGTAATTATATTAATTTTCACGAAATTATATGTAGTTATGCGGTAAATTTTTTGAAAAACTCAATCAACTAGTTTTAAACTATTTGTTTTTTAATGCATCTTACATATGTTTCTTGCAATTTTAGTGTCGTAGAATATTCATATCGAAGTATTAATTGGATAATCCTCTAATAGGCACAATTAGGAGTAACTATATTAGTTTTCACGATATTATATGTAGTTATGAGACAATAAATTTTGAAAATCTTAAACAATTTGTTTAAACAGAAGTTTCAAATGTATCTTATTTATGTTTTATGAAAAATTACTGTTATAGAATATTCATATTGGAGTGTCAATTGAATAATCTTATAATCGACACAATTAGGAGTAATTATATTAATTTGCGTGAAACTATGTGTAGTTATGCGGCCAAAAATTATAAAAAACTCAAACAACTTGTTTAAACAGCTATTTTTAATGCATCTTACTTATTTTTTGTGCAAAATTCGTATCGTAGAATGTTCATATCGATGTGTTAATTGGATAATCTTCTAATTGGTATTAATTGAAGTAATTATATTAATTTTCATAATATTAGGTGTCGTTGTGAGGCAATAAATGTTAAAAATCTTAAATAACTTGTTTTGACAGCAATTTCGAATGTATCTTACTTATGTCTTATGAAAAATTAGTATCGTATGATATTCATATCGAAATGTTAATTTGATAATATTATAATAGACATAGTTTGGAGTAATTATATTAATTCTCTCGAAATTATGTGTAGTTTTGATGCAAAAAATGTTAAAAATCTTAAACAACTTGTTTCAACAACAGTTTCTAATGCATCTTACTTATATTTTGTGCAAAATTATCGTCATAGAACATTCATATCTAAGTTTTAATTGGACAATCATTTAATAGGCATAATTAGGAGTAATTATATGATTTTTTATGAAAATATATGTAATTATGCGGCCAACAATTTCAAAAACTCAAACAACTTGTTTAAATAAGCTTTTTTAATGCATCTTATTTATGTTTTGTGCAAAATTTATGTCGTACAATGTTCATATCGAAGTATTAATTGGATAATCTTCTAATAGGTTTAATTAGGAGTAATTACATTAATTTTCATGAAATTATGTGTAGTTATGAGTCAAAAAAATGTTAAAAATCTTAAACAACTTGTTTAAACAGCAGTTTCTAATATATATCTTACATATGTTTTCATATTGAAGTATTAATTGGATAATCTTCTAATAGACACAATTAGGAGTAAATATATTAATTTTCACGATATTATATGTAGTTATGAGACAATAAATTTTGAAAATCTTAAACAACTTGTTTAAACAAGTTTCAAATGTATCTTATTTATGTTTTATGAAAAATTTATTATAGGATATTCATATTGGACTATTAATTGGGTAATCTTATAATAGACACAATTAGGAGTAATTATATTAATTTACGTGAAATTATGTGAAGTTATGCGGTAAAAATTTTTAAAAACTCAAACAATTTGTTTAAATAACTATTTTTAATGTATCTTACTTATTTTTTATGCAAAATTCATATCATAGAATAGGTATAATTTGGAGTAATTATATTAATGTTCATGTGAATCAGATCCACCCTGTGCCGAACTTTCTTCTTTCTCCATCCTTCATCTTTTTCTTCTCTTCGATGAAGCGGGTGGCGCCATCAACGAAGAGAGAGCAACACACTACACCCCGAGCTAGTTGCTTTTAGCCTAAGCAATATTACACAAAGGAGATGAAGTGTAAGTTATCAGAAATTTGAAAGAGACAACACAAAGAGGGATATAGCAAGCAAGTGTACCTCGAATCAAAGAAAGAGATTTTGAGACAGGATTCTCAAAATAAAAAATATATATTTTATTAGCTAAATTTGAACGTTTAAACTTTTTTGCAGCTATCCAGATTAATCCATGGCAGAGTCCTATCATCAATTTTATGACAGCAAATGCGGATCTCAAAGTGTAGATCTAGCTATTATTTTATTTTCGTTGCGAAACTTCATAATGAATCAAGCTTTGAGCGATATAGCCTTAGCTCCCACTTGACTCATGCTAGGCAAATTGAGTGGAATTCGAATTGAAAATTCATTGAATTGAGTTTAAACTAATTCGAATTTCCAACTTGACTTCAATATGAATATGAGTCATAACCAAGTTCAAATTAATTTTTTTGTTGATAAAATATAAAATAATATATATATATATATATATATATATATATATATATAATGGAAAAAACATATTTATAGAGTTTACTTTGAATATGAATGTCTGAAAAATGACAATCTATATATGAGAATTATGATATAAGAGCATGAGTTATATAGATTTCAGATTTTTAGATTTTTTATTTTAAAATTTAGGATTTACGAATATGATTTATAGCATATGTTGACTATGACTTTTTAATATTAGAATTATTATTATTATTATTATTATTAGCATTAATATTATTATTATTGATGTCCTTATTATTATTAGTACTATTTTATTACTATTACTATTACTACTATGATTATTACTATTATTATTATTATGACTACTTTATTAATATATTATTATATCATCATCATCATTATTCCCATCATCGATGTCATCATTATTACTATCATTGATTTTAGATTGGTATCCCAAATTATTTGAGATTAAAGATTTTATTATTGTCATGCTGATTCGAATTTCAAATTTTCGATTTAGGTTGGATAGTTCAAGATGGTAAAATTGACAAAACTAATAAAAATTTCAAATTATTTTGAAAAGAAAAGTTAATAGAAAATTCATATACACATTGTTGAACTTATAAATCAATTGTATTTAGAATTTCATCAATTTTATATGTCGTTTAGTATTTTTGTCAAAAAACATCAAATTTTAATCTTTAATGAAATAAAAAGTAGAAAAAAGAGAGTTCAAAAATATTTTCATCATTCAAAAAAATAATACCAACTTATTTTTTAAATTGTGAATTTGTAATCACTGGTCCAAAGAATTTTGTCTTAGCTACTAATTTCGAACACAAATTTTGCTCAAATTACACTAATTTTTTTTTTCTTTGTCACTTCAAATTTACAATGAATAGTTATTACATAGAGGAAAAGAGATGATTAGTGAAGAGAATGATGAGCAACGTTTAGAATTTACATGGTCCATTAAAATAAAGGAACGAACATCACTGTAATAATTAAATTTACAGTATTTCAGAGGATGCAAATTTTCGAAAGAGGCTCTATGAAACGTCAACCACTGAAATTGTATTACCCAAGCTATGTGGCACAGACATTTCTCAAACATACGTGTACATGCATCCGACACGTGTCAGAAAACAAACGCGTTCGATACGTGTCGCTGATGCATAAATTATACAGTGTAATGCTAATTCCCCATAGTCTCATATCCGTGCGCACATTATTACCCAGACATCGCATATTCACATTTGATTGGGGTCCTTTCATTTCGTTCTCTACCTTTCTAGAAGCATTAACTACGCTTATTGACTTTCTAATGAGGCCCTTATAGTGCAGCCTGGGACTTTGGATCGCATGGGACCTCTCACATTGAAAAAGAGAACAAGCTCCAAGGATCAAAGTGCAGATTTATAACTATTTATTTTCGTTGCAACTTCTTTAGAATGAACCGAGTTTTGAGCGATATGCTCTCAGCTCCCACTTAATTTATGCTAGTCAAATTGAGTGGAATTCGAATTAAAAATTCATTAAGTTTAAACTGATTCGAATTTCGAACTTGAATCGAATATGAGCCATAACCAAGCTCAACTATTGACTTGTATATTTATTTTTTGCATTATCTCGGTAAACTATACAAAATGAAATATTTATTTTATTACGACAAAAATATAAATTCACAACAGAACTTATAAAAACCCTTTTTCTTTCTTGGCATATTATGTTACTAATGATTAGATAGCCCAAATCGAGTAATGTGTGCACAATGAATATTTATAGAGGTGATAAAATCAGACTCGATTTGATAAATCCGTTCGATCTGATTTTTTAGAAGGTCAAACTAAATAGATCTGACACGATCCGAGATTAAATATCATGTAATCCTATCAAAATTGATTTAAGATATAAATAAAATCAATATCCAAATTGATCCGACCCGACCCATCTGAATGCAAACTGTAATTAATAATGACATATCAACTTATTTCAAATTATAAGAGTGAGTCAACACAAAAGAACATGTGCGTGAAGATATTATATATATATACTAGCTATATACCCGCGCGTTGCATAGAATTTTTTATTTAAACATTAAAATATTATAAGATAAAAAAATTCTATTTATCTAATATTAAATTATAAATTCACCAAATTATAGAGAAAACATATAATAAAAACTATATTTAATTTTGGATGAGATTTTTGCACAATATGAGTTAATGATTCATAATTTTTATGGCAAGAAAAATAAGTTATTCTAACATATATTATCACCATTAATTTCTTACCAAATATGCACAAGGCTTCTAAATAAAAAAACAAAAATTATGGAAATAATAGTATATAAGAGAAAGAAATGGAGAGAAAGAGGGGATCAATGGACGAGATCACATACGTTCGATCAACCAACAATAAATATTATCCGTCTAATTGAGGGATAAAATGGGTATAATAAAAATTTACCATGACAAAAAATGGACCCTCCAATTCTTAGATGCTTTATATAATAGTATAGATATGTATATATATATATATATATATATATATATATATATATAATTAGGATATGGTGCTTTGTAAAGCACAAGAACGATGTGTGCTTTGCGCTCTATTATTAATTTTAAGTCAGAAATGATTGATCCAAACCACTCAATCTAATCTCCATATCAAAATCTATTAGTAAATCAAATTTTATATTTTTTGAAATTCATTTGTTATTTTTTTTGGATAGGGGGAAAACCGTCATTTTTGGATGAATCAAAATTCTCAGATCAAGTCATTTTCTTCTCACTAGAAAAAATAAAAAAAAAAATCTAAAAAATATAAAATTTGATTTACTAATAGATTTTGATATAAAGATTAGATTGAACGGTTCAGATCAATTATTTTTGACTTGAAATTAAAAATAGAGCGCAAAACACACAACGCCTCTGTGCTTTGAAAAACACCATAGTCAGACTCATATATATATATATGAGTAAATATATTGTGAGCTTAATCTCATAGAGGCCTTCCGTGAGATTAACTCAAAAAATATATCAAATCATTTCTAAATTTTAAATTATCATGCTCATTAAATTATTTATATGAAAATCTTGTGGGTTGCAAAAATTTGGAGTATTTTGAGTTTTTTAAGTCATACTTTTTAATTTTTTAAAATCAGCTCAAAAAATAATAATAAAATATTCAATATTTGAACATCATTTTTAAAAAATAAAAACGATGACTTAAAAAGCTCAAAACACTCTAAATTTTTGCATCCCATGAGATTTTCATATAAAAAAAATTAATGAGCATGATAAATTAAATTTGGAGATGATTTGATGTACTTTTTGAGTTAAACTCACAGTATCTTTACTCTCTCTCTCTCTCTATATATATAAAGAGAGTTGGGCTATGATGTCATAGCACAGATTGCTCTTCGTTGGGGAACAAAATGATAAATCCAAACTATTCAAAATGATTTACATATAAAAAACTAGTTGGGGACTAAATTTTATATTTTTTTTAATTTTTTACTATTTTTTAAGATACTTTCAATATCAACTCTTTTGAACGGCTCATAATAATTAAATCAAGTGATTTTCAAACTATATTAAAAAATAATAAAAAAATTCTAAAGAGCATAAAATTTAGTCCTCAACTAGTTTTTATATGTAAATCATTTTGAGCGGTTCAGATTGATCATTTTGATTTTGAAAATGAAGAAACGATCCATAGTACGGAAGCGATTCGTGCTATGTATAACATCATAGCTCAGTTAAGTTATGGTGCTATACATAGCACATATCGTTTTTGTGTCATGGATTATTTTTTATTCTCAAAGTCTAAATGATCAATATGAACCGCTCAAAATGATTTACATATGAAAAACTAGTTGGGAATCAAATTTTATATATTTTTATATTTATTTTTTAAGATAGTTTGAAAATCACCTTTTTTGAACCGCTCATGACAATTAAATCAAATGATTTTTAAACTATCTTAAAAATAGTAAAAAAATTAAAATATATATATAATTTGGTACACGACTAGTTTTTCACATGTAAATAATTTTGAACAGTTCAGATCAATTATTTAGACTTTGAGAACGAGATCCATAGCACGGGAGCGGTATGTACTATGTGTAACACTATTTTGTTCTTATTTGTTCTTGTACCAAATGGACTCTAAAAAATGATAAAATTTTAGGAGTATATATCTATCATAAAAATTAACAAGATCAATATTTAAATTTAAAATTTAAGTTTTAAATTTTAAAATACGAATTAAAAATTAAAAAAATAAGTTGTTAGCGTTTTATGACATTGAAACCACCTCATATATCTCCTCATATATGTATATTCATATTTGTGTACCATCGTACCATCGTTCCCCCGCGAGACATGATCTTGAGGGAAATTCCATAAAATTTTCTATTTTAAAATGCTTCTGGATCGTTCGTTATTTCAAATCAGGTAGTTGTTTGTTGTGTTCATTGAATAAACAGGTGAAACGCTTCATTTATTGAAGTAGAAAACCACCTTCCGCAGTAGAAATTGTGCTTTGAAAAAAATATTCGACTTGTTCAAAGTATAATTAATATTAAAAAATGTAATCTCAAAATATCGTTTTCTTGGAAAGCCCGAAACACAGTCTTTACTAAAAAACGTGTTTGACGACAAAAAAAACATGCCTTGTTAACACGCGGTGATCGTATTTTACATTAGTTATTTAATCATCATATACATAAACATAAAATGAGACCATGATTTTACGGCATGATCTCGAACACGAATCGTATCTAAACTACGATTTTTGTGGGTTGAATTTCAATTTAATTTGGGTTGTTGATAATGATAAAATTGATAAAACTAATAAAAATATTCTAAATAATTTTGAAATCAGTTAATAGAAAAAAATTATAGACACGTTGTTGAACTTATAAATCAATTGTATTTAAAATTTCATGCTCTATGTCATTTATTTCTATCAAAAACCACTAAATCTGAACCATAACAACTTCAATGTCCTCTCGTGAAATATCAAACGAGACTAAAAAATAGATTTCAGACTTCTCTTATTAACACTTATTTATATTAAATTCAGAATTTTTAATCACTCGTATGAAGATTTTTGTCTTAGCTATTAATTTATTTGTTTCCACAACGAAATTTGCTCGATTAAGGCTGGCATTTCCTCGTCCTTCCGAAAGAGACGCTCAACGAAACGTCACCCACTGAAATTCAATTACTCAAGCATCACATATTCACGTTTGTTTGAGGTCTTCATTTCGTTGTCTAACCTTTCTAGAAGCTTTGACTACCCTTATTTCAAGTAATTTTCAGTTGAAATCATGCCTCATGAAGAAACATGACATGCTCAGTTGTTTGTTGTGCTTTTCATTTTGGTGCAGTTATGAGTTCATGACGACCTGAATGACGTAAAGGAGGTTTCTTCACCTCAGACCTCAGTACCCAAATTAGTCTACAAGTTCAATCCAATTTCATTTTTCTTCTTTTTTCTAACAAAAAATCGCATTTTTCTCACAATTTATAAGGGTGTGGGAAACAAAAAAATTGCTATCATATAATGGAACAGTACCTAGATTTGAATCGAGGAGGTAGCCAGAAGAAATCTGATTATATTAACGGGATTTTTTTTATCTGCCGTCTCATAGGAGAATTACATCAATTTATAGGTTTTTAATGGGGTTTCTTGAAATTTATATGACGCAAATAATATAATCTACAAAATTGTTCAAATCTGCGAACGTTAAAGTACTTTGTACAGGAGGCGATTAGAAATAGCCTCATGGATCAGATTAATTTGATCAGAAAATATCATCAAGTTATGTGTCGAGTGGGATCATTTTTCACATTGTTCGATATTAACTTTTTTTTTTCATTTCTAGTCACGATGTATTTTCTTTCTACTAACATTGCGTGATATGTCACGTCATATAAAATTATCTACACATATTACGTTGTTAGATTTTGAAAACTTCTAAAATCTAATATATAAAGTTTAGACTATATATAATATGATTAAATAATTCAAATGTTGTTATTAGATATTACTCTATGTAATATTAGAATATGCCAAATAAATGTGATTAATAAGATATGGTATGATACATATTTCATTCAATTGAATACGAATACAATTCAAAAAAAGTCAGGCGTCGGATCTAAAAGATGGGATGAAGATCAATAGATTTTATTTGGTAGCAGTGGCGGAGCTTGAATTCAAAATTTGGGGGATAAAATAATTTGTATACTCCTTAAACACTGTATTTTAAATTTTTGGAGGCTAAAATAATAAAATTATCATAAATACACTATAAAATATCATATATTTTTGACAAGGATATAATTTTTAATTTTTATAAAATTGCAAATTATACGTGGGGGGCTATCGGGCTCAATTAGAGACAGACCGCTCCATAGGATTATCCGAGATGAAAGGTCCAGGGAATAAAAGATTTTCTCATTTTTTAATAAGAAACTCCAATTAGATTTTAAGTCTGGAAAGTCAAAAAATAAAATATACCAGATTAAAGAGAGTCATTCTTTATAAAAAAATAAAAAAATGAGGAAAACAAAATTTTTGGCTTGAAATTTTAAACACTGCCAAAAATAAACATATAAATTTATTTCAGTTTGGAAATTTATTGTTCACGAATTAATTTTGATAATTATTAAAAATCGGACAGCTATGATGTAATATATACATTGTGTATTTTGTACACATGAAAAAAAAACGATGAAATTTAATATAAATTTCATCATTTATTGAATCGGTAGAAACTGTATATTTAACAACACGTGATGAAATATCATATAACATGCAAATTTTAAGAAATTGATACATGACAACTTTACAAGCTAAACAACAAATTTATATTTTTTTTTGTAATTTTCTCTTGATTTGTGAAACAGTGGAAGTGTTAATGGACCATTCGTTCGGTATATTTTAGTTTTTCTTCGTGTCAATCTAAATAAAGTACAAGAATCCATTCAAATTTAACACGCGAGTGCTGATAACAATAGATCCTATTTGTTGTCATATTTTTTATGACAGAAAAATATAATATATATTTTTTTTATCGTCGGATTGATTTAAACATTTCAGATTAAATATATAATGATTTATTATTAAGTAGATCATATTATCGGCCTCTTATAATACAGCTATGATAGCTGATACATTTAGGTTCTATTCGGCGTTGTTACTGTGTGCGTGAGAATAAAAAAATTGAGTATGAGTGAATTTTTTTTTCCCACACAGTAAAAATCAGTTTAATTCTCTGAAATTTTCCCACACGTAGGACAAGATTTTCCCACAAGTAGGGACAAAACGAACAGAGGCCTTACTGAGAACAATCGCAAGTTGTAGTCAGCGTAGGAAAGTCAATGGGACACATTGGAAAGCATGTAGATTTTCCGATACGCTCGAACTGTAGACTCGGTGGGGCGATCGACTAATTATGCAGTACTATGTTAATAAATTAAATAATAACTTAATAAGTTTACTGAAGAACTAATTGAAAAGGATTTTCTTCGTTGTCGTTCTTAGACGGGTTTCGAAATCGACCGTGTTCAGTAGCCAAATAGCATCATAGACATATAATAGAAAAAGTCAACTAAGATTTTATTAAATGAGTATAGAATAAATTATATTTTTTATAGTAAATATTAATTAATCTATACTATTATATAAAACATCTAAGAATTGGAGGGTCCATTTTTTGTCATGCTAATTTTTTATTATACCCATTTTATCCTTCAATTAGACGGATGATATTTATTTTTGGTTGATCGAACGTTTGTGATCGCGTCCATTGATCTCCTCTTTCTCTCCATTTCATTCTCATATATACTATTATTTCCATAATATTATTTTTTATTTAGCAATTTTGTACATATTTGATAAGAAATTAATGATGATAATATATGTTAGAATAATTTACTTTTCTTGCCATAAAAATCATGAATCATTAATTCATATTGTGCAAAAATCTCATCATAATTTGTTGAATTTATAATTTAATATTAGATAAATATGATTTTTTTTATCTTATAATATTTTAATATTTAAATAAAAGAGTAAATATAACTAGTTTAAATTTTAATAATGAATATGATAGTATGTCTTTTCTCAAATGCAACAAAGGAACTGATGTTTTTTGCAAATATAAAATGAGACTAGCGTGTTTAGGAGTTTTATAATCTCCCTTAACTCACTGTTTAACCTCTCTTGTAGTCTCATTGAAAAAGACGTCTGATAAAAGACCCAGCGAGGTTAACGTATTTGAGGAAAAACATCGCTATAATTGACATATTACAACATTAAGGCTGGCAATAAGTCGAGCCGAGCTGGGTCAAGTTTGTGCTCGGCTCGTTAAATACTTTTGAGCCAAAATTTTTGGCCTGAATTGACTCGTTAAGTTAACGAGCTAATCGAACTGACTCGTTAACACTTATTTAATAATTGATAATATTTTTTGATATTTTATATCAAAATTTATATAAAAATTAATAAAAATAACTAATAACAATATATTTCACACAAATTTAATATAATAATTTAAGTACATGTTATACTATAAACTACTTACTATACTAAAATTTTATAATATAAATAATATAAATAACAAATACTAATGGTTTTCCGAGCGTAACGAGCTGAGCCGGCCAAAATTCAAATTTGTTCATTAACTTAATGAGTCGGCTCATTACTACTCGATCCACTAACAAGCGAGCCAATAGTGAGTCGATCCCGAACTAGTCTCGAGCGAGCCACAAACCATGAGCTTTTTTACAAGCCCTATACAAACACGTTAGTGAAACGACGCACTGTCACATATATATTGTTAAAAACTTTCATTATTCATATTTATTATTAAAATTTTGATTAATTTATATATATTATTAAAAAAATATTTAATTCATATTCATTATTATAATTTTAGTTAATTTATATTTATTATTAAAATTATAATTTATGCCATATTCATTTAAAAAATCACAGAACATCGAGGGAAAAAGTGTGCATAAGTCAGTAACAGGTTATGGCAACCGGGCGGGTCGGGTGGGTTCGGGTTGTGTCGGGTCAATTTGATTCAGTAAGGTTATCGGGTCACGGGTCTGACCGAGTCGGATCAGATATCGAGTCATTTAGTATCAGATTATTTCAGATTTCAGGTTGTATCGGATTAGGTTAGGTCAGTTATTGTGTCATATATGTTGGATCAATTATTAGATCATCTAGTGTCGGGTCATTTCGGGTTTCAGGTCGGGTCGAGTCAGTTATCGGGTCATCTAGTGTCGGATCATTTTCGATTGTGGGTTGTATCAGGTTGGGTCGATTATCGAGTCATTAACGTTGGATCATTTCAAATTTCATGTCATATCAGAATAGATCAGATTAGATCAAATTTCGTCATCTCTATATGTCTGATCTAGTCAGATCTGATAAATCGAGTTGAATTTTTAAATAATGCACGTTCGAATCATACAAATTTCACCTTAATTCTAATTGAATTATTTTTTTTTGTATTTATCTCTTCAATTATCGTCAACAAATATGATTACGTAATTCTTGTTACATAAGATCTAAACAGAGAAAAAAGTTCACAAGACTTTGACCACCTAATTAATTTATCAACTGATTATTTTTTATTCCCTACTGTTGTTAGCTAGTTCGACAGTTATTATGCTGGGACATTTAATTTAATTCATCGTCTCTATGGAAGAGAAACCTCTTGTGGGTCCCTTCTGTGTAAGGTGATGTGTGGGCGTGTAAGCCTATTGTAACAACTGAAGGTTCATTTGTCTAGATAAACGTGTTTCACATCCATGTGATTTGTTTTGTTCTTGGGAAAGAGACGAAACAACGAGATATCTTATTTTGTTCTTGGGAAAGGAAGCAAAGAGAAATGAGGGAGTAACCGAATTAATCAGATTCACTTATTTTATCTTGACTGAGTGACGAATTTTGGCTGAACAAAACGTGAATAATACATGCAATTTGTAAAATTCGCGAGGAATGAGTTTGGAGACGGAGACTATCGAGCCCGAATGCACTCGAGTTTAGCGCCATAATTCTATCATCGAGTTAGAATTAAGTATTTCACTTTTGTCCAATTCGTTATTAACCGTTGGATTTAGATTTTACAAAATATTGTACCAGGAAGATCTATGTTAGTTTAGTGATTTAAGGAACCAATTATTATGGTATTTTTGTTTTATTTCATATATTGAATAATTTGTATCATTTTGTTTCTTGAGTTTTAATATTTTATGAATTATTTGAATTGATGACTTAAATTGTGAAACTCTATGATTGTTATTAAAACTCTTAATTGTCTCTAATTTAATATCATTAATATGAAATACTGAATGATAATATAGACTAGTATGTGGATTAATGCGTAATCATATTTCACAGATCACTGATACATTATATCTATTTAATCACATAGATACACATGTACGTGATACATGATATTTGACCTAACCCACTTTGATTTGCTGTATGGATTGTGTTTGTGTCATCGGAAGATCATAAATTAGTATTAATTCTATTATTGAGATATTCAAAATTCTGGATAAATTAATGTATATTTTATATGATTATCAAACGCTACTCTTAACCAAGGACTATAAATATAATTTTTAAATATATATATGAATTATACTAGAATTATGAATAGTCGATAATATATTTTTGTATGTCTCATTTCTTATGAAACTAGTGATATTGGTGGACCCATTGATGCAATGATAATTATTATGCATACAATTTATGATTATGGGATTATCACATATTAATAATTATGCACCGAGGAACAAGAAAAATAATTAATGGTCAAGGATAATACATTCCGACGCTTGACATGAATTAATTGATATTACGCGATAAAAAATTAATACGAAAGAATTAAAAAATCATGATCTGTCTATGTTTGATCGGATGATCATAATGCATTGCAAGATGAATTATGTATAAATTAATATATATTAATTTATCACTGATAATTTTTATTGGGTCATTATATTTAAAAATTAAATCATAGAATAATTAATTAATTATATAGGGTATGATTAATTAAACTAAATTTAAATTGAATTAATTTGAGTGAAGCTCAAAGTTATGGATGAGATGTAGCTGGACTCAGGTGAGTCCAACCCCATGATAATTGGATAGTTAAATATTTGCGCAAATCAAATATAAAGAGTGATTATGTTGTGACTTGCGAAAAAGAAAAAAATAATAATATGGTAATAACTACCAAAGCCATGAGGCGCATCTGGCTTTCAATTGGCAGATTTTTTTTTTTTTTTTTTTTTGCAAAGTTGGTTATACTTTCTTCTATTAAGGGTTGGTTACTTTAATAAATGACTCTCTCTCTCTGCCGATAAGATTCATTCATCGGCACATAATTTTCTGTGAACTGGATTTTTTTCATTTTCCCGAATTATATTTTCTATCCCTCTCTCATGTGTAAGAATGAAAATGGTTAAAATTCATTGAAGATCTAGCAATTTTGTTTCGACGTGTCAAGAAGTGTACACGGTAGATGTTTCATACTTGAGATGCTTTTGCAAGACGAGAACAATATTGATGTCATTGCGGTGAATTGTGAAGGCGCACACAACCATCATTCAAAGAAAATCATTTTGCTTTGTTACAATACTAAGTCAGATATATTATTCACAAAGTCATAGTTATATTTAAATTTTATATACATATTTTTAGATTTAAATTGGGTTGAATAAAAAAATTAAAATTTTACATCTCATGCAGATCACAAACCCACAAACCCAACAATATATATTTATTATAATCTCTAAAATTGAATGGAAGAAATCCAAAATTCCTCTTTGGCGCTAAGAGGTAAGGACACATATAAGTTATATAAAAAAATATTCATCCAATGAATCATAATCTTTTGATATTGATCCTAAAATTATAAACATATTATAAACTTATTTCAGTTTAAAATACTTAAAAAATTAAAATAAGTAGGTTAAAAAAATACTCAAAAAAATAAGTAAGAATATTTATCATGAAAGTAAATTACATCTCAATTTTTGTTATAATTTTAATGTCATATCGTAAATATATTCAACCAACAATCTATAAACGTTAATTTTCAAATAAATTGGTGGAAGCCTAGATATACATGAATTTTTTGGATCTTTTTTGTAGTATGATCATGATGTAATAAATATCTTAGTTATAAAGAATTAGTTTCATCGAAATAAGTTGCATATTTAATCAGGTCTAAAAAAATTAAAGCCATACATTGAGGTTATTTTTTATTTAGGGATGAATTATATGAAAATTTGACAATAATAATATTTTTCAAGAAAAAACAAATTCAATGGAATGAATCTTTATTTTTTTTAAATAGCATTATTTTTCATTAAAACATCCAATGAGCTATCATATTACATAATCAACTACAAACACAAAAGAGCATATGATATAACAAGAATCCTATACACATCATCAATGATCTGTTCCTTTCATATTCTAAATAATTATGTCGACTAATATACTAGACAAATTTCATCAAGTTCAAAGTTTGAGATGACGTCGATCAGCTAACTTTCAAAATACATAATCAGATGGTAATAAATTATCCACAATCGATCGATGATTTAAATTAGGTGAAATATCTTATAATCATCATAATCATGTTCTTCATACTTTTTTGATCTTATACCAAAAATTTGACAAAGATCATCCAATATTTTAGTGATCTTTAGTTGAAATTTAACTTTTTAAATTATTTTCAAGTATATGGATAACAAAAAAATTAAATTATCATAAAATTAATTACTTAGGTACAATTGATCTGTTATTTTAATTTTATTTAGTTTTTAGATATTTGATTCTATTTTATAAATATTTTTTTTTAATATTTTTTGGTACCTTAATATTATTTGGTATTGGGTTGGGTTTGATTATTTCAGATTTTAAGTCGTATCAGGTTGGGTTGGGTCGGGTCGGATCATTTAATGTCGGGACATTTCAATTTCTGGGTCATATTAGGTCGGATCGGATCATTTCGGGTTTTGAATTTAGGGTCGTATCAGATCGGGTCGGATCGGATATTATGTCATCTAGTATTAGGTCCTTTTGATTTTTAAATCATATTAGATCGGGTCGGGTCGGATATTAGATCATTTTAAATTTTAAGTCATATCAAATATCAAATCATTTAATGTCAGATCATTTTAAATAAAATTTAGATTATATTATAAAATAAAATAAAATTAGATATCAGATCATTCAGTATCATATTATTTCATATATTGAATCGTATTGTTTCTCAACGAGTCGAGCGAATTATTTGGGGTCGGATCGGTTCCGCCACTTTTAGAATTCAGGTAGAAGAAAAGACGTGTCTATCTTTAAAAAAAAAAAAAAGGACGCGTCTCTTCAGGTGCGTGCGCGCTTGGTGCTCGGCTCAACCTTTTTCGTAACCGGCTATTTACTCCAAAGAGGAGCACTAGCCGTACTAAATAGACCAATCAGCTTTTTTCGGGCCCCACAGGTTTCATCCGCAGAACCGTTAACCTTCAGCTCGTCATCACGATATAAAGTTTTGTTCCAGGCTCATTTAAATAGTTTTTAGTTTTGTGTCGTTTTCTTAGCACAAGCCGTACTAAATAGACCAATTAAGCATCCTCGCCAGTGATCCAGATCCATCTAACTAGATGAATGATATGAACGGTCAGATTTAGATTCTCGGCACAGTTTCTTGAATATCAAATATTCAAATCTCCAGTAAAGAGAAAAATGGAGAGCATGATAGAAAATTTCATGTGGCTACCCTTTCTTTCTTCTGTTATCCCCCCCCTTTCTCCACAGGAAGTCGGATTTCCTAAAAAATGCGCGTCTGCGTTCTCTTTTATTGGACTGAGAAATATTAATTCTACTCAGAAAGCAAAAATTTGAAAAAGAAAGGAGAACAGAAAAAATAGAAGGAATAGAGGAGTAGAAGT
Source organism: Schoenoplectus tabernaemontani (assembly GCA_037127355.1). Taxonomy (NCBI): domain Eukaryota; kingdom Viridiplantae; phylum Streptophyta; class Magnoliopsida; order Poales; family Cyperaceae; genus Schoenoplectus; species Schoenoplectus tabernaemontani. The sequence continues at coordinate 11,470,166 of CM073747.1, forward strand.
GGGATACTGTGCGAGGAGCTATGGGGGATCAAGTGTGTGAGATTGAAGAAATTGAAGAAGCGGCGATGGCAACTGTACAAGAGCACGGAGAGGTGAACTACAACCCACCAGACTTCTCTGACGGTGGTCCCCACATCACAACTGGAGATATCTCACCTACACTAGGTTATTTCCCTTATTTAACAATTTTTTTAACCTGTAGTTGCTCTATCGTAGAAAGTTCTGGTTCTTTTATTTATTTATATTATTTCTTGAGATTGGCAGTTCTGGTTGTTTCTTGTTGAACTTTTCGCCTTTTTTTTTTTTTTTGGGGGGGGGGGGGGGGGTGGTTGATAACATAAGTGCAAGCGACTGGTTAGGTGGGTTTAGAGGCGCAGGATGCATAGTATCGAAGATAAATAATTTGAGAAGTTGGAATTAATTCCAATTGAAAGTACTTGTTGCGTGGAACCTATTTTTCGAGCTGGGGTTGAAACTTACTAGCGCAGGGTTCTTTATTTGATTTCTTAGGACCAATCAACAAGATGCACAAAGGTATCTTATCCTTGATTTCCCTGTTCTTTATTCCAGTGAGATTTTCTTTATTTGTTTTCTTTTGCGCTCATAAATAAATTGTTCTTTCTTTCTTATTTAAATCGCAGCTGTATGAAATTGCTAGTCTCAGTAATCTTATGATGATGCACCGATTTTTATTCTTTTGGCAAATTTACTTCTTTTATTTTCATTTTAGATTTAAAAACGTACTAATTGAAACTGTATATTCTGAGTAGCCCAAAATGGGGGAGATAAAATGGAGGAACAAAGGCGTCATAGGAAGAGTAAAGAAGGATCAGGAGGCCTGCCTTTATATCTTTTTTGTGAGTTTTCTTCTATATTTTAGTACTCCAAAAGAGCCACTGATACTAAAAGATTTATGGACGACCATGTCTATTAAATTTGAATAATTGTGGTTAAAAAATTGATGTTCAGTGCAAGAAAGTGTTTCAAGTGAAGGCGGTAGAAAAGTGGACCCGAGGTGCCCCAATGCATCAAACCCATACCACTTGTGTACTGACTATTGTGTAACGAAGATGAATGATGCCAGGAGAGATGATGGTCCTAAGTCTCCCTTTTCTTTCTTACCACGCCATTCTCGGTCTTCTTCTAGTGGTTCGTTTTAACATTCTTTCTATCTGTTTACTAGGACCGTAGCAATGATCGAAGTTATTTTTCATTGCTTTATTTGATTCCTTCTTTTACTGGGTTTGATTGCAATTATTAAGTTTTTTTGCTGTTAGCTTCAATGTTTTGAGCAACTGGTTGGTTATTAGTAATTCTTGCTAACTTTATCAGTTCTTAATCTCTTTGTATGTGTGAAAGGGGGAAGTTCATAAGGTTCAAATCTATAATTATATAAAACCATAAAGGGCAGGGATCTCTTGACAATGGTTTATTTTGACAATCTTGACAATGACATTCTAAAAAAACAAAAAAAAACTAAAAGTAGAAAAAGTTTATAGATTAATTGAGCTTATAAATTTGAAACACTATTAATCTATAAGTTAAAGAATATATCTATTAATTTTTTTATTTTTAATATTTTTTTGCATTTTTTTTAGAATGTCAAATTGTCAAAATAACCCATTGTCAAAGGATCCCTACCCTTAGACTGTTTGATTTCATGTCCTTGATCGTTGTGTGTGTGAAAATGAGAATTCCAAAAGATCCAGCAATCTACTAGGGAAAAGTAAAAAAGTTTGTTTGTATTCTTCACATACCATGGAATTCTTTTTTATATACTATCTATTTGTTGAAATTATTATTTCCACTTGACTGTCTTGTACTCAATTTTGTGGCAGATGTTTCTTCTAGAGAGGGTGCAAAGGTTGACCCCAGGTGCCCCAATTCTTCCAACCCATATCATGAATGTACTGACAACTGTCGCTCAAAGTTTCGTCAAACAGAGAGAGAGAATGGAATTAAGTCTCCATTCCCTTTTTTGTCCCACAGTTCTCCCACTTCCAGTGGTACATACCATACTAACAATTTCTTTATTATTATTTTTGCATCTACATTGTGGAAAGCGTGAGTATTTATTTATGCTGCTTGTTGATTCATGGCTGTACGGATTCATGGCCGTATGGATTCATGGGCGTATGACATTGTCCCATAATTTTCCAAGTAACTAACAAGGTGACTTAAGGTTTTTTTTTGTTGGTCCGCTTCGTTTCATTATTTTACATTTGGTTCTCAATCAGCATATATACATCCCATCAAACACAGTTCATAAATAAATCAACTTCATCAGCTCCTGCTTTTATGGTTTCAACTATTTGGTGTCTGAGCTAACTTATTTTATCAGTTATTTAACACCCTTCGCCCATGCTCACTCTATGTAAATGTTTTAAGTTGATGATTACTCTGAATGAAGGTTTTAGTTTTGATAGTTAATAGTCATCCCAGTGACTGACAGCCAAGACAAATTGCTTAAAATATTTTGCTCATCTAACAAAATTCTTATTGTTCTACCTTCATATTATTAGAATCATACCTGTTATGTTGACCATATTTAATGAAAATTTTCTGGCAGAAGGCTCTTTCAGAGAAGACAGAAAGGTTGACCCTAGGTGCCCCAATTCTGCAAACCCATACCATGAGTGTACCGACAACTGTCGCTCAAAGTTCCAGCAATCAGATAGAGAAGACAAAGATAAATCTTCATTCCGTATTTTCTCACGCGGTTCTCGCACATCAAGCGGTTAATTCTATATAAATATTTTCTTTTTATCTTTCAACTTTTCTTTCTCATGTAAAAGCATGAGTAGTCATTATGCTGTTTTTTTTTTTAATTATTCATTTAATTATAATGATTTGCATTCATATCTGCTAAGTGCAAGTCCTGAGCTGTATTGTAATTAAGCAAGCAATGATAAATCCGTTCATTGTTTTCTGTTCTCTTGTTTTAGGAACAAATAGTGGAAGGCTGGGAGATAACAGGAAGGTAGATCCGAGGTGTGTCAATGCATCAAACCCATACCATGAATGTGGTGACCATTGCTTTAAAAAATTGCAGGAGGGCAATCATACCGTACCAAATACTCCAGGTTGATACTTGTTTTTTTACCATTTGATGACTTGTCTTTAGGGTTTATTTTTCATCTTTTCAATTTTTGTGCTGTTTGTTTTGGTACCACATAAAATTTGGATATATTCCAATTCTGGGATATAATGGGGGTATGTAGATGAAGCACTTAATTTCCATCCTCATCCTTGTTAGTCAGTTCCACTCATGTCAGTACATTTTGCCAACTGGAGTGTTCAGTGACCAGGATGTCAGACGGGAAGGACTATTTGGAGAAGTGCATTTTTTCTATGTGAAAAGGTTGTGTTGATAAATGGGCACTATCAAGAATATTTTCGAAAAAAAATACATTACGGATAAGAAAGAAATGTTTCTTATCGACCAATCTAAATTTTATGAGCTACTACTAGTGCTGCTATTTTCCTCCATTGTTATGTTTACCTTGGACAGATTGGCAATTGAATCTCTCTTTCTGTGGCCATAATTAGTTTGTTTGTTCTTTTCATAGACTCATCAACATCAAGAAAAAACAAGGGCAGTGTTCAAAGTGTGGAAAGGAGGGGTGTCAATCCAGAATGTGTAAATGCATCTAATCCCTACCACAATTGTAGCAACTACTGCTTTGAGAAAATGCAAAGATAGATGTTCCGTGTTCGTCTAATAGGTATGTTTGTCCTTTTTTTAGTCTCCTACGGTAAATGTCTTTTCTTAGGAAGGTTGTTTGCATTCAATGAATGTAGTGCTTAAGTTAGAATGAATTTTGGAATTGAACAAATTTATTGTCTTAACAATACGGTACAGTCTTCATGATTGTATCTTTTGTGAGTGTTATCTTTTCTGATGGTGGTGCTTGTCTTTGTTTTGCAGTTTGAAGGATTAGATATTCTCATATCAATTTCATTGATGTGTAAACATGAAATTGGGATCATATACTAAGGATGCAAAACCAGTGGACACAATTTGCTGGTGCTTTTTTTTTTATAGATTTGGAAGAATGATTTCTAAGGGATGGAGCTGCATATGCTGCAGGTTACTCGACTGTTTGGTATTCTGCGGATACAGTGACATAGTAGATACAAATTTTTGCTTGAAGATAATCTTGCATTCTTTTTTTTTTAATGTTTTTTTGATATGTTAAAAAATTTAATGTGCGGAATGTCTGATGCCAGGTGCTAATCTAGGCTATGTTTAATTGTGGAATAAAATGTGAAAATGGAAAGGTAGATCTTCTCTCTTATGTAAAGAAGGAAGAGCTATTTCCTTATTGCTTCATTTTCTTTTTCTTTTAAACATGGTGTACGAATATAGCTACTAACCTCTTTGGAGATAGCATGTAATGTTTTTGAAAATTTCAGTGCAAAAAAATAAATAAATCCGCCATTAATTGACGATATGAGGGAAATATTTATGAGCTTAAGCAATTTCATGGTTTGAAACGGGACACAAATTTGTAAAAAAAAAAATCAACAAAATACAACATAATGTAAAAGCATTTAATCATAACCTGTTGGCAGGAAAAATGGTACAATGATTGCAAGGTTAGAAGTGATTATACAAAGCGTAGATATTCGTGACACGTTGAGAGCACTTGAGGTTTATGTAGAAGTGATGAAAACAACCAATGAGCTGCGTTTCAATATAATTTCATGATGTGAGTAGAGGGTTTACAAACATATCAGTTTATTTGAATTTCAACGGAATCGTTAAATTTTAAATTACTTGATTCGATTTTTCGATTTAAAAAAAAAATAGTTCAGCTGAAAATCTCGACTTGTTTGGTTCTTGTTCTTTGATTCAGTTTATTTTTTTAATCGGATAAATCAAATAAACTAAAATTTATTAAGTGAATACATTTTAGTTGATATTAATAATTATCATCTCAAAGTTAATCCAATTTTTTTGTTTTGTTCTCTGAATGATTTGTTCTTCTATTTTTATTTGGAAACCACCAATATTTCCCGTCACCTTTTACATTAATCTTTTTGAATATAGGTTTATTCGATTGGTATTTTTTAAATTTTAATTCGGTTGTGAATTTGACAAACTGAATAAAATTCTATTTTTATATATTTAGTTTGACTTGAACTGAAAACGTATGCACACCCTGAGGCACGAAAATCAGTGTCTACTTGATGACACACCAAGAACTGAGTCATATAGATGTTACAACTTGAAATTAAGCTCGTCTCGATTAAAGACCAGTTAATTCATACTTTCATGTAAATTAATATTCGGAGAAATTGTTTTGCGTCAAAGTTAATGAAATAGTTTTGATTGAATGTAATTAATTTCTTGATTTAGAATAATTAATACGCTACACACGTTGTGCGTGCATTTTTTTTAATTTACTATTTCTTTTAAGTTTTTGCCTAGTTTGGCAAGAAATAAAAATGTGTAGCAGGTAGCTGAATGCATATGAACATAATTTTTAATCAGATGGGCTTTTTGCCTAGTGGTATGGACAACTGATTTGATCCGTTGTTATTTCCACCAAAACAAGTTAATCTAGCAAATTGTAATTAAAAAAGTGATATAGATGGCAACGAACAGAAATGACAAAAAGAATACCAACTCTGAATCTATATGACTATACCTTACAATAAAAACAACTGCAATACACTGAGGTCTCTATCCGCTATGATCAGATTATGCAATTATTATAGTACAAGAGCACAAAATTCTGATGAAATTACAGTCGTCTCCTGAGGGTCGTTGCTTGTAGTAGGTGGCTTGTAGCAATTTTTATTGACTGGTCAAGTTGTCAGCATGTAAACTGTGTTTGGGGAAAAAAATTCAGACTGGTCAAGTAAACTGTGTTGGGGGAAAAAAATTCAGCTGATATCTGGTGCAGTAATAAGTAGGTTCTCAAGTAGTGCTCTTAATGGATCGGATTCGAATTGGTTCTCGGAGAATTCAAATGTAAATTTATTAAAAAAAATAAAATTTATATGCGGATCCGAATCTAACAGAATTTTAAGAATCCAAATACGAATACATATATGCTATTATAGCGAATTTCGGATCATATTTCAGATCTTATATAATTAAAAATAGTCTAATTCATACATGATGAGAAAAAAAATATCATGTTCTCTTAAAATTATTTTAAAGGTACAATTATAATTCATATTTGCTATTATAGTAATTTTAAAATTATTTTTTAAATCATAAATATAACAACTACCATAACTATTTGTTCCAACTTCTAAAACATATAATAAATTGCTCTTCAATTTACACTAAATTGGACTTATCTATTTTATTAATTAACATATGATATAATTTTATTTATTTATCGAATTCATAGGGATTTGAATTCGAATTTTATAAGATTCAAATGCACATCTATTATATTAGATGATTTTTTTTTAAAAATTTATATACCGATCCAATAATCTACCGGATATATTTTAAAAAATCTATTGAATCCATTTGTACAAATTCGAATAAGATTTTCAAATTATGGACATCATTGACAGCCCATTTTCCAAGTACTTGCAAGTACGAGGTATCTTCGCTTAATGGAAAGTAAAAAGGGCTCCATTCCGAGCATAATCTTCGGTCACAATGCACTTGGCAAAGCTGAATTCGGCTCCTGCATGGCTGCATCGATCGTCAAATAGGTTTTTTTCCAAGGGGTCCATGGAAGTTGAGAAAGAAAGTTTACTCGGTAAACTTATAGAAATAGGCCCTCTACCTAGTTTTAAACAGGCCTATCAACTATTGGCCCGCTTGAACATAATCAGAACTATGTTAAGGCCTAGCAAAGATTTTCATTATTTAAAAAATCCGTGCAACGAGAAAAAGTTTGTAAAGGCATTTTATCATGATCAGTGATGTAAATAATTTAATATAAAAATATTAATTATTGAAACAAAAAAGGTATCTACACGCTTTAATGTATTTTGCGAATTGACAGTCTTGACGATTATTTGTTCAGGAGAGTTCATATTTTAGTATTTTGACTAAGGTTGTCAATTATTGATTTAATCTGACGGGTTAATTTGACATGATTCAAATTCGATCCGACCTGATATGATTCGAAAATAAATGGATCGGATATGAGTTTAATTTTTATAGATCCGAATCAGATCGGATTGGATTCGGGTAAACCCGACCCGACCTTACCCGATTTTAGTACTAATTAAATCTTAAATATATATTAATTATATAATAATTAAGATTAATTATAAATTAATTAATATTTAACTACGTAAAATAATATATAAGTAATTAATAAATATTTAATTATTTTATACGGATCGGGTCAGGTCGGGTCGGGTATGGGTCAAAAGTTTTTTTACCCGAATATAATTGAGTCGGATTTTGATAGAGTAAAAAAAAAATAATAATAATTATCCGATCCGACCAGATCCATTGACACCCCTATCTTTAACCAAGTCGGTCCTTAAATTTTCAATTGTACCAAATTGATCCTTGAATTTTATAAAAAACACCAAATTGATCTTTCAACTTTTTCAAAAACCATAATCTTTTAAAGAAACAACTTCTACCACAGTAGGCATAAAAGAATGATTAGTTCCACAAATTCACCGCACTGACCATGGTAAACTCCTTCTCGTTGTATCAAAATGCAGGTCTGATTTAAACGACCAGGTACAGGAACCAGGCTCAAGGAAGGAGAATGCTTAGAGTTTAATCCAACCGATCTATCAAAAGCAAAGTTAGGGGAAATCCGCTCTCGGGAACATATTGGAAAAAAGAAAAAGCGGGATATGGATATCGATCAGTTTCTGAGGCTGATTAAGCTGACTCATGAGGGAAACCGACAGCTCATTTTGGCGGGTAGGATTCCGTAATAAAAAACTACTGTGGTGATACCACCTGCGCATTTTACCTTTCTACGGAGCAGCGTCATAGGCAACACTCTGATCTCGATCCTGCTTTCTTTTATTTATAAAAGTCCCTTCTTCTCGGTTGATGAATCCTTGGCTTTCCCTTTAAATGCTTTATAACGCTTTGCTCCTAAACCGTCCAATGCAGTGTATTTTATTTCGGGTCACCTAGTAAGCTCCTTGTAAAGACATCTCTTACCGAGACTCAGACGAGACTATGCCCTTAGGGTTTGCTTGGTAAATTAAGGAATAACTTTCGAAAAGTGATAATTTTGGAAAAGTGATAGAATAATGTATTTTTGAACGAGTGGTAGAAGAGTGATATTCTTGACTATTGGGGAGAGAGAAAATATTGTTTGGCAGTTGTTAATCAGAATAGTTAAAATATAGATAATTATGATATAACAATAATAATGATGATAATAATAATAGTAAAATAATAATAATAATAATGATAAAATAATAATAATAATATAATAATAATAATAATCATAATCTTAATATAATAATATATTAATAATGATAAATTATAATTAAAATTAAAATAATAATAATAGTAATAATAATAAATTATAATTATAATTATAATCATGATAATATAATAAATTAATTAAAAATTATAATCATAATCATAATCATAATAATAATAATTATAATATAATCATAATATAATATAATATAATATAATAATAATAATAATGATAATATAATAATAATAATCATAATCCATAATCTTAATATAATAATATATTAATAATAATAAATTATAATTATAATTAAAATAATAATGATAATATAATAATATAATAATAATAAATTATAATTATAATTATCATCATAATAATATAATAATATAATTAAAAATTATAATCATAATCATAATATAATAATAATTATAATAATATAATTATAATAATATAATTATAATAATATAATTATAATATAATATAATAATAAATAATTGTAATCATAATAATATAATAATAAAATAATAATATGTAATAATAATCATAGTCATAATCATAATAATATAATTATAATAATATAATAATAAAATTATAATCATAATATAATAATATAATACAAAATCATAATTATTATGATAATAAATAATAGTAAAATTAATCATATAATAACAATACTAACAATGATATTAATATAATAATAATTATTATTATAATAATAATATTATATTATAATAAATAAATAATCATCATAATATTAATGTAATAATAAATTATAATCATACTAATAATATAATAATAAGTCATAATTACAATTATAATCATGATATAATAATATAATATAACATAATCAAATAATAATCGCTATTCCGACGAGAGCTAATCCGGTATACCACATATAACTTGGTATACCGGATTAGCACTCTTCCGCACTCTTCTACTTAGTCTAAAATTTATTTGGCAAATTAATTTGTCGGAATAACTATTCTATTCTAACTTTTTGCTATTCCATTGAGTGCCAAATACTCCCTTAGGGTCCGTTTGGCAAATCAAGGAATAACTTTGGAAGAGTGGTAATTTTGGAAGAGTGATAGAATAGTATTTTTTTTGGAAGAGTGGTATTCTTGACTATTCGGAAGAGCGAAAATATCGTTTGGCAGTTGTTACTATGAATAGTAAAAATATGAATAATTATGATACTAATAATGATGATGATAATAATAATAATAGTAAAATAATAATCATAATAGTAAGATAATAATAATAATATTAATAATAAAGTAATAAAAAATAATCAT